>CM028757.1:3875262-5075262 GCA_016801395.1 Leptodermis oblonga
ATCCACATCCCTAAACTCAATTGGCATTGCTGGCAGCAGACTTTTTCTCTTTTGGATGAGGCCATGACCATCTCTCATGCAACGTCTACGCTGGTTCAAAGAATCTTTATAAGCTGGACCACCTGCAATAACATGAATAGTTCCTAAAATGACCAACTCTTTATCATTGTCTTCTTTCTTTGGCTCAACTGTCGCTGTCAATGGGACGGGACCGGGCCTTTTAGGCTGATATGGCCGATTTGCTCTTTGGGTTGAATGATCTTTGATATCCACTCAATTCATCATTCGACGTCAAGCGATTCACCCCCACAATCCTCAATGTTATGTCCAACCAACTTGTGGTGAACACACCATTTTCCCGAATTGAGAGTAAAGCATTGCTGTGGAGGTTGATTCAGTGCTTGTGCGGTGTTAGCTATGAAGCCAGCACATCGACCATCCTTCCTATTCTGATGTGGATTAGATGGAACATAATTTTTTCCTACAAAATTCCTCCATCATTCGATTCCCTTTCCAACCCTCTTATGCCTGCATCCTTTTAAAGCTTTCTCTTTGATTCCTGCTATCCTAGATTCTCATTTGCTCAAATTCTCTTTCCTTCTTTATCATTTGTGTCTCCTCAACCCGAATGTACCGATGGTGTGGTAACAGACACTTCCTTACTCATATCTCTAGCCCTGAGGCTATTAATAAAAGTAGTCATCATCAAAAAATTTGACTTATTCAGCACCGCCACTGACTCTCGATTGAACCAGGTAACATAGTCTGCCAAAGGTTCATCTCTTTCTTGAAATAAATTCATCAGGTGGGATAGCCCTTTGCTATGAACTAGGTGCCTGTAAAATTAGCAAGAAACATGCGAGCAAACTGATCCCACGAGCTAATTGAATTAGGGGGTAAAGTATTGTACCAATACTGTGCAGCAATGGTAAACGTCAAGGGAAAAGCCATTCATTTGTTAGCCTCCAAAAAATTCCAGTCCCTCATGCATGAACAACAGTGGGATAGATGAGCTCGTGGGTCACTCTATCCGTCAAGATAAATTCATCAGGTGTCATCTTCGTGTAAGCCTAGAAATTCCAAGGCTTTACTAGATGGAGCAGAACAGAAGACCAAAGATTTTTGGATGGAGCAGAGGAGAAGATGAAGGAGAAGCGGAAGAAGAAAAGAAGGGACAGAAGAAAGATAGATCTAAAGGTATGATGAAGGATTAACCGAACCCATGATGAAATCTCTCAGCCACCAACTCAGTAGAAATCCATGGAAATCGGCTCTCACAAGCGATCAAAAAGCAAAAAGCTTCTCCGTAAAATCTGGCCTTACAAAGATCTGCCACGATCTGTAGTTCCCAAACAAGAATAATAATTAAAAAAAAGAAAAAAAAAAGAAGAAGCACGTTCAGAGAAACCGAACGAACAAGAAACTGTTCATCCTCAGATGACATCGGCAAAACGACGTCGTTTTGTTGAACTAATGTCCACAGTATAAAAATCTAAATTTCATAAAAATAAATACGAAATAATTTTTTTCTCCCCTCCCCCAAGCGTGGACAGGATTCTTCTTTTATTTTTTTGACCTATCCCACTTAAGAGGCCAACGTGAACCCCCCCTCTCTCCCCATTTCAACAGAACCCTTTTTCTTTACAAAATCATCCCTTCTCAGCCATTCTTATTACAAAAATATCCACTAAGTGGGCAAAAAAAGTGACCAACAATAGGGCAAAAATGGGACTCTCACAAAACACAAAAATGACCAAAATGTTCATCCACCATTCCTCTCTTATATATGGTTCCTTTGATGAGATGGACGCATTAAAATTAGGGATGGCAACGGGTCGTGTTCGCGGGTTAGCGTGTTTGAGTTTGTGAGTTGACGTACTGAAATACCTCAATCCTAAGCTAAACCTGTTTATTTCGAATCGTATCGTGTCTAACCTATTTATTTTTGTGCCGTGTCATATCAACCTTATTTTGACCCTAATTGACCTGTTTATTTTAAAATTCAACATTTGAACTGGAATTCGATCTAAATATAACTCCAATAGTACATGTACCCTATAAAA
Organism: Leptodermis oblonga; assembly: GCA_016801395.1. Lineage (NCBI taxonomy): Eukaryota > Viridiplantae > Streptophyta > Magnoliopsida > Gentianales > Rubiaceae > Leptodermis > Leptodermis oblonga. The sequence continues at coordinate 3,877,326 of CM028757.1, forward strand.
GTAATTATATTGACATTAAAAAGTATATCATACATGGTAAATTAGGGGTGGCAATAGGGTCGAGTCCCGTGTTTGCAGGATCGGGTGCATGGGTTAGGGTATTTTAACTTTTATATGATATATCATTATGATGCATAATGTCAATAATACCCCCAACACTTCATCATATTTACAAATATACTTTCTAGTTACAAACTTAAACGGGTTATTCAGGTAACCCACGGATTGACCTGAACCCGACCGGTTTACTGACGGGTCCTTTATGTTCGTGTTGAATTTGACCCAAGTTTTTTCAGGCAGTCTCTGACATGCTAAATGCGTGTTAGGTTCATGCCGAGTTATGAATTGCCACCCCTAAGTAAAATCACTTAGACGAAGGAATCAAACAAGACACTGGAGGGCCTAGGGTGGGGTCCAGGGTGCCCGAGGCCCCACTGACCCCACCGTAGTACTTTATCTGAGGGATGTGTGTAAAGTGTCTCCAATCAAAATAAATTTTTAAACTAACATTAACACAATATTTAAAAAAAAAAAAAAGACACTAACATAATTTTAAAATTGTATGTTTTAAGCGTTAACGTTGTGTGGCTTGTGGGACTTTTTTCTTTTATAGTAATGATACACTACTCAACTAATTTTCTCATATTTCTCAAATCAAGTGAGATGTCATATATTCATTGGTCAATACAGTTGTATTAATAATTATTTTATAAAAATCTAGTCAATGGATGCATAACACCTCACTTTTTATGAGAAAATCGAGAAGATTAGTTGAATGTTGAGTAGTGTATCATATTACTTCTTCTTTTTTTCCTTTTTTTTTTCCCATACTCCCTCTGCTGCATGAGAAGGGCATCGATGCCAACACCCCACAAATCTTCGGTATAGAACATTGCCGCCAACACCGGCAAAGTTTAGTTAAAGAAGATTGTCTCAATTGCAAATCTTCAAGATAGAAGATTTTGCCAACAATCGCAAATCTTTGATATTAATTCTATTGTATATATATTTCTATGTAGTAAAATCGTTGACACATGATTTTCACCGCGAGGAATATCGTTGACCCATAATTCGATGTTGAAATTCTCAAAATCCCAACAAACAACTAAGCAAACCATATACGACAGTAATCTCATATTTCGACGATAAATTATTCCATACATTCGTTAAAAATATATTATGCAGGCGACACGATTATAAATTCAATGGTAAGAATGCAATTTTCTTAAAAAATGTATAGACAAATAGGGAGTCAAATTTGTTAATACTTCGTTCATATTGATTTGCTTAACTAAAATTACGAGTGCAATATATGTGTAGAATAATTTTCCGATTTCGGGGAACTCGGAAAACCGTTGTGAAGTTGCAGATGCACCCAGCGAAAAGCAGTTTCCTTACTCGTCTTGATGAGAATAAATGGTAGTATGTTGGGATGGTTAGCAAGGTCCCATACCGCACCATATGCTCTACACATACTTGATACTCCTAACCTTCAATTGCTTATCCTTCCAAAAATGTCACAAATGGTCACAAATGTCAACTTGATGCAATATTTGTCAAGTCAGACAATATCAAAATAAAGGGAAAATTGCATTTTTGGTTCTTCTTGTTTTTTGTCGTGGCAATTTTGGTCCAGTTTCTTTATTTCTATTATTGGGCAATTTTGGTCCTTTTACGGGTGGTAGAAGATTTTGTTGGGTGCCCCCCCCCCCCCCCCCCAAACTGTTTAATCGGCTGTTAAAAAAAAAAAAGGATTTTGTTGGTCATTTAGGGGTGATTATGAAAATTGTAAAAATGTTGAGATTAAAAAAATAAGGAAATCTTTTATTTATATTTATTTTACTGGCCCATAAGTTTTTTGATTTTTCTTTTTTCAAAACATTTCAAATTACTGTTGACTCTGTGGTTTGATCAACAAAAAATTTTCTATTACCGTTAAAGGATAAAAATTTCCAAAAAAAAGGACATTTATCATGACAAAAATAGAAGGGACCAAAAGTGCGATTAATAAATTTGGTTACTAGCCTATTTTTTGCAATTGTGAGCCAGTTTGATAAAACTTAATACGTATATTTGAATAGTGAATTGATTAAGGTTCTTATATCTAAATACTGGAAATTCGGTTTTCTACCTTGAATCAAAATATTTGATCACTTATGTTTGTTTGATAAATATGCTAATTCGAGTGTTCAATTATTAAAAAGAATTTTGTGATTACATTCATTTCTAATACCTATATTAAAAAAAATGATTTTACGATAAAACTTCATATATTTTGTCATATAACTTAAATAGTACCTCAATGGTAACAATGCTAACTCCTTCAATGTATTCATGGGCACTGTAATTGGGGAAGTTGCTGTGTTTTTTCGTCAATCCAGGCAACAAATTCCGGGCCTGGAAGACCGCAATAAACTCTCCGGTATTCAACCTCCACCACGTCCGCGGAAAACAGGTGTTCTACCGGCCGCGGCTTCTCTGCTAGCCAGTTCTGCGCAGGCTCGGCGGCTGAGAATGAAATCGGTGTTTATCACCTTCACCGTAGTCCGTCACCACCACTTTCGTCCCCTCCTCACAGCAGTATTGTGGATCTTTGCACCAAACCTGCAGTTTTAATTATTAAAAAAAAATTCGAACAATTAAATGGGATTGCTATCTCGTAAGTTGCATAAATTGTAAGAAATTAAAGTTCAATTTAGGAAATTATTTTTGAATTAAAATTTGTAATTGTATCGACCTAGTTTGTTCTTGGTGATGATTAATTTTACTCCATCAGATTCAATGGAAATGTCCTATTACAAAAATTATTTTTGTGGTAATAGGAGAGTTATGTTATTAATATTATTTTCATTTTTGATATCCTTACAAATATAATATGTGCCGCTCACAATTAACTTGACATAAGTTGAAAAGAAAATAATAAATTATTTACTTTAAATGTTGTACCTTGAAACATATAACAAGTTGAGTATATAAAGAACGAACTAGTATAGTTTTCAGGTGAATTTATAGGGGTATAATCTACTTTCAGCTCTGTGCCTCGGTGTGAGAAAGCTTTTTTGCTTTGCATATGTGCGACAAAAAATTAAATAAGCCTTTAGGCGTTCAAGGCGGTAATAAAAGAAAAAGTATTTCAGCTTCGTTATGTTGTTTTGTTTGATAAAAAATAATATAAAAAATTTTATTTCACTACGTTAATATTTGTAGGGGTAAAAAAACAAAACAAAAAGAAAAGAACCTGATAGCATGTATGACAGCCGCTGCCATCCAAGAACAGCCTAGAAACTCCAGATACTCTAGCGTGGTTGATTTTTCTCCCATATTCTCCGAGTCCGCAAGCTCGATCAGGTTAATATTTTAGTTTTTGAGTCACAAGGTATAACTCGAAATATGAATTTTTACATAAGATAGAAGGAACATTAAGTTTCTATTATCTTATTAATGAAGATTAATTCTTGGAAGATTCCTGATCCGCCAATATTGTACCTACTAATTTAGAGATTAATTGACAGTTCTCACGGGCTTTTTGCTCAAGGTTTGTATTAATTGTGCAAATTTAGGAGAACAATCCAATTACAAATGAGAAGTGTAAAAAGATAGATTTTAGAAGCAGAAAGAGTCCAAGTAGATCGGCCCGACCTCGTCAGTGGACGACCTGGGGGCCGACCTTGTCAGTGGACGACCTTGGGGCCGACCTCGTCAGTGGACGACCTGGAGGCCGACGTCAAGTGAGCTCCGCGTCAAGTTGGGATTCAACACTGAGCAAGGGTCCGAGAGCTGGCTTGCGGGTCAAGAAACCCGGAGAAAAGAGAAGGAAATCCGTGTGGAACAAGGAAGTAGAAAAGGAAGGAGAATCCAAGAAGAAAAGAAGAAATTCGGAAATCAAAAGTACGCAAGATCTCTCCCAAATCTGAAGTGCTGATTGATTAATCTCCTTATTTGATTAGGAGATAGATTTTATTCCAATGACTAGTTGCACAAGTTCTATAAATAGGCAACTTGAGAAAATATTCAAATATCTTTTTCCCTTACGTTTTTACACAACCGCTTAGTTAGTTTTTGGCTTTGGGTTTCTCTCTGAATTCCGTAGCATAGTAGTCAGTTAATTTAGCTTTTGAGATACTTAATCTTTGCGAAGTTTTGTTCGTTGGTTCAAGGTTCCTGATTGTGCAGGCTACGAGTGGCCAAACAGGAGGTTGCTCCAGAATTGCGATTGCACCTTATTTCAGTAAAGTATTGCGTATTTTCCCCATGACTTCTATTCTAAGTTATTGCTTCGATTATCAAGTTATGAGTAGCTAAATATATTGTTCTATTATTATGTATTGAAACCGTAATCCATGCATGTATGAAACCTGAATTAATCTAAGTCTAATTAACTATGTTCTTAAATTAATCAGTGTTCATAAGTATAAGTACTTAGGTTCTATTAAATCCACAGTGAGTTAATTTAACCTGGTAGCGTCAGTGATTTTGCAACTGATTAATTAGGTGATAATTACGTGATAGATTATTAGGTTAGGTTTTTCCAAAATCTTAAAGTCGCTAAATAATTAATTAGGTGACTAGTGGGGACTCGCGGAGAGTACCGAGAAGCTAAGGAGAAACTGGGTTATGACTAGCGGGTGCTCGGCGTAATCTATAACTAATCAGTATAGGATAATTAGACAACGTAAGTGTTATTGATTATATGCATGTGATGAAGGTGGATTACATAATACTAGAATACTTTCTCTATAATTTATACAAATTAATTGTTATTTCTGTTTCTCTTAAGTATTCATGACAAACTAAAGGTCTATTAAGGGACACAAAGGTGATGACTCATCAAAATAATTACTAAAGCAATAATAGAAAAAAGGAGATTAAGAATATCTGTACCTGTGGATCGATCCTGACTACCATTGTATTAGATTTATTTAATTCTTTGATTGTAGGTTAAAAGCAGTATAATTACTGTGTTTGCAGAGGTACACGACAGCTTTGTCAATTCCAAATTTTAAAAATTTTAAAAAGAGGAAAACTGAAAAACATACTTGGAGTCCTTAGGCCATCAGGGGTTTGATAATATGTTGCTGGAAATATAGGAAGATCGAGCTACACAGAATGCAGGGAAAAACAATATCCTAACACAGATAATAAAGTATAGCAGAGTAGTTCTGAAAGCCATTGAAATGGCAATAAATCATAATCTTTAGTTTATAGTTTATACTTGAATCTTGCTTGGTTTTTTTCGAAACTTTCTGCATAAATTATGGTTTTCTTCGGATATTACCCTTTCCTAACTAGTATAAGCTAAGGCCAATTGTTCAGACAAAGAGTAAAGCAAAATCATTGGTCAAAATCAACTATAGTAGAGATAAATTTGTTTGGACAACATAGGGTGGGACCGAATCATCTCTCACACTTTCGGTGTATCGTAATATTGATCCGTACCATAGTCATCCATCACACCTTCAAGTTTATAATTAGTATATATAATTGCCTTAACATTGTGGTATGTGATTAGCACATACACAGATAGTGTGATAAAGGACTTGAATACGGACAATACACTACTACAAAATCCCCCTTAGGATGCGGGTCCTAAGGGGGATTGGAGGCGTGCAGCACCCGCCTCAGCTGCGGGCGCCTCCATTTGGAGGGGCCCGCACCCGCCTCTATATATTAGATCATTGGAGGCGGGTGCATGTTGCACCTGCCTCCATTAAGTCTTATTCGAGGCGGGTGCAAAATCCAATAACCCTTCGTAAAAAAATTTAATTTCTTTTTCTTGCACTTTATGGCTTTAGTAGGAATAGAACTCGCGCCTAGAGTTTCACTTAACTCTTGCACATTAAATTTACCACTACGCTGCATATACTTATGTATTTAATATTAAAATCGAAATTATATATTTCTTCTAAAACTTGTGATTTTTATTATCTACTAATTTTTCGCTTCGCTAGAATCTCGATAAATTTTCAAAATTATTTTCAACAGTCCAAAATAAAGACAATTTTTGATCTAGTATTGAAAATTAAAAAAAATCATTTTCGTATTTTGAAATTGGAGGCGGGTGATACCTTCACCCGCCTCCTATTAGGAGGTAATTGGAGGCGGGTGATACCTTCACCCGCCTCCAGTAAGCAAGCAGCTTACTGGAGGCGGGTGGAGGTATCACCCGCCTCCAATTAAGAGGTAATTAGAGGCGGGTGATACCTTCACCCGCCTCCAATAAGCTGCTAGCTTACTGGAGGCGGGTGAAGGTATCACCCGCCTCCAATTACCTCCTAATTGGAGGCGGGTGACCCCTTCACCCGCCTCCAAATTTTATTTAGCCTCCTTTGGAGGAGGGTATTTTTACACCCGCCTCCAAAGGGGCGCCTCCTTTGAGCATTTCTGTAGTAGTGATAGGTGTGTCTGTCCTAATTGTTTAGTGTGTGTACATTATTACTATTGTAAAGATCCTATCTATTAGATTGAGAGGGGGAGGAGAAGGAAGCAAGAGATTGGATGACGTGTGCACGGTCTAATTACCAACTTGTCCTTGAAATAAATAGAAAATGTAAATATAAAACTCTCGGTATCAGACTGGTTCTTTATGCATCATAACTGTTTGGATACTAACTCATTATTGAAATGAAAGTTAAGTATACATATTTTCCTACACTTGAAAAGTTCTACACCATATACATAGCTTCCACATGAATTGTAGAAAGAAGGAAAAATATTTTTCTTAATAATCAATTCATATTACATTATTTAGTTTATTACAAGAGGATGTGAAGAAAGGAAGAAAGAAACGGCGGCACCCGTCTACGCACAAATATGATAGTAAAAATTAACAGAGATGGAATTGAACCTTTAACCTTTAAATAGTCCATCATACATCACGATCATTTAGTCACGATTGACTTGTTACTAGAGACTGCCTCATTCATTCATTACAACATTAATTATAATGATAACGCTCAACTAACGCACAAAGATATATGTATATTGCTTCCCCACTTTCCAACGTTGACCACCTCTGTTCTATGCCCAATTCTGAATATCCACCTAACTAGCTACTTAGAACACTATTTATACAATCCCGCCAGCGAGAGTTCAAATCATCTGTCTCACAATTCGTATAAAATCATGTCTAATTTTACAAAACAACATTATGTTATTTCATTTTAAAATAAAATATCATTATTCCCCTCGTTAAAATTTTAAAACAACGTAACATTATTATCTTAACAAGTAACGCACAATCAGTAAATACATCGAGACAAAGAATCCGCACTCATTCAACATAGCTTGTGCATATATATATGGTTGATGTTATACATACATGGTACAGCCCAGAAATTTCTCCCTCTACCAAAATTGCCATTTCTATAAAGAGGTACGAGCCTATAGAACAGATCCTGTTCCAGTAAGGTCGTATTGCCATTCCTATGGCATTGATTTTCCCCATTACCCACACTACTAAGACCAGTACCATTTTACTCCTCCAAGAGGTGCATATCTATATGCAAATTTTCTTTTATTTCCCTTTATTTTTTCTTAATATATAATCAGCTGTTGCTAATAAATCATTTTTTTCTTCCTTTTTCCATATAAAAATATTACATGGTCGTAGGAATATTTTTGCCCGGTGAGCTTTGAGAAAAAAAGGAGGTTGTGAAAATACTGGGAATCGAGAATGTGTTGTTGAAGGAGCAAGGCATTTTCCGCCATGGTTTCTGCTTCGAGATTGCCATTGTTTTTCATCAAGAAGAAACAGAAGCCACTGCTGCTGCAAAGCAATTTGCCGCACAAATTAATTAATAAAAGTTTGAAGGTAGATCTCATGTGTATTAATTTTGATTTACTTTTTTTTTTTTGAAAAATATTCAACCTAGCTATTAGCATTGCACTAGTACTCTTTCCAAAATTTTAAAATCTTATTCCCATTTTGGATATTATTATTTGTATAATAGTCAATATATAGCTCGGGGTATGAAACCCTCTCCAACCCTGCACTTTTCCCTTTTAGTAGTATGGTTGAGAAGTTGTTTCGTCGCTTTTTTTTTTTTTTTTCCCCCCTTTCAAATTGCACTACCTAATCTAACCCCATATATTCTGGCCGGCTAGCCACTGTAACTAGCTAAGCCCCATTTTATTAAGGAAGAGACTCCAGCAATTTTTATATTTTTGAAATGACTAACATCTATATTAAGTTGGTCAGCTTCCTAATTGTGTTAACCTCGTTGCCAAACTTGTGTCCATTTTACAGCCCAATCATCTGTAAATGCGGACGACATCCCATGATGGGTTAGCCGATCTGCAAGGATATTCTTCTCCCTCAATATGTAGGTTGGACCTCGTAACGCCTGAGCATGAGAGAAGACACGCATAAACTGAAAAGAAAAATCAACAACTAGACAAAACATGCTAATTAAGGTTTCCATCTAGTCCTGTGTGGCCATCTCTTCTTGGCTTCGCTAAGCCAATATCAATAGAATCCACAACCATATCCGAGAATGAAGAATACGATGCATTGCTAATCCTCCCCGCCGACCCACAGCAAGTTTCGCTCTTCGCATTTTGCGCCAAACTCCATCCAATCTCGGACGGAATTTTGATGCAACACCAAACCAAGGATATCGGACAACAAACGCTCAAAACACAGGAGCTGCAAACGGTTTTTCATTGATTCTTTTCTGTCCGCAAATACTAGCACAGGCAAGCCACAAAGAGGCTGAAAAATGGGAGAGAAATTAAAACAATAGATAGTGCCGGATACAGAAATTCTTTTTTGGGTGGACTGGGGTAAAATAAAAAATGCATTTAAATAAACATATTCAATGACTAAATTGTAAGATCGCAACTATAAAACGATAAAAAAATAAATATTCAAAGTTACAGAATTCATTGACTCTTGATAACGCGTTTGTATCCGTTGAAAATACTGCAAGATTTACTCATTTCAATTGTTGAAGATATATCATTCTCAATGTATACAATTTGACTATGAATAAATAATTCACTCGTCTCCAATCCTATTCCGCTAATTAATTTTGCCAAATGAGTGGGTGAATGGTGTTGAGCTTGATTTTGTTACATGTTCAATATTTTTCTTATTCTTTTTTATTTTTTTATTTTATGTAAGTGGATTCACGATACAGTTATAATTTAGAAGGGATTGACTGTACCTTATGTTAGCCTTAGTTATGTTGGACTTAATATTTAGTAGTTACTAGTTTTATTAAAAAATAAATGGACAAAAATTGACCCACTATATATAGTATAGTTCTATTAAAAAATCTATATAAATTGGGGTGACCCTGCATCCGTCACTGACAATAAATAACTGAATTTTCTAATTATATAAGGGTAAAAAATAAAATAAATAAACATTATGCGTGCAACAAAATCTCCAAAGCACTCCAAAGAGTATCACCGAATGCATATACCAGTTCACAGTAAACCTTGTGTTTATTTTCTTATTGATAATATTATACAAAGAAAGTTACAGCCATTCTTCACACAATATCCTTCATAAACTACATAAATGAGATTATATCTCATTCTCCACGAGTACCATCAACAGAGCCGTATTTTTTATACTGTTTTCCACTTTAAAAATACGACTTTTTATTCAAAACACAAACAAACTTAAGTATAGAGTAGTATCGATCCCACAAATTCGAGTTTCTTGAACTGATCAAGAAAGGAAGATTGGGAACCGATGATTGATCAGGTTGAAATCCCAGTGTCATATGAATTTCCAACCTCCCAATGAGTTGGGATAAAATTATTGAGCTGAACCCATGAGTCAGAATTTCTATAGCCAAACACACTGGTTTGGTACCTCAAGGTAATTGGAGGACCCCATGGTGGATTTGCGATTGCAAACACTGCCCCAAATGGCCTATGAATTGGCTTCCATTTCCTGCTATACTCCTGTATAAGTGTCACCGTTCATATTTAAAGTATTAGAAACACAAATCTTTTCGTGGGATGAGAGTGAAAGAGTGGTATTTTATTAAATTACCTGCCAAACTTGGACCGCTGTAATTTCGTAAGCTCCTGGTTGGTACAATGGTACGATTGCAAGGTATTTAGGGTACCTGCTACGGTCGTGGACTTTGAATACTAGGTTATTATTGTATTGGCAGGGAATTCTCTTAAATTGAACGTCAACAACTCCGAAGGGAATGAGATCCTCAGCCATGTCGGGAAGAGCTAAGTTTGCAAAGGCAGATGAGCTCAGAATAAAATCTGTTCTATTTCCTTCGCCGTAGTCCGTCACTACCACCTTTGTTCCATCATTTGAGCACAGATTTGGAAGTGAGCATTTTACCTGAAATTATTTTTTTTAAACAAATATTTAACATGTGTTTTCCTATAAAATTTTCGTGAAAAGACAAAATTAAGGAATATTATTGTTCTTAATTTGATGTAGGGTTCGTTAATTTAATAATTTGAACAAATCTCAAGAGATTTTGATGATTCATTTATAAAAATAAGACTAACGCAAAAATGTAGACAGAAATACGATTATTTTAGTGAAGAAAATTTTACTACGCATAGACATTCGAGCTCACAGTTAGATTGGAATTCAAGCGGATTTCCTTTAAAGAAAGAAAGACTTGGATAATTACCTGATAGCAAGCACCATAAGCAGCGCCAGCCCAGAAAAGGCGAGAGACTCCACTCACTTGCCCATCGTTTACTGTTTTTCCGTACTCCCCAAATCCACAAGCATCAGCTGTTCATATCATATCATATCATATCATATCGATCATTAATTTCACAAATCCAAAAGATTACTAAATTTACACAATTTGAAAAAACAAAAAGAAAAGAAGAAGAAGAAGAAGGGAAAAGCTTGTACGCACATGATTCTGAGGGACCTGAGCTACCATAATAGGTTGCTCTAGAGGAGAGGAAGTCGTCTCCTGATCCGCCATAGCATATTGCAGCCAAGACGGTGCAAAGAAGCACAAAGAGAACATGGACACGGTTTTTGAAATCCATATGTGATTCACCTAAAGTATACAAACAAGTAATGAGGAATGCTTGCCAATGAAGAAGATGAAAAGGGTGTATATATAGGCGGTAATCAAAGCCTCGTTGTTGGCTTGGCTCATGGGTCGTCCTATATATTTTAGGCCCCCGTACCAAGTATAAAAGGGATAACTTTCATATGATGTGAACGATAGTTTGACGTATTTTTTTTTCTTTTATTATTATTTATAAACATGGGATACTCTTTTTTATTTTTTATTTTTTATTTTATAGGTTACACTTTTAAACAAGTGATACAGTAAGCCTTAAAATCAATTCTTTTATTTCACTATATTATCTTCGTTTGTTTGTTTTTTTTTTCCTTCTTTTTTTGAAATAAGTGAAACATCAACAACTAAACTCGATACATCAAAGGCTATACATACTTTTATTTTTCACTACAAGCAATATTTATTTATTTATTTTCTACAGATAGTCAATTCATCAGCAGCAAAACTTGATATATAAAATGCTATAAATGATACGATATATAAAATTCTCTATGCGATATTTCTAAAGTTAAATTCAATACTCGTGTCTTAGAAAGAAAAGTGGCATATGTTTCGAAAAATGTTTTAAAAGATGCGCATTGGATCATCTAATAGGTTTGATACAAGTTTTTGGGATATAAAAACTGAGCCCTTGAAATAAAAATATGTATAATTAGAAGTTGAACTCTGATAATTTTACAAATTTAATGTGAAATTATAAAATCGAAAATGAAAAATATATATTGTTTTGGCTACAAAATAATTTGAAAAGAAATTTGGGGACCCTCATAGATTGATTCACCTTTTGCACATGGATAGGGCCGGCCTTGATTCTTGATGGAGCGCAATTACTTTATATTTTTTTCGTGTGTTTACTTTGTCTATGTTTTACTCTCTTTAATTATTTGATTATCAGTAAAATAAATTTATTTTATCATTCACTTAATAAACTACAAATATGTGATTAAATAGGGTTACATTATATTATTAATTATTAAATAAATAAGATACTACAAATTAAAAACTTGTAAATAAAAATTTACGATATCTGTGGATTATCTAGTCTTACTTTGTACCTTTGAGTGAATATCTCTATTTTTGGACCTTTTCGGTTTTCTTGATTCATCATTCAAATCAACCCTTCCACTACAGATTCTGTGGGAGAGTTCAGGTGGAATATGGCCCTCACTGAGTAATCAAGAGATAAGACTCTGAATGGGCAAGTATTCACCATGATAGGTAGTGTTTGTCCTAAAGCTTAGAAGGTTCGGCACAAAATAATAGAAAAGGCTCCAAAGATAAATATAATCGATAATTTAGTAAATTTTTTAAATTTTATTTTATAATGTTGCCTGTTTTTGAGCTGCCAAAAAAAAAAAACCTTCATTAACCCCTTCAAACCAAACTAAAATTTGGAAAGGGAAAAAAAAAAACTCACTCTGATATCAGCCTTGAAGAAAAAAGTATTAGATTTTAAATGTGGGACTTGAGCTAAAAATAAAATAAAAATAAAATCTCACTTTTCTTTTTTTTTTTTTTTTTTGGTGATAAGGAACAACCGATTAAGTGGATGGTGGGATTAACTACCCTCTTATTAATTCTTGCACAAACGAAAGATTACACCAAAAAAGGGGACATAATGACCCTTATCCTCAAGAATAGCATTGTGAACAGGGTGTTGTGTGAAGTGTAATGCAATCCATAAAAATGCAGATATTTTGCAAGACATGAAACAAATCCCAGCGAGGTCGGACAGCTCTTACGTAGGGGCTGCCCTGTTTGTCGAGGAGGAAATAATAACTCACTTTTGCATTAAGCCTTTTCAGACAAAAATTATGGGGTAATATAAAATTTTATAAGTAAAAAATATTATTACACTATATTATATTTATAAAAATAATTGAGCCCCTATAATTATTAGGTCCTGGGCTGTCTCTCGAGCTGCCTTGGCCTCAAGGTCGGACTAGATGGTATGGGTGACAATTTAGTCGTATTTTCTGACCAATTGGTATAACATGTTTCGTTTGATTTGACATTTTCACATCGTGTCAAAATATACTCAAAAATTGTCTCATAAAAATGACAATTAATGTCATTTTCGTGTTGATAAATCCACAATTTGTTGGGTTTGTACAGGATTTTCTTACCTATCAAAGATTGTCACCCTTCAAAATCCGGATTCGACTTTAAATGGTCTTCTGATATTATCAAATCCAGTAATTATAATTAAGCTCGTTTAAATGCCATCAGAAAGTAAATTGAAGTGGATAATAGTGAAATGCTCAACCGTTTCTGTAGCAATGAATCATAATTCTCATGATCAAATTACATTTGTTCCCAAGACAATAACAAAAATAATATTTTCCATAAAAGAGATTCAGAAAGTACATTTGCAGTCGGGTGGCATCTCAATTGGTCATATTTTTCGAGAGGCTAAGTCGGTAACTGATGGATTGGCAACTCTCGCCAGTGGTTCTGGCACCACAGCCTTTTGTGTTTGCTCTCTACCTCGTGAGTTTCGAGGACTAGTTTCTTTGAATGCACAAAATTTTCCTTACTTTAGAGGTTAATATGTAGTTTTTTTTGCTCATATATTTTAAAATCATATGATAAATTATATTAAAACCTATATATATTCATCATTGGCGGAGGTAGGGTGGGGGCCCAGGGCCACTGACCCCATATATATACATATATAATTATAGTAAATGTTGTGTATTGTGTGTGTAGTGCCCCCAGTCAATATAAAATTTTAAACTAACACTAACACAATTATTAGAATTTGTGTCTTGCAGTTTAACGTTGTGTGGCGTGTGAGACTTTGTTTTTTCATATTTATTTAAATATGTTTTCACCATTGAGAATGTGCCCCCTCTAAAAAAAATTCTTACTCCGCTAGTGATATTCATATCATCATTTCCACTTTGACAAAGCAATATGCATGACAGGACGCTACTAAACCCTTTGTGCTTCCGTTTTGATATTTCCTATTCTTGACAACCATTTGTTCTTCCGTTTATATCTTGGGCTATTCTTTGCTTCCAAAATTATGAAAAACTTTTTAAGGCTGAATTATATTTACCTCTTTAAATTTTGAATATAATTACAAAATTAATTTAATTAGTTCAGATAATTACATTTGCATTATTTTTGAACTGTTCATACTATATAACAAAGTTAATGGAACGTTAAAACTACAAAACGAGTCATACAGGACGTAAAAATTGTAACACAAATAATGTAAAACATATAAATTGTACTATATTTCATATACATACATACATATATATATATATTGTGTACATATATATGTATGTGTGTGTGTGTATGCGTGTGCAAGCAATATATAAGCTTGCAGGGAGTATTTTGTAATTTTATGAAATAACATGGATGATTTTGTAATTGCCCCAAAATTCAGGAAGGTAAATGTAATTCGTCCAAAATATTTTTGTCTCAATAGAAAAGTTTTTATTGAAACCTTTGAAATGTTACTTATGAAACTTTACTAATATAACTATGTGTGGTACATAATTAGTTTACATTCAGAAAGTTAAACGTATGAGTGAAACAAATAGTGACAAATTAATTTTTGAAAGTATTGTAAATTCAAACTCATAAACAATTGTACATTTTCAAAATAAAACTCTTTCACTGAACAAAATAAGTATAAAGAAGTTGATGATATTATTATACGAGCAATAATTCACCAATTAAAAGTAATTTATACATGAAATTGCATAATATATTTGCTCTTCCAATTAAAAGTAACACACAATCAGTAAATACATCGAGACAAAGAATCCGCACTCATTCAACGTAGCTTGTGCATATATATATGGTTGATGTTATACAGACATGGTACAGCCCAGAAATTTCTCCCTCAACCAAAATTGCCATTTCTATAAAGAGGTACGAGCCTATAGAACAGATCCTGTTCCAGTAAGGTCGTATTGCCATTCCTATGGCATTGATTTTCCCCTTTACCCACACTACTAAGACCAGTACCATTTTACTCCTCCAAGAGGTGCATATCTATATGCAAATTTTTTTTTATTTCTCTTTATTTTTTCTTAATATATAATCAGCTGTTGCTAATAAATAATTTTTTTCTTCCTTTTTCCATATAAAAATATTACATGGTCGAAGGAATATTTTTGCCCGGTGAGCTTTGAGAAAAAAAGGAGGTTGTGGAATTACTGGGAATCGAGACTATGTTGTTGAAGGAGCAAGGCATTTTCCGCCATGGTTTCTGCTTCGAGATTGCCATTGTTTTTCATCAAGAAGAAACAGAAGCCACTGCTGCTGCAAAGCAATTTGCCGCACAAATTAATTAATAAAAGTTTGAAGGTAGATCTCATGTGTATTAATTTTGATTTACTTTTTTTTTTTTGAAAAATATTCAACCTAGCTATTAGCATTGCACTAGTACTCTTTCCAAAATTTTAAAATCTTATTCCCATTTTGGATATTATTATTTGTATAATAGTCAATATATAGCTCGGGGTATGAAACCCTCTCCAACCCTGCACTTTTCCCTTTTAGTAGTATGGTTGAGAAGTTGTTTCGTCGCTTTTTTTTTTTTTCCCCTTTCAAATTGCACTACCTAATCTAACCCCATATATTCTGGCCGGCTAGCCACTGTAACTAGCTAAGCCCCATTTTATTAAGGAAGAGACTCCAGCAATTTTTATATTTTTGAAATGACTAACATCTATATTAAGTTGGTCAGCTTCCTAATTGTGTTAACCTCGTTGCCAAACTTGTGTCCATTTTACAGCCCAATCATCTGTAAATGCGGACGACATCCCATGATGGGTTAGCCGATCTGCAAGGATATTCTTCTCCCTCAATATGTAGGTTGGACCTCGTAACGCCTGAGCATGAGAGAAGACACGCATAAACTGAAAAGAAAAATCAACAACTAGACAAAACATGCTAATTAAGGTTTCCATCTAGTCCTGTGTGGCCATCTCTTCTTGGCTTCGCTAAGCCAATATCAATAGAATCCACAACCATATCCGAGAATGAAGAATACGATGCATTGCTAATCCTCCCCGCCGACCCACAGCAAGTTTCGCTCTTCGCATTTTGCGCCAAACTCCATCCAATCTCGGACGGAATTTTGATGCAACACCAAACCAAGGATATCGGACAACAAACGCTCAAAACACAGGAGCTGCAAACGGTTTTTCATTGATTCTTTTCTGTCCGCAAATACTAGCACAGGCAAGCCACAAAGAGGCTGAAAAATGGGAGAGAAATTAAAACAATAGATAGTGCCGGATACAGAAATTCTTTTTTGGGTGGACTGGGGTAAAATAAAAAATGCATTTAAATAAACATATTCAATGACTAAATTGTAAGATCGCAACTATAAAACGATAAAAAAATAAATATTCAAAGTTACAGAATTCATTGACTCTTGATAACGCGTTTGTATCCGTTGAAAATACTGCAAGATTTACTCATTTCAATTGTTGAAGATATATCATTCTCAATGTATACAATTTGACTATGAATAAATAATTCACTCGTCTCCAATCCTATTCCGCTAATTAATTTTGCCAAATGAGTGGGTGAATGGTGTTGAGCTTGATTTTGTTACATGTTCAATATTTTTCTTATTCTTTTTTATTTTTTTATTTTATGTAAGTGGATTCACGATACAGTTATAATTTAGAAGGGATTGACTGTACCTTATGTTAGCCTTAGTTATGTTGGACTTAATATTTAGTAGTTACTAGTTTTATTAAAAAATAAATGGACAAAAATTGACCCACTATATATAGTATAGTTCTATTAAAAAATCTATATAAATTGGGGTGACCCTGCATCCGTCACTGACAATAAATAACTGAATTTTCTAATTATATAAGGGTAAAAAATAAAATAAATAAACATTATGCGTGCAACAAAATCTCCAAAGCACTCCAAAGAGTATCACCGAATGCATATACCAGTTCACAGTAAACCTTGTGTTTATTTTCTTATTGATAATATTATACAAAGAAAGTTACAGCCATTCTTCACACAATATCCTTCATAAACTACATAAATGAGATTATATCTCATTCTCCACGAGTACCATCAACAGAGCCGTATTTTTTATACTGTTTTCCACTTTAAAAATACGACTTTTTATTCAAAACACAAACAAACTTAAGTATAGAGTAGTATCGATCCCACAAATTCGAGTTTCTTGAACTGATCAAGAAAGGAAGATTGGGAACCGATGATTGATCAGGTTGAAATCCCAGTGTCATATGAATTTCCAACCTCCCAATGAGTTGGGATAAAATTTTTGAGCTGAACCCATGAGTCAGAATTTCTATAGCCAAACACACTGGTTTGGTACCTCAAGGTAATTGGAGGACCCCATGGTGGATTTGCGATTTCAAACACTGCCCCAAATGGCCTATGCATTGGCTTCCATTTCCTGCTATACTCCTGTATAAGTGTCACCGTTCATATTTAAAGTATTAGAAACACAAATCTTTTGGGGGGTGAGAGTGAAAGAGTGGTATTTTATTAAATTACCTGCCAAACTTGGACCGCTGTGATTTCGTAAGCTCCTGGTTTGTACAATGGTACGATTGCAAGGTATTTAGGGTACCTGCTACGGTCGTGGACTTTGAATACTAGGTTATTATTGTATTGGCAGGGAATTCTCTTAAATTGAACGTCAACAACTCCGAAGGGAATGAGATCCTCGGCCATGTCGGGAAGAGCTAAGTTTGCAAAGGCAGATGGGCTCAGAATAAAATCTGTTCTATTTCCTTCGGCGTAGTCCGTCACTACCACCTTTGTTCCATCATTTGAGCACAGATTTGGAAGTGAGCATTTTACCTGAAATTATTTTTTTTAAACAAATATTTATCATGTGTTTTCCTATAAAATTTTCGTGAAAAGACAAAAGTAAGGAATATTATTGTTCTTAATTTGATGTAGGGTTCGTTAATTTAATAATTTGAACAAATCTCAAGAGATTTGATGATTCATTTATAAAAATAAGACTAACGCAAAAATGTAGATAGAAATACGATTATTTTAGTGAAGAAAATTTTACTACGCATAGACATTCGAGCTCACAGTTACATTGGAATTCAAGCGGATTTCCTTTAAAGAAAGAAAGACTTGGATAATTACCTGATAGCAAGCACCACAAGCAGCGCCATCCCAGAAAAGGCGAGAGACTCCACTCACTTGCCCATCGTTTACTGTTTTTCCGTACTCCCCAAATCCACAAGCATCAGCTGTTCATATCATATCATATCATATCATATCGATCATTAATTTCACAAATCCAAAAGATTACTAAATTTACACAATTTGAAAAAACAAAAAGAAAAGAAGAAGAAGAAGAAGAAGGGAAAAGCTTGTACGCACATGATTCTGAGGGACCTGAGCTACCATAATAGGTTGCTCTAGAGGAGAGGAAGTCGTCTCCTGATCCGCCATAGCATATTGCAGCCAAGACGGTGCAAAGAAGCACAAAGAGAACATGGACACGGTTTTTGAAATCCATATGTGATTCACCTAAAGTATACAAACAAGTAATGAGGAATGCTTGCCAATGAAGAAGATGAAAAGGGTGTATATATAGGCGGTAATCAAAGCCTCGTTGTTGGCTTGGCTCATGGGTCGTCCTATATATTTTAGGCCCTGTACCAATTATAAAAGGGATAACTTTCATATGATGTGAACGATAGTTTGACGTATTTTTTTTCTTTTATTATTATTTATAAACATGCTATACTCTTTTTTATTTTTTATTTTTTATTTTATAGGTTACACTTTTAAACAAGTGATATAGTAAGCCTTAAAATCAATTCTTTTATTTCACTATATTATCTTCGTTTGTCTTTTTTTTTTTCCTTCTTTTTTTGAAATAAGTGAAACATCAACAACTAAACTCGATACATCAAAGGCTATACATACTTTTATTTTTCACTACAAGCAATATTTATTTATTTATTTTCTACAGATAGTCAATTCATCAGCAGCAAAACTTGATATATAAAATGCTATAAATGATACGATATATAAAATGCTCTATGCGATATTTTTAAAGTTAAATTCAATACTCGTGTCTTAGAAAGAAAAGTGGCATATGTTTCAAAAAATGTTTTAAAAGATGCGCATTGGATCATCTAATAGGTCTGATACAAGTTTTTGGGATATAAAAACTGAGCCCTTATAAAAATATGTATAATTAGAAGTTGAACTCTGATAATTTTACAAATTTAATGTGAAATTATAAAATCGAGAATGAAAAATATATATTGTTTTGGCTACAAAATAATTTGAAAAGAAATTTGGGGACCCTCATAGATTGATTCACCTTTTGCACATGGATAGGGCCGGCCTTGATTCATGATGGAGCGCAATGACTTTATATTTTTCTCGTGTGTTTACTTTGTCTATGTTTTACTCTCTTTAATTATTTGATTATCAGTAAAATAAATTTATTTTATAATTCACTTAATAAACTACAAATATGTGATTAAATAGGGTTACATTATATTATTAATTATTAAATAAATAAGATACTACAAATTAAAAACTTGTAAATAAAAATTTACGATATCTGTGGATTATCTAGTCTCACTTTTTACCTTTGAGTGAATATCTCTATTTTTGGACCTTTTCGGTTTTCTGGATTCATCATTCAAATCAACCCTTCCACTACAGATTTTGTGGGAGAGTTCAAGTGGAATAAGGCCCTCACTGAGTAATCAAGAGATAAGACTCTGAATGGGCAAGTATTCACCATGATAGGTAGTAATTGTCCTAAATCTTAGAAGGTTCGGCACAAAATAATAGAAAAGGCTCCAAAGATAAATATAATCGATAATTTAGTAAATTTTTTAAATTTTATTTTATAATGTGGCCTGTTTTTGAGCTGCCAAAAAAAAAAACCTTCATTAACCCCTTCAAACCAAACTAAAATTTGGAAAGGGGAAAAAAAAAAACTCACTCTGATATCAGCCTTGAAGAAAAAAGTATTAGATTTTAAATGTGGGACTTGAGCTAAAAAAAATAATAATAAAATCTCACTTTTCTTTTCTTTTTTTTTTTGGTGATAAGGAACAACCGATTAAGTGGATGGTGGGATTAACTACCCTCTTATTAATTCTTGCACAAACGAAAGATTACACCAAAAAAGGGGACATAATGACCCTTATCCTCAAGAATAGCATTGTGAACAGGGTGTTGTGTGAAGCGTAATGCAATCCACAAAAATGCAGATATTTTACAAGACATGAAACAAATCCCAGCGAGGTCGGACAGTTCTTACGTAGGGGCTGCCCTGTTTGTCGAGGAGGAAATAATAACTCACTTTTGCATTAAGCCTTTTCAGACAAAAATTATGGGGTAATATAAAATTTTATAAGTAAAAAATATTATTACACTATATTATATTTATAAAAATAATTGAGCCCCTATAATTATTAGGTCCTGGGCTGTCGCTCGGGCTGCCTTGGCCTCAAGGTCGGACTAAATGGTATGGGTGACAATTTAGTCATGTTTTCTGACCAATTGGTATAACATGTTTGGTTTGATTTAACATTTTCACATCGTGTCAAAATATACTCAAAAATTGTCTCATAAAAATGACAATTAATGTCATTTTCGTGTTGATAAATCCACAATTTGTTGGGTTTGTATAGGATTTTCTTACCTATCAAAGATTGCCACCCTTCAAAATCCGGATATGAATTTAAATGGTCTTTTGATATTATCAAATCCAGTAATTATAATTAAGCTCGTTTAAATGCCATCAGAAAGTAAATTGAAGTGGATAATAGTGAAATGCTCAACCGTTTCTGTAGCAATGAATCATAATTCTCATGATCAAATTACATTTGTTCCCAAGACAATAACAAAAATAATATTTTCCATAAAAGAGATTCAGAAAGTACATTTGCAGTCGGGTGGCATCTCAATTGGTCATATTTTTCTAGAGGCTAAGTCGGTAACTGATGGATTGGCAACTCTCGCCAGTGGTTCTGGCACCACAGCCTTTTGTGTTTGCTCTCTTCCCTCGTGAGTTTCGAGGACTAGTTTCTTTGAATGCACAAAATTTTCCTTACTTTAGAGGTTAATATGTAGTTTTTTTTGCTCATATATTTTAAAATCATATGATAAATTATATTAAAACCTATATATATTCATCATTGGCGGAGGTAGGGTGGGGGCCCAGGGCCACTGACCCCATATATATACATATATAATTATAGTAAATGTTGTGTATTGTGTGTGTAGTGCCCCCAGTCAATATAAAATTTTAAACTAACACTAACACAATTATTAGAATTTGTGTCTTGCAGTTTAACGTTGTGTGGCGTGTGAGACTTTGTTTTTTCATATTTATTTAAATATGTTTTCACCATTGAGAATGTGCCCCCTCTAAAAAAAATTCTTACTCCGCTAGTGATATTCATATCATCATTTCCACTTTGACAAAGCAATATGCATGACAGGACGCTACTAAACCCTTTGTGCTTCCGTTTTGATATTTCCTATTCTTGACAACCATTTGTTCTTCCGTTTATATCTTGGGCTATTCTTTGCTTCCAAAATTATGAAAAACCTTTTAAGGCTGAATTATATTTACCTCTTTAAATTTTGAATATAATTACAAAATTAATTTAATTAGTTCAGATAATTACATTTGCATTATTTTTGAACTGTTCATACTATATAACAAAGTTAATGGAACGTTAAAACTACAAAACGAGTCATACAGGACCTAAAAATTGTAACACAAATAATGTAAAACATATAAATTGTACAATATTTCATATACATACATACATATATATATATATATATGTATGTATATTGTGTACATATATATGTATGTGTGTGTGTATGCACGTGCAAGCAATATATAAACTTGCAGGGAGTATTTTGTAATTTTATGAAATAACATGGATGATTTTGTAATTGCCCCAAAATTCAAGAAGGTAAATGTAATTCGTTCAAAATATTTTTGTCTCAATAGAAAAGTTTTTATTGAAACCTTTGAAATGTTACTTTTGAATTTTTACTACTATAACTATGTGTGGTACATAATTAGTTTACATTCAGAAAGTTAAACGTATGAGTGAAACAAATAGTGACAAATTAATTTTTGAAAGTATTGTAAATTCAAACTCATAAACAATTGTACATTTTCAAAATAAAACTCTTTCACTGAACAAAATAAGTATAAAGAAGTTGATTATATTATTATACGAGCAATAATTCACCAATTAAAAGTAATTTATACATGAAATTGCATAATATATTTGCTCTTCCAATTAATAATTATTTAAAAAATTTTTGTTTTAGAAAATTGCTGATTCGAGAACAAGAACATCTTCTTCCTTGGCACAGCTACCAGCCTACAAGCCACAAAAATTAAAAAAGAAAAAAAAGAAATTTCATGTCGGCGTAAAGATCTCAACGAGGCTTTTCGTAAATTCAATAGTTGTCTTCTTCCCTTAATGCTTCTGCTTTGTTTTCCTTGCCTTAATTAATGGTATACAGTTTCTCTAGTGGGCATTGCGTTTAGTGTGATTGCACTAGAATTTGCGTCGAACCAAATGACAGCACATAACTCCAATATGTATTCATAGGCTAGTAGAGTATTAATTATTAAGACATGAATATTTGTGGTAAGAAATACAACATGAATCTATTATTATTTAACGCGTTTGATCGTTTAACAAGGCGCGTATCAATCAGACAACATTTGACCTCGAATTCGATCTAAATATAACTCAAATAGTACATTTACCCTATAAAAATAATTATATTGACATTAAAAAGTATATCATACATGGTAAATTAGGGGTGGCAATAGGGTTGGGTTCCGTGTTCGTGGGTTCAGGTGCACGGGTAAGGGTATTTTAGCTTTTATATGATATACCATTATGATGCATAAATAATACCGCCAACACTTCATCATATTTACAAATATACTTTCTAGTTACAAACTTAAACGGGTCTTTCGGGTAATCCACGGGTTGACTTGAACCCGACCCGCTTACTGACGGGTCGTTTGTGTTCGTGTTGAACTTAATCCGATTCTTTTCGGGCCGTGTCTGAGATGCTAAATGCGTGTTAGGTTCGTGCGGGGTTATGAATTGCCACCCCTAAGTAAAATCACTCATAGGAAGGAATCAAGCAAGACACTGGCGGACCTAGGGTGGGGCCCAGTGGGCCTCGGGCCCCCACTGACCCCGCCCTAGTAGTTTATGCTGAGTGATGTGTGTAATCAATATGAATTTCTAAACTAACATTAACACAATATTTTTTTCAAAAAAAAAAAAAAAACACTAACACAGTTTTAAAAATTTATGTTTTGAACGTTAACATTGTGTGGCTTGTGAGACTTTTATTTTTTATATTAATGATACATTACTCAACTAATTTACTCAAATTTCTCATAATAAGTGAGGTGTTATATATTCATTGGTCAATAAAGTAGTATTAATAATTATTTTATAAAAATCTCGCCAATGGATGCATAACATCTTACTTATTATGAGAAAGTTGAGCAAATTAGTTAAGTTAGGGATGGCCACAGTCCAGTTTGAACCGGAACCGGACCGGCAGTTTCAGACCCGGAACTGGAACCGGACTCGCATGAGAAGGTTCCAGTTCCGGTTCCACCTTTGGAAGAACAGGGAACCAGCAGTTCTAGAACCGGCCGAAACCGAGAACCGGAGGTTATTTACTTAAACTACTAAAAATTATATAGCACTTATATTTTGTTATATTTTTCTTATTATTAATATTATATTATAAATTTATTTATATATAAAATTCATAATTAGATAATATAATTATTTTATACTACATATAGTATAATAATATATAAACTCATGGTATAATTTACATTACGTATATTGTTAATATATGTAAACATTAAATTAAATTAAAGTATATATAAATATAAACTAAATATTGAATTAAAATTGCTTCAATTAGAACGGAATCGAAACAATGACGGAATCGGAACCGTGACAGAATCGGTTGTTCTGGAACTGTCTCGGGACCGGAACTGTTTCCCCAAGGTTCCGGTTCCGGTTCCACTTTCTATGGAACCGGAACCGTCGGTTCTAGAACCGTGGTTATGTCTAGATTGAATAGTGTATCATTACTTCTTTTTTTTTTTTTTTTTCATACTCCCTCTGTTCCATGAGAAGGGTCTAGTTTGTTGTGCTATTTCAGTACAACAAACTAGACCATTCTAATGGAACAGAGGGAATATTTATTTGAAGAGTAATGATACACAACTCAACTAATCTCTTCAACTTTCTCATAGCAAGTGAAGTGTTATGTATTCATTGGTCAATAATGTAGCATTAATAATTATTTTATAAAAGTGTAGCCATAGCAAATTGCAGCCAAGATGCTGCAAAGAAGCACAAAGAGAACGTGGACACGATTTGTAGGATCCATATATATATGATTCACCAAAATTATACAAACAAGTAATGAGGAAATGCTTGCCCATAAACATTTTAGGGCATTGTGCTAAATATAAAAGGGACAATTTCTATATAACCTGTCAGATAGTTTGACGTGTTTTTTATTTATAATTATTATTTATAAACATGGGATAATCCTTTTCTTTTTTTTTTTATTTATAGGTTACACTTTTAAATAAATGATATTCCAACCCTAATCGATACTTTTATTTCAATACAAGCGATATTATCTTCTTCTTTTTTCCTTTTTTTCCGAAACAAGTGATACGTCAACAACTAACCTCGATATATATATATATATATATATATATATATATATATCAGAGACTATATATGTGTGATACTTCAACCCTGAAAGTCATTAATTTTGTTTTTCACTACATGCGAAATTAATTAATTAATTTTTTTAGAGATAGTACATCAGCATCAAAACTTGATATATAAGATATTCCGAGTGATATATATGCGATACTTTTGACTCTAAACTCAATACTTGCGTCTTAGAAAGAAAAGTGTGACATGTTTCTAAAAATTTTCTAAAAAATGCGCGTTGGATCATCTGACAGGTTTGATGCAACTTTTTGTGATATAAAAATTGGGTCCTTGAAATAAAAATATGTATAATCAATGAGGTTGAACTCTGATGATTTCACAAATTTAATGTGCCATTAGAAAATTGAAAATGAAAAATATATGTTATTTTGCCTACAAAATAATTTGGAAATTAAAGAAATTTGGGGACCCTCCTACATTGAGGGAACTTGGCACATGGCCAGGGCCGACCTGGCTCATGGTTGTGCACGATGACTTCATATTTTTCTGTTTACTTTGTCTTGTTTCACTCTCTTTAACTATTTAATTATCAGTAACATAAATTTTATTTTATCACTCACTTAATAAACTACAAATATGTGATTAAACAGGGTTACGTTATATTATTATTATTGAATAAATAAGACACGATAAATTAAAAACTTGTAAATAAAAATTTACGATATTTGTGGATTCTCTAGTCTCACTTTGCACCTTTGAGTGAATATCTCTCTTTTTTGTGGGAGAGTTCATCATTCAAATCAACCTACCACTACAGATTTTGTGGGAGAGTTCAAGTGGAATAAGGCCTCGACTGACTAATCAAGAGATAAGACTCCGAATGGGCAAGTACTCACCATGATACGCAGTGCCTGTCCTAAAGCTTAGAAGCTTCGGCGCAAAATAATAGAAAAGTTTTAAAAATAAATATAATGCGATAATTTATTTATTTTTTTTTTTTTTTTTGTAATGTGACCTTTGAGCTGTAAAAAAAAATATTTACTTTTGCATTAACCCCTTTCAAACCAAACTAAATTTGGAAAGAAAAATAGAAAAACTCACTCTTACATCAGACTTTAAAAAAGAAAAATAAATTTAGATTTTAAATGTGGGCTTTGAGCTAAAAAGAAAATAAATAAAATAAAGACTCACTTTTGCATTAAGTCATTTCAATCAAAAGTTAGGTGGGTCTTAATATAAAATTTTATAAGTAAAAAATACTAGGCACTACACTATTTATAAAAATAATTGAGCCCCTATAATTATTGGATCTTGAGTCGTCACTCGGGCTACCTTGACCTCTAGGTCAGGCTAGATGAATGGGTTGCAATTTAGTTGTGTTTTATTGACCGATTGGTAAATAATGTTAGGTTTGATTTGACATTTTCATGTCGTGTCAAATATATACTGTATTGTCTAAAATTGTCTCATAAAAATGACAGTTAATGTCATTTCTGAGTTGATAAATCCACAAATTGTTGGGTTTGTATAGGATTTTCTCACCGTATCAGAGATTACCACCCTTCAAAATCCAAATTTGACTTTAAATGGTCTTCTGATATGATCAATTCTAGTAATTAAACTCGTTTAAATGCCATCGAAAATTTAGTAAACTGAAGAGGATAATGGTGAAATGATCAAACGTTTCCGTAGCAATTTGGTTGATTCTCATGATCAAATTACATTTGTAACAACTTTATTTTTTATTTTTCGCGTTGTGCGTGTTTTCTCAAAACAATAACAAAAATAATATTTTCCATAAAAGAGATTCAGAAAGTACATTTGCAGTCGGATGTCGTCTCGATTGGTTATTTCGAGAAGCTAAGTCGGAAACTGATGGATTGGCAACTCTCGCCAGTGGTTCTAGCACCACAGCCTTTTGTGTTTGCTCTCTACCTTGTGAGTTTCGAGGACTAGTTTCTTTAGATGCAAAAAAATTTCCTTACTTTCAGGTTAATATGTAGTTTTTTTAATCATGTATCCTAAAATCATATGATAAATTGTATGAAAACCTATATATATATATATATATATATATATTACTACAACCCTTTGTCTTCGTGCTTCCGTTCTGATCTTGGGCTATTCATTGCCTTGAAAATTATAAAAAAAATTTAAGGATAAATTACATTTACCTCCATTAAATTTTAGGTATAATTATGAAATTAATTTAATTATGTGTGTGCGAGCGAGCAATACTTAAGCTTGCAGGGAGTATTTCATAATTTTATGAACTAATATGGATGATTTTGTAACTATCCCAAAATTCAGGGAAATAAAAGTAGTTCGACCAAAATATTTTTGTCCAATTAGAAGAGTTATTATTGAAACTTTGAAATATTACTTTTGAAACTAATATAATTATGGCACAGTTACCAGCCATAAAAAAAAATTAAAAATAATTTTTTTTTTTTTTCATGTCGGCATGAAGATCTCAACGAACCTTTTTGTAAATTCAAAATTTGTCTTGTTCCCCTTATGCTTCATCTTTCTTTTCATTGCCTTAATGGTATACATTTTCTCTAGTCGGCATTGCGTTTGTGATTGCACTAAAATTTGCGTCCAACCAAATGAAAACAAATCCTCCAATCTGTAATCATAGGCTAAAAGAGTGTTAATTATTAAAGGCATGAATATTTGTTGTAAGAAATACAACACGAATCTATTATTATTTAATGCGTCTGATAGTTCAACAATGCGCATATCAATCAAATGATGTGTGTATTGAATTTAGTCTCAACAATACTATCAAGTATATATTATGAAAATTCAAATATTGATTTTAGTTTTGATATATTACGCATTGAATTTAGTTATTGATGACGTATTACGAATAAATTTAGCTGCTGAAATATCGTTTATTAGACTCTGTATACACGGTAATGTATCACGCTTATATCACAATAATGTATTAGGAATAGGTGACATCTACGACCACTATGCACTTTGGTCAGTTCATCTTATCAAATTAAATTCAATAAACATCTGGTCCGTTTTCCTTTGAGGGGACATTATCTAATACTCTAATGTGCTTTTACACCTTAAAGAAAGGGTAATTCATACAAAAGTTTTTGTGGTTTTGCTCTAGTGACAGTTATTTTTTGTGGTTTACAAATATTATGTTACCTTCTTATTTCTAAACTAAAGTGTCACGTTGATGAAAACAAATTACATTAACTGTGTTTTTTTATATAAAAACAAAGTTAGTTTGCTGATTATTTAGTTAGGTAGATTTTGAATGCTAACATGGCAGCACTAGTTAGCTAGTTAACTTAATTATTTAAGGGAACACATATATCTATATCTATATCTATATATATATATATATATATTTATATATGCCAGTTTGAAATTGTTAGAACTAATTAGCATATGGATCTTTTGGTTGTATATAAGGAGGTAAGACTCATTACGTCTTCCTTGGTAACCTTTTGGTTATTTCTTTAAAATTCAAATAAAAGGTCACCATACCCCCAACCACTTAATCGGCTGTTTGAAAAAATATATATATATATAATTTAAATACGGGATTGGATACCCATTTTATTAATTGCAAATTCATAAAATGAAAAGAAAAAATATATAAATAGAAATAAAAAAAATATGTTTCTTATAACTTTCTCTCTCTATCAAAATTGTCACGATTGATACAATTAAGGTTCTTTCATATATGTTGGAATATATAATAATATGTTAAAATGAAAGCATAACAATATACATACAAAAGTGTTTGTTTTTTTTTTTTTGTTGCAACGATCTAAACAAAATGTAATGATCTGAAACATAAGTGCCCAAAACTATAATTTTCCCTGAGAATTAAGAAGAGTAAGAGTTCAAGATTTAATTGATATCAGTCTCATTGTTATATTTAAATATATGTTAATTTTACTAGTTCAATAGGTCGGGTTAAATAGTATTTTGCTGTCCAAAAATACACACAAAGTTGCACTCTTCTTGATAATTTTGTTTCTTCCTACGTTCTTAATAAAAAAAAAAACCTTCAAATAATAACTCTCCTCTGCCTACACACAACTCGAAATTCTTAGAAGTTTTAGTCAGCCTTTGAAAGACTCTGTGAACCACAATTCTCACTCTCTTCTCTTGCTTCATCTTCACCATGAGAGATTATCCTTAAATTTTTGTTAGTCTGAACTCTAGATAGAGAAGAATGGTAATTTTAACGTATTAGATTTTGGCCCTCAACTTTTTTTCATGTTCAAGTTGCCGAAGAACGCTAGTGTACGTAGTTTCCGCACCGATAATGTGAATTTTTTTTGTATCCACATGATACTTTAGCTTTAGTTTTAAAATATAAGAAGTTAACATAATATTTATAAATCACAAGGAGATAATAGCCCACAAAGAAAAAAAATTTAATTGGGGTCGAGCCGATTCGAATTCGATCATTTTTTCCAAAGATTTTACCATAATCAAGCAGAGAATTATGTGAAAATATTGTAACTATAATACACAATGCGGCTGATATAATTCTCACAATTAATGTTAGAGATAGCAAATGAATTAAAAATGATAACCAAAACGCAAAACAATTAGCTCGCATTTTAATGATCTAATTAAATGGAATGAATTAGCTATTTTAAGTATTATATTGACATCCATAAAAAGTTGTACACGTGTTAAAGTGAATTCTCCCAGTGGAACAGAAGGAGTACATGCTAAATTCGATATTCATGTTTTTCTAATGCTTTTTACATTACACCCATACATTAGATGATAAATTTGATATATGCAATTTCATCAATTAAACTCATAATTATGATGTAGCATCAATTGAACTTGATACGTAACATTTTAATAGTTAAACTCATATATAATCGTAGTATATTGATAATTAACTCGATACAATTGATGTTAAATTCAATATCTCACACTTTAACGACATTCGTAGTTGAACTGTGATGTTTGTCTGTATAAGATTTTGCGAATTCCTTTCCGTACAGACTGCACAAAATCCAAACCAAACTAAACATTTCTTTGTAGACTAGCCCAATTAAATAAGTAGATTGGATAAATTGATTGAGCCCACAGGAACAAGGTAGCATTGGGTTCACCCAATTTCAAGTTGCAGACTTTTATCTTTAATCTCGTTTCTCCACCCCAATTACTGTTATTATTTAATTAAATCAAAGTACCATATTCCATTGCAAATGAGCAGGGACGGATCTGGGGGGTGGGCTTAGGGAGGCTTCAGCCAACCCCAGTCCCTGCAAAATCCATTAGTACTTTTGTATTAATTATGTTAATGGAGGGTGGTGGGCAGATCCAGCCCAATCAATCACATAGGCCTCCAGCCAGATTTGAAGACAATAATTAATTGTTGTTGCAATTTAGTGCAGGAAATAGCAATAATTGTTTTAAATTGGGTTGTTCTTTCCTTTTAAAGCCGAACCTTAGAATTGATGGTTTAGTTTTTGGGCTATACTATTTGCAGTAATCAAATTACTATTTGCAGTAATATTTTTCTGTGAATAGTCTATTTTGCTTTTTAGCTAAAAAAAAAAAAACACATTTACACTCATTTGTTTTTCACTCACACGTGTATGTATACATTTTTTTACATAAAGTTTTTTTGTTAGAAAAAAAAAACTCTGTCTGGCCCGAAATTTTGCCCAAAAAACCACAAAATAAACGAGATTTTTCTAGAATCCCACCCTCTATTTGCAGTAATATTGTTGAAAATACCGCCCACTTCGGGCGGTATTTTAGAAGAAAATACCGCCCAAAGTGTCCAAAATACCTCCCAGGCGGTATTTTCTTCCAAAATACCACCTAAACTGGGCGGTATTGTGGATCAAAATACCGCCCGGGCGGTATTGTACCGCCCAGTTGGCCGGTATTTTACCGCCCAAAAGTGGCAGTATTTTGGGTCAAAATACCGCAACTCCCACTTCTAAAAAAATTCCATCTCCAGAAAAATTCTATCTCTGTGAAAGCTGTAATTTGATTAAGTTGCCTTTGATACCACATTAGAAATGTTAGAATTTGAGAAGAGAAGAAAAGAACACGAATAATGTATAGATTGTTTTTTTTTTTTTTTTTTTGTTAAAAAACCAATTTTATGTAAAAAAAAAAAAAAATGCATAGATTGTTTACTTACCGTGTAATATGGATTGTCCTCGTGACTATCGACCATAATTAGAGTGAAAATGATTTCTTTTATTTTTTAAAAAACCTAAGGGGCATTTTAGACATTTTACCAAAAAAGTTACTGCAAATAGTAAATTGGTTACTGCAAATAACAATTCCGTAGTTTTTAAGTAGCATTTTAGTAATTACATTAAAAAAATTTAATGTTTCATATGACCCTCAATTTTGTGTCATTGGACAAGAGCAATATACTTATTTAATTGCTCAATTTTTTTCTTTCTTCACATTACCCCTCAAAAATAATTTTCTAAATCTGTCACTGCAAATGAATATTTTTTATTTTTTCACTTGAAGGAATCAAAAAATAAATAAAATAATTTTGTTTTTTTGGAGGAATCGAGGAAGAACTTCGATCCCAACCCACTAATTAATCCAATAGCGTTCGAAATTTTTTAATAAGTTACTAAACTTATATCATTAATTCCTTACTTATTTTTTAAAGTAAGTTAAGTTGTAATTTCTCCATTTTGGTGTTCAATCAAGATTTAAAAAAACGAAAAAGCAAAAAATGCATCCATTTAGGCAATATGATTAAGGAACTTATAAATTATGCACAATCTATATCATAAAAACTGCTTTATTTTCTTAGTGATCACAGTAGAACACAAACAAAGTTACAGCCATTCTTCACACAATATCCTTCATAAACTTCTCAATCTCCGTAGCTTATCAACATAGTCGTATTTTTTAAACCGTTTTCAACTTTAAAGAAACAAGATTATTTATTTAAAACACAGCAAACTCAAACTTAGCACACTTTTAGTATATAGCACTGTCATCATATATATATATATATATATATATATATACATATCGAGAAACAACACCGATCCTATAAATCCGAGTTTCTTGAAATGATCATGAAAGAAAGATCGGAAACTGATGATGATGGATCGATCAGTCTGAAATCCCAGTGTCATATGAATTTCCAGGCTTCCAATCATTTGGGATGACATTGTTGAGCTTAATCCAGTAGTTATCCTGTCCATTGTCATACGCAATGGCTCGGATCCTCAAGGTAATATCACTACCCAATTGTAGATTTGTGGTGTCAAACACTGCCCCATATGCCCTACGCATTGACCTCCATCTCTTGCGATCCTCCTATAAACAAACATTAATCCCAAGACAAAAAAAATCAATAATTTGACTGATTTCTTCTAATTCAAACAATATTTGAAGTATTTTTGTTTAACATGTGAGTTGCTTTAAACTAAATTAAAGTGTGAATAAAGTAGTTTAATATTTATTTTTCATTCGCTGCCCCTAATAGTGTGTGTCAATTTCATGTGTCAAATATTGTTAGATTTGAAGCTCAAGGCCATTTTGAAACAAAATTTCAAGTTAACGGATCAAATTGAGACAATAGCCCAACTTAAAGGATGAAAATAAAATATTTTCAAGTTAAGGAACCAAATAGAGACATCAGCCCAACTTAAGAAACCAATGGAGTAATTTTACCTTATCATTATTATTATTATAGAACAATCACCACACTATCAAGCACGAATTACAATAACGGTAACCGCTGTCCCACTCGATACTTAGTCAGGATTCGAACCTACTACCCCCATTTTATGTAGTACAAAAAACATATATTTTTTAGCAGAACGTAAGTGAAAGAATATTTTATTACCTGCCACAGTTGAATTGCGGAGATCTCGTAAGTTCCTGGTTGGTACAGCGGAGCGATGGCTAGGTATCCAGGGGGCTTGCTGGCCTCCTTGACTTTGAATTCTAGGTTGTGGTTGTGTTCGCAGGGAACTCTCTGGAATACAACGTCAACAACTCCGAAGGAAAAGAGCTTCTCAGCCTTGTTTGGAAGAGCTAATTTTGAAAAGGCAGTTCCGCTTAGAATGAAATCTGTCTGGTCTCCTTCACCGTAATCCGTCACCACTACTGTCGTTCCATCGTCCGAGCACACTCCTTGGATTGTGCATTTTACCTGAAATTAATTTCTCCACCGAACATTAATTTAGCGGGTTTTTTCGTGTATATTTCATCCAAATCACCACGTGCTGTGAGTGACGTACACTAGTACAGAAATAATCAAAGAAGGCGCCCCTTTGGAGGCGGGTGTACAAAAACCCGCCTCCAAAGGGGCCGAAAAAGTCTTTGGAAGCGGATGCAACATCCACCCACCTCCAATAACTAATTATTGGAGGCGGGTGGATATTGCACCCGCCTCCAAAGAGATTTGGAGGCGGGTGCAACATGCACCCGCATCCAATAATTAATTATTGGATGCGGGTGCAACATCCACCCGCCTCTAATTAGTTATTGGAGGCGGGTGGATATTGCACCCGCCTCCAAATCTTTTTTGGATAGCTCAATGGAGGCGGGTGAAGCCAAAACACGCCTCCAAAGTGTTTTGCAAATTTTCCAATTTCATTATATGAAAAGGAGGCGGGTGCATTTTTGCAAAATTTTTAATAGTAGTTCAAAAAAATTTTTTTTTTTGGATTGTTGAAAATAATTTTAATAATTTTTCGGGATTCTAGTGAGGCGAAAAATTAGTAAGTAATAAAAATTACAATTTTTAGAAGGAAATATAGAAATATATATTTTCTATTTTAATATGAAATACATAAATATATATATAGCCTAGTGGTAAATTTAATATGCAAGAGTCAAGTGAATCTGAAGGCGCGAGTTCGATTCCTATCAAAGCCATAAAGTGCAAAAAAAAAAAAAAAAAAATTTTCGGAGGGTTATTGGAGGCGGGTGCAAAACTGCACCCGCCTCCAATAAGGATTACTGGAGGCGGGTGCTGCACTCCAATGCCCCTTAGGACCCGCCTCCTAAGGGGCATTTTGTGGTAGTGGTAGGCAGGAAAAAATATATAAGGAGTCTAATTGAACCTCCCCCCTCCTATGACCACGTGTCATTTTGGAAGGAATAGTTAAAAATGGATATTGAACTCTTAATCGATACTCATAGTGTATGCAAAATTACATTGTTTCGGTGTACCATCACTTTTAGTGGTACTATTTTCGTCCCAAAATAAATGATGTTTTATTTAAGAAAATTAAGAAAATTGATAAAATTATAACTCTAACCTTGTATTGGGTTGAGTAAACAATAAACAAACAAAATTTTAAATTTCATGATTACAAGTAATAGTACGAATTCAAGTGGCGAAGGATTGAACGTTTGGTTTAATTACCAGATAACAATCACCACAGCCAGCTCCACCACGATAAAGATTGGAAACTCCAGTCACTTGACCACCATTTATCTTTTTTCCATATTCTCCAAATCCACAAGCTCCACCTGTTCATATCATATCAATCGACAATTTTACGATCCCAAATAATTTAAATTTATCAAATACGTACTTATAAAAAATAAAAAAAAAAGAAGGGAAAAAGTTTCTACGCACTTGAGGTTCCTAAGGAACCTGGATTGCCATAATACGTTGCTCTAGAGACGTCATCATCTTCTGATCCGCCATGGGATATTGCAGGCGAGATTGCAATAATGGTGCAAAGAAACACCAGGTAAAAATGGACAATAGTTTTAAAATCCATATATGATTCACCACAGTTATACAAACAAGTAACGAGGAATGCTTGTAAAGATTAGAGATGAGAAGGGCCTATATATAGGTGGAAATCAAAGCTTTATGGTTGGCTTGGCTCATAACCGGTCCTAAGAACGTGCGAGGTTAGTAAAACTTAATTTTATTTTATTCGTTTCACTAATTTATATTATTTGTAAATATACAATAAATAAGACACGATAAATTAAACGCGTGAACTCAAGTTTCGATATTTGTGGTTTCTCTAGTCTTACATGTGTCACTCCCAGAGTGCATCTCTCTCATATTTTACCCCTTTTTTTATTTTCATTTTATTTCTTTCTTCATTCAATTCAACTATTACCATATACAGATTATGTCGACAATATAGTATATATTTTCAACAATATATACTGTATTGCCAAAAATTGTCTCATAAAAATGACAATTAATGTCATTTCCGAGTTGATAAATCCAAAATTGTTGGGTTTGTATATGATTTTCTCACCGTATCAAAGATTACCACCCTTCAAAATCCGGATTTGACTTTGGTCTTCTAATATAATCAACTCCAGTAATTAAGCCCATTTAAATGCCATCGAAAATTTAGTAAACTGAAGAGGATAATGGTGAAATGATCAAACGTTTCCGTAGCAATTTGGTTGATTCTCATTATCAAATTACATTTGTAGCAACTTTATTTTTTATTTTTCGCGTTGTGCGTGTTTTCTCAAAACAATAACAAAAATAATATTTTCCATAAAAGATATTCAGAAAGTACATTCGCAGTCAGATGTCATCTCGATTGGTCATATTTTTTGAGAAGCTAAGCCTGTAATTGATGGATTGGCAATTCTCGCCAGTGGTTCTGGCACCACAGCCTTTTGTGTTTGCTCTCTATCTTGTGAGTTTCGAGGACTAGTTTCTTTGAATGCACAAAATTTTCCTTACTTTAAGGTTAATATGTAGTTTTTTTAATCATATATCCTAAAATCATATGATAAATTGTATGAAAACCTATATATATATATATATATATATATATTACTACAACCCTTTGTCTTCGTGCTTCCGTTTTGACCTTGGGCTATTCATTGCCTTGAAAATTATAAAAAATTTTAAGGATAAATTACATTTACCTCCATTAAATTTTAGGTATAATTATGAAATTAATTTAATTATGTGTGTGCGAGCGAGCAATATTTAAGCTTGCAAGGAGTATTTTGTAATTTTATAAACTAACATGGATGACTTTGTAACCATCCCAAAATTCAGGGAAGTGAAAGTAATTCGTCCAAAATATTTTTGTTCAATTAGAAGAGTTATTATTGAAACTTTGAAATATTACTTTTGAAACTTTACTAATATAAGTATGGCACAGCTACCAGCCATAAAAAAATTAAAAAGATATATATATATTTTTTTCATGTCGGCATAAAGATCTCAACAAACCTTTTCGTAAATTCAATATTTGTCTTGTTCCCCTCATGCTTCATCTTTCTTTTCATTGCCTTAATGGTATACATTTTCTCTAGTCGCCATTGCGTTTAGTGCGATTGCACTAAAATTTGAGTCCAACCAAATGAAAACACATCCTCCAATCTGTAATCATAGGCTAAAAGAGTATTAATTATTAAAGGCATGAATATTTGTAGTAAGAAATACAACACGAATCTATTATTATTTAATGCATCTGATAGTTCAATAATGTGCGTAACAATCAAATGATGTGTCTATTGAATTTTGTCTCAACAATACTATCACGAAAATACAAGTATTGATTTTAGTTTATGATATATTGCTTATTGAATTTAGTTACTGATGATGTAATACGAATAAATTTAGCTGCTGAAATATCGCTTATTAGACAATGTTTACACGGTAATGTATCACGCGTATGTCACAATAATGTATTTAGGAATAGGTGACTTCTACTTAGTGGCGTAAGCCAGATATTTTTGGGTGAGGTGTCTAAGGGCCTGTTCTTTAAGTTTTTGTTTTGGTTTCAACAGTAAATTTAATATATTATAATCAGTTTTCATCATTTTCAATACAGTTTTTTACTATTCAGTTATACCTGTTTACATTTTGAATACACTTTTTACATTATAAAACTATTTTTTCCAAACCAAAACTCAACCCAACCAAAAAGAACAAAAAAGAAGAATGTCGAATGCCGATTTAGAGAAAATTAAATAAATATATTTAGAGAACTCCATTTCTAGGTTCATCGTTAAATAAATATATTTAAGGGTTAAATGTAGAGAACCCCCTGTGGTTTCGGAAAAATAACATTAGGGACTAAAAAGTAATAAAACTAACGGTAGGGACTAAACTGCACTTAAAATAAAAAAAAATTAAAAAAAAAGGGAAGAAGACGATTGTTCATCGTCTTCTTTGTCCACCCTTTTTTTTTTTTTTTTTTTTTCTTCCCTTCCTTCCTTCCTTCCTTCCTTCCTTCCTTCGGTTCTTCTCCCGTCATAGTAAGGAACCTCCTCCCTTCCTTCGGTTCTGCAATTGCAGAACCGAAGGAAGGCAGGAGGTAGAAGACGACGGATGCAGGGGAGGAAGAAGGAAGAAGAAAGAAGAGAAAAAAAATGGCAAAGGTTCGAGGAAGAAGACGATGAACAGTGCCTACCGTTAGTTTTATCGTCTTCTTCCCTTTTTTTAAAATTTTTTTGTTTTAATTGCAGTTTAGTTCCTACTGTTAGTTTTATTGCTTTTTAGTCCCTAATGTTAATTTTCTACCCACTTTTGAGTTTTGGGCAAACCACGGGGGGTTCTTTACATGTTTTTAAACCATGGGGGGTTCCTTACTATTTTCCGAAACCATGGGGGGTTGTCTACATTTAACTCTTTAATTAAGTATGTTTTGCCTCAGACAACAAATAAGTCCGTTTGGGGGAGCAAAACAGCCGTGCCACTTCCTTCCAAAATCAGCAGAATGGATGTAGCGTTTTAGATTATTGTCAAAGAAGAAAATAAATAAAATGTTTGGATTAGGATTAAAAGTGGTCGAAAATTGAACTCATAACACTGTACTACAAATATTATTTATTTTATTTTATTTCTCTAAAAGAAAATTGTAAGATTGAAGTAACAGCCGATTAACTGGCTGGGGGCATGAGAACCCTTTATTAAAATCCGAAATAGCATAAAAATTTCAAGGGAAACATAATGAGTCTTACCTTAAAAGGTAAAAGTATAACTCATCTGTTTTATTAAAAGAGTCATGTAATTCGACTAATTAGGAATCACAACAGTATAACTTTAAAATTGACTATTTTAGTAAAACAAGTGGGTATTTCATGCTTGTTTCCACTTGAGTTAGCTAGGCAAAGTAGATTTGCCAATTTTTATACTTTTCAAAATAACTAATTGATGACAAGTGGAAGGTATTATCAATTAATTCAGATAATCAAAGTGCTATCTAAATTAAATTACCAAACATAATTAATTGGATGTATAGTGTTGCCGGGGAAAGGGTACTTTTTATTTTTTTTTTGAGGAAAGGTAAATGATTATATTTCTCGAAAAATAACTACAATTAACTTAAGCCAGCTCAACAAGTCAACTGTTTGACTGGTCCCTTAATTATTAATTAATTTTAATTAAATAAGTTGAATTAAATTGGACACATACAATAACTACTAAGCTAGTAAAAACAACTTTTCACTTTTTATACAAATCCAAAACTTGTGTCCTGTCTTGAAAATTAAGAATTAAAATGACTCCATCCCCTGTACTTTAATTGGTCGGTACCACTCCTATTTAAGGTAGTAAATTATAGGGTGGCAATTTGTGTAGTTTTTGGATGCGGATTTGAGTGTGTGTCAATGTTTTTAACTGCGGAGTATAACCTTACATATGTTATCTGTGTCAACTATTTAACTTGGAAGCATGTCCAATTGTTACTTATTTATGTATTATACTACAAATTACTAGTATTTGAATCGGTAAAAGAGATTTTCATGTCAAATTACGTTGACTCATTTAATCTGTGAATTTACTTAGATATATATATATATATATATATATATGAACAATGAAATTAATTAGAGATAATGCATGGTGAGTATATTAATTAATTTTGTTGGGAGTTAATAATTTCCTGAACTAAAATTTTTTATTCTTGAAGATATATATATATGAATGGTAGGTTTTAGTTTTGGAGGAATCCAATGTTGTCAGTTGCTAACAAGACAATCGAGTCAAAGTTCGATCCAATGTCCATAATTGGAAGCAAAACAATTCATTAATCATGCATATAAATATAATTACAAATTAATATTGATCTCATCACGAAGTCCATAATAATTTATCTTCTAAAAATCATGATAATATAGTATATCGTTTGAACGAGTAATGATTCACTCATCCAATTAAACAAATTTAATTATATATATATTAATCATATAAAAAAAAATGTTAGTAATTAAAAAGTCATTTTTTTGTAAGCACGAGTATTTGGTAGATGCGAGTCATGCATGAGACCGAAAATCCATGCATGTAATTAAGGGTTAAATGTAGAGAACCTCTGTGGTTTCGAAAGATAGTAAGGAACCCCCCGTAGTTTGCCCAAAACTCAAAAGTGAACTGGAAATCAAAGCTTTATGGTTGGCTTGGCTATTGAGTCAAATTTATTTTATTTTATTCTTTTTGATTAATTATAGTAAAATAAATTTATTTTATTACTCACTTGATTGAAATACAAATAAGTGATTAAATAAAGTTATATTATGTTGTAAATATTAAATAAATAAGACACGATAAATCAAACGCGTGAACTCAAGTTTAGATATTTGTGGTTTCTCTAGTCTTACATGTGTCACTCTGGGAGTGCATATCTCTCATATTTTACCCCCTTTTTTATTTTTATTTTATTTCTTTCACCATTCAATTCAACTTACCACTATACAGATTATGTGGGAGAAGTCAAGAGGAGCCTCTGACTGCAAAATCATGAAATAAGACTCCAAATGGGCATGTACACAGGACCAGATAGTGGTAATTGTAGGGCTCAAAATAAGTCAAACCCACAAATACGCAGATAAATACGGAAGCCACAAACTTCGAAACAAGCTGAAACGCAAGTGTAGATCAATCAATTAAATTGATCCAAAGGATTAATTCACCACGCGCGGAAACTGAGGGAGTTGAAATCAATTGAATTCCAATTGATTTGTATGCTTGCTGATTCACCGAAATTAAACAACACATGCAATTCAATTGCACACGAACCGAGGAAACCAATAAGCAATAAAACTAATCTGGGCTGCTGAACTTTCACCACCCGAACTAAGCCACAAGTCTTTTCTGATTTCTTTGTATTTTTCTCTGTGATTACAATGACAACCCAAGGCATGTATTTATAGGTTAAACTATCCCTGAATCCTACACTGATTCAGATTGCAACTATTTCCTAAAACAATTAAGTTTCCTAAAACAAATACGAAACCAGACAGGAAACAAACGAATAGGAAATATTAACCGAATAGGAAATAGAAATTAATAGGAAACTTAGTTGAATTATTCTACAGTAATTAACTTGGTCGTGTTTCTATAGTTGACAAATTGTTTATAGCGGATCAAGTTCGATTTGTTTTTTTTTTGTGCTGTAAAAAATTATCAAATATTGTTTTATTTTCATACATGTGAAAATTCAGGTTGTGTTCGTATTAGTAGATTCACTTATAAATATGCTAGATTTATAATAATAGAGCAAATATCCTGTAAAGCTTATTTATATATGCGACCATTGTTGTATCGGCCTTTTACCGAGATCTTGTTGTTGACTTTTAGGCTCCATTCTCTTGGTAATCCATTTGATAAATTTTTGTTTTAGCAAATGAATATTTGTATGGAGGGAATTTCTTTTGAGTATTTGTGTACGAAAGAGAAAAAAAAGTGGTGTTATTTTTTGAATTTTCATGAGGGAAAATTTAAAGGGAATTTTAAAATTTGAATTTTGAATAGAGTGAAAAATGAGGTTGTTCCTTTATGTAAAATTTTGAAGAAAAAAGTGATAATTTTCTTGGAATGGAATAAAAAAGAACAGAGTCATAGCTTCATATTCTACCGTCCAGGCGTCGGTTGCCTGGCTCCGTTCTTTTCCAAACTCAAATGGAAAATTTTTGTTTTAGAAAATGAATATTGTTTTGGAGGATATTTCTTTTGGGGCTTTGTATAGGAAAGAGAGGAAAAATGGTAATGATTATGTTATTTTTTGAATTTATATAAGTGAAAATTGAGAGGTAATTTTAAATTTTGAATTATGAATTGAGACAAAAATAATTTTTTTTTTTGTATAAATTATTGGAGGAAAAAAATAAAAAAATGATGATTTTCTTGAAATAAAATAAAAAAGAACAGAGCTTAGGCTTTTCTGAGGAATTTGTTGTGTTTCTAATCTATGTAGAAAACTAAGTTTTTCGTAGTCTCTGCTAACTAGTTCTGTTTGGTAAGATGATGTTTGTTATAAAATCTCGTTTTAAGGCATGTTGGTTATGAGTTGTTTCTTAAAACATGTTTTTAGAAGAAAAAAAAAATTTAATGTAAAAGGTTTATTGAAAATGTAGAAATGTGTAGTTAAATTGTAAAGAGTTGTATTGAATGTTGAAAAAATTAAATCAAGCTTAATTAGAAAATTCTATTTGTAGTAGGATTTAGTAATTACTTCTTTAGTTTGTGTTGGAAAACTAGTTTTGGAGAAGGCTTTAACTATAAGTCTATATACAAAACTCATGGAATATTGTTTTCAGTTCAGCTCACAATCTGAAAGGTCAGAGATTTACCCTTTCGGCCCTTTGCCTTCGGGTTGCGTGAGAAGCCAATTTTGGCTATTTTGAGGGAGTCTTTGGCTATTGTGATGTGTTGTTATAAGGGCCGATGTCATAAAAGAAGTCTCTTTGTTTCTGGGTTATTGATATCGAGGTCATAAGAGATGAAGTGTTCATGATTATGCCTGTGATAAAGTAAATTTGTAGATGTTCGAAATCGAACCACGTTAAATTGTGTGTAATTTCATTGTTTGTGTTTGATTTATTTCGTAGTGCTTAATATCATTGCGATAAGGATATTTTTATATCCTACATTGAAAATGATAAAAAGTATATTATAATATATTAAATTTACTGTGTAAAATAAAAAGAAAATGGGCAAATGACAGTTATCCCCTTGTGTAATAATTAGTGTGATAGTTATCTCCCTATGTTTCTGAAATACACAGTTCACTCATCATTTTTTGGACTAAAGTGTCATAGTAACAAAAAGAACTTAGACCTTGCGTCTTGGATTTGATTTTATCCTGCCACTTAACTTTGAGATCAAATTTAATTAAGTTTGCATCCTGATTATTTTTTTTCTGTTTTGTTTTTTTAAAATTTTTTTGGAATGCATCCACTTTTGATGTAGGTGAATTCTGATGTGGGTCACATCGTATTCCACTAATGAGAAACGAAGAAAGCTTGAATATTGTTGATTTCTGGGAGTGGTAATAGTCTACAAATTTTGTTAATGAAAGAGTTACCGTGTTTAATGAGAGAGAATTATATACTATAA
Source organism: Leptodermis oblonga (assembly GCA_016801395.1). NCBI lineage: Eukaryota > Viridiplantae > Streptophyta > Magnoliopsida > Gentianales > Rubiaceae > Leptodermis > Leptodermis oblonga. The sequence goes on from CM028757.1 coordinate 3,919,382, forward strand.
GCAAGTGTTGATTGCGTACCTGATCACCGAATGTCATGTGTATTTATAGATGCAGTAGCCTGCACGTCAGCCAAATTCCAGTAGAATTCTTCATTGCGGCAATCAGAATTCTAGTTGGGCTTTTTGAATATTGCCTTATAGCGTCATGATTACTTGTTGGTAAGAGTCATGTTCCTAGTCGGAGTCGGCTACAAGTAGTAGTATCATCCGACTAGGAACATCCATGGGCCTTATTGGGCTTGTCTAATAATGGGTAAGATCGCGGACTGACAATGTCTTATCCCTTCCTAAATATTAATTAATTGTGAACTATACATAATTATATTAGTAAAATTATTTTAAAGAATTCATAATTCAAAATTCAAAACTGGGCTCTTCTAATGAATAAAAAAACATTTTAGAAACTAAATTATTTTAATAAAATCCATAACACTTAATCACTCTGTTTCAATAAAAGAATTTCATTTAAAAACGTTTTTAGATTCTTTGTTACACTATTGTGTTCTCTTTGACTACGATCATGATCGTGAGAAAAAACAAGACTTACATATGGTATTTATAGATTTTGAAAAAGCATATGATAGAGTAAATAGAGATATAATGATATGGATATTAGAAAAGAAAGGGGTAGCGATAGCATACATAGAAACTATAAAAGATATATATGAAGATATAACAACATGTGTAAATACACCAGTAAGAATTTCAGTGATTTTTCAAATAACGTAAGCCTGCATCAATGATAAGTTTTTGAGCCCAAATATCTTTACTTTAGTAATTGATGAGATTACTAAATATTTGCGCCAATAGATCAAAAATGAAAGAAATACGCCTAAACTGGTTTGGACATATACGTAGGAAACTCATAAATGCTCCAGTAAGACGGGTAGAAAATAGAGAAGCAACTTTAATATTAAAAAGGGTAGAGGAAGACCTAAAAAGAATTGGAAAACCTTTAAAATATAATATGTAATATTGGAATGTAAATGAATCAATGTGTCACGACCACAATGGCAAGATATGATCCATATAGTGGACTCCACTTAATGGGACAAATGCCTAATTGTTGTTGTTGTTGTACATCGAACTTTTGAAAAGTTATATATTTTCGAAATAAAACTTTTCAATTGGGAAAAAAGTTGTATAAGAAAGTATGATGACATTATTGTTAGAGTAATAATACACCCGTTAGAGTAAATTTATATATAAAATTATGTAAATTTATTTATGTAATAAATTATTCGATAAATATTTGCTCTAACAATAATATTTTGGAAAGGAGTGAGAGCCGTAAAATATGAATGGTATTGGCCATTTCATATTTGATCAAGTGGATTGAATGGCGTTTGGTGTGACTCACCAAAATTTGCGCCTTAGTGGCGAACCTATTGAAAGCACATACTCCCATCTGTATTCAGAAGCTAGTAGAGTAGTATTAATTATTAATAATCGAGTGCAAAAGCATCCGTGTCGATAATAAAATTTTAAAAAAATCTGGATTCAACACAATATTAAAATTTTAAAAGGGATTATCATTCAAGTGGATGCTTCCGTCTAATATTCATATCTCACCAAGTTTATTTTATATAGATATAGTTGGGTAACTTCTGATAAGTAAGATCAGCAAAAGCTGCGAGCTTAGAATATAATGTTACCAAACTAAGCCAATTGAAATAGGCAAAAGCCTAACATAGCAATAAAACCGAAACTTCTTCAAAATAGAGAAAGAAAGAGACTTAGAAAGACATGGGGAAAGAAAGTGCAGGATTTTATTAAAAGAAAAAGCAAGCTAAGGGATGAATTTTTTACATAACAACACCTTGCCTTTTATAGGCAAATTTTCACCTAGAAAACACACACTAAAAGTGAAGTAGTTGTAACACTTAATGCTATAGAATGCATAAGGTGTCCAAATCTGAATTCTTCACCCACCTAGGGTCCTACCTTATTAATACGGACAATATTATCCTTACACATCACATGACTATTGACATAATATATAAACAGTGCACTATCATAGCAGAAGTGCATTATTTAACACCAAATTACTTGTTACACATGCAAAAGATAAGATAGAATCCTGACACCTTGATTTTTGGATCTTGTTCAACAGACAAGACTTCTTCAGAAAGAATCTTGACTATATGATCTTTCCATCCAGTCATCCCATTCATATTCTCCAAAGCTCTTTTCACTCCTACATCTTTTGAATGACAGTTTTTCCATTTCCATCTCAAGAAGTTGACGGTCAAAGTCTCCAGAGTCTTCTAATCTTTTTGACGGGGTTGCTTTCTCACCTTCTGATTGGTATTCTTCAGGCATTTGACTATCTTGAAACTCACTATTGAAATCTGCCTCTTCTTCAGCTTCATCTTTAGTCTGAACTGGAGTCTCATCATCCATTGGTGGAACTGCTCTTCCTGATCTGCCTGGGTCTTCCCTGAGAGTCCATAGTGGTGGATTATAACATTTCGTGTGAATATGTTGATAACTGTACATTTGGAGAGCTTCTTCTATGTCAATCTGATAATCTTTGGGATACAATCTCCAACTTGATTCATTGATGATGAAAGAGGTTTGTGTGGTGTGGTTCAGCCTTAACAAATGTTCTTGATATTTGTTGAAAAAATCAAGACCATGTTGGTCAGGAAAATCAATAAGCAGCTGGCTCGGGTATATAGGGATATTTTTTAAATGGTAGGAGAAAGGCTGAGCATAAACCTTATTGGTCTTTTCATGGATATACAAGGGACGATAGAGAGTGTAGACAGTATGTGGATTACCAAATAACATGAATGGGATGAAGTCATTTAACTTGGTTCTGGTCATAGAGGAGTCAAACTCTTTCATGTGGGGATAAAAGCTGAGATTTCCATGCAGAGATTGGCTGAAACCATTTCATGAAGGTAATGAATGGACATGGCGAGTGTGATCACAAAGGGCTTGGCATCATGAGGTAAATCCATAAGCAGATCATATGGGTCATCTGGGAGAGGTGGCTGGGACGATTGAATGTAATGGGGGGAGGGTTGAGTTGGTTGGGATGTTGATTGTGCCATCATTCAGACTTTAGGAGGAAGATTGGAGATAGAAAAGGTGTTTAGCTGGGTGTATTTGGGTCTAGAAAGCATGTTTGCTAGGACAGTGTTTTGGCCCTTTAAATAGACTGTTGTGAAGCTGTACTTTAAGAACCATTCTGCCCATCTTAGCAACTGCCTGTGGGGAATAGTTTTTTGCTTAAATTCTAGCATTTTCGGGAATGATGACATGTCTATCTCTACTTTGAAGTGATTACCGATCAGAAAGAATTCAAACTTTTCAATTCCTCTTTTTACTCCTAGTATCTCCTTGAATGTAGAGTGGTAGTGTAGCTCTGACTCCTTGAACTTGCCACTCTTGTAGCCACATATTTTTATTTTTTGACCTCCTTCTTCAAGGAGCACAGCACCCCAGAAATAGTCACTTGCATCTGTTTGGAGAATCTTTGGTGCATCTGAAGGTAGAGCTAGTGGGGGCAACTGTTGGATTAGCTCTTTCAACTTTTTCACTGCCTCAGTGTGCCTTGCTGACCACGTTGATGGATTTTTCCTAGGCTGTTCTTGCAAAGCAGAACAGTAATTGGATAACTACGGGATGAAGTCACCCATATAATTAAGGACTCTAAGAAACTGTTGGATTTCCTATTTGGTTTTGAGCTAATCAGGGAATTTGAGGAGGTTTTGGGCTAAGTGAGGCTGTGGGACAATGGTTTTATCTTTGATGAACATTCCCAAGAAATCAATCTCTTTCTGGGCTAGAATCATTTTTCTGGATGACAACATAATCCTATACTGATGGACTATATCTGTGAATTTCTAAAGAAGACCCAAATGGGATGAGATATCTTCTGAAAACATAAGTATATCATCAATGTAGATCAGGGCTGATTCAATAATGGGCTGAAATATTTTGATCATAGCTTGCTGGAACAAGGAGGGGGCGATTTTGAGACCAAATAGCATAACCTTCCATTGGTAGAGATGGTCTGGAATACAGAACACAATTTTGTATCAGTCGTCAGGATGAATCCCCAGCTGCCAAAATCCTGATTTGAGATCAAATTAAAAAAACCATTCATCTCTAGACACCTTACTGAACAGTGTTTTCTTATCTAGTAACGGGAACTTGATATCTGCTAGAAAACCATTTAGAGGTTTATAATTCACCACAAGTCTAAACTTTCCTCGGACTTGTTCAAATTTCTTGTTAACATAAAATGCTTTACAAGCCCATAGTGATTTAGATACCTCAAAGATATTTTCTCGAAGCAACTCGTGGCACTCCTTCACTGCATGCTGCATGAGATCTGGAGGCATTCCAAAATGGGTTGGGTTGATATCTTCGTTCGGTCTGAACGGAAGCCGAATGAAGAAGTCCTGGTTACTCCATAGTGGTGCTAGACACTTTTTAAGGAACTCAGTATGTGTATTTGCACAACTTCTGGTGATGATCATCTGCTTCAGCTCCTCAATTTTTGAATACTGGTAATCAATCTGATAGAGAGTTGTAACACTATAGAATGGTTTATATCTTCCTTTCCAATAGACACCATCAACACCAACGGTGAATTTGTGCTGAGTTTGCAATTTTCTGTAATGTCAAAACCTAGAACCATATCTTTTCCAGTTACAGAATCTCCAAAAACTGTAACAGTTAAGCTACATCCTGGGAAAAATCTTTTCCAGTTACAGAATCTCTAAAAACTGTAATAGTTAAGCTACATCCTGGGAAAAATTCAAGAGTAACTGACTTGCTGACGAGCTTGATGGTATAAGAATCTCCGTTTGCCACTTTGAACGTCTCGCAACAAGGTTTCCATAACTCACTGGGTAAAAGCTTTGGGTTAAGAATGGAGGTTGTGGCTCCAATATCAAGGAAAGCTATCATGTGAATGGGTTTTGCCCATTTGGAGGAAAAAAAATGATACCTTAATCTAGGGGATTACTGGTGGATCTTTCTATTAGGAAAAGATAAGAGAGATGGTGAAAATTTGAAAGACATAGCTGGAATCTGATTCTGAAGTTGAGAAATCACTGTCTGAACAATCATCATGGTTATTGAAGACACATAATAACTCAGGGTTGTATTCATCATCAACAAAGAAGAGTGACTCAAGATCATGATCATCAAGATCAATTCTCGTGAGTTTCTGGATGGACGCAATCACGCTCTGCTTCTTTTCTTTTGACTTCTTCGGGCAATTTTTTGCATAATGCCCTTTTTGTTGCAGAAAAAAACACCGATCCAACTTCGTATTGGATTTTTTTCCTCCTGAAAATTTTTTTCCTGCTTCTACCTTATCGCCTTCCTCTTCTGGAAAAATCAGTGGGAATTTGCCGCTTTCTTCTAATGTACTTTTGGTAGTGTCTTTTCTTTTTAAGGCCACAATCACAACTTTTTTTAGGACACTTAATCCGTGAATCAGCACAAGCAGCTTCTAATTGCTTTGAGTGAATTATGAACTTCTCCATCAGTTGTTTCTTCGCATAGAGATCCAATACTGTAAGTGTGATCTATTGGAAATCTGACCAATTGTCATATTTGTAACCGTCCAATTCGCCTAAATGGACCCGCACTGTTTGCTGGGCAAGAAATTCATCAAACGATTTCAGGAAAACCTGCTTTAAGTCAGCACTATCTTCTCTGCCAATTGCAAAAAACCTTTTGATCATGAAATCAAAATGCTTTTGCAAATCCTTCTTTCTAGTGACACTTTGCTTTGAAAAACTCTTCTTTTTGCATCTCAAAATATTCCCTTTGATGCCCCAACAACTCTTCATGGAGTATTCCGATGGCATTGTCAAACGTCTGTTGGACAAACGTTTGTTGGCGATATCCACCAAGACCTATCCAATCTGCTTTCAGAAATCCAAGGAATCCAACAGTAAGGGCCTATTTGGTAACGTGTTTTGAAAACGCGTTTTGAAATCACTTTTGTTTTATAATATTAAAAGTGTATTGGGAATATAAAAAGGTGTGTTGGAAATGTAAAAACGTTTGTTGGAAATGTAAAAAGGCTTATTGGGAATGATGAAAAACTATTATAAAACAAAAGTGATTTCAAAATGCGTTTTCAAAACACGTTACCAAACAGGCCCTAAACCTCCTAAGGATATCAACGTCATCTTCTTTGGTTCAGAGTTTTTCAGCATACAACCATGAGTGAAACTCACTAATGCGTTCAAACCATCTATCAGGTGGTAGACCATTCAAAGTGAATGTCTTTCCTGACAAATGATGAACCGGAGTAGGGGTAGCTGCCCTCTGGTGATTTCTTTGAGAGTCGTACTCAGGCTCTTTCACGAACGGATCATTATAATGGACTCCAAATGTATATAATGTCTCTGCATTATCTGCCATGTAAACTTGTTGTTTAGTCAGAGACTCTATCTCCTTTGAGGAGTCTGAATTAGCTTCAGAGAAGAATGATGAATAAAAAGATGAATCTTCCTTTTGATCAACAATTGCCAATTGGCAACGATCCTTTTGGGAATCAGTAGTGATATGTTATTCAGCCATCTACAATAGCTTATCAATCACTGAGAATTCTTGATTCTCTATAAAGAATTGGCTTCAGCTAGTGGGTGGTTTTGGTGATTCTGGTCGAGAAGAGGGTGGTTTTGGTTCTGGGACTGGTCTCACTGTCGCTCTTGGCTGGGCTCTTGGGATGGGTTTTGTAGGTGGGGAATGATTGGGTTGAAAAATAGGTGAACCAACAAAATAACTACTTGTTGGTATTGGCAAGGAATAAGAAACTGAATGGGAAATGGGATCAGATATCGTGAGTGGAGATTAGAATTATTTCCTGTTTTGGAATAGAGGTGGAAATAGCTGTTGGTAGTTTTGATCTTGGGCTGCCCTTCTTTTCCTGTCTTCCTCCTGAAAGTACCTGAGTTGGTTTTCCAGACTCTTCTTTTCACTTTCTTTTGTAGAAAAAAGAGAGTTATTAATGTCACACTTTATTGACATTGACATGAGCTCCTCATGTAGACTGTCAATTCTGGATTGAATTTCTGCAATGGTGTTGGTGAGGAAGTCAATCTTGGTTGATACTTTCTGGTCAAGGTTTGAGATTTGGGAGGAAATTCTGGATAGGAATTTGTTTTGGTAAATAGCATTTTCAGTTTGCCAATTCAAAACTTTTTCAGCTAAGAGATGGTTTGGGTTTGGCCTTTGGGATCAACAATGTTGGGAGTTGTGATTTTTGGCAGGTGGGTTGGTTATCTTTGGTGTAGCTTTCTAAAGGAGGGAAATCTTCAGGTTGAAACATGGCTATTATTGTGTCTGGCTTTGAGGAAGAAGTTGAATTTTGTGAGGAATTTGGTAGGAGGGTACCTGTATTAGGTAAGGGTGGGGAATCATAGAGGACATAGTAATAAAACTTGCCACTTGATTCTCCAAGTAAACCGACTGATGGATCTCCTTGCTCATAACGCTTCTGTAGCATATCCTGGAAAGAGACCTTGAAAGGAGTATCATCATCGAACTGCTTTTCTTGGTACTGGTTTTAACAGTAAGAACAATCGCAGAAAGAATCCCATTGAACATGTCCGTCTTCATCTTTGAACTAGTACAATGGCCTTCCATCAGACAAAAATGTAATGATGGGTATATTAATTTCTATTTGGTGTTGTTGAAGAGCAAACTGTGTTGAGAAACAATTGGGCTGAACATGTGGCTTCTCATGTTGGAAGAAGATTTCTGTAGTGCCATCTGGAAGGGATTTGTATTTTACTTCTGGGTACTAGAGAGGTTTGTTGCAGCTTTTGTGAATTTATCATAACCTATGATCCACTTTTCAATAAGGAGTTTCACCAGTTCATCTCTGGTGAGTTGTGGTGGCATCTGGATTATGTTGGGAACCGAAGATGATGAATTGAATTCCACTAAGGATACTTTATTTGATGATGGAAGCATCAAGTCCAAAGCATGATTTTGAACTCCGTACACCATCTAGTAGTGCAACGTTGCTTGGACAGCATCTTCTGCCATTTCAAGACCTGGGATCTAGACTTGAACCACAAGAGCCTTTAGTAGGTGTGGGTCATGCGGGCTCATGTTGAAGTTTTAGTATCCATCTCGCCATAATCGTTCCCGCATTCAAGGTTGTCTGCACCGTGCCTATACAAGCTTGCTGGTAATGCTTCATTCTAGCAACCACAGCTAAACCCCATCTGGCATTGAGAGTGAGACCAATTCGTACTGCTCCAAAGTAAAAATAAGAGTATTCCTATTTTATCCACAGAGGTGGAAACTGACGAGGGATGCATAATGAAATGAATTGTTCTTCATTGGTAGCAACAATATTGCATTTTGAGAAGTCACTGGCTTGCACATATTCCTTAATAGGAGAATGGGTTGGTGGTTTTATGAATTGAGCAACTTCAGGTAAGAAGGATGAAGGCTTTTTGGAAAATACTTGGTATGGGTTCTTTAGCGGAAGTTGGGATTCTGGGATTTGTTCTTCTGGAGAGTAAGTGAGCTCAATAAGAGAAGATATAAAAGAGCATGTTATTTGCAGGACACATTTTACTAAACATAGGACGCATTTTAAATTTTTAAGTGACAAAAAGACATAAATACCCTTACCTCTAAAATTTTTTTTCTTACTTTAGGTTTTTTTAGTTTTTAAAACAACATAGTTGTTTGAACCTTCGCCAACAACTATGGCCGACCTGTGGCGAAGGCAGCGAAAGTTCAACAAAGCTTCGCCATAGGCCTGCGAAGGTTCTAGACGTCCACCGGCCTGTGACTTCCGCCACAGGATGTAAGAAGTGTCGTAAATTTTTGCCGGGCGGAAGTCTTCCTCTTTTTCCTTTTTTTAAAAAAAAATCTTTTTCTGCAATGGAAATGAGAGATGACCTTTGAAAGAATGGGACTCTTTAGTTTAGTTTCAATAGCATTATTACATGTATGTTATGAAAATACGTAAACTAATTTAGTTTTTAATGTATCACATATTAAATTTAACCTTTGAAATATTGAGTTTTTAACTGTCCATATATCACAGTTATAAATTTAGTTATTTATATATTGCTTATTGGTTGCAATGTATTTTCAGTAAATATCAATCAGTATAATGTAATTCCGAGTCTGTAACTTTGGCATCCACTGAAGTCCTTTCAACTTGTCAAATTAAATGTAATAAAAATCTGCTCCATTTTCCCTTTAAGAGACAATTAATATCTAATACACTAATGTAATTTTACTTGAAACACTTGACCTTTTCTTTTCTTTTTATTCTTTAGATATTTAAGCTCGTTCTAAATGTTTTACTACTGGGAAAAAAAAAAAAAAAGCTATCATGCATACTTTCAATTTGTTTGAGTTTTTTTTTTCTTCTTCTCTCAAAAGACGTCATTATATTTCTCAAAATGGGTAAAAAGTGTTATTCTCCCGTCTTCTTTGTTTAAAACTAACGGAATAGACCTCATGTGTATTTTGTGGTTCTTTTTCAAAGCGTGTTTTTATCTACCTTAATTGAAAAAATAAAAAATGTGAATTATAAATGGAAAACTTCTAAAACCCAGCATCGCAGTAGAATGTCGACAGGTCAATAGACAAGCGAGTGAGAGCGAAATGCGCACTTAGTGAAGTTGGACACCTATAGCAATTGGGGTAGCATTTAGTTTGCTCTTCGCGTAGCATAAATTAAAATACAGGGCCATTTAGTTCAAGAGCACTAATTCAGTTGATATTTTATTTTGATCCGCCATTGGATAGGGCGGCCTTGACTCATGATGGAGCACAATTACTTTATTTATATATTTGTGTTTACTTTGTCTTGCTTTACTCTCTTTAATTATTTTAATTATCAGTAAAATAAATTTATTTTATCATTCACTTAATAAACTACAAATATGTGATTAAATAGGGTTACGTTATATTATTAATTATTAAATAAATAAGACATCATAAATTAAAAATTTGTAAATAAAAATTTACGATATCGGTAGATTATTTAGTCTCACTTTGTACCTTTGAGTGAATATCTCTGTTTTCAGACCTTTTTGTTTTTCTTGATTCATCATTCAAAGCAACCCTTCCACTACAGATTCTGTAGGAGAGTTCAAGTGGAATAAGGTCTTCATTGAGTAATCAAGAGATAAGACTCTGAATGGGCAAGTACTCACTATGATAGGTAGTGTTTGTCCTAAAGCTTAGAAGGTTCGGCGCAAAATAATAGAAAAGGCTCCAAAGATAAATATAATGTGATAATTTAGTAAATTTTTAAAAATTTATTTTATAATGTGGCCTTTTTTTAAGCTGCCAAAAAAAAAAAAACAAACCGTCAAGACAATTGCTACTATCAAGAACCTTTCTCCCCCATCAACTTTTGGAAATGGCCCCATCAAGACAATTCCCCAAGAAGTAAAAGGCCACGGACTTATAATCTCCATCATCTTAGCAGGTGGGAGTCTCACCACATGAGCGTGCACCTGACACTTTTTTGCAACTCCTTATGATTTGTTTTGAGTCCTTGAACATAGTCGCCCAGTAAAGTCCTGCAATCATAGCTCGCTTTGCCAGATTACAATAGCCGACATGACTCCTACATCGTTCCTGGTGTACTTTGGCCAAAATTTTCTCTGACTCATCTAGACCTACGTACCTAAGAAGAATCACCAAATCAGATTTTCGATATAACACACCATTTATCAATTCATACCTCAATGCTTCATTTTTGACCTTCATTGCTTCAGCTCATCCATGTGGAAGTACACCACTTTCCAAAAACTCCAAAATTTGAGTTCGCAAATCTTCTGAAGACAAACCAGCTGGAAACACCTCCTTCTTTTCTGTGTTTCGGACAGCCACTTGTTCCACCAACACTGATTTAGTCAAGTGTGAATAAACAGAAGAGGCAAGTTTAGACAAAGCATCTGCGTTGTCATTTTAACTTCGGGGAACCTGCACTATTTCCACCTGAGCAATCTCTTTCATGACTTGCTTGGTCTTTTCCAAATACTTCTTCATAACCGGGTCTCTAGCTTCAAACTCTCCCTTAATTTGATTTACAATCAACTGTGAATCACTACACACTTTTAATTCCTTCACTCCCATGCTCACAGCTAACTCCAATCCCAGAATCAAAGGTTCGTACTCAGCCTCATTATTAGAGGTAGGAAAATCGAACCTTAAAGCGTACGTATATTATTTTCCTTGTGGATTTGTTAACATAATTCCCGCTCCAGCCCCTTATTTACTAGAAGTTCCATCCACATAGAGCGTCTATGTATTACCTTTAACATGGACTTCTCATGAGGAACGAAGTCCAATGTCAACCCTTTAACTAAAAAATCTGCTAAAGTTTGACCTTTAATAGTGCGCCGTGGCTCGTAATCAATTCCATACTCACTAAGCTCTACCGCCCACTTGGTTATCCGTCAAGATGCTCCCGGATGCTCCATAATCTGCTTCAAGGCTGAATTAGTAAGGACTGAATTGGGGTAAGCCTTGAAATACGGACGTAACAGCCTAGACACTGCCACTAACGCAAGAGCCAACTTCTCAAATGTGGTATAATTACGCTCCGTAAACTGTAACACCCTGCTCACAAAATAAACCAGCTTCTTCACCTTTTCTCTTTCAACTAATGCCACGGCACTGACCACCAATGCGGTAAATGCCAAGTACACATAAATTCTCTCCGCCGGCATGGGTATCATCAACCTGGGCAGGTCGGCCAAGTATGCTTTCAGTTCGTTAAAGGCCTTTTGACATTCTTTAGTCCACTGGAACTTATTTGCTTTTTTCTATATCTTGAAAAATGGCAACGACTTTTCAGCAACTTTAGACAAAAACCTGTTCAATGATGTCACTCGACCAGTCAATCGTTGAACCTCCTTCACTGACGTCGGCAGACAAATTTCCATCACCGCTCGCACATTCTCTGGTTGTGGAGCGATTCCTACCTCAGGCACCATGTATCCCAAAAATTTCCTTGACAACGCCCCAAACACACACTTCTTTGGATTAAGGTTCAATCGATATTTCCTCAAAACCAGCAAAACCTCTCTGACAACAGCCAGGAAGCTGAGCTTGTCTTTACTCTTGACCAATATATCATCAATAGAAGCTTTCATGTTCCTACTGATCTGCACCTTTTAGGTGTATTATTTTAGCACTTGTTATGACATCTCTCACGGGTTTTTGCCCAAAGTTTTAATATTTATTTACAGTTTTGGAGATTGGGTCTAAAGAGAAAATAATGTGCAAAAAAGTGAAAGAATTAGAGCCGATGAATCACACCTGAAAAGCCCACCTGATTTGTGGGCTAAACCAAGAAGGAAACCCACAATGGCGGCCAATCCAAAAATGCGAGCAAGTCCAAAGACAAAAAGGGTAGTGGATGCGTGGAGGTAGAAGTTAAATCCAATTGGAATTTTGGGTCAAATTCAATTCCAATTGGAATCCAATCCAAAATCCAATTGGAATCCATGGTGGGCCGCCGTCCGAAACTTAATTGGAATCAAATCCAATTCATTCTTGGTCAAAGAGGATCAGATCACATGCATATGGAAACGGAAGTAATTAAATCCGTGTGCAACAAGAAAAAGAAAGGGGAAATCCGATTGCAAGAAATCTCTTTTCCAATTCCAATACAAATCCTACTGCACGTCCAATTTGGAGTTTTCCCGAATTGATTAGTTTCCTTATTAAATTAGGAGATGAATTTTATTCCTTTTTTTTGATAGATTGCTATCCCTATATATAGGGACCCTATTCTTGTGATAAAGATGGAATTACACATTACAATCTTTGAGGAGAATAGTTTTATTAGTTTAATATTAGTCTCCACTCAAGATACTTTTCCCTTTAATATTTGTTAGTTTGCAATTAGTCTGCACGCAAGTTGGAAGTTTCAATTATTAGCTAAATATTCAGAATTCCGTATTGTTCTGTGCTGCTCTGTTTTCGTTCTATTTCGATCGCACTTTGGATTTTCCCGATGGGCAGTCTACCGGTTGGCCAAACCGGCGGTTGTCATATCATGAATTCTTAAATTCCAGTACAATATTCTCTTTTCTCCTTTAACGTCTTCTTTTATATTTATGTGTTTTTCGTGTTTTATCATGAGTAGCTAATTTATTAGTTCTGGTATTATGTAAGAAGCAATAATCCATGCATGTATGAAACTCAGGAGTTAATCTAAGGTCTATTGAATTATGTTTCTAAATTGCCTGTGTTTATATGTCTAATTCTAAGATTCTACTAAGCCTGATCAACTTAGTTTAATCTGGTAGAGTCAGTGAGTGGCACAACTACTGGCCGATTAGTACAGGATTAATTGGGTGATAATTTCTAATGCATCGTCAGTAGGAATTATTAGTTTCGGGTTCTTCTAGTTCTTAATACTTCTATTTGTTAATTAATAAGGTTTGCGGGGACTCGCGATCTGTTAGTTAACGTAGTTAGAGAATAATTCCTTTGCGGGGACTCGCGGGGGATTATCATGAATCGATGGGAGAATTGGAATTATTTGCGGGGACTCGCGATAATACTATAACTGAAATGGCATAAGTAATTAGACAAGTTAAGAGGTTTATGATTGCATGCATGAGATTAAGGTGGATTTACATAATACCAGAATTTTCTCTCATTAATTGATATCTGTTTAAGTCTTTTATTTAATTATTAGTTTAATTATTATTTTGCTACATTTAAGTGACAACTCTAAGGTCTCTTAAGAGACACAAAGGTGACTACTAGTTAATAGTTTGATTTTATTTGCACTTTAATTGGAAATTGAATTAAATTGTCATCTCTGTGGATCGACTCTGTCTACTACTGTGCTATATTTTATTAGCATATTAATTGCAGGTTTTAAGCAGTACTTTTACTGTATTTGGTAGACCCACGACAAGTCCTATCACCTACCTAGCTGCTCTTTAAAAATCTTATTCACTAATCTCTGGTATGTGGAACCTGCATTCTTCAACCCGAATGGCATTGTGATATAACAATATGTTCCCTTATTGGTGATAAACAAAAATTTCTCCTCATCCTCTGGCTCCATGAAAATCTGATGGTATCCCTTGTATGCATCCAGGAAACATAAAAAATGGAACCCAACTATCGAATCCACAAAGATATCTATCCTGGGAACGAGAAAGAAATCTTTGGGGCACGCCTTATTCAAATCCTTAAAGTCCACGCACAACCTTTATGAATTATCTGGTTTCTTCACCATCACCGGATTTGAAAACCAAATTGGATACTCTACCTCTCTGATCAGTCTAGCCCCCAATAGTTTGTCCACCTCGGTATCCATTGCAGCGGCCCTATCAGGTGCATAACTTCTTTTCTTCTGCCTAACCAATGCCACCTCTGGATTAACATTCAAATGGTGAGCGATAATGTCACGAGAGATTCAAGCATGTCATCTGCGAACTAGGCAAACACATCCATAAATTCTGTCAGTAGCTTCAACAATTCCATGTCCAATTGCGGTGGAAGATCGTGCCCAACCTTCACCATTTTCAACTTAGCTATCTGGACTTCTTTGGTAGGAGCTCCAGCTTCAAATACTGGCATCGATTCCCCCACTGGAGGCTCCAAATCTGCAACTGTGCAAACTTGAGGAGCTGACTCAATATACTTCAATGATGCCATGTAACATTCCTGTGCTTGAATCACGTTGTTGCGGAGCTCGGCCACCCCGGACATCGTAGGTAGCTTGACCATCTGGTGCACAGTTAAGCAAACAGCCTGAAATTGATTCAACCCTAGCTTTCCAAGAAATACAATATATGACATGGGATCAGCAATTCCCATGAACTCCAGTGTTTCTGTTCGAGACTTGTATCCATCTCGCAGCGTAACTAGCAATTGAATTTTTCCTACCAGATACACTGTTTTATTGCTAAAGCCGACCAGGGGAGTACGTATACGTTCTAAAGATTCCTTCTTCAACTTGCATCCTTCAAGAACCTCTATCTCTAGAATATTTATCGAGCTCCCAGTGTGAACCAAGATTCTTAACACGGTAGGTCGAGATACCGGCTTCTATGACCACCGAATCATCCATGTCACCATACAACGGGAGATCCACATCCCAAAACTCGATTGGCATTACTGCCAGCAAGACTTTTTCTCTTTTGGATGAGGCCATGACCATCTCTCATGCAACGCCTACGCTGGTTCAAAGAATAAGCTGGACCACCCGCAATAACATGAATAGTTCCTGAAATGACCAACTATTTATCATTGTCTTCTTTCTTTAGCTCAACCGTCGCTGTCAATGGGACCTGACCGGGCCTCTTAGGCTGATATGGCCAACTCCTTCGCTCCCATCTCCTGGTTTCCAGGCCCTTCTGAGGCTTTTGATTTGCTCTTTGGGTTGAATGATCTTTGATATCCACTTCGTCCATCATTCGACATCAAGCGATTCACCCCCAGCAATCCTCAGTGTTATGTCCAGCCAACTTGTGGTGAACACACCATTTTCCCAAATTGAGAGTAAAGCATTGCTGTGGAGGTTGATTCAGTGCTTGTACGGTGTCAGCTATGAAGCCAGCATGTCGACCATCCTTCCTATTCTGATGTGGACGAGATGGAACATAATTTTTTCCAGCAAAATCCCTCCGTCATTCGATTCCCTTTCCAACCCTCTTATGCCTGCATCCTTTTAAAGCTTTCTCTTTGATTCCTGCTATCCTAGATTCTCATTTGCTCAAATTCTCTTTCCTTCTTTATCATTTGTGTCTCCTCAACCCGAATGTACCGATTGGTAATTCTTATCAACTACGTGAAAAATGATGGTGTAGTAACATGCACTTCCTTACTCATATCTCCAGCCCTAAGGCTAATAATAAAAGTAGTCATCATCAAAGAATCTGACTTATTCAGCACCGCCACTGACTCTCGATTGAACCAGGTAACATAGTCTGCCAAAGGTTCATCTCTTTCTTGAAATAAATTCATCAGGTAGGATGGCCCTTTTGCTATGAACTGGGTGCCTATAAAATTAGGAAGAAACATGTGAACAAACTGATCCCATGAGCTAATTGAATTAGAGGATAAAGTAGTGTACCAATACTGTGCTGCAATGGTAAACGTCAAGGGGAAAGCCATGCATTTGTTAGCCTCCGAAAAATTCCAGACCCTCATGCATGAACAACAGTGGGATAGATGAGCTCGTGGGTTACCCTATCCGTCAAATTGCTCTATATTTTGCCATCCTCGATAATTCGAGGGAAACGTAGCCATTTCAATCTCAGGCACGAACGAAATTTCTGGCACATTATCCCAATAATTAGCTCCAGGTGGCAATTCATACTGTAGTGGCATCATCGAGTAAGGCAGCTGAGGTTGTCGATTTGACCTTCCCTGAGAAATATAATCATGTGGTGAAGGTTGATGACCGCCACGATTTGAAGTGATTTTGATAGAGGAAACTTGGCAGGCTTTCTTTCGCACAGGTGGTCCTTGTCGGACATCTTTTTGCACCGGCGATTGTATGTGAACAACCTTCAAATTTTCCACGCCTTTACCTTTGCGGGCTTGCTCTTCAGCCGCCCTTTCTTGACGTTCCTTATGAATTTAACTATCATCCTCCAAATTTGCCAGAACATCATCCATTATTTTCTGCTGCTCCTTGCTTAATGGAGCCCTAGGTACCACAGGTACAGGAGTTCCTTCGTGTTCCATGAATTTTTGTGAAGTTCAAGGCCCCACAGTGGGCACCAATTGTTGAATCCTCAAAAAAGACGATCTCATTGACGGCGGTCCTCCTCTGGCTGACGTCGGTCTCCACTTGATTTTGGGATCAACTCCCCTGTGCAACTCTGACGATCAAGTTAGAGAGAGCAATTCAAATTATATATGTCTCTAAGCAAGAATTCAATACCTTTCAAATGAGGGGATACCGAATATTTATAGCTGGAAAGGGGGTGAGTGGATCCAGCTGTCCAGTCAGGGTGTCATCTTTACATCGTAAAACTTGTCAGTGGTGCCATCTGATGAGCATCTGTGAATCTGGATTACAGGTCCGCATCAGCAGAGGTCGGCTTAACTTCACCCCATCCGTGGAGGACGGGGTCAGCTTTAACTCACCTCGTCCTTGATCCCATATCTAATATATATCACAATCAGTTTAACTTATTTAGGAATAGGTGACTTATAGTCTTCTGCTACCCTTATGCACTATGGTCAGTTCATCTTATCAAATTAAATGCAATAAATATCTTGTCCATTTTCCTTGAATGGCCATTATCAAATACTCTAAAGTGCTTTTACACTTTAAAGAAAGGGTAATTCATACAAAGTTTCTTGTGGTTTTGTTCTAGTTATCTTTTGTAGCTTACAAATATGATATTACCTTCTTATTTCTAAACAAAAGTGTCACGTTGATGATAGAAAGTATTTTAATGCCTACACTTATGAAAATAAAAAAAGTTACTTTATGATATAAAAACAATATATATCCTGAATACTATTAAAAAGATTAAAGCACAGCGGAATAAAACTACTTTGTAATAACGAACAATAAACAAACCCGCATGCACACAATCTATGTGGTGCACCTAAACTGAAGCTTGGTTGAGAAACAACCGAAAGGCTATTCAGTTTCTCCAGTATCTTTGTATCTATCTCTGTGATTACAATGATCACCCAATGCCTCTATTTATAGGCTAAACTATCCCTGAATCCTACCATAAATCTGATTTAGAACTATTTGCTAAAACAACTACGTTACCCAAAACAAGCACTAAACCAAATAAGAAATAGACAAATAGCAAATCCTACTAGCT
Source organism: Leptodermis oblonga (assembly GCA_016801395.1). Classification (NCBI taxonomy): domain Eukaryota; kingdom Viridiplantae; phylum Streptophyta; class Magnoliopsida; order Gentianales; family Rubiaceae; genus Leptodermis; species Leptodermis oblonga. Next base: position 3,937,177 of record CM028757.1, read on the forward strand.
ATCCTACTACATATATAATTACCTAATTAATATATGTTTAGTTTAAATAATATTTTCTAACATAACCTCCCTTAAACCAAACTTGGATCAAAACAGCTCCAATGCCATCACGAGCTTGAATGTCCATTGATATCTCTTTTGCATGTAGACAACATGCAACACCACCTTGTACATAGTAGGTTTTCAACTCTACTTTCAATCTCATCGTAGAGACACCTTTATATGTTCCATGGATCTTCTGTGTAAACTCATTCTAATCAAAGAATTTATTTATATCCATCCATTCTTCATCTAAACAACTCTTCTTTTCAACCTTTTAATCATCCTTGCAAATTTCAATAACAACCTTGCAAATTTGAGGTATTTCCTTCAAATTTGATTTGAATATAAACTTGTATTTTGAGCACATCTTGTCAAATTTCCCAGCTTGATCGAAGAATTCACTGATATCTACCCATTTATCTTTAGAACAGAGCTTTCCATTGACATTACTAATCTTATCAATGCATCAAACCTAACAATGTCCTTGCAAATCTAAGGCTCCACTATCAAATTTTTAACGTGGTCAGACTCTCCAGCGAATAAGGAGTCGACATCATTGCAGTTGATCTGCTCCAGTTCAATAGAGTTTTCAACACTCCCATGATCACTTTTATCTACGTGATCATCAATATATCTCCCTCTTGTTTCGAGATGCATACAATTTCTTCTTCTTCTTTGACCAAATCAACACCTTCAGTTCCTTCATCAACATTCTTGACACAATCTTGTTCATTGATTCTTTCAATCTCTTCATTCATAATTCTTGAAGCAATTTCTTAGAATACATGCTCTTGTAACTCCTTGATCACTAACTGCTTGATATTAATCATTTGTTCATCACGAATCAATATACTAAGCAATATCCAATTATGCAACTTTGAAATATCTGTTGTCTCAATTATCAATGCCACAAAGTAATCAAACTTCCTATTAAGTGTATTAAGAACATGATTAAGTGTATTCAAAAAAATATCTTTGGCAAGAAAATACCCATTTGATGTCATCTAACCTCTAATCTTCTATAATTTGTGAAAGTAGTCATCAATCGATTCACATTTTCTCATCTTGCTATCTCTAAATTTCTTTTTCAATTTCAAAACATTATTTATCTGAACTTTATCCACCCCTTTATAAATTTTTACCAAAATATCCCATGCTTGTTTCACAGTTTTCACATGACAAATTTTTTCAGAGATTGAACTATCAACAGATTGATGAATGGGAGATAATGTCAAACGTACCTTCTCCTTTGTTTCATTGTCTGCATCATTTGTCACCTCCTTTTGAATAAATTATCGCAAACCAAAAACTCCGAGAAGACTATCCATTAGCATTATCCAAATAGGGTAATGTTGTCTCCCCAATAACTTTGGAATATTACTAAGATAAGTACTCCAATCCATAATTAGCACTTCAAATTTGTTTTCTTTTAAATCAAGACTTCGAAACCTAGTCAATGGATTGGAGATTAATCTCTTCGAACAGAGAAAAACTAAACTGAATAAAAACTAAAACGAAACTGTATCTTGCATGGAGAATTAATTGTAAACTAAGAAACTATTCTATAAAACTTGTGTATCTAGTGAAGGAATCATCCCATATATATAGGAAGACAAAGCAGCAATTAATCAATATCCTATTGGAATAAGGAAACCTTCTTCTATTTGGAAAGAGAATTAATTAAGCACATGGAGTTTCTTCAAATTTGGTAACTCCCAACTTCTCTCTTTAATTCCTTCTTAAATTGGTAATTGCCTAAAACTCCTTGCTTCTTCCTTAATTCTCGCACGCGCATAGCATTCCATTTTCCATATGCATGTGATCGGCCGCAATTGGAATTGATTAGCCCACCAAGATTCCAATTGGATTTGATTTTGACTTCCACGCATCCAATTCCTTTTTTTCTCTTTGGACTTTGATTGCTCGCAATTTTGGATCGATCGAACCTCTGTGCGTTTTCTTCTTGGTTTAGCCCATAAATCGTGTGGGTTTTTCAGGCGTGACTCATCCGCTCCAATTCTTCCACTTTTTTACACATTTTTTTCTTTTTAGGCCCGATTTCCAAAACTGCAATTAAACATTAAAACCTTGGGCAAAAGCTCGTGAAAACTGGCATAACAAGTGCTAAAATAATTCACCTAAAAAGCGCAGATCATGCATTGTTATACTATTAGACGCATTAAATAAGAATAGATTCGTATTGTATTTCTCACAACAAATATTCATGCCTTTAATAATTAGTAGTCTATTAGCCTATGAATACAGATTGGAGGATGTGCTTTCATTTGGTTCGACGCAAATTTTAGTGCAATCGCACTAAACGCAATGCCGACTAGAGAAAATGTATACCATTAAGGCAATGAAAAGAAATATGAAGCATCAGGGGAACAAGACAAATATTGAATTTACGAAAAAGTTCGTTGAGATCTTTACGCCGACATGGGAAAAAAAAATTTTATTTTTAATTTTTTTATGGCTGGTAGCTGTGCCATAATTATATTATTAAAGTTTCAAAAGTAATATTTCAAAGTTTCAATAAGATAACTCTTCTAAATATTGGACAAAAATATTTTGGACGAATTACTTTCACTTCCCTGAATTTTGGGATAGTTCCAAAATCATCCATGTTAGTTCATAAAATTTCAAAATACTCCCTGCAAGCTTAAATATTGCTCGCTCGCACACACACATAATTAAATTAATTTCATAATTATAGATAAAATTTAATGGTCGTAAATGTAATTTATCCTTAATTTTTTTTATAATTTTCAAAGCAATGAATAGCCCAAGATCTAAACGGAAGAACAAATGGTTGCCAGGAATAGCCAAGATCAAACCGGAAGCACAAAGACAAAGGGTTGTAGTAATATATATATATATATATACACATATATATATATAGAGAGAGAGGTTTTCATACAATTTATCATATGATTTTAGGATATATGATTAAAAAAACTACATATTAACCTTAAAGTAAGGAAAATTTTGTGATCCAAAGAAACTAGTCCTCGAAACTCACGAGATAGAGAGCAAACACAAAAGGCTGCGGTGCCAAAACCACTGGCGAGAGTTGCCAATCCATCAGTTACCGACTTTGCTTCTCGAAAAATATGACCAGTCGAGACGATATCCGACTGCAAATGTATTTTCTGAATCTCTTTTACGGAAAATATTATTTTTGCTATTGTTTTGAGAAAACATGCACAACGCAAAAAACAAAAGAATAAAGTTGCAACAAATGTAATTTGATCATGAGAATCAACCAAATTGCTACGGAAACGTTTGATCATTTCACCATTATCCTCTTCAGTTTACTAAATTTTCGATGGCATTTAAACAAGCTTAATTACTTGAATTGAACATATCAGAAGACCATTTAGAGTGAAATCTGGATTTTGAAGGGTGGTAATCTTTGATACAGTGAGAAAGACCTATACAAACTCAACAATTTGTGGATTTATCAACTCAAAAATGACATTAATGGCCATTTTTATGAGACAATTTTCGACAATATAGTATATATTTGGCATGACATGAAAATGTCAATCAAACCTAACATTGTTTACCAATCGGTCAACAAAACATGACTAGATTGCAACCCATATCATTGGCCTGACATAGAGGTCAAGGCAGCCCGAGCGACGGCTCAAGATCCAATAATTATAGGGGCTCAATTATTTTTATAAATATAATAGTGTAGTACCTAGTATTTTTTACTTATAAAATTTTATATTAAGACCCACGTAGCTTTTGATTGAAGTGGCTTAATGCAAAAGTGAGTCTTTATTTATTTTTATTTTTTTAGCTCAAAGCCCACATTTAAAATCTACATTTATTTTTCTTTTTTAAAGGTTGATGTAAGAGTGAGTTTTTTTTTTTTTTTTTTTCCTTTTCAAATTTAGTTTGGTTTGAAAGGGGTCAATGCAAAAGTAAATTTTGTTTTTTTTTTGACAGCTCAAAGGTCACATTACAAAAAAATAAAAAGAATTTTTTTTGACAGCTCAAAGGTCACATTACAAAAAAATAAAAAGAAATTTTATTAAATTATCACATTATATTTATTTTTAGAACTTTTCTATTATTTTGAGCCGAAACTTCTAAGCTTTAGGACAGGCACTGCGTCTCATGGTGAGTACTTGCCCATTCGGAGTCTTATCTCTTGATTAGTCAGTCAGGGCCTTATTCCACTTGAACTCTCCCATAGAATCTGTAGTGGTAAGTTGATTTGAATGATGAACTCTTCCACAAAAGAGAGAGATATTCACTCAAAGGTACAAAGTGAGACTAGATAATCCACAAATATCGTAAATTTTTATTTACAAGTTTTTAATTTATCATGTCTTATTTATTCAATAATAATAATAATATAATGTAACCCTATTTGTAGTTTATTAAATGAGTGATAAAATAAAAATAATCGTGCACAACCAGAAATAATTAAAGAGAGTAAAACAAGACAAAGTAAACCGAAAAATATGAAGTAATCGTGCACAACCATGAGCCAGGTCGGCCCCCGGCCATGTGCCAATTTCCCTCAATCTATGAGGGTCCCAAATTTCCTTAATTTCCAAATTATTTTGTAGGCAAAACAATATATATTTTTCATTCTCAATTTTCTAATTGCACATTAAATTTGTGAAATTATCAAAGTTCAACCACATTGATTATACAATTTTTATTTCAAGGGCCCAATTTTTATATCACAAAAATTTGTATCAAACCTGTCAGATGATCCAACGCGCATTTTTAGAAAATTTTTAGAAACATATGACACTTTTCTTTCTAAGACGCAAGTATTGATTTTAGACTCAAAAGTATCGATATATCCTCTAATAGCGGATCACTCGTAGTATCTTATATATCGAGTTTTGATGCTGATGTACTGTCTCTAGAAACATTAATTAATTAATATTGCATGTAGTGAAAAAAAAATTTATTTACTTTCAAGGTTGAAGTATCGCATATCTACAGTCCTGATATATGTATCGAGTTTAGTTGTTGACATATCACTTGTTTTAAGAAGGAAAAAAAAAAAAAAAAGAAGAAGATAATATAGTTTGTATTGAAATAAAAGTATCGATTAGGGTTGAAATATTACTTATTTAAAAGTGTAACCTCTAAAAATAAAAAAAATTAAAAAATGATTATCCCATGTTTATATGTAATAATAAATTAAAAAAAGCACGTCAAACTATCTCATAGGTTATATAGAAATTGTCCCTTTTATATTTAGCACAATGCCCTAAAATGTTTATGGGCAAGCATTTCCTCATTACTTGTTTGTATAATTTTGGGTGGGCGCCCCTCTGAAGTGCAACGGAGGTCACCAACCTAGGCCATGGGCCTTCTTTATCGCCCATTGACCCCGTCCAGGTAAGTATAGTGAATCATATATATATGGATCCTAAAAATCGTGTCCATGTTCTCTTTGTGCTTCTTTGCAGCATCTTGGCTGCAATTTGCTATGGCTACACTTTTATAAAATAATTATTAATACTACATTATTGACCAATGAATACATAACACCTCACTTGCTATGAGAAAGTTGAGGAGATTAATTAGTTGAATTGTGTATCATTACTCTTCAAATAAATACTCCCTCTGTTCCCTTAGAATAGTCTAGTTTGTTGTACTAAAACATCACAACAAACTACAACAAACTAGACCCTTCTCATGCAACATAGGGAGTATGAGAAAAAAAGAAAAAAAAAAAGTAATGATACACTACTCAATAGTCAACTAATCTCCTCAATTTTTTTATAACAAGTGAGGTGTCATGCATCCATTGACTAGATTTTTATAAAATAATTATTAATACAACATTATTAACCAATGAATATATGACACCTCACTTGTTATAAGAAATTTGAAGAGATTAGTTGAGTAGTGTATCATTACTAAAAAAAAAAAAAAGGTCCCACTTAATGTCCAAAACACAAAATTTTTAAATTGTGTTAGTGTCTTTTTTTTTTTTTTGAAAAAAATATTGTGTTAATGTTAGTTTAGAAATTTATATTGATTGGAGACACTTTACACACATCACTCAGCATAAAGTACTAGGGTGGGGTCAGTGGGGCCTCAGGTCCCCTGGACCTCACTCTAGGTCCGCCAGTGTCTTGTTTGATTCCTTCCTCAAAGTGATTTTATTTAGGGGTAGCAATTCATAACCCCGCACGAACCTAACACGTATTTAGCATGTCAGACATGGTCCCAAAAAAATTGGGTCAAGCTCAACATGAACACAAAGGACCCGTCAGTAAGCGGATCGGGTTTAGGTCAACCCGTGGGTTACCTGAATGACCTGTTTAAGTTTGTAACCAGAAAGTATATTTGTAATTATGATGAAGTGTTGGGGATATTATTGACATTATGCATCATAATGGTATATCATATAAAAGCTAAAATATCCTAACCCGTGCACCCGAACCCACGAACACGGGACTCGACCCTATTGCCACTCCTAATTTACCATGTATGATATATATTTTAATGTCAATATAATTATTTTTATAGGGTAAATGTACTATTTGAGTTATATTTAGATCGAATTCGAGTGAAATGTTGAACTTTAAAATAAACAGGTTAATTCGGGTCAAAATAAGGTTGACACGACACGGCACGAAAATAAATGGGTTAGACACGATACGATCCGAAAATAAAGAGGTTAAGGTTCGGATTAAGGTATTCCAACACGCCAACCTGCAAACTCGAACACGCTAACCCACGAACACGACCCGTTGCCACCCCTAATTTTATTGTGTCCATCTCATATTATGTAGTGAAAAAAAAAACCATTTGTAATGGAATATAGTACTTTGATTTAATTAAATAATAACAGTAATTTATGACGGGGAAAAAAAAAAACTAAAGATGAAAATCTTCAATTTGAAATTGGTTGAGCCCAATGCTTCCTTGTTCCAGTGGCCTCAATCAATTTATCTAATCTATTTATTTAATTGGGCTAGTCTACAAAAAAGGTGAAGGTCCCCTTTAAGTTGGGTTTTGATTTTAGGCAGTCTATATGAAAGGAATTCGCAAAATCTTATATACATGCATATGATGATCCAACTACACGTGTATCAAATTTAACCACTAAAGTGTGACATATGGAATTTAACATCTAATGTATCGAGTTAATTATTAATATATTGCGATTACATATTAGTTTAATTATTAAAATATTGCGAATCGAGTTTAATTGTTGAAATTGCGTATATCAAATTTAGCATGCACTCCCTCTGTTCCACTAGAAGAATCCATTTTAACACATATATAACTTTTTATGAATGTCAATATATAATATCTAAAATAGCTAATTTGTTCCATTTAGATAATTGCGTTTAAGTGTGAGCTAATTGTTTTGTGTTTTGATTATCATTTTCAATTCATTAGCTATTTCTAACACTAATTTTGAGAATTATATCAGCCGCATTGTGTATTATATTTATAATATTTTCACATAATTCTCTGCTTGATTATCATAAAATCTTTGGAAAATATGATCGAATTCGAATCGGCTCGACCCCGGATAAATTTTTTTTTTCTTTCTTTTTTGCTTTGTTGACAGTATCTCCTTGTGATTTATAAATATAATGTTAACTTCTTATATTTTAAAACTAAAACTAAGTATCATGCGGATAAAAAAAAAATCATATTATTGGCGCGGAAACTACGTACACTTGTGTTCTTCTGCAAGATGAATATGAAAAAAAGTTGAGGGCCAAATTCCAATACGTTGAAATTACCAAAAATTGACTGAAACTTCTTAGAATTTGGAGGTGTTTATTGGCGGAGGAGAGTTATTATTTGGAACCGTATCGGTAGTGGAAGGTTTTTTCTTTAGGAAGGAGATGTGCTTTCTTTTATTGGGAATTTTCTTATTAAGAACGTAGGAAGAAACAAATTGTTAAAAGGAGTGTAACTGTTGGAAACTATTATTTAAGCCAAACTTGTATTAATTAGGTAATTATATTTGTAGTAGGATTTGCTATTTGTCTATTTCCTATTTGGTTTAGTGTTTGTTTTGGATAACCTAGTTATTTTAAGAAATAGTTGTAAATCAAATTAATGGTAGAATTCAGGGATAGTTTAGCCTATAAATAGAAGCATTGGGTGATCAATGTAATCACAGAGAAAAATACAGAGATAGATACAAAGATACAGGAGAAACTGAATAGCCTTCCAGTTGTTTCTCGACTAAGCTTCGGCTTAGGTGAGCCGCACAGATTATGTGCGTGCAGGTTTGTTTATTGTTTGTTATTACAAAGTAGTTTTATTCTGCTATGCATTAATCTCTTTAATAGTATTCAGGATATATATTGTATTTACTGTGCATGCGGGTTTGTTTATTGTTCATTATTACAAAATAGTTTAATTCTGTTGTGCGTTAATCTCTTTAATAGTATTCAGGATATATATTATTTTTATATCATACAAGTGGTATCAGAGCCATATTATTTTTACTGTTATTATTTAATTAAATCAAGGTACTATATTCCATTACAAATGATTTTTTTTCCACTTTACATAATATGAGAGAGACATGGTAAAATTAGGGGTGACAATGGGTCATGTTTACAGGTTAGCGTGTTCGAGTTTGAGCTGGAGTCTCATTATCCATTGGTGGAATTGCTCTTCCTGATCTGTCTAGGTTTTCCTTAAAAGTCCATGGCAGTGGGTTAGAACATTCCTTGGGAATATGTTCATAACTGTACATCTGGAGAGCTTCTTCTATGTCAATCTGATAATCTTTGGGATACAATCTCCAACTTGATTCGTTGATAATGAAAGAGGTTTGTATGGTGTGGTTCAGCCTGAACAAATGTTCTCGATATTTGTTGAAAAAATCAAGACCATGTTGGTCAGGAAAATCAATAACCAGCTAGCTCGGGTATTTGGGGATATTTTTGAAATGGTAGCAGGAAGGCTGAGTATAAACCTTATTGGTCTTTTCATGGATATACAAGGGACGATAGAGAGTGTAAACATCATGTGGATTACCAAAAGACATGAATGGGTTGAAGTCATTTAACTTGGTTCTAGTCATGGAGGAGTCAAACTCTTTCATGCAGAGATTGGCTGAAACCATTTCATGAAGGTAATGAAATGGACATGGCGAGTGTGATCACAAAAGGGCTCGAAAGGTATGGGGATATCAAAGGCTATTCCAATTATCCATGTGGCACAGAAATACCACAGAAAACAAAGGGTGGTTGAGTCAACTTCTGAAGGATAAATTCTAAACAAATGAGAAAAATGGTGATCAAGGTGAATACCTAGAGGAGCAATGGGAGAGGTAAGACCATGATACATGAGTAATTGGAACTGGTAATTGAAAACTTTTGACTGAAGTCTTCCTTCGAGAGTTTTTGTGGTGATGAGTGGCTTGGCATCATGAGGCAAATCCATAAGAAGATCATATGGGTCATCTGGGGGAGGTGTCTGGGACGATTAATGTAATGGGGGGAGGGTTGAGTTGGCTGGGATGTTGATTGTGCCATCATACAGACTTTGGGAGGAAGATCAGAGATGGAAAAGGTGTTCGGCTGGGTGTATTTGGGTCTGGAAAGCATGTCTGCTAGGACATTGTTTTTGCCCTTTAAATAGACTGCTGTGAAGCTGTACTTTGAGAACTATTTTGCCCATCTTAGCAACTGCCTGTGAGGAACAATTTTTTGCTTGAATTCCATCATTTTCGGGAATGATGACATGTCCATCTCTACTTTGAGGTGATTACTGATCAGAAAGAATTCAAACTTTTCCATTCCTCTTTTTACTCCTACTATCTCCTTGAATGTAGAGTTGTAGTGTAGCTCTGACTCCTTAAACTTGCTGCTCTTGTAGCCATATATTTTTCTTTCTTGACCACCTTCTTCGAGGAGCACAGCAGCCCAGAAATAGTCACTTGCATCTATTTGGAGAATCTTTGGTGCATCTGAAGGTAGAGCTAGTGGGGGAAACTGTTGGATTAGCTCTTTTAACTTTTTCACTGCCTTAGTGTGCCTTGCTGACCACGCTGGTGGATTTTTCCTGAGTTTTTCCTACATAACAGAAGAGTAATTGGATACCTTCGGGATGAAGTCACCCACATAATTAAGGACTCCTAGAAACTATTGGATTTCCTATTTGGTTTTGAGCTAGTCAGGGAGTTTGAGGAGGTTTTGGGCTAAGTGAGGCTGTGGCACAATGGTTTTAGCTTTGATGAACATTCCCAAGAAATCAATTTCTTTCTGGGCTAGAATCATTTTTCTAGCTGATAACATAATCCCATACTGATGGACTATATCTACAAATTTCTGAAGAACGCCTAAATAGGATGCGATATCTTTTGAAAATAGAATTATATCATCAATGTAGATCAGGGCCGACTGAAGAATGGGCTGAAATATTTTAACCATGGCTTGCTGGAACAAGGAGGGGGTGATTTTGGGAACAAATGGCTTAATCTTCAATTGGTAGAGATGGTCTGGAATACAGAACGCAATTTTGTATCTATCATTAGAATGAATCCCCAGCTGCCAAAATCCTGATTTGAGATCAAATTTAGAAAACCATTCAACTCTAGACACCTTACTGAACAGTGTTTTCTTATCTAGTAACAGGAACTTGATATCTGCTAGAAAACCATTTAGAGGTTTATAATTCACCATAAGTCTAAGCTTTTCTCGGACTTGTTCAGATTTCTTGTTAACATAAAATTGCTTTACAAGCCCATGGTGATTTATATACCTCAATGAGATTTTTCGAAGCAACTCTTGGCACTCCTTCACTATGTGCTGCATGAGATCTGGAGGTATTCCAAAATGGCTAGCCTTTGTTGGGTTGATATCTTCATTCGGTCTGAACGGAAGCCGAATGAAGAAGTCCTGGTCACTCCATTGTGGTGCTGGATACTTTTTTAGGAACTCAGTATGTGTATTTGCACAACTTCTGGTGATGATCATTTGCTTCAGCTCCTCAATTTTTGAATACTGGTAATCAATCTGATATAGACTTGTGACACTATAGAATGGTTTACATCTTCCTTTCCAATAGACACCATTAGCACCAATGGTGAATTTGTGCTGAGTTTGCAATTTTTGGTAAATGTCAAAACCTAGAACCATATCCTTTCCAATTGCAGAATCTCCCAAAATTGTAATAGTTAAGCTACATTATGGGAAAACTTCAAGAGTAACTGGCTTGCTAACAAGCTTGATGGTATAAGAATCTCCGTTTGCCACTTTGAACGTCTCGCAACAAGGTTTCTATAACTCACTAGGTAAAAGTTTTGGGTTAAGAATGGAGGTTGAAGCTCCAGTATCAAGGAAAGCTATCATGTGAGTGGGTTTTGCCCATTTGGAGGGAAAAAGTGATACCTTAATTTGGGGGATTACTTGTGGCTCTTTCTGTGAGGAAAAGATAGGAGAGATGGTGAAAATTTTGGAGACATTGCTGGAATCTGATTCTAAAGTTGAGAAATCATTGTATGAACAATCATCATGGTCATTGAAGACACATAATAAATTAGGGTTGTATTCATCATTAACAGAGAGGAGTGACTCAAGATCATGATCATCAAGATCCATTCTCCTAAGTTTTTGGATAGACGCAATCATGCTCTGCTTCTTTTCTTTTGACTTCTTTGGGCAGTTTTTTGCATAATGCCCCTTTTTGTTGCAGAAAAAACACTTATCTGACTTCTTGTAGGATTTCTTCCTCCTGAAGAAGTTTTGCCTGCTTTCGCCATGCTGCCTTCCTCTTCTGGAAAAATTAGTGGGAATTTGCCTCTTTCTTCTGATGTATTTTTTGTAATGTCTTTTCTTTTTAAGGCCACAATTACAACCTTTTTTATTACACTTAATCCGTGAATCAACACAAGCAGCTTCTAATTGCTTTGAGTGAATTGTGAACTTCTCCATCAGTTGTTTCTTCGCACAGAGATCCAATACTATAAGTATGATCTATTGGAAAATCTGACCAATTGTCAGATTTGTAACTGTCTGATTCTTTGCCTGAATGGACCGCACTGTTTGCTGGGCAAGAAATTCAGTAAACGAATTTCGGAAAACATGCTTCAAGTTAGCACTGTCTCCTCTGCCAATTGCAAAAAACCTTTTCATCATGAAATCAAAATGCTTTTGCAAATCTTTCTTTCTATACGAGTGACACTTTTCTTTGAAAAACTCTTCTTTCTGCATCTCAAAATTTTTCCTTTGATGCCCCAGCAACTCTTCATGGAGTATTCTGATGGCATTGTCAAATGTCTGTTGGACAAACGTTTGTTGGCGATAACCATCAAGACCTATCCAATATGCTTTTAGAAATCCAAGGAATCCAGCAGTAAACCACCTGAGGATATCAATGTCATCTTCTTTGGTCCAGAGTTTTTCATCATACAATCATGAGTGAAACTCACTAATGCGTTCAAACCATCTATCAGGTGGTAGATCATCCAAAGTGATTGTCTTTTCTAACAAATGATGAACCAGAATAGGGCCAGCTACCCTCTGGTGATTTCTTTAAGAGTCGTACCCAGGTTCTTCCATGAAAGGATCATCATAATGGACTCTAGATGAACATGATGTCTCTACATTATCCACCATGTAAACTTGCTGTTTAGTCAAAGACTCTATCTCCATCAAGGAGTCTAAATCAGCTTCAGAGGAGGAGGATGATGATGAAGAGAAACTTCCTTTTGATCAATAATTACCATTTGGCAATGATTCTTTCGGGAATCACTAGTGATCTATTGTTCAGCCATCTCCAATAGCTTATCAGTCATTGAGAATTCTTGGTCCTCTATAAAGAATTATCTTTGGCTAGTGGGTGGTTTTTGGGATTCTGGTCGGGGAGAGGGTGATTTTGGTTCTGAACAGATATTTTGGGTCTCACTGTCGCCCTCTCTTGGGATCGGTTTTGTAGGTGGGGGAGGACTGGGTTGAAAACTAGTGAACCAGCAAAATAACTGCTTGTTGGTATTGGCAAGGAATAAGAAATTGAATGGGAAATGGGATCAGATATCGTGAGTGGAGACTAGAATGGTTTGATGTTTTGGAATAGAGGTGGAAATAGCTATTGGTAGTTTTGATCTTGGGCTGCCCTTCTTTTCCTGTCTTTCTCCTGAAAATACCTGAGTTGGTTTTCCAGACTTTTCTTTCCACTTTCTTTTGCAAAAAAAAAGAGAGTTATTGATGTCACACTTTGTTGCCATTGACATGAGCTCCTTATGTAGACTAGCAATTATGGATTGAATTTCTATAATGGTGTTAGTGAGAAAGTCAATCTTGGTTGATACTTTCTGGTCAAGGTTTGAGATTTGGGAGGAAATTCTAGATAGGAATTTGTTCTGGCAAATAGCATTTTCAGTTTGCCAATTCAAACTTTTTCAGCTGTAGAGATAGTTTGGCCTTTGGGATCAACAATGTTGGGAGTTGTGATTTTTGGCTAGTGGGTTTGGTTATCTTTGGTGTAGCTTTCTAAAGTAGGAAAATCTTTAGGTTGAAACATGGCTATCATTCTGTCTAGCTTTGGGGAAGAAGTTGAATTTAGGGAGGAATTTGGTAGGAGGGTACCTGTTTAGGTAAGGGTGGGGAATCATAGAGGACATTGTAATCAAACTTGCCACTGAGTTGTCTAAGTAAACCGACTGATGGATCTCCTTGCTCATAATGATTCTGTAGCATCTTCTGGGAAGAGACCTTGAAAGGAGTATCATTATCGAACTGCTCTTCTTGCTACTATTTTTTGACAATATGAACAATTGTAGAAAGCATCCCATCGAACATGTCCGTCTTCATCTTTGAACTGGTACAATGGCCTTCCATCAAACCAAAACTTAATGATGGGTATTTACTTTCTATTTGGTGTTGTTCAAGAGCAAACTATGTTGAAAAACAATTGGGCTGAACATGTGGCTTCTCATGTTGGAAGAAGATTTCTGTAGTGCCATTTGGAAGGGATTTGTATTTTACTTCTGGGGACTGGAGAGGTTTGTTGCAGCTTTTGTGAAATTTATCATAACCAGTGATCCACTTCTTAGGGAGGAGTTTCACCAGTTCATCTCTGGTGAGTTGTGGTGGCATCTGGATTATGTTGGGAACCGAAGAGGATGAATTGACTTCCACCAAGGCGGCTTCATTTCATGATGGAAGCATCAAGTCCAAAGTATGATTTTGCACTCTGTATACCATCTGGTAGTGCAACATTGCTTGGACAGTATCTTTTGCCATTTCAAGACCAAGATCTAGACTTGAACCACAGAGCCTTTAGTAGGTGTGGATCATGCAGGCTCATGTTGAAGTTTGGTAACCATGTCGCCATAATCGTTCCCGCATTCAAGGTTGTCTGCACTATGCCTATACAAGCTTGCTGGTAATGCTTCATTCGATAGTCAAGAAGTGCAATTCTAGCAAACACAGCTAAATCCCGTCTGGCATTAAGAGTGAGACCAATTCGTACTGCTCCAAAGTGAATATGAGAGTATCTATCCACAGAGGTGGAAAGTAAGGAGGGATGCATAATGAGATGAATGGTTCTTCATTGGTGGCAGCAATATTGCATTTTGAGAAGTCACTGGCTTGCACATATTCCTTAATAGGAGAATGGGTTGGTGGTTCTATGAATTGAGCAACTTTGGGTAAGAAGGATGAAGCCTTTTCGGAAAATACTTGGTATGGGTTCATTAGCGGAAGTTGGGATTCTGGGATTTGTTCTTTTAGAGAGTGAGTGAGCTCAATAAGAGAAGATATAAAAGAGCATGTTATTTGCAGGACATATTTTACTAAAAATAGGACACATTTTAAATTTTAAGTAGTGAAAAGACATAAATTCCCTTACTTCTAACAAAAAATTTCTTACTTTAATTTTTTTTTACTTTTTAAAACATCATAGTTGTTTGAACCTTCGCCGACAACTATGGCTGACCTGTGGCGAAGGTAGCGAAAGTTCAACAAAGCTTCACCACAGGCCGACAAAGGTTTTGGACTTCCGCTGGCCTGTGGGGGAAGTCTTAAACTTCCGCCACAGGACATACGAAGTCTCGTAAATTTTTGCCAGGCAGAAGTCTTCCTCGATCTTTTTCCTTTTTTTAAAAAAAATTCTTTTTCTGCCATGGAAATGGGAGAAAGGAAGGCTGCAATTGGAAATGAAAATTGGAAATTCTAAAAGATGAACCCAGGATGCACGCCTCGAACACACAAAGGAAAGAAGAAGAAAGGTAAAGGGCAGTTCAGTAATTTCACTGAATAAAATTTTCAAATATCTCCTATCTTTAGTAAAACATGTCCTTCAAATAACAATTTCCTTTTAAAAGCACGAAACTTTTAATAGAACAACTATTACTGTATACACAAAAAATTACATTATATGCACTTAATTATTTGATGGTACATTTCAATATGTCTAATTTCTCGAAAGGAGTAACTCCGTAATTCCGCTGAAGGGTTGGTAAGCCACAAGGGGTTAGGAACTTCTGGAGGGAGCTGCACGCCGAACCTATCAAGAAGAGGGAAATCCTGAGAAAGGCTTCAGAGCTGTGTTCCGAGAGCGGTTCTGACGATCAATTTCATGATCATTCAAGGGAGTAAGTGTAAGTTTAATAATTCAGAGAGGCAAATCCTTTTACCTTGTGGCTCTTGTTCACTGAAGTGTTTGGGCACCATTCTTGGTGAAGGGGGAACCTTCCTAGGGAGATGAACTTTGAAAGAATGGGACTCTTTAGTTTAGTTTCAATAGTATTATTACATGTTGTTATGAAAATATGTGAACTAATTTTAGTTTTTAACGTATCATATATTAAATTTAACCTATGAAATATCAAGTTTTTAACTGCCCATATATCACAGTTACAAATTTGGTTATTTATATATTGCATATAGGTTGCGATGTATTTTCAGTAAATATCAATCAGTATAATGTAATTCCGAGTCGGTATCTTTGGCTTCCACTGTGGTCCTTTCATCTTGTCAAATTAAATGCAATAAAAATCTGCTCCATTTTCCCTTTAAGAGACAATTAATATCTAATACACTAATGTAATTTTACTAGAAGGACTTGACCTTTTCGTTTCTTTTTATCCTTTAGATATTTAAGCTCGTTGTAAATGTTTTACAACTGAAAAAAAAATGTTATCATGCATACTTTCAATTTGTTTGAGTTTTTTTTTTTTTTTCCTTCTTTCAAAAGACGTCATTATATTTCTCAAAATGGGTAAAAAGTGTCATTCTCGCCATTTTCTTGGTTTAAAACTAACAGAATGGACCTCATGTGTATTTTTCTGTCTTTTTTAAAGCATGTTTTTATCTACCTAAATTGAAAAAAAAAAATGTGAATTAACAATGGAAAACTTCTAAAACCCAACATCGCAGTAGAATGTTGACAGGTCAATAGACAAGCGAGTGAGAGCGAAATGCGCACTTAGTGAAGTTGGACACCTACAGCAATTGTGGGTAGCATTTAGTTTGCTCTTCGTGCAGCATAAAATATAGAGCCATTTAGTTCAAGAGCACTAATTCAGGTGATATTTTATTTTGATCCGCCATTGGATAAGGCCGGCCTTGACTCATGATGTGGTAATATAAAATTTTATAAGTAAAAAATACTGATGCACTATATTATATTTATAAAAATAATTGAGCCCCTATAATTATTGGGTCTTGGGCTGTCGTTCGGGCTGCCTTGGCCTCAAGGTCGGATGAGATGATATAGGTGGCAATTTAGTTGTGTTTTGTTGACCAATTGGTATAACATGTTAGGTTTGATTTGACATTTTCACGTCGTGTTAAAATATACTCGAAAATTGTCTCATAAAAATGACAATTAATGTCATTTTCGTGTTGATAAATCCACAATTTGTTGGGTTTGTATAGGATTTTCTTACCTATCAAAGATTGCCGCCCTTCAAAATCCGGATTTGACTTTAAATGGTTTTCTGATATTATCAAATCTAGTAATGAGGTCGTTTAAATGCCATCAGAAATTTAGTAAATTGAAGAGGATAATAGTGAAATGATCAAACGTTTCTGTAGCAATTTGATTGATTCTCATGATCAAATTACATTTGTAGCAACTTGATTTTTTGTTTTCCCATTATGCATGTTTTCCCAAGACAATAACAAAAATAATATTTTCCATAAAAGAGATACGGAAAGTACATTTGCGGTCGAGTGGCGTCTCAATTGGTCATATTTTTCGAGAGGCTAAGCCGGCACCACAGCCTTTTGTGCATGCTCTCTACCTCGTGACTTTCGAGGACTAGTTTCTTTGAATGCACAAAATTTTCCTTACTTTTGAGATTAATATGTAGTTTTTTTTCTCATATATCTTAAATCATATGATAAATTATATTAAAACCTATATATATTCATCATTGGCAGAGCTAGGGTGGGGGCCCTGGGCTGCTGACCCCACCCTAAGTACTTATATATACATATATAATTATAGTAAATGTTGTGTGTTATGTGTGTAGTGCCCGCAGTCAATATAAAATTTTAAACTAACACTAATACAATTTTAAGAATTTGTGTCTTGCAGTTTAACGTTGTGTGGCGTGTGAGACTATTTTTTTCATATTTATTTAAATATGTTTTCACCATTGTGAATGTGCCCCCTCTAAAAAAATATTTCTGGCTCCCCAAGTGATATTCATATCATCATTTCCACTTTGACAAAGCAATATGTATATATGTTCAAAACGGAAGCACAATGCATGATAGGACACTACTAAACCCTTTGTGCTTCCGTTTTGATCTTTGCTATTCTTGACAACCATTTGTTCTTCCGTTTATATCTTGGGTTATTCTTTGCTTCCAAAATTATGAAAAAACTTTTTAAGGCTGAATTATATTTACCTCTTTAAATTTTGAGTATAATTACAAAATTAATTTAATTAGTTCAGATAATTACATTTGAATTATTTTTGAACTTATTTTTGAACTGTTCATACTGTATAACAAAGTTAATGGAATGTTAAGACTACAAAACGAATCATACAGGCCATAAAAATTGTAACACAAATCATGTAAAACATATAAATTGTACTATATTTCATATATATATATATATATATATATTTTGTGTATATATATATATGTATGTGTGTGTATGCGCGTGCAAGCAATATATAAGCTTGCAGGGAGTATTTGATAATTTTATGAAATAACATGGATGATTTTGTAACTGCCCCAAAATTCAGGAAGGTAAATGTATTTCGTCCAAAATATTTTTGTCTCAATAGAAGAGTTTTTATTGAAACCTTTGAAATGTTACATATGAAACTAATATAACTACGTGTGGTATATAATTAGTTTACATTTAGAAAGTTCATCGTATGAGTGAAACAAATAGTGACAAATTAATTTTTGAAAGTATTGTACCTTCAAACTCATAAACAATTGTACATTTTCCAAATAAAACTCTTTCATTGAACGAAATAAGTATAAAGTTGATGATATTATTGTACGAGCAATAATTCACAAATTAAAAGTAAATTTATACATGAAATTGCATAATATATTTGCTCTTCCAATCAATAATTATTTAAATAATTTTTGTTTTAGAAAACTGTTGATTCGAGAACAAGAACATCTTCTTCCTTGGCACAACTACCAGCCTACAAGCCACAAAAAGAAAAAAAGAAATTTCATGTCGGCGTAAAGATCTCAACGAGGCTTTTTCGTAAATTCAATACTTGTCTTCTTCCCTTAATGCTTCTGCTTTGTTTTCATTGCCTTACTTAATGGTATACATTTTCTCTAGTCGGCATTGCGTTTAGTGTGATTGCACTAAAATTTGCGTCGAGCCAAATGAAAGCACATAACTCCAATATGTATTCATTGGCTAGTAAAGTATTAATTATTATTAAAGACATGAATATTTGTTGTAAGAAATACAACATGAATCTATTGTTATTTGACGCGTCTGATCGTTTAACAATGCGCGTATCAATCAGACGACGTGCATATGAAATTTAATTTTAACAGTACTATTGCATATATATTGATTTTAGTTTATGATGTATAGCGTATTGAAATTCGTCATTGGTATATCGATTTAAGTATTGATGTATCACATTTATAAATTTAGATATAGTATCACTTTTATATTACAATCAATTTAACCTATTTAGGAATAGGTGACTTCTAGTCTTCTACTATCCCCATGCACTATGGTCAGTTCATCTTATCAAATTAAATACAATAAACATCTTGTCCATTTTCCTTGAATGGACATTATCTAATACTCTAATGTACTTTTACACCTTAAAGAAAGAGTAATTCATACAAAGTTTCTTGTGGTTTTGTTCCAGTTATCTTTTGTAGTTTACAAATATGATATTACCTTCTTATTTCTAAACAAGTGCCACATTGATGACAGAAAGTATTTTAATGCCTACACTCATAAAAAGAAAAAAAGTTACTGTATGATATAAAAAAAGTTCCAGCATTGATTGTGTCGCAATCGGAAGATCACAATCACAATTTTCTGGCTCCTCTTCTATTCTGGCTCTGATACCACTTGTATGATATAAAAGTAATATATATCCTGAATACTATTAAAAAGATTAACGCACAGCGGAATAAAACTACTTTGTAATAATGAACAATAAAAAAACCGCACGCACACAATCTGTGCGGCGCACCTAAGCCAAAGCTTGGTCGAGAAACAACCGGAAGGCTATTCAGTTTCTCCTGTATCTTTGTATCTATCTCTGTATTTTTCTTTGAGATTACAATGATCACCTAATGCCTCTATTTATAGGCTAAACTATCTCTTAGTCCTACCATTAATCTGATTCAGAACTATTTCCTAAAACAACTAGGTTACCTAAAACAAACACTTAACCAAATAGGAAATAGACAAATAGCAAATCCTACTACAAATATAATTACCTAATTAATACAAGTTTAGTTCAAATAATATTTTCAACATAGCCTCCCTTAAACCAAGCTTAGATTAAAGCAGCTCCAATGCCATCACAAGCTTGAATCTCTATTGATACCTCTTTTGCAATGTAGACAACATGCAACACCACCTTGTAGTAGGTTTTAAATTCTACTTTCAATCTCATCGTAGAGACACCTTTGTATGCTCCATGGGTCTTCTGTGGAAACTCATCCTTATCAAAGAATTTATTTATATCCACCCATTCTTCATCTAAACAAGTCTTTTTGTCAACCTTGTAATCATTCTTGCAAATTTCAATAACAATCTAGCAAATTCAAGGTATTTCCTTCAAATTTGATTTGAATATAAACTTGTATTTTGAGCACATCTTGTCAAATTTTCCAGCTTGATCAAAGAATTCACTGATATCTACCCATTCAGCTTTAGAACAGAGCTTTCCATCGACATTACTAATCTTATCAATGCCGTCAAACCTAACAATGTCCTTGCAAATCCAAGGCTCCACTGTCACATTTTTAACGTGGTCGGACTCTCCAACAAATAAGGAGTCGACATCACTGCAGTTGATCTGCTCCAGTTCAACAGAGTTTTCAATACTCTGATGATCACTTTTATCTACGCGATCATCAATTTCAATATCTCCCTCTTGTTCCGAGACGCATACAATTTTTTCTTCTTCTTTGACCAAATCAACACCTCCAGTTCCTTCATCCACATTCTTGACACAATCTTGTTCATTGGTTCTTTCAATCTCTTCATTCATAATTCTTGAAGCAATTTATTCGAATACATGCTCTTGTAACTCCTTGATCACTAATTGCTTGATATTAATCATTTGTTCACCACGAATCAATATACTAAGCAATACCCAATTACGCAACTTTGAAATATCTGTTGTCTCAATTATCAATGCCACAAAGTAATCAAACTTTCTAGTAAGTGTATTAAGAGCATGATTCACAAAAATATCTTTGGCTAGAAAATACCCATTTGATTCTTCTCACCTCTGATCTTCAATAATCTATGAAAGTAGTCATCAATCGTATCACATTTTCTCATCTTGCTATCTCTAAATTTCTTTTCCAATTTCAAAACATTATTTTTTTGAACTTTATCCATCCCTTTATAACTTTTTACCAAAATATTTCATGCTTGTTTCGTTGTTTGCACATGACAAATTTTTCCAAAGATTGAACTATCAACAGATTGACGAATGAGAGATAATGTCAAATGTACCTTCTCCTTTGTTTCATCGTCTGCATCCTTTGTAACCTCCTTTTGAATAAATTGTCGCAAACCAAAAACTCCGAGAAGACTATCCATTAGCGTTATCCAAATAGGGTAATTTTGGCTCCCCACTAATTTTGGAATATTGCTAAGATAAGTACTCCAATCCATAATTAGCTCTTCCAATTTGTTTACTTTTAAATCAAGACTTCGAACAATTCGATGAAGCCCACAAAAAAAAAAAAAAAAAAAAGGAGTTGCGATCGCAGGGTGCTGAAGCTGAACAACAATCAATTCAATAAAAGAATGCAAAGCTACGCCCGTCGATCAAAATTTCAAACGAATTGAGCCAAATTAATTTGACTTGCAGCACCAAAGTCAAACAACACCAATGAATTTATGGTATTTTTGATTGCACACAAACCAAAGAAACGAACACCAAAGGCTTTGTGCCTTGTAAAATTGCGAACGCAAAACTGAAGCAAAACAGAGCTTCGACGTCAGAAAACAGAACAATTGCAAGGCTTTCTATAATCTCTTAGCTGGCGGCAGTTTTTTTTCTTTACGCAACTCTTTGCCCACTCCAATTTTCCAGCACTGATTGTGTCGCAATCGGAAGATCACAATCACAATTTTTTGGCTCCTCTTCTATTCTGGCTCTGATACCACTTGTATGATATAAAAATAATATATATCCTGAATACTATTAAAGAGATTAACGCACAGCAGAATTAAACTACTTTGTAATAACGAATAGTAAACAAACCAGCACACACAGTAAAAACAATATATATCCTGAATACTATTAAAGAGATTAGCGCATAGCAGAATAAAACTACTTTGTAATAACGAACAATAAACAAACCCGCATGCACATAATCTGTGCTGCTCACGTAAGCCAAAGCTTGGTCGAGAAACAACCGGAAGGCTATTCAGTTTTTCCTGTATCTTTGTATCTATCTCTGTATTTTTCTCTGTGATTACATTGATCACCCAATGCTTCTATTTATAGGCTAAACTATCCCTGAATTCTACCATTAATTTGATTTACAACTATTTCTTAAAATAACTAGGTTACCCAAACAAACACTAAACCGAATAGGAAATAGACAAATAGCAAATCCTACTACAAATATAATTACCTAATTAATACAAGTTTGGCTTAAATAATATTTTCCAACAGTTACGCTCCTCTTAACAATTTGTTTCTTCCTACGTTCTTAATAAGAAAATTCCCAATAAAAGAAAGCCTATCTCCTTCCTAAAGAAATAACCTTCCACTACCGATACGGTTCCAAATAATAACTCACCTCCACCAATAAACACCTCCAAATTCTTTGAAGTTTCAATCAGCTTTTGAAATAATGGTAATTTCAACGTATTAGATTTTGGCCCTCAACTTTTTTTCATGTTCATCTTGCAGAAGAACGCAAGTGTACGTAGTTTCCCCACCACTAATGTGATTTTTTTTTTATCCACATGATACTTTAGCTTTCATTTTAAAATATAAGAAGCTAACATAATATTTATAAATCACAAGGAGCTAATGTCAACAAAGCAAAAAAGAAAAAAAAAATTTATTTGGGGTCGAGCCGATTAGAATTCGATCATTTTTTCCAAAGATTTTATGATAATCAAGCAGAGAATTATGTGAAAATATTGTAAATATAATACACAATGCGGCTGATATAATTCTCAAAATTAGTGTTAGATATAGTTAATGAATTGAAAATGATAATCAAAACACAAAACAATTAGCTCACACTTAAAAGCAATGATCTAAATGAACAAATTAGCTATTTCAGATATTATATATTGACATTCATATAAAGTTATACATGTGTTAAAGTGGATTGTTCTTGTGGAATAGAGGGACTACATGCTAAATTTGATATACGCAATTTCAACAATTAAACTAGATTCGCAATATTTTAATAATTAAAATAATATGTAATCACAATATATTAATAATTAACTCGATACATTAGATGTTAAATTTGATATGTCACACTTTAGCGGTTAAATTTGATACACGCGTAGTTGGATCATCACACGCACGTATATAAGATTTTGCGAATTCCTTTCCATATAGACTGCCCAAAATTCAAACCCAACTTATGGAGGACCTTCACATTTTTTTGTAGACTAGGCCAATTAAATAAGTAGATTGGATAAATTGATTGAGGCCACTGGAACAAGGAAGCATTGGGCTCAACTAATTTCAAATTGAAAAGTTTCATCTTTAGTCTCTTCCCCCCCCCCCCCCCCCCCCCCCCCTTGTAAATTACTGTTATTATTTAATTAAATCAAAGTACTATATTCCATTACAAATGATTTTTTTCACTTTACATAATATGAGACGGACACAGTAAAATTAGGGGTGGCAACGGATCGTTTTCATGGGTTAGCGTGTTGGAATACCTTAATCCTAACATTAACTTGTTTATTTTTGGATCGTATCGTGTCTAACCCATTTATTTTTGTGACGTGTCGTGTCAACCTTATTTTGACCCGAATTGACCTGTTTATTTTAAAGCTCAACATTTGACTCGAATTCGATCTAAATATAACTCAAATAGTAAATTTACCCTATAAAAATAATTATATTGACATTAAAAAGTATATCATACATGGTAAATTAGGGGTGGCAATAGGGTCGGGTCCCGTGTTCGCGGGTTCGGGTGCACGGGTTAGGATATTTTAGCTTTTATATCATCTACCATTATGATGCATAATGTCAATAATATCCCAAACACTTCATCATATTTACAAATATAGTTTCTAGTTAAAAACTTAAACAGGTAATTCGGGTAACCCACGAGTTGACCTAAACCCAACCCGCTTACGGACGGGTCCTTTGTGTTCGTGTTGAGCTTGACCCAATTTTTTTCGGACCTTGTCTGACATGCTAAATGCGTGTTAGGTTCGTCCTGAGTTATGAATTGCTACCCCTAAATAAAATCACTTAGAGGAAGGAATCAAACAAGACACTGGCAGACCTAGGGTGGGGCCCAGGAGACCTGAGGCCCCACTGACCCCACCCTAGTACTTTATGCTAAGTGATGTGTGTAAAGTATCTCCAATCAATATAAATTTCTAAACTAACATTAACACAATATTTTTTTCAAAAAAAAAAAAAAAGACACTAACACAATTTTAAAATTTTGTGTTTTGAACATTAAGATTGTGTGGCTTGTGGGACCTTTTTTTTCCAGTAATGATACACTACTCAACTAATCTCCTCAAATTTCTCATAACGAGTGAGGTGTCATTTATTCATTGGTTAATAATGTTGTATTAATAATTATTTTATAAAAATCTAGTCAATGGATACATGGCACCTCACTTGTTATGAAAAAGTTGAGGAGATTAGTTGACTATTGAGTAGTGTATCATTACTTTTTTTTTATTATTATTTTTTTTTTCTCATACTCCCTCTGTTGCTTGAGAAGGGTCTAGTTTTTTGTAGTTTGTTGTGCTGTTTTAGTACAACAAACTAGACCATTCTAAGGGAACAAAGGGAGTATTTATTTGAAAAGAAATGATACACAATTCAACTAATCTCCTCAACTTTCTCATAGCAAGTGAGGTGTTATGTATTCATTGGTCAAAATGTAGTATTAATAATTATTTAATAAAAGTGTAGATACAGCAAATTGCAGCCAAGATGCTGCAAAGAAGCACAAAGAGAACATGGACACGATTTTTAGGATCCATATATATATATATATATATATATAATTCACTATACTTACCGGGACGGGGTCAATGGGTAATCAAGAAGGCCCATGGCCTAGGTTGGTGACCTCCATTGCACTTCGGAGGGGCGCCCACCCAAAATTATACAAACAAGTAATGAGGAAATGCTTGCCCATAAACATTTTAGGGCATTGTGCTAAATATAAAAGGGACAATTTCTATAAAACCTGTGGGATAGTTTGACGTGCTTTTTTTAATTTATTATTACTTATAAACATGGGATAATTATTTTTTTATTTTTTTATTTCTAGAGCTTACACTTTTGAATAAGTAATATTTCAACCCTAATCAATACTTTTATTTCAATACAAACTATATTATCTTCTTCTTCTTTCTTTTTCTTTTTTTACTTCTTAAAACAAGTGATACGTCAACAACTAAACTCGATACATATATCAGGGACTATAGATATGCGATACTTCAACCCTGAAAGTCAATAATTTTGTTTTTCACTACATGCAATATTAATTAATTTATGTTTTTGGAGACAGTACATTAGCATCAAAACTCGATATATAAGATACTACGAGTGATACGGTATTAGAGGATATATCGATACTTTTGAGTCTAAAATCAATACTTACGTCTTAGAAAGAAAAGTGTCACATGTTTCTAAAAATTTTCTAAAAATGCGCGTTGGATCATCTGACAGGTTTGATACAAGTTTTTGTGATATAAAAATTGGGCCCTTGAAATAAAAATATGTAAAATTAATGAGGTTGAACTAAGATAATTTCACAAATTTAATGTGCAATTAGAAAATAAAGAATGAAAAATATATATTGTTTTGCCTACAAAATAATTTGGAAATGAAGGAAATTTGGGGACCCTCATAGATTGAGGGAAATTGGCACACAGCCAGGGCCAACCTGGCTCAGGGTTGTGCACAATTACTTCATGTTTTTCTGTTTACTTTGTCTTGTTTTACTCCCTTTAATTATTTTTGGTTGTGCACGATAATTTAATTTTATCACTCATTTAATAAACTACAAATAGGGTTACGTTACATTATTATTATTATTGAATAAATAAGACACGATAAATTAAAAACTTGTAAATAAAAATTTACGATATTTGTGGATTATCTAATCTCCCTTTGTACCTTTGAGTGAATATCTCTCTTTTTTGTGGAAGAGTTCATCATTCAAATCAACCTACCACTACAAATTCTGTGGGAGAGTTCAAGTGGAATAAGGCCCCGACTGACTAATCAAGAGATAAGACTCCGAATGGTCAAGTACTCACCACGAGACGCAGTGCCTGTCCTAAACCTTAGAAGTTTCGGCGCAAAATAATAGAAAAGTCCTAAAAATAAATATAATATGATAATATAATAAAATTTATTTTTTATATTTTTGTAATGTGACCTTTGAGCTGTAAAAAAAAAATATTTACTTTCACAGTAACCCCTTTCAAACCAAACTAAATTTGGAAAGAAAAAAAAAAAAGAAAAACTCACTCTTACATCAGCCTTTAAGAAAGAAAAATAAATTTAGATTTTAAATGTGGGCTTTGAGCTAAAAAAATAAAAATAAATAAAGACTCATTTTTGCATTAAGCCATTTCAATCAAAAGTTAGGTGGGTCTTAATATAAAATTTTGTAAGTAAAAAATACTAGGTACTACACTATTATATTTATAAAAATAATTGAGCCCCTATAATTATTGGATCTTGAGCCGTCGCTTGGGCTACCTTGACCTCTAGGTCAGGCCAGATGATATGGGTTGCAATTTAGTCATGTTTTGTTGACCGACTTGTAAACAATGTTAGGTTTGATTGACATTTTCATGTCATGTCAAATATATACTGTATTGTCGAAAATTGTCTCATAAAAATTACAATTAATGTCATTTCCGAGTTGATAAATCCACAAATTGTTGGGTTTGTATAGGTTTTTCTCACCATATCAAAGATTACCACCCTTCAAAATTTGGATTTGACTTTAAATGGTCTTCTGATATGATCAATTCCAGTAATTAAGCTCGTTTAAATGCCATCGAAAATCTAGTAAACTGAAGAGGATAATGGTGAAATGATCAAACGTTTCCATAGCAATTTGGTTGATTCTCATGATCAAATTACATTTGTAGCAACTTTTTTTTATTTTTTGCGTTGTGCTTGTTTTCTCAAAACAATAACAAAATTAATATTTTCCATAAAAGAGATTCAGAAAGTACATTTGCAGTCGGATATCGTCTCAACTGGTCATATTTTTCGAGAAGCTAAGTCGGTAACTGATAGATTGGCAACTCTCGCCAGTGGTTCTGTGATGAGAAATATTTTTCTGTATTCATTATGAACTTGTACAAAGAGTTTATATACAGCTAACATACCAAACCTACGAGGCCCAAATACACTTAACTATACAATATATCCAACACCACCCCTCAAGTTGGCGCATGCAAATTGTATATGCCCAACTTGGCTAGCAAAAACTCAAACTACTGTCACCATAACGGTTTGGTAAAGATGTCTGCCAACTGAGAATTCGTGGGAACGTGTGATGTAGCAATGGTCCCATTCACTATGGCATCCCTCAAGAAGTGACAATCCACTTCAATATGTTTCGACCGTTCATGAAAAATAGGGTTCTGAGCCAAATGCAGTGCTGACTGACTATCGCAAAATACCTGTATTGGCCCCTCCGTGCAAATCCCAAGACTCTGGAGAAGTCCCTTAAGCCACTTCAACTCACAAGTCACTTTCGCCATAGCCCGATATTCTGCCTCTGCAGAGGAAAGTCAAACTGTAGCCTGTTTCTTGGTCTTCCAAGAGACAGGTGAAGCACCAAGAAATACCATCCATCCAGTAACTGAACTCTGTGTTTTGGGGCAAGCAGCCCAATCTGAATCACACCACCCTGTCAGCTTCATATTACAGTCTCTCTGAAGTAGAACACCCTGTCCCGGGCTCCCCTTCAAGTAACGTACTACTTTCAAGGCTGCTACCCAATGATCCTCCTTTGGTGCCTGCAAAAACTGAGACAAAATGTGCACGAAAAAACACAAGTCTGGCCTAGTGAAAGCCAGATATATAAGCCTACCCACGAGCCGCCGATACCTCCGCAATGCTGCTGTCAACTTTGTAAACCAACATCTGGGGGCCTGCTTCAACCCATACAATGATTTGCGAAGCCTACACAATTGGACATCTCTCCCTTTGTCGAATCCAGGAGGAACTCGCATCTACACCTCCTCCGTCAGATCTCCATACAGAAAGGCATTGTGAACATTCATCTGGTGTAGTTCCCAATCCTTTGCTGCTGCAATTGGTAGAAAGGTCCTGACAATCACCATCTTCGCCACTGGTGCAAATGTATCAGAGTAATCAATGCCTTCCACTTGGTGATTGCCAAACACAACCAACCGTGCCTTGAGCCTCTCAACCTGCCCATCTGAACGATACTTGATCTTATAGATCCACCTACTCCCCAATGCTTTCTTGCCAGCTTGTAATTTCTCCAATGTCCAAGTCCCATTCTTTTTCAGAGCTTGGATTTCAGTCTGCATAGCCTCACGCCAGCCTGCATCTTTCATGGCATCCTTGAAAGATTTAGGCTCAACTCCTGTAGTAACAGCTGCAAGAAAGGTACGATGGTTCACCGAAAAACAACTACTATCCAATAATTAGAAAAAGGGTAGAGATTACCATGACCAGAGGAATGCTTGGAACTCGATGAAGTGGGGGAGGGGGGGGGGGGTGGACGTGAAACCAACAACAGTATTAACAACAAAATCTCGAAGACGAACAGAAGTAACCCGAGTACGCATACCTCTACCCAAATGCACAACCGGATCCCCTTCGCCTCGCACCTCAGCCCCATCCACCACGGACTGTGGCTGCTGGCCGCCCTCGGCAGCGACAGAGGGCTGTGGAACAGCCTCGGGATCTCCCCCTGCCGCCGCTGGACCCGGCACATCTGGTGGCGCCGTGGTGGTGCTAGGCGAAGCCGAAGAGGGAGGCACCTCCAGTAGGTCCTCATCTTCCTCAAACTCATCCTGTACAATGTCAACCAAGTCCAGTGCAACAATATGTTCCTCAACCAAAGCAGCAAAAGGATGATCGGAGAAAGGAAACACAGATTCAACAAATTTAACATCACGGGAGACAAAATATTTACGGGTCTCCAAATCATACAACTTCCACCCCTTTTTCCCAAACGGATATCCCACAAAGTTACACCGACGACTTCTACTAGCAAACTTATCAAATTTGGCTTTTAAGTTATGGGCATAGCACAAAGAACTGAAAACACGTAGCTCAGACAGAAGAGGTTTCACACCAAACAGACATTCATACGGGGACTTATAATTCAACAATTTCGAGGGAGTCCGATTTATCAGATAGCCAGCAGATAAAACACATTCACCCCAAAACTGCACAGGAAGATTAGCCTGAAATTTTAAAGCCCGAGCTACATCTAATATGTGCCGATGTTTCCGTTCAACTCTATCATTCTGTTGGGGGGTGCCCACACAAGAGGTTTGAAAAATAATACCCCGATCAGCCAAAAAATTCTTAAGACAAAAGAATTCAGTCCCATTATCACTCCGCACTATTTTAACTTTAGCATTAAATTGACGTTCTACTAAAGCTAAAAAATGGGTAAACAATTCAAACACCTCAGTTTTATCACGCATCAAGTAAATCCAAACTCGTCGAGTAAAATCATCAACTATAGTGATAAAGAAACGAGCACCACATGAAGATAAAGTATGATGAGGACCCCACAAATCACAATGTATCAATTCAAAAGGAAAACATGCTTTATTGTCACTCAATAAAAATAATTCACGACTCTGTTTAGCCTGGCAACACACATCACAGGACTTATTCAAACCATCACTAGAAATAAACTCAAATGGTAGGTTCTTCACGATCTTAGCTGAGGGATGCCCCAATCTTTGATGCCAAACAACCGGATCCTGCTGATCAACAACTCGATTTGCCTGAACACCAAAGCCACCCCTGAAGTAGTAGAGTCCCCCCCGCCTTTCACCGATTCCAATCAGCATCCTCGAACGTCGGTCCTGAATAATACAGCCAGATTTAACACAGTGTACCACACAATCAGTATCATCAGCCAGATGCGAAACAAAAATAAGGTTGCACAATAAATGAGGTACATAATAAACATTGTTCAAGGTCAAGTGACTAGACAATCTGACCGTTCCACTTTTCACAGAAACAACCTTACTACCATCAGGAAGTCCAACAGTGCAAGAAGGCATATCATGTAAATTGGACAACAAAAACAAGTTACCCGTGACATGATTCGAAGCACCCGTATCTATAAGCCATAAACTGGACAAAGACTCACCACTCAGTCGATCATCAGTGCTCTTATTACCCAAAAGAGAAAGCAGCTGTTGCAATTGCTCAGAACTCACACCCGGAATACCTGAAACAGGCGCCGAAATCACCACTGCCCACCGCGGCACCTCCACGGGTCGCCGGACAGACCACTGCCCGCGCCTCAGCAGCGCAAGATCGCACCGCTGCACCTGCTGCCGGTCCGCCTCCTTTCCCATGGCCAGCTCCGCGATCAGGGTTGGCCTTCCCACGGAATTGAGGTCGTTCTCCCCACCATTCCGGATATCCATTCTTCCCAAAGCAGGTAGATTCCTCATGCCTAATCATACTATAGTAAGTGCAAGTGACATTAGGAAGAAATCTCGATTTATACTCAGAAGTACCTTTATGCAGGGCTTTCACAACAAAAGTCATCACATCTGCCCGGTCAGATTTGACAGAACTGTTCCGGGTCTGCAGTTGCTCCTCTTGATTCATTGCCTTAAACGCCCAATCCAAATCCAAGGTGGGTAGTGGATTTTGTGCCAAAAGTTGAGAACGAAGGCTCCCAAATCGCTCCTGATTGATGCCAAACAAAAAATCATGAAAATTCGCCTCATCCTTTTTCTTCTGAAACTCTTCACTCATTCCACAAATACAAGTAGGCACTGGATTGTATTTGTCGAGTTCATCCCATACTGTTTCTAATCTCCCAAAGTATGTAGCAACAGACATGGTGGCAGTCTGTTTGCAATTGGCCAGCTCAAATTTCAACTCCTGTTGTCGTTGCCCACTAATAACAGTAAACCGTCTCTGCAATAAATCCCACAACGGTTTCGCCTCTTCAAAATAAGGAATCGTGTTCTTCTACGACTCGTCAATGGTGTTCATGATCCATTGCACGAGTGTAGATTCCACCGCATCCCAATCATTTAGATACATCGGATTCACAGGTTTGCGAATACTACCATCTACAAAACCATACTTTCGCCTTCCTTGCAACGATAAGTGCATAGAACGAGCCCATTGTTCGTAATTCGCACCATTAAGTGTCACCATACTAACATGTTCCTGAATTATCATTGGAGCTAAGATAATACGGAGAAGAGGGGTCAATTCGCCAATAAATAATCTCTGCATCAGGGTCATCAGTCCCGATCTTCGGGTTCGGGGGGTTCGCCGGAGCCGGCGTCTGCTGGTCGGCGCCAGGGGTCGTGGTCTTCGATCCTTCATCAACCATGGTGAAGGGGGGCTCGAAAAAATCAAAGGTGGAGGCTAGGGTTTTTTATTTCGTGGCTCTGATACTATGATGAGAAATATTTTTTTGTATTCATTATGAACTTGTACAAAGAGTTTATATACAGCTAACATACCAAACTTACGAGGCCCAAAATACTCTTAACTATACAATATATCCAACATTCTGGCACCGTATCCTTTTGTGTTTGCTCTCTACCTCGTGAGTTTCGAGGACTAGTTTCTTCAGATCACAAAATTTTCCTTACTTTAAGGTTAATATGTAGTTTTTCTAATCATATATCCTAAAATCATAGGATATAATCATATATCCTATATATTACTACAACCCTTTGTCTTTGTGCTTCCGGTTTGATCTTGGGTATTCTTGACAACCATTTGTTCTTCCGTTTTGATCTTGGGCTATTCATTGCTTTGAAAATTATAAAAAAAAATTTAAGGATAAATTACATTTACCTCCATTAAATTTTAGGTATAATTATGAAATTAATTTAATTATGTGTGTGCGAGCGAGCAATATTTAAGCTTGCAGGGAGTATTTTGTAATTTTATGAACTAACATGGATGCTTTTATAACTATCCCAAAATTCAGGGAAGTGAAAGTAATTCGTCCAAAATATTTTTGTTCAATTAGGAGAGTTATTATTGAAACTTTGAAATATCACTTTTAAAACTTTAATAATATAATTATGGCACAGCTACCAGCCATAAAAAAATTAAAACTATTTTTTTTTTCATGTCGGCGTAGTAAATTCAATATTTGTCTTGTTCCCCTGATGCTTCATATTTCTTTTCATTGCCTTAATGGTATACATTTTCTCTAGTCGGCAATGCGTTTAGTGCGATTGCACTAAAATTCTGCGTCGAACCAAATGAAAGCACATCCTCCAATTTGTATTCATAGGCTAATAGAGTATTAATTATAAAGGCATGAATATTTTGTTGTAAGAAATACAACACAAATCTATTCTTATTTAATGCGTTTAATAGTATACCAATTCGTGATATGCACCTTTTAGGTGAATTATTTTAGTACTTATGACAGTTTTCACGGGCTTTTGACCAAGGTTTTAATGTTTAATTGCAGTTTTAAAGATCGGACTTCAAAAGAAAAGAATGTGCAAAAAAAGTGGAAGAATTGGAGCGGACGAGTCACGCCTAAAAAGCCCGCACGATTTATGGGTTAAACCAAGAAGAAAACCCACAGAGGTTCGGCTGATCCAAAATTGCGAGCAATCAAAGTACAAAGAGAAAAAAAAGGAATTGGATGCGTGGAAGTCGAAATCAAAGCCAATTAGAATCTTGGTCAAAATAAAATCCAATTGGAATCTTGGTGGGCTAATCAATTCCAATTGCGGCCGATCACATGCATATGGAAAATGGAATGCTATGCACGTGAGAGAATTAAGGAAGAAGCAAGGAGTTTTAGGCAATACCAATTTAAGAAGGAATTAAAGAGAGAAGTTGGAAGTTATCAAATTTAAAGAAGCTCCATGTGCTTAATTAATTCTCTTTCGAGATTGATTAATTGCTGCTTTGTCTTCCTATATATATGGGATGATTCCTGTGCTAGATACACAAGTTTTATAGAATAGTTTCTTAGTTTACAATTAATTCTCCACGCAAGATACAATTTCGTTTTAGTTTTATTCAGTTTAGTTTTCCACTCAAACGTATTCTTTTCCGGGACACGAAGGAGGAGGAGGATGAGCAAACGCAGCGTATGTTGAAACGCATGAATTTGAAGTTGCCTTTGGAACCATGTTTGCACCCAAACATGAGCAGCAATGGCTTATAATGCGAGCAACTATTATAATGACTTTTCCCATTCAATTATGTGTCACGGCATCACCAAGATTACTTGATATTACGATGGATAACTATTCCCATTACCACTTTGCTATGGTTAGATTCACTCTGTCCGATCTGGTGTTTTATTCCTCTGCTTTGAAGGCGGAATATGTTGTATGCCTTCCATGTGCCAAATTCCTTGATAAAATATCCACTTCTTTCGGTTCCATGTGAGTAAGGTTAACCTCAAAACATGAGAATGATGATAAGGGTAATTTTGTACGATTGTAAATTAACTTTCATATGCTCAACATAATACAGAGGGAATTTTCATATGATAATAAGAATAAGAACCCTTTTAGAATTTAATTGAACTCAAAATAGTAAAGAACCACAACAAGTATGCGACGAAAAAGGTCCAATTTGAACCACTCATGAGGAGCGGTTTTTCATTGATTCTTTTCTGTCAGCAAATTCTAGGAGAGGCAAGCCACAAAGACGCAGAAAAATGGGAGAGAAATTATAACAATAGATAGTGGCGGATACATAAATTCTTTTTTGGGTGGGCTGGGATAAAACAATGCGTTTAAATAAACATATTCAACGACTAAATTGTAAGTTCACAACTACAAAATGATAAAAAATAAATAAATATTCAAAATTACAGATTCGTCAACTCTTGATCACGCGTCTGTATCCATTGAAAATACTCCAAGATTTGCTCATTTCAATTGTTGAAGATATATCATTCTCAATGTATATAATTAGACTATCAATAATTAATTCACTCGTCCCCAATCCTATTCCGTTGATTTATTTTGACAAATGAGTGGGTGAGCGGTGTTGCTCTTGATTTTGTTACATGTTCAATGTTGTTTTTAAATTCTATTTTATTTTTTGATTTTATGTAAGTTGATTCACAATACACTTATAATTTCGAAGGGATTGACCATGCCTTTTGTTAGCCTTAGTTATGTTGGACTTAATATTTAGTAGTTACTAGTTTTATTAAAAAAATAAATGGACTAAATTGACCCACTATGTATAGTATAGTTCTATTAAAATATATATATAAATTGGGGTGACCCTGCATCCGTCACTAACAATAGATAACTGAATTTTCTAATTATATAAGGGTAAAAAATAAAATAAATAAACATTATGTGTGCAACAAAATCTCCAAAGCAATCCAAAGAGTATCACCGAATGCATATACCAGTTCACAGCAAACCTTGTTAACACTACTTTATTTTCTTATTGATAATAGTATACAAACAAAGTTACAGTCATTCTTCATTCTCCACGAGTACCACCAACAGGGCCATATTTTTGATACTGTTTTCGACTTCACAAATACGACATTTTATTCAAAACACAAACAAACTTAAGTATAGAATAGTATCGATCCCACAAATTCGAGTTTCTTGAACTGATCATGAAAGGAAGATTGGGAACCGATGATTGATCAGGTTGAAATCCCAGTGTCATATGAATTTCCAACCCTCCAACCAGTTGGGATGAAATTATTGAGCTGAACCCATGAGTCAGAATTTCGATAGCCAAACACACTGGTTTGGAACCTCAAGGTAATTGCAGTACCCAGTGGTGGATTCATGATGTCAAACACTGCCCCAAATACCCTACGCATTGGCTTCCATTTCCTGCTAGACTCCTGTATAAGTGTCACCGTTCATATTTAAAGTATTAGAAACATAAATCTTTTAGTGGAACGGGAGTGAAAGAGTGGTATTTTATTAAATTACCTGCCAAACTTGGACCGCTGTGATTTCGTAAGCTCCTGGTTGGTACAATGGTACGATTGCAAGGTATCTAGGGTACCTGCTATGGTCGTGGACTTTGAATACTAGGTTATTATTGTATTGGCAGGGAATTCTCTTAAATTGAACGTCAACAACTCCGAAGGCAATGAGCTCCTCAGCCATGTCGGGAAGAGCAAAGTTTGCATAGGCAGATGAGCTCAGAATAAAATCTGTTCTATTTCCTTCGCCGTAGTCCGTCACTACTACCTTTGTTCCATCATTTGAGCACAGATTTTGGAGTGAGCATTTTACCTGAAATTATTTTTTCAGACAAATATTTAACATGTGTTTTCCTATAAAATTTTCGTGGAAAGACAAAATTAAGGAATATTATTGTTCTTAATTTGATGTAGGGTTCGTTAATTTAATAATTTGAACAAATCTCAAGAGATTTTGAGATTCATTTATAATAATAAGACTTAACGTAAAAATATAGACAGAAATACGATTATTTTAGTGAAAGGGATGAAGAAAATTTTACTACGCAATATATAGACATTGGAGCTCACATTTGGATTGGAATTCAAGCGGATTTCCTTTAAATAAAGAAAGACTTGGATATTTACCTGGTAGCAAGCACCACAACCAGCGCCACCCCAGAAAAGCCGAGAGACTGCAGTCACTTGCCCATCGTTTACTGTTTTTCCGTACTCCCCAAATCCGCAAGCATCAGCTGTTCATATCATATCGATCATTAATTTCACAAATCCAAAAGATTACTAAACTTACACAATTTGACCAAAAAAAAAAAAAAAAGAAAAAAAGAAGAAGAAGAAGGGAAAAGCTTGTACGCACATGATTCTGAGCGACCTGAGTTACCATCATAGGTTGCTCTAGAGGAGTGGAAGTCGTCTCCTGATCCGCCATAGCATATTGCAGCAGAGATGGTGCAAAGAAGCACAAAGAGAACATGGACACGATTTTTAAAATCCATATATGATTCACCTAAAGTATACCAAAAAGTGATGAGGAATGCTTGCCCATAAAGGAGATGAAAAGGGTGTATATATAGGCGAAAATCAAAGCCTCGCTGTTGGCTTGGCTCATGGCGCGCAGGGTCATCCTATACATTTTAGGCCCTGTACTAATTATAAAAGGGACAACTTTTATATGATCTGTCCGATAATTTAACGCTTTTTTTTTCTTTTATTATTATTTATAAACATGCAATACTCTTTTTTATTTTTTATTTTATAGGTTACACTTTTAAATAAGTGATACTTTAAGCCTTAAAATCAATAATTTTATTTCACTACAAACGATATTATCTTCGTTTGGTTTTTTTTTTCCCTTCTTTTTTTGAAATAAGTGATACATCAACAACTAAACTCGATAAATAAGAGGCTATAGATACTTTTATTTTACACTACAAGCAATATTTATTTATTTACTTATTTTCTATATATAGTCAATACTTCGGCCGCAAAACTTGATATATAAAATGTTTTGAATGATACGATATATAAAATGCTCTATGCGATATTTTTAAAGTTAAATTCAATACTCGTGTCTTAAAAAAAAAAAAAAGTGGCATATGTTTCAAAAAATGTTCTAAAAGATGCGCATTGGATCATCTGGCAGGTCTGATATTTTTTATGATATAAAAACTAAGCTTTTAAAATAAAAATATGTATAATTAGAAGTTGAACTCTGATAATTTCACAAATTTAATGTGAAATTATAAAATCAAGAATGAAAATATATATTGTTTTGCCTAAGAAATAATTTGAAAATAAATTTGGGGACCCTCATAGATTGAGGGACTCTGTGCAAATGCACCTTTTGCAGATGCATAAGGCCAGCCTTGACTCATGATGGAGCACAATTACTTTATATTTTTTTGTGTTTACTTTGTCTTTGTTTTACTCTCTTTAATTATTTAACTATCAGTAAAATAAATTTATTTTATCATCCACTTAATGAACTACAAATATGTGATTAAATAGGGTTACGTTATATTATTAATTATTAAATAAATAAGACACCATCAATTAAAAACTTCTAAATAAACATTTATGATATCTGTGGATTATCTAGTCTCACTTTGTACCTTTGAGTGAATATCTCTGTTTTTAGACCTTTTCGGTTTTCTTGATTCATCATTCAAATCAAACCCTTCCACTACAAATTCTGTGGGAGAGTTCAAGTGGAATAAGGTCCTCGCTGACTAATCAAGAGATAAGACTCCGAATGGGCAAGTACTCACTATGATAGGCAGTGTTTGTCCTAAAACTTAGAAGGTTCGGCGCAAAATAATAGAAAAGGCTCCAAAGATAAATATAATGTGATAATTTAGTAAATTATTTAAAATTTATTTTATAATGTGACCTTTTTTGAGATGCTAAAAAAAATAAAAAAATAGAAAAAACCTTCAGTAACCCCTTTCAAACCAAACTAAAATTTAGGGAAAAAAAAAAAAAGAAAACTCACTCTGATATCAGCCTTGAAGAAAAAAGTATTAGATTTTAAATGTGAGACTTGAGCTAAAAAAATTATAAAAAAAACCCACTTTTTTTTTTTTTAAAGAAATTAACAGTCGATGAAGTGGATGGTGGGATTGACTGCCCTCTTATTAATTCCTGCACAAACGAAAGATTACACCAAAAAAGGGGACATAACGAGACTTACCCTCAAGAATAGCATTGTGAACAAGGCTTTGTGTGAAATGTAATGCAATCCATGAAAATGCAGAAATTTTACAAGACATGAAAGAAATCCGAGCGAGGTCAAACATCTCTTACGTAGGGGCCGCCTTGTTTGTCGAAGAGGAAATAAAAACTCACTTTTGCATTAATCCTTTTCAGACAAAAAATATGTGGTAATATAAAATTTTATAAGTAAAAAATACTACTACACTATATTATATTTATAAAAATGATTGAGCCCCTACAATTATTGGGTCCTGGGCTGTCGCTTGGGCTGCCTTGGTCTCAAGGTCAGACCGGATGATATAGGTGGCAATTTAGTCGTGTTTTGTTGGCCAATTGGTATAACATGTTAGGTTTGATTTGACATTTTCACGTCGTGTCAAAATATACTCAAAAATTGTTTCATAAAGATGACAATTAATGTCATTTCCGGGTTGATAAATCCACAATTTGTTGGGTTTGTAAATGATTTTCTTACCCTATCAAAGATTGCCACCCTTCAAAATCCGGATTTCACTTTAAATGGTCTTATGATATTATCAAATCCAGTAATTAATCTCGTTTAAATGACATCAGAAATTTAGTAAATTGAAGAGGATAATAGTGAAATGATCAAACGTTTCTATAGCAATTTGGTTGATTCTCATGATCAAATTACATTTGTAGCAACTTGATTTTTTGTCTTCCCATTATGCATGTTTTCCCAAGAAATAACAAAAATAATATTTTCCATAAAAGAGATTCTCAAAGTACATTTGTAGTCGGGTGGCATCTCAATTGGTCATATTTTTTGAGAGGCTAAGTCGGTAACTGATGGATTGGCAACTCTCGGCAGTGGTTCTGGCACCACAGCCTTTTGTGTTTGCTCTCTACCTCGTGAGTTTCGAGGACGAGGTTCTTTGAATGCACAAAATTTTCCTTACTTTAGAGGTTAATATGTAATTTTTTTGCTCATATATCTTAAAATCATATGATAAATTATATTAAAACCTATATATATTCATCACTGGTGGAGCTAGGGTGGGGGCCCTGGGCCATTGACTCAACCCTAAGTACTTATATATACATATATAATTATAGTAAATGTTGTGTGTAGTGCCCTCAGTCAATATAAAATTTTAAACTAACACTAACACCATTTTAAGAATTTGTGTCTTGCAGTTTAACATTGCAGTTTGACTCAACCCTAAGTACTTATATATACATATATAATTATAGTAAATATGTTTTCCCCATTGTGAATGTACTCCTTCTAAAAAAAAATTCTGACTCCTCTACTGATATTCATATCATCATTTCCACTTTGACAAATCAATATGTATATATGTTCAAAACGGAAGCACAATGCATGACAGGACACTACTAAACCCTTTGTGCTTCCGTTTTGATATTTGCTATTCTTGACAACCATTTGTTCTTCCGTTTATATCTTGGGTTATTCTTTGCTTCCAAAATTATGAAAAAAAACTTTTTAAGGCTGAATTATATTTACCTCTTTAAATTTTGAACATAATTACAAAATTAATTTAATTAGTTTAAATAATTACATTTGCATTATTTTTGAACTGTTCATACTATATAACCAAGTTAATGGAACGTTAAAACTACAAAACGAATCATACAAGATGTAAAAATAGTAACACAAATCATGTAAAACATTTAAATTGTACTATATCTCATATTTATATATATATATATATATTGTGTGTATATACATATATATGTGTGTGTGCGCGCGCAAGTGTGCAAGCAATATATAAGCTTGTAGGGAGTATTTTGTAATTTTATGAAATAACATGGATGATTTTGCAACTGCCCCAAAATTCAGGAAGGTAAATGTAATTCGTCCAAAATATTTTTGTCTCAATAGAAAAGTTTTTATTGAAACCTGTGAAATGT
Source organism: Leptodermis oblonga (assembly GCA_016801395.1). Taxonomy (NCBI): domain Eukaryota; kingdom Viridiplantae; phylum Streptophyta; class Magnoliopsida; order Gentianales; family Rubiaceae; genus Leptodermis; species Leptodermis oblonga. Next base: position 3,976,800 of record CM028757.1, read on the forward strand.
TACTTATGAAACTTTACTAATATAACTATGTGTGGTACACAATTAGTTTACATTCAGAAAGTTCATCGTATGAGTGAAACAAATAGTGACAAATTAATATTTGGAAGTATTGTACCTTCAAACTCATAAACAATTGTATATTTTCAAAATAAAACTCTTTCATTGAACGAATGAGTATAAAAAAGTTGATGATATTATTGTACGAGCAATAACTCACCAAATTAACGTAAATTTATACATGAAATTCCGTAATATATTTGCTCTTCCAATTAATAATTATTTAACAAATTTTTGTTTTAGAAAACTGCTGATTCAAAAACAAGAACATCTTCTTCCTTGGCACAGCTACCAGCCTAGAAGCCACAAAAATAAAAAGGAAAAAGAAAAAAAGAAATTTCATGTCGGCGTAAAGATCTCAACAAGGCTTTTCGTAAATTTAATACTTGTCTTCTTCCCTTAATGCTTCTGCTTTGTTGTCATTGCCTTAATTAATGGTATACATTTTCTCTAGTCGGCATTGCGTTTAGTGTGATTGCACTAAAATTTGCGTCGAACCAAATGAAAGCACATAACTCCAATATGTATTCATAGCCCAATTGATTGGATAAATTTATTGTGGCCACAGGAACAAGGAGGCATTGGGCTCAACCAATTTCAAATGGAAGAGTTTTATCTTTAGTCTCTTTTTTCCCCTTGTAAATTACTGCTATTATTTAATTAAAACAAAGTACTATAATCCATTACAAATGATTTTTTTTTCACTTTACATAATATGAGACAGACACAACACAATTAGGGGTTCGTGTTCGTGGGTTAGCGTATTCGCGTTTGTGAGTTGGCGTATTGCAATACCTCAATCCTAACATGTACCTATTTATATTCGGATCGTGTCGTGTCTAATCCATTTATTTTCGTGTCATGTCGTGTCAACCTTATTTTTACTCGAATCAGCCTATTTATTTTAAAGTTCAACATTTGACTCGAATTCGATCTAAATATAACTCAAATAGTACATTTTCCCTATAAAAATATTTATATTGACATTAAAAAGTATATCATACATGGTAAATTATGGGTGGCAGTAGGGTCGGGTCCCGTGCACGGGCTAGGGTATTTTAGCTTTTATATGATATACCGTTATGCATAATGTTACTAATACCCCCAACACTTCATCATATTTACAAATATACTTTCTAACTACAAACTTAAACGGATCATTTGGGTGACCCACAGATTGACCTAAACCCGACCCTCTTACTGACGTCCTTTATGTTCGTGTTGAACTTGACCCAATTTTTTTGGACCGTGTCTGACATGCTAAATGCGTGTTAGATTCGTGCCAGGTTATGAATTGCCACCCCTAAGTAAAATCACTCAAAGGAAGGAATCAAACAAGACATTGGTGGACCTAGGGTGGGGCCCGAGGCCTCACTGACCCGACCCTAGTACTTTCTGAGTGATGTGTGTAAAGTGTCTACAATCAGTATAAAATTTTAAACTAACATTAACACAATATTTTTTTCAAAAAAAAAAGACACTAACACAATTTTAAAATTTTGTGTTTTGAACGTTAACGTTGTGTGGCTTGTGGGACTTCTTTTTTTTTTAGTAATGATTCACTACTCAACTAATCTCCTCAAATTTTTCATAGTAAGTGAGGTGTCATATATTCATTGGTTAATAATGTTGTATTAATAATTATTTTATGAAAATCTAGCCAATGGATGCATGATACTTCACTGTTGAGTAATGTATCATTACTTTATTGTTTTATTTTTTTTATTTCTTTTTTCATACTCCCTCTGTTGCATGAGAATGGTCTAGTTTGTTGTAGTTTGTTATACTATTTTAGTACAACAAACTAGATCATTCTAATAGAACAGAAAGAGTATTTATTTGAAAAGTAATGATACACAATTTAACTAATCTGCTCAACTTTCTCATAGTAAGTAAAATGTTATGTATTTATTGATTAATAATGTAGTATTTATAATTATTTTATAAGCCATAGCAAATTACAGGCAAGATGCTGTAAAGAAGCACAAAGAGAACATGGACAAGATTTTTAGGATCCAGAAATATATGATTCACCATCCTTACCTGGACGGGGTCAATGGGCGATCAAGAAGGCCCATGGCTCAGGTTGGTGACCTCCATTGCACTTCGGAGGGGTGCCCGCCCAAAATTATACAAACAACTAATGAGGAAATGCTTGCCCATAAACATTTTAGGGCGTTGTGCTAAATATAAAAGGGACAATTTCTATATAACCTGTCGGATAGTTTGACATGCTTTTTTTATTTATTATTATTTATAAACATGGGATAATCATTTTTTATTTTTAAATTTTTATAGGTTACGTTTTTAAATAAGTGATATTTCAACCCTAAGCGATACTTTTATTTCAATACAAGCGATATTATCTTCTTCTTTTTTTCCTTTTTTTTTGAAACAAGTGATATGTCAACAACTAAACTCGATACATATATTAGAGACTATAGATATGCCATACTTCAACCCTGAAAGTCAATAACTTTGTTTTTCACTACATGCGATATTAATTAATTTATTTTCTAGAGACAGTACATCAGCATCAAAACTCGATATATAAGATACTACAAGTGATACACTATTAGAGGCTATATGCAATACTTTTAAGGCTAAAATCAATACTTACGTCTTAGAAAGAAAAGTGTCACATGTTTATAAAACTTTTCTAAAAAATGCGCGTTGAATCATCTGATAGGTTTGATACAAGTTTTTTTATTATAAAAATTGGGCCCTTGAAATAAAAATATGTATAATCAATGAGGTTGAACTCTGATAATTTCACAAATTTAATGTGCAATTAGAAAATTGAGAATGAAAAATATATATTGTTTTGCCTACAAAATAATTTGGAAATTAAAGAAATTTGGGGACCCTCATAGATAGGGAACTTGGCACATGACCAGGGCCGACCTGGCTCATGGTTGTGCACTATTACTTCATATTTTTTTGTTTACTTTGTCTTGTTTTACTCTCTCTAATTATTTTAATTATCAGTAAAATAAATTTCATTTTATCACTTACTTAATAAACTACAAATATGTGATTAAATAGGGTTATGTTATATTATTATTATTATTATTGAATAAATAAGATACGATAAATTAAAAACTTATAAATAGAAATTTATGATATTTGTGGATTCTCTAGTTGCACTTTGTACCTTTGAGTGAATATCTCTCTTTTTTGTGGGAGAGTTCATCATTCAAATCAACCTACCACTACATATTCTGTGGGAGAGTTCAAGTGGAATAAGGCACTGATTGACCAATCAAGAGATAATACTCTGAATGGGCAAGTACTCACCATGATACACAGTGTCTGTCCTAAAGCTTAGAAGTTTCGGTACAAAATAATAGAAAAGTTCTAAAAATAAATATAATGTGATAATTTAGTAAAATTTATTATTATTTTTTTGTAATGTGACGTTTGAGCTGTCAAAAAAATATATATTTTGCATTAACCCCTTTCAAACCAAACTAAATTTGGAAAGAAAAAAAGAAAAACTCACTCTTACATCAGCCTTTAAAAAAGAAAAAAATTTATTTTAATGGAATCCATAATACTTAATCACTCTGTTTCAATAAAGAATTTCGTTTAAAAATGCTTTTTGATTCTTTGTTACACTATTGTGTTCTCTTTGACTAGGAACATGACCGTGAGAAAAAACAAGACTTACATATGATATTTATAGATTTGGAAAAAGCATATAATAGAGATATAATGCGGCGGATATTAGAAAAGAAAGGGGTAGGGATAGCATACATAGAAACTATAAAAGATACGTATGAAGATACAACGTGTGTAAAGACACCAGTAAGAATTTTAGTGATTTTTCAAATAACATAAGCCTGCATCAATGATAAATTTGTGAGCCCAAATATCTTTCCTTTAGTAATTGATGAGATTACTAAACATTTGCGCCAAGTGATGAAAATGAAAGAAATATGCATAAATTGGTTTGAACATGTACGTAGAAGACTCATAGATGCTCCAGTAAGACGGGTAGAAAATAGAGAGCCAACTTTAATATTAAAAATGGTAGAGGAAGACCTAAAAAGAATTGGAAAACCTTTAAAATATAATATGTAATATTGGAATGTAAATGAATCAATGTGTCACGATCATACCCAATGGCAAGATATGATCCACATAGCGAACTCCACTTAATGGGACAAATGCCTAGTTGTTGTTGTTGTTGTGTACATCGGACTTTTGAAAAGTTATATATTTTAGAAATAAAACTTTTCAATTGGGAAAAAAGTAGTATAAGAAAGTAAGATGACATTATTGTTAGAGTAATAATACACCCTTTAGAGTAAATTTATATATAAAATTATGTAAATTTACTCCGACAATAAATTATTCGATAAATATTTGCTTTAACAATAATATTTTGGAAACGCGTGAGAGCCGTAAAATATGAATGGTATTGGCCATTTCATATTTGATCAAGTGGATTGAATGGCGTTTGGTGTGAGTACACCAAAATTTCCTCCTTAGTGCTGAACCTATTGAAAGCACATACTCCCATCTGTATTCATAAGCTAGTAGAGTAGTAGTAATTATTAATAATCGAATGCAAATGCATCCGTATCGATGATAAAAATTAAAAAGGCTGGATTCAACACAATATTAAAATTTTAAAAAGGATTATCATTCAAGTGGATGTTGCCGTCTAATATTCATACCTCACCAAGTTTATTTCATATAGATATAGCTGGGTAACTTCTGATAAGCAATATCAGCAAAAGCTGCGAGTTTAGAGCATAATGTTACCAAACTAAGCCAATTGAAATAGGCAAAAGCCTAACATAGCATTAAAACCAAAACTTCTTCAAAATAGAAAAAAAAAAAAAAAAAAAAAGAGACTTAGAAAGACATGGGGAAAGAAAGTGCAAGATTTCATTGAAAGAAAAAGCAAGCTAAGGGATGGAATTTTTACATTACAACACCTTGCCTTTTATGGGCAAATTTTCACCTAGAAAGCACACATTAAAGGTGAAGTGGTTGTAACACTTAATGCTATAGAATACATTAGGTGTCCAAATCTAAATTCTTTATCCACCTAGGGTCCTACCTTATTAATATGGAGAGTATTGTCCTTGTACCTCACATGACTATTGACATAATATATAAACAATGCACTATCACTCTAGGAGTGCATTATTTCACACCAAATGACTTATTACACACGCAAAAGATAAGATAGAATCCTGAAACCTTGATTTTCGGATCTTATTCAGCCTGAACAAATGTTCTTGATATTTGTTGAAAAAATCAAGACCATGTTGGCAGGAAAATCAATAACCAGCTTGTTTGGGTATTTGGGGATATTTTTGAAATGGTAGCAGGAAGGCTGGGCATAAACCTTATTGGTATTTTCATGGATATACTAGGAATGATAGAGAGTGTAGACAGTGTGTGGATTATCGAATGATATGAATGGGTTGAAGTCATTTAACTTGGTTCTGGTCATGGAGGAGTCAAACTCTTTCATGTCGGATAAAAGCTGAGATTTCCATGCACAGATTGGCTGAAACCATTTCATGAAGGTATTGAAAGGTATGGGGGATATCAAAGGCTATCCCAATTATCCATGTGGCACAGAAATACCACAAAAAACAAAGGGTGGTTGAGTCAACTTCTGAAGGATAAATTCTGAACAAAAGGGAAAACAGGTGATCAGGGTGAATACCCAGAGGAGCAATGGGAGAGGTAAGACCATGATACCTGAGTAACTGGAACTGGTAATTGAAAACTTTTGACTCAAGTCTTCCTTGGAGAGTTTTTGTGGTGATGAGTGGCTTGGCATCATGAGGTAAATCCATAAGAAGATCATATTGGTCATCTGGAGGAGGTGGCTGAGACGATTGAATGTTATGGGGGGGAGGGTTGAGTTGGCTGGGATGTTGATTGTGCCATCATATAGACTTTGGGAGGAAGTTCAGAGATGGAAAAGGTGTTTGGCTGGGTATATTTGGGTCTGGAAAGCATGTCTACTAGGATATTGTCTTTGCCCTTTAAATAGTCTGCTGTGAAGATTTACTTTGAGAACCATTCTGCCCATCTTAGCAACTGCCTGTGAGGAACAATTTTTTGCTTGAATTCCAACATTTTTGGGAATGATGACATGTCCATCTCTTCTTTGAGGCGATTACAGATCAGAAAGAATTCAAACTTTTCTATTCCTCTTTTTACTCCTAGTATCTCCTTGAATGTAGAGTGGTTGTGTAGCTCTGACTCCTTAAACTTGCCGCTCTTCTAGCCACATATTTTCTTTTTTGACCACCTTCTTCGAGGAGCACAGCAGCCCAGAAATAGTCACTTGCATCTATTTGGAGAATCTTTGGTACATATGAAGGTAGAGCTGGTGGGGGCAACTGTTGGATTAGCTCTTTCAACTTCTTCACTACCTCAGTGTGCCTTGCTGACCACGTTGGTGGATTTTTGCTGAGCTATTCCTTTATAACAGAAGAGTAATTGGATAACTTCGGGATGAAGTCACCAACATAATTAAGGACTCCTAGAAACTGTTGGATTTCCTATTTGGTTTTGAGCTAGTCAGGGAATTTGAGGAGGTTTTGGGCTAAGTGAGGCTGTGGCACAATGGTTTTATCTTTAATGAACATTCCAAGAAAGCAATTTCTTTCTGGGCAAGAATCATTTTTCTAGCTGATAACATAATCCCATACTGATGAACTGTATCTACGAATTCTGAAGAAGGCCTAAATGGGAAATGCTCAAAAGAGACGCCCCTTTGGAGGCGGGTGTACAAATACCCTCCTCCAAAGGTGGCTAAATAGCACCGCCTCCAATTACCTCCCTAATTGGAGGCGGGTGATACCTTCACCCGCCTCCAATTGCCCTCCCTAATTGGTGGCGGGTGATACCTTCACCCGCCTCCAATTGTCTCCCTAATTGGAGGCGGGTGAACCCAACACCCGCCTCTAATTTCAAAACACGAAAACGATTTTTTTTTAATTTTCAATACTAGATCAAAAATTGCCTTTATTTTGGACTGTTGAAAATAATTTGGAAAATTTATCGAGATTCTAGCGAAGAAAAAATTAGTAGATAATAAAAATCACAAGTTCTAGAAGAAATATATAATTTCGATTTTAATATTAAATACATAAGTATATGTAGCGTAGTGGTAAATTTAATGTGCAAGAGTCAAGTGAAACTCCAGGCATGAGTTCGATTCCTACTAAAGTCATAAAGTGAAAAAAAAAGAAATTAAAATTTTTTTACGAGGGGTTATTGGAGGCGGGTGCAACTCGAATAACACGTAATGGAGGCAGGTGCAACATGCACCCACCTCCAATAACCATTAAACACCGCCTCTAATAACCATTATGTTTAATGGTTATTGGAGGCGGGTGCATGTTGCACCCGCCTCCAATAATTGTTAATGCACCCACCTCCAATAACCCCCAACAAGGGAGGCGGGTGCGGGCCCCTCTAAAGGGAGGCGCCCGCACTGGAGGCGGGTGTTGCATGCCGCCTCCAATCTCCCTTAGGACCCGCCTCCTAAGGGAGATTTTGGTGTAGTGTCTTCTGAAAACAGAAGTATATCATCAATGTAGATCAGGGTTGATTCAAGAATGGGCTGAAATATTTTAATGATAGCTTGCTGGAACAAGGAGGAGCAGTTTTGAGACCAAATGGCATAACCTTCCGTTGGTAGAGATGGTCTGGAATACAGAACGTAGTTTTGTATCTGTCATTAGGATGAATCCCCAGCAGCCAAAATCCTGATTTGAGATCAGATTTACAAAACCATTCAGCTCTAGACACCTTACTGAACAGTGTCTTCTTATCTGGTAACGGGAACTTGATATCTGCTAGAAAACCATTTAGAGGTTTATAATCACCATAAGTCTAAGCTTTCCTCGGACTTGTTCAGATCTCTTGTTAACGTAAAACGCTCACAAGCCCATGGTGATGTAGATACCTCAATGAGATTTTCTCGAAGCAACTCCTGGCACTCCTTCACTGCTTACTGCAGGAGATCCGGAGGCGTTCCAAAATGGCTTGCCTTTGTTGGGTTGATATCTTCATTCAATCTGAACGGAAGCCAAATGAAGAAGTCCTGGTTACTCTATAGTAGTGCTGGACACTTTTCTAGGAACTCAGTATGTGTATCTGCACAACTTTTGGTGATGATTATCTGCTTCAGCTTCTCAATTTTTGAATACTGGTAATCAATCTGATAGTGTGACACTACATAATAGTTTATATCTTCCTTTTCAATAAACACAATCAGCACCAATGGTGAATTTGTGTTGAGTCTGCAATTTTCTGTAAATGTTAAAATCTAGAACCATATCCTTTCCAGTTGTAGAATCTCCCAAAACTGTAACAGTTAAGCTACATCCTGAGTAATTGGCTTGTTGGCAAGCTTGATGGTATAAGAATCTCTGTTTGCCACTTTGAACGTCTTGCAACAAGGTTTCCATAACTCACTGGATAAAAGCTTTGGGTTAAGAATGGAGGATGAGGCTCCAGTATCAAGGAAAGCAATCATGTGAATGGGTTTTGCTCATTTGGAGGTAAAAAGTGATACCTTAATTTGGGGAATTACTTGTGGCTCTTTCTGTGAGGAAAAGCTAGGAAAGATGGTCAAACTTTGGGAAACATAGCTGGAATCTGATTCTGAAGTTGAGAAATCACAGTCTGAACAATCATCATGGTCATTGAAGACACATAATAACTCAGGGTTGTATTCATCATCAACAGAGAAGAGTGACTCAAGATCACGATCATCAAGATCAATTCTCGTGAGTTTTTCCCTTTGATGCCCCACCAACTCTTCATGGAATATTCTAATGGCATTGTCAAATATCTGTTGGACAAATGTTTGTTGGCAATAACCACCAAGACCTGTCCAATATGCTTTCAGAAATCCATGGAATCCAGCAGTAAACCTCCTGAGGATATCAACGTCATCTTCTTTGGTCCGGAGTTTTTTAGCATACAACCATAAGTGAAACTCACTAATGCATTCAAACTATCTATCAGGTGGTAGATCATCCAAAGTGAATGTCTTTCCTGATAAATGGTGAACCGGAGTAGGCCAGCTGCTCTCTGGTGATTTCTTTGAGAGTCGTACTCAGGCTCTTCCACGAACAGATCATCATAAAGGGCTCTATATGCATATGATGTCTTTGCATTATCCTTTATGTAAACTTTCTATTTAGTCTGAGACTCTATCTCCATTCAGGAGTCTGAATCAGCTTCAGAGGAGGATGATGAAGATGAATCCTCCTTTTGATCAATAATTGACATTTGGCAATGATTCTTTTGGGAATCACTAGTGATCTATTGTTCATCCATCTACTATAGCTTATCAGTCATTGAGAATTCTTGGTCCTCTATAAAGAATTGGCTTTGGCTAGTGGGTAGTTTTGGTGATTCTGGTCGGGGAGAGGGTGGTTTTGGTTCTGGGACAGATATTTTGGGCCTCACTATCACTCTTGGCGGGGCTCTTGGGATGGGTTTTGCAGGGGGCGAGGATGGGTTGAATAGGTGTGAACCAACAAAATAACTACTTGTTGGTATTGGTAAGGAATAAGAAACTGAATGGGAAATGGGATCAGATATCATGAGTGGAGATTGAAATGGTTTAATGTTTTGGAATAGATGTTGGTAGTTTTGATCTTGGGCTGTCCTTCTTTCCCTGTCTTCCTCCTGAAGGTACCTGAGTTGGTTATCCAGACTCTTCTTTCCACTTTCTTTTGCAGAAAAAGAGAGTTATTGATGTCACACTTTATTGCCATTGATATGAGCTCCTCATGTAGACTAGCAATTCTGGATTGAATTTCTACAATGGTGTTAGTGAGGAAGTCAATCTTGGTGGATACTTTCTGGTCAAGGTTTGAGATTTGGGAGGAAATTCTAGATAGGAATTTGTTCTAGAAAATAGCATTTTCAGTTTGACAATTCAAAACTTTTTCAGCTGTAGAGATGGTTTGGGTTTGGCCTTTGTGATCAACAATGTTGGGAGTTGTGATTTTTGGCTGGTGGGTTTGGTTATCTTTTGTGTAGCTAAAGGAGGAAAATCTTCAGGTTGAAACATGGCTATCATTCTATATGTCTTTGGGGAAGAAGTTGAATTTTGGAGGAATTTGGTTTGAGGGTACCTGTATTAGGTAAGGGTGGGAAATCACAGAGGACATAGTAATCAAACTTGCCACTGGGTTCTCCAAGTAAACCGACTAATGGATCTCCTTGCTCACAATGCTTCGGTAGCATCTTCTGGGAATAGACCTTGAAATGAGCATCATCATCGAACTGCTCTTCTTGGTACTATTTTTGGCAGTAAGAACAATCGCAGAAAGGATCCCATCAAACATGTCCGTCTTCATCTTTGAACTGGTACAATGGCCTTCCATCAGACAAAAACTTAATGATGGGTATATTACTTTCTATTTGCTGTTGTTGAAGGGCAAACTCTGTTGAGAAACAATTGGGCTGAACATGTGGCTTCTCATGTTGGAAGAAGATTTCTGTAGTGCCATCTGGACGGGATTTGTATTTTACTTCTGAGGACTATAGAGGTTTGTTGCAGCTTTTGTGAAATTTATCATAACCAGTGATCCACTTCTCAGGGAGGAGTTTCACCAGTTCATCTCTGGTGAGTTGTGGTGGCATCTGGATTATGTTGGGAACCGAAGAGGATGAATTGACTTCCACCAAGGCTGCTTCATTTGATGATGGAAGCATCAAGTCCAAATCATAAATTTGGACTCTATACACCATCTGTAGTGCAATGTTGGTTGGACATCATCTTCCGTCATTTCAAGACCAGATATCTAGACTTGAACCACAGGGCCTTTAGTAGGTGTGGATCATGCAGGACCATGTTGAAGTTTGGTATCCATGTTGCCATAATCATTCCCGCATTCAAGGTTGTCTGCACTGTACCTTTACAATCTTGCTGGTAATGCTTCATTCTACAGTCAACTAGTGCAATTCTTGAAACCGTAGATAAACCCCGTCTAGCATTGAGAGTGAGACCAATTCGTACTGCTCCAAAGTGAATATGAGAGTATCCCTGTGTTATCCACAGAGGTGGAAACTGAGGAGGGATGCATAATGAGATGAATTGTTCTTCATTGGTGGCAGCAATATTGCATTTTGAGAAGTCGCTGGCTTGCACATATTCCTTAGAAGGAGAAGGGGTTAGTGGTTTTATGAATTGTGCAACTTTAGGTAAGAAGAATGCAGGCTTTTTGGAAAATACTTGGTATGGGTTCATTAGCGGAAGTTGGGATTCTGGGATTTATTCTTCTAGAGAATAAGTGAGCTCAATAAGAGAAGATAATAAAAGGGCATGTTATTTGCAGGACAAATTCTACTAAAAATATGACACAATTTAACTTTTTAAGTGGTGAAAAGACATAAATACCCTTATCTCTAACAAAAAATTGCTTACTTTAATTTTAAAATTTTAAAACATCATAGTTGTTTGAACCTTCGCCGGAAACTATGGCCAACCAGTGGTGAAGGCAGCGAAAGTTCAACAAAGCTTCACAACAAGCCGACGAAGCTTATAGACTTCAGCCGGCCTCGTAAATTTTTTCCGGGCGGAAGTCTTCCTCTTTTTCCTTTATTTAAAAATTAAAAAAATCTTTTTCTGCAATGGAAATGGGAGAAAGGAAGGCTGCAATTGGAAATGAAAATCAGAAATTCTAGAAGATGAACCCAGGATGCACGCCTCGAAGACACAAAGGAAAGAAGAGGAAAGGTAAAAGGCAGTTCAGTAATTTCACTGAATAAAAGTTTCAAATGTGTCCTATTTTTAGTAAAACATGTCCTTCAAATGACAATTTCCTTTTAAACGCATGAAACTTTTAATAGAACAACTATTATTGTATACGCGAAAAATTACATTATATGCGTTTAATTATTTGATGGTACATTTCAATATGTCCAAATTCTCGAAGGGAGTAACTCCGTAATTCCGCTGAAGGGTTGGTAAGCCACAAGGGGTTAGGAACTTCTGGAGGGAGCTGCACGCCAAACCTATCAAGAAGAGGGAAATTGTGAGAAGGGCTTCAGAGCTGTGTTCCGAGAGCAGGTTCTGACGATCAATTTCATGATCATTCAAGGGAGTAAGTGTAACTTTAATAATTCAGATAGGCAATACCTTTTACCTTGTGGCTCCTGTTCACTGAAGTGTTTGGGCACCATTCTTGGTGAAGGGGGAACCTTCCTAGGGGGATGACCTTTGAAGGAATGGGATTCTTTAGTTTAGTTTCAATAGTATTATTACATGTATGTTATGAAAATACGTGAACTAATTTTACTCTTTAATGTATCACATATTAAATTTAACCTATGAAATATCGAGTTTTTAACTGCCGATATATCACAGTTATAAATTTAGTTATTTATCTATTGCGTATAGGTTGTGATATATTTTCAGTAAATATCAATCAGTATAATGTAATTCCGAGTCGGTAACTTTGGCTTCCACTGTGGTCCTTTCATCTTGTCAAATTAAATGCAATAAAAATCTGCTCCATTTTCCCTTTAAGAGACAATTAATATCGAATACACTAATGTAATTTTACTACGAGCACTGACCGTCTCTTTTCTTTTCTTTTTATTCTTTAGATATTTAAGCTCGTTGTAAATGTTTTACAACTGAAAAAAAAAATGTTATCATGCATACTTTCAATTTGTTTGAGTTTTTTTTTTTTTTTTCTTCTTCTTTCAAAAGACGTCATTATATTTCTCAAAATGGGTAAAAAGTGTCATTCTCACCATTTTCTTTGTTTAAAACTAACGGAATGGACCTCATGTGTATTTTTAGCTGTCTTTTTTAAACCATGTTTTTATCTACCTAAATTGAAAAAACAAAATATGTGAATTATAAATGGAAAACTTCTAAAACCCAACATTGCAGTAGAATGTCGACAGGTCAATAGACAAGCGAGTGAGAGCGAAATGCACACTTAGTGAAGTTGGACACCTGTAGCAATTGTGGGTAGCATTTAGTTTGCTCTTCGCGCAGCATAAAATATTGGGCCATTTACTTCAAGAGCACTAAATCAGTTGATATTTTATTTTGACCCGCCATTGGATAGGGCCGGCCTTGACTCATGATGTGGTAATATAAAATTTTATAAGTAAAAAATACTGCTACACTATATTATATTTATAAAAATAATTGAGCCACTATAATTATTGGGTCTTGGGCGGTCGCTCGGGCTGCCTTGGTGTCAAGGTCGGACGAGATGATATAGGTGGCAATTTAGTTGTGTTTTGTTGACCAAATGGTATAACATGTTAGGTTTGATTTCACATTTTCACGTCGTGTCAAAATATACTTGAAAATTGTCTCATAAAAATGACAACTAATGTCATTTTCGTGTTGATAAATCCACAATTTGTTGGGTTTGTATAGGATTTTCTTACCTATCAAAGATTGCCGCCCTTCAAAATCTGGATTTGACTATAAATGGTCTTCTGATATTATCAAATCTAGTAATTAAGCTCGTTTAAATGCCATCAGAAATTTAGTAAATTGAAGAGGATAATAGTGAAATGATCAAACATTTCTGTAGCAATTTGGTTGATTCTCATGATCAAATCACATTTGTAGCAACTTGATTTTTTGTTTTCCCATTATGCATGTTTTCCCAAGACTAACAAAAATGTGCCCCCTCTAAAAAAATATTTCTGGCTCCCCAAGTGATATTCATATCATCATTTCCACTTTGACAAAGCAATATGTATATATGTTCAAAACGGAAGCACAATGCATGATAGGACACTACTAAACCCTTTGTGCTTCCGTTTTGATCTTTGCTATTCTTGACAATCATTTGTTCTTCCTTTTATCGCTTGGGCTATTCTCTGCTTCCAAAATTATGAAAAAACTTTTTAAGGCTGAATTATATTTACCTCTTTAAATTTTGAGTATAATTACAAAATTAATTTAATTAGTTCAGATAATTACATTTGCATTATTTTTGAACTGTTCATACTGTATAACAAAGTTAATGGAACGTTAAAACTACAAAACGAATCATACAGGACGTAAAAATTGTAACACAAATCATGTAAAACATTTAAATTGTACTATATTTCACATATATATATATATAGTGTGTGTGTGTATATATATGTATGTATGTATGTGTGTGTGTATGCGCGTGCAAGCAATATATAAGCTTGCAGGGAGTATTTTGTAATTTTATGAAATAACATGGATGATTTTGTAACTGCCCCAAAATTCAGGAAGGTAAATGTAATTCGTCCAAAATATTGTTGTCTCAATTGAAGAGTTTTTATTGAAACCTTTGAAATGTTACTTATGAAATTTGCTAATATAACTATGTGTGGTACATAATTAGTTTACATTCAGAAAGTTCATCGTATGAGTGAAACAAATAGTGACAAATTAATTTTTGAAAGTATTGTACCTTCAAACTCATAAACAATTATACATTTTCAAAATAAAACTCTTTCATTGAATGAAATAAGTATAAAGTTGATGATATTATTGTACGAGCAATAATTCATCAATTAAAAGTAAATTTATACATGAAATTGCGTAATATATTTGCTCTTCCAATTAATAATTATTTAACAAATTTTTGTTTTTGAAAACTGTTGATTCGAGAACAAGAACATCTTCTTCCTTGGCATAGCTACCAGCCTACAAGCCACAAAAATAAAAAGAAAAAAAAAAGAAAAAAATAAATTTCATGTCGGCGCAAAGATCTCAACGAGGCTTTTCGTAAATTCAATCCTTGTCTTCTTCCCTTAATGCTTCTGCTTTGTTTTCATTGCCTTAATTAATGGTATACATTTTCTCTTGTCGGCATTGCGTTTAGTGTGATTGCACTAAAATTTGCGTCGAGCCAAATGGAAGCACATAACTCCAATATGTAATCATTGGCTAGTAGAGTATTAATTATTAAGGGCATGAATATTTGTGGTAAGAAATACAACATGAATCTATTATTATTTGACGCGTCAGATCTTTTAACAATGTGCGGATCAATCAGACGACGTGTGTATTAAATTTAATTTTAACAGTACTACTGCATATATGATGCATAGCATATTGAAATTAGTCATTGATATATCAATTTAATTATTGATGTATCACATTGATAAATTTCGATATTGAAATATCGTTTATAGTATCATGTGTATATTACAATCAATTATATTAGGAATAGGTGACTTCTAGTCTTCTACTATCCCTATGCACTATGGTCAGTTCATCTTATCAAATTAAATGCAACAAACATCTTGTCCATTTTCCTTGAATGAACATTATCTAATACTCTAATGTACTTTTACATCTTAAAGAGAGGGTGATTCATAAAAAGTTTCTTGTGGTTATGTTCCAGTTATCTTTTGTAGTTTACAAATATGATATTACCTTCTTATTTCTAAACAAAAGTGTCACATTGATGACAGAGAGTATTTTAATGCCTACACTCATAAAAATTTAAAAAGTTATTGTATGATATAAAAATAATATATCCTGAATACTATTAAATAGATTAAAGCACAACGAAATAAAACTACTTTGTAATAACGAATAATAAACAAACCTGCACGCACACAATCTGTGCGGCGCACCTAAGTCGAAACTTGGTCAAGAAACAACCGGAAGACTATTCAGTTTCTCCTGTATCTTTGTAACTATCTCTGTATTTTTCTCTGTGACTTAGAACTATTTTCTAAAATAACTTAGAACTATTTTCTAAAATAACTAGGTTACCCAAAACAAACACTAAACCAAATAGGAAATAGACAAATAGCAAATCCTACTAAAAATATAATTACCTAATTAATACAAGTTTGGCTTAAATAATATTTTCCAACAGTTACGGTCTTCTTAACAATTTTTTTTTTCCTACGTTCTTAATAAGAAAATACCCAATAAATAAAAGCTCATCTCCTTCCTAAAGAAAGAACCTTCCACTACCGATACAATTCCAAATAATAACTCTCCTCCACCAATAAACACCTCCAAATTCTTTGAAGTTTCAGTCAGCTTTTGAAGAATGGTAATTTCAGCGTATTAGATTTTGGCACTCAACTTTTTTTCATGTTCATCTTGCAGAAGAACGCAAGTGTACGTAGTTTCCGCGCCACTAACATTAACGCAATATTTTTTTCAAAAAAAAAAAAAGACACTAACACAATTTTAAAATTTTGTGTTTTGAATATTAACATTGTGTAGCTAGTGGGACTTTTTTTTTTTTTTTTTTTTAGTAATGATACACTACTCAACTAATCTCCTAAAATTTCTTATAACAAGTGAGGTGTCATATATTCATTGGTCAATAATGTTGTATTAATAATTATTTTATAAAAATCTAGTCAATGGATGCATGACACCTCACTTGTTATGAGAAAGTTGAGGAGATTAGTTGATTGTTGAGTAGTGTATCATTACTTCTTTCTTTTTTTTCTTCATACTCCCTCTGTTGCATGAGAAGGGTCTAGTTTGTTGTAGTTTGTTGTGCTATTTTAGTACAACAAACTAGACCATTCTAATGGAATAGAGGGAGTATTTATTTAAAGAGTAATGATACACAATTCAACTAATGCTCTCAACTTTCTCATAGCAAGTGAGGTGTTATATATTCATTGGTCAATAATGTAGTATTAATAATTATTTTATAAAAGTGTAGCCACAGCAAATTGCATCCAAGATGTTGCAAAGAAACACAAAGAGAACATGGACACGATTTTTAGGATCCATATATATATATGATTCACCATACTTATCTGGACGGGGTCAATGTGTGGCTGCACCTTTTAGGTGCATTATTTTAGCACTTGTTATGGCAGTTCTCACAGGCTTTTGCCCAAGGTTTTAATGTTTACTTACAGTTTTGGAGATCGCGCCTAAGAAGAAAAGAATGTACAAAAAAAGTGAAAGAATTGGAGCGGATGAGTCATGCCTAAAAAGCCCGTGCAATTTGTGGGCTAAACCAAGAAGAAAACCCACAGAGGTTCGGCCGATCCAAAATTGCCAGCAATAAAAGTCCAAAGAGAAAAAAAAAGGAATTGGATGCGTGGAAGTCAAAATCAAAGCCAATTGGAATCTTTGTCAAAATTAAATCGAATTGGAATCTTGGTGGGCTAATCAATTCCAATTGCGGCGATCACATGCATATGGAAAATGGAATGCTATGAGCGTGCGAGAATTAAGGAAGGAGCAAGGAGTTTTGGGAAATTACTAATTCAAGAAGGAATTAAAGAGAGATGTTAAGAGTTGTCAAATTTGAAGAAACTCCATGTGCTTAATTAATTCTCTTTCCAATTAGAAGAAGGTTTCCTTATTCCAATAGAAGATTCCTGCGCTAAATACACAAGCTTTATAGAATAGTTACTTAGTTTACAATTAATTCTCCACGCAAGATACAGTTTCGTTTTAGTTTTTATTCAATTTAGTTTTCTGTTCTATTTTGCTCTGTTTCAATCGTGACTTGGATTTTTTTCGATGGGCGGTCTACCGTTTGGCCAAATCGCCGGTTGTCAGATCACAAATTCTTAAATTCTAGTACAGTGTTCTCTTTTCTCTTTTAATGTCTTAATTTATATTTATGTGTTTTCATATTTTATCACGAGTAGCTAATTTTTTAGTTCTTGTATTATGTAAGAAGCTATAATCCATGCATGTATGAAACTTAGGAATTAATCTAGGGTCTAATGAATCATGTTTCTAAATTGCCTGTGTTTATATGTCTAATTACTAAGATTATTGTAAGCCTGATCAACTTAGTTTAATCTGACAGAGTCAGTGAGTGGCACAACTACTGGCTGAGTAATACATGATTAATTGGGTAATAATTTCTAGTGCATCGTTAGTAGGAATTATTAGTTTCAGGTTCTTCTATTTTTTAATACTTCTATTTGTTAATTAATAATGTTTGCGGGGACTCGCGGTCTGTTACTTAACATAGTTAGAGAATAATTCCTTTGCGGGGACTCACGGGAGATTATCGAGAATCTATTTGAGAATTGGGATTATTTGTAAGGACTCATTGTAATACTATAACTGAAATGGCATAGGTAATTAGACAAGTTAAGAGGTTTATGATTGCATGCATGTGATTAAGGTGAATTTACATAATACCGAAACTTTCTCTCACTAATTGATATTTGCTAAAGTTTTTTATTTAGTTATTAGTTTAATGATTATTTTATATAATTAAGTGACAACTCTAAGGTCTCTTAAGAGACACAAAAGTGACTACTAGTCAAAGTTTGGTTTTATTTGCATGTTAATTGGAATTTGAATTAAATTGCCGTCTCTATGGATCGACCCTGTCTACTTGTTAGACCTACGGTCTCACCCCATGTTTTGAGTGATGATCAAACAAATATGAGAAAGTAATTTAACAAGTTTACTTGAGTTAAAAATGCAGATTTCACAAAGGTTCGAAACCAACCTCGACAGCCTCTCGAGTTCGAAACTCGAACCCAGAAAGTCTCGAACCCAGTATCGACAGGCTATCGACTTTGAGACCAAACCCAGAAATCAACGAACCCCAACATCGATGGGTAGTTGACACCCTTTGAGTTCTCGGGTCAAAAAATAATGAAGAGACGACACCGACACCGACATCGACAGGCTCTCAACATCGAAGGTCATCCAGGAAGCATCGACTTTGACAGGCAATCGGCAGGCAGACAAAAACATTCGTGCTCTAAGGGTTGGAAAATTCCAAAGCGATCAAGCAGACTTCGATAGGCTATCGACGTCAAAGCCAGTGAAGCAGAAAAGCGCGAAGAACAAATAACGGCGAGAAATCCAAAATCCATATCAAAGATTCGTTGAAGTTAAGGATTCAAGATACCACTCAAGAGTTTGTCATAATTATGTAATGAACAAGCCCATCCCGAAATGTTGAAAGATGGAATCTCCAGAAAGTTGTCAGAATTAAATAATGGAACAAACCCATCTTGAACAAACCAAGCCTCGACGTTGAACCTGGGTTCGCATCCTAAAAACTTGGAAGCATAAACAACAGCACGTGAGTTCCATTTGCAACTGGAAAATAGAGGAGCAACATGCTTGTCCCTCAGCTATAAAAATAAGCTCTGAAGACTTTCAAGATTCCTCTTTTCATCTCAACATTTCATATTGTCAAAGCTAGTCAAACTTTCAAGTTCACCTTTCATATTTGTAATTGTTAGCTAGTTTACTAGCATTTCCTTTCCTTGTAAAAGTGTTCAAGACTTGATCTTTTCAGGGGAATTGAAAAGGGTCAAGCAAGTGTATTATTCTTGAGGATTACTAGTAGTTTGAGGAAACTAGAGTGTAATTCCTTGATAGCTTACTTGTAAGGGTTTTAGATTCACCTTTAAGAATCTAGAGTTTTAGTGGAAACCAAACGAGTTGTTTGGATGGTGGATGTAGCCTTATCTAGAGGAAGATAAGTCGAAGCACATTAACATCTGATCTTCTTATTTGTTATTTATGCAAAAAGTTTTTAAAAAGACCAATCCAATTCACCCTTCCCCTCTTGATTGGTTAGTGTTGCTGTATTTCACTACTACTATGCTATATTTTATTAGCATCTTAATTGCAAGTTTTAAGCAGTACTTTTACTGTATTTGGTAGACCCATGACAAGTGTAATCAAATTGACGCCGTTCCCGGGGACGATTACAATTTTTATTCCTTTTCCTGTTTAATGTGCACTGGTGTTTTCCTGTGTTGTGTGTGACCAGATCTTCAGGTGCTAAATTACTTAGTGATCTAGAGATGGAGAAGACCTACAAATGCTTAGCCATGGAGATATGGTTAAGAAAACTCGCAGAAATAGAGTCTTTCAGTCGACCGTTTGACCAAAAGGCCGGTAGCTCCTAAACAGAGTTTTCACATTCTGGCTTTGAATCAGATCCAATGGGTGATAGAGAACACGTATGGTAGAGCTATCGCTCGCCCTAACAAAAGATAGTAAATTACTACCAGACCTGCAAAATAGCTAAGATTAGCACAGTGGAAAGCAGGGTCGAATCCACAGGGAACGGAGTGATTATTATTCTTAATCCTACTGATTTCAAGCAATTGTTTGGTTAGCAACCACCTTTGTGCACCGGAGTGCCTTATAAAGTCACTTGTGATTACTAAGTAAAAACACTAATGAAGGAGATTAAATTATCAAATTTATAAAAGCAATCCAGCAACATGCAAATACACAATAATCTCATGCATGTCAATCACAAACTCAAAGATATATTAATTAGCATGTATCAAGCAGTTATAGATTACCGTGAATAAGCACAGACATAACCCAATTCCCCCTTATTTATCGACAACTACCGTGAATAAGCACAGACATAATTGTACTCTAATTAATATAGAACAGGCCGGAAAAGCCGACACCCATTAACTATACCAACAGCATTAATAATTAGGAGAACCTGATTCTAGTTATTCCTAGCCACGTCATCAGTTTGGAATTACTAACCCTTTACCCTGCATTACTTGACGGTAACTTCTCCACTAATTAACCTATCCACTAAATGACATGAAGTAGTGAGACGGATTAATTGGTTCTACTGAATCTACACAAGTTGATCAGGTTCATATAAATTCAAGTAATGAGATATAGACACCCAGAGTGAAAGGGAACACATGCATATTAATTACGAACAATTTGGTTTCATGACATGCATAGATTAATTGCTAATTACATTATGCTGGATCTGTAAATTTAGCTACTCATATTAAATAAACTAATCAAACAATAATTATAAAAGGTAGTCATAATAAGATAATTAACTAATAAAATAATAACCAATAATTAGCCACTGGCCGAAACCAATTTGCATGCATATAAACTAACTTAAGCAAATTCTACTGACGCAACCTGAATTACAATTAATAATAAACTAATCCTACTGCTTATGCATTTATCAATAAATTAATTAACTAATAAATCACTATCACCGAAGAGCAAAACAATTAAAAGAGGAAAATTACTCCTAAATTGAATCCAACTAACGTCGCCGACGGAAGCAAACTTCATGCGCCGGAACTTCCTTTAGAAGTGGAGACAAAAATAATCTACACTACTGTCGGGAATACTAATAAAACCAATAACCAATAAATATCATGATACAATAAACTAATAGCTACGGTCGGGAATAAAACAATTCGCATGCATGGCTTAATGAATCAATATGCGTGTATCAATTAATTAAATACCCAACTATCAATTTATTCAACCAGATCCGAATCAAAGAAGGCGAATAAAAGAAAAGGAATTAATACTTAATTAAGAATCAAACCAACTGAGCCGACGAAAACTTCACGCCGGGAAATACTTCAACAATCCGAAGAAACTCCAAAGCTATGCTACTGATGTTGTCTACTGCTACGTATGTAAATTAAACTAAAAATTTGAATGAATTGGAATACCTAATTCTACCTTATCTCTGTCCATTTATAATGTGCAGAGTTAGTTTAATAAAAGGAAACTAAAATATTCTCCTAAGAGATAGAATTAAACTAGGAAATAATAACTAAGGCAGCATAATTAAAAGAGGAATAATGTATCATGGTAGGAATAAAATTCCTACAAGTGTCACAAGTCGACTTAGAGTAGGAAACACAGTTCCATAATAACTCTTCGTTACTTGCATCAGATGTAACTCAGATCTGGCAGGTGAATTAATTCCTTCTGGGCTCTTTCTCTTCAGACTCGATTATGCTCCCTCCTATTGGGCCTATTCGTGTGTTATGAACCCAATAGAAGACATAGGAAGAACCCGTAATAGTTTCTCGACTATGCAGATGGCCCGTTGGGCTGTCGGAACTTGATTTCTGCATTCTTTTGCAGTTCTCCTACACATCAACACTCGTCACCTAAACCTGCATAATTCATCACAAATAACTGTAAATACCCGTGAGATCTGTGGATTTAAGCCTTATAAATAAACACGTAAAGAGACACATCAACGTAGAAGGCCCAGAAGAAGAGCCCAAGCCGAAAGATTTGTGCAGCCATGATACCGACGATAAAGCCTCTACAGTAGTAACTCTGGCTCTGACCAACGTATTCCCACTTTAGAGAGGTTGGCGGAATGGCATCCCAAAATTTCATAGGGGTGCTAGGGATGCTCAACACAACTTTATTGCTGAGTATATGAAGAATTGCAAGGTAGGGCACCTTTCCACAGGTGTGACCCTCGACTAGCTGAAATTGGTGGCCTTCCCATGTCTTAACAAGTCCAAGGAACAGGTGGTTTTCATTATTGCCACCAAATTCTATCACCACCGAACAGCATATGAAAGAGTTATTCCTGAAGAAATACTTTCTTCCAACAAATACCAATTTGGTTATGAAGGAGATCAGCAGCATTCAACGGGATGTTGATGAGTCTCTCAACAATTACTGGATGAGATTCAATGAATTGGTGAAGAGCTGCCCAAATCACAAGTATTCAGAGGCGCAACTACTTCAATACTTTTACCACAGGATGTGCACCAATGATTGGAACCACGTGGATTCATCTAGCAATGGAGCCTTCCAAAACAACACAGTAGCCAAGGGCAGGAAGATGATTGAAGATACTATTGAGGCAAGAAGCTAGTTTGGGGAACCTTCCTGTTTGGCCAAATGACAGGCTGAAGTCCGATTTATTAATGATTCTGGGGAGGAAAAATTAAATCAGCTCACCTCTAGTGTGGAGAAATTGACTGCATTAGTTGCGAAACTTGCAACCTCAACAAGCAGTAACAAAGAGGAGGTTGTATGTGCATGTTGTGGCAATCTGAGACACTTTGCGCAGAACTACAATCTTGCACGGGAAGAAACAATAGCTTACGCTAATGCTGCAAGAAATTGGAATAACAATTCTAATGGGAACTGGCATCAGAATGCAGCAAGAAGGGATCCGTACTCAAATATGTACAATCCAGGATGGAAGGACAATTTGGCATTTGGTTGCAAAAATCCAGATGAGGGAGTTCAGGTTCCTTTTTTGTCAGAGGCAAATCAGCAAGGTCCTATTCAGAATTATAGGAGCTTTAACCAACATGTTCCTAATTCAAGTATAGGGAGCAATAACAGGAGTGCTAGACCAGAGTACATACCCCAGAACTAGAGAAATTTTTCCAACCCAAATCAGAACAATCCAAGAGAAGGAAGAACAATGGAGGAATCCATGGCAGAATTATTTGTGCAGCTAAAGGAGTGAACAACCATGGATGGAATGGCTCATGTGAAACCCCAGTTGTCTACATCTATGCAAGTGCTCAGGGAGAACCAAGGTCATCTACCCTCTCAAGTGCAGGCATGTATGGAAAATATAAGTGTAATAAGCCTGCAAATAATAATAGAACAGGAACCAGCTGTTCAAAAAGTACCATCAGGGGATGATTTACCCAAACCGGCCATAGTCACTGAACTAGAACTTGAAAATTTAGTATCTAGACTAAGTTTGAATCAAGGGGCATCATACCGACCACCCCAGCATAGGAATTTCCAGAATGCAAGTCAAAATTAGCCACAAATGGGTGGTAGAACGGTGGAAGACGCCATCGGAGAGTTGTTCGAGCAATAAAAGGAGCAAAGAACTATAATGGAAGGGATAATAGGAATTTTGTCCCAATTATCGACATCAATGCAAGAATTGTGGGGGAATCAGATCAACTTACCTTCTCAAGTACAAGTTCCTCCAAGGATAAGGTGAATGAAATTCAGTTGAGAAGTGGGAAAATTCTGGAGTGTGTAATTAAGAAATCATAGTCAGTAGGGGCCGGTTTTCCCAAACCTACGGGTGTTCAAGATATTAGAAATTCAGATACAGCAGAAACTGAGGAGCTTATCATTATAGACTCAGATCCTGAACCTGAGAAGAGCCCTGCTCCTGTTACAGTGATCATTTAGGGCCATTTTTTAGCATTTCGCCCTAGGCCTCAAAACTATGAGGACCGGCCCTGGTAAGAACAATAAAGGAGGATCCGATTTTTGACTTGGAGGTTTTCGAAAAGATGGAGGTCAACCTTCCATTCATAAAGGCAATTTAGCTTCCCCTAGTTGGGAAGGTTCTGAAGGAATTCATGGTAGGGAAGCCAAGAGGGGCGAGCAAGGTGGTGTTATAAGAGAATGTCTCGACAGTGATTCAGAAAAAAAAAAAAAAAAAAAAAACTTCCTCCCAAATGCAAGGATCCAGGTATATTCTCTTTACCAATGGCGGAAGATCATGGGGGCCAGGGTAGGTCTGGCCCCCACAAGTAAAAAATAAAAAAACAGTACGTATATATTTTTCAAGTCAAAATTATATATATTTTTAGTTGTTTGGTCCCCACAAAAATTGAAGTGGGATTTAGCCTTTGATGATTGTTCTCGTTCTCTCTGTTGCTGCTCCTCTGTCCACTACCGTCTCCGTCGTTTCTCCTCTTCCGCTGCTGTTTTGAGTTATCCACTGCTGCTCCAATTTCCGGCCTCCACTGTTGACAATATTCCGGCCACATCAGGTTTCTTTTGGCTATCGCGATTTCAGACTCCTCACCCATCGCTAGCAAATTACACTACTGCATTTTCTTCTCCAGATCTGCTCCTCCTCCATTTCAGCAATTCGCCGGGGAAGACAACCCAATGGACTAACATCACCGCTGCAATTCCTTTCCGTTCCTTCTTCTTCACCGTCTAATCACTATGTGGGTTAGTTTTTCTTCAATCGGTCAATTATAATTTTTGTGTGCTGTTTGGGGCTTCTTTTTTTTTTTTTTTTTGCTTTGTTTTTGGTCAATTATAATTCAATCGGTCAATTATATATACAAAGGCTTGTTTTATTTTATTTTTTCGCAAAGACAGTAACAATATCATATACAAAGGCTTGGTTACAGTTATGGATTATCATTTGGCTGGCTTGGTTTTTCTTTTTTTTTCTTGTGTGCAGCGGATATATACAAATTAAAAGTATACCATTTTTTTTTTGTGTGGCTTTTTTGGGCTTTTGGAAATCACAAATTACAATTACTCAAAAAAAAAAATTTGTGGCTTTTTTTGGCTTTTGGAAATGAGCTGATTTTCGTAATACATTGTTATTGCCCCTCCAATTTTTCAAGTCAAGTTTCGCCACTGCTCTATCGCCTTGGCTGTAGAGGTCTCCGTACCCACACGCCCCACCCATTGTGCCGGAAGCATCACTTCCGCTGTAGAAGGTTGCGTGGGCAGTCTGCCAAGCTTCGCCGGTGTCGACACCTGGGATTCTGGCTTCGGCGACTAATAATGTGAATGCGAAGAAGAATGAAGCAATGCAGGCAAAACTCACAAAGCCCAAGACAGCCATTTTCTCCTTTTGGACTCTTGAATGTAGAGTGAGAAAGCAGAGAGAGGGAGGGATTATCATTCACTTAATAAACTACAAATATGTGATTAAATAGGGTTATGCTATATTATTAATTATTAAATAAATAAGACACCATAAATTAAAAACTTGTAAATAAAAATTTACGATATCTGTGGATTATCTAGTCTCAAAATATCTCTGTTTTTGGACCTTTTCGGTTTTCTTGATTCATCATTCAAATCAACCCTTCCACTACCAATTCTGTAGGAGAGTTCAATTGGAATAAGGCCCTCACTGAGTAATCAAAAGATAACTCCGAATGGGCAAGTACTCACCATGATAGGCTCTGTTTGTCCTAAAGCTTAGAAGGTTCAGCGCAAAATAATAGAAAAGGATCCAAAGATAAATATAATGTATAATTTAGTAAGTTTTTTAAAATTTATTTTATAATGTGGCCTTTTTTTGAGCTGCCAAAAAAAAAAAAAAAAAACCTTCATTAACCCCTTTCAAACCAAACTAAAATTTGGAAAGGAAAAATAAAAATAAAAAACTCACTCTGATATCAGCCTTCAAGAAAAAAGTATTAGATTTTAAATGTGGGACTTGAGCTAAAAAAAATATAAATAAAAAGTCACTATTTTTTTTTTTTGAAGAAACAACCGATTAAATGGATGGTGGGATTGACTACCTTCTTATTACTTTTTGTACAAACGAAAGATTACACCAAAAAAGGGGGACATAATGAGCCTCATCCTCAAGAATAGCATCATGAACAAGGTGTTGTGTGAAGTGTAATGCAATCCAGGAAAATGCAGAAATTTTACAAGACATGAAAGAAATCCTAGCGAGGTCGGACAGCTTTTACGTAGGAGCCGCCTTGTTTGTCGAGGAGGAAATAAAAACTCACTTTTGCATTAAGCCTTTTCAGACAAAAATTATGTGGTAATATAATATTTTATAAGTAAAAAATACTACTACACTATATTATATTTCTAAAAATAATTGAGCCCCCTATAATTATTGGGTTATGGGCTGTCGCTCGGGCTGCCTTGGCCTCAAGGTCGGACTAGATGATATGGGTGGCAATTTAGTCGTGTTTTGTTGACCAATTGGTATAACATGTTAGGTTTGATTTGACATTTTCACATTGTGTGAAAATATGCTCAAAAATTGTCTCATAAAAATGATAATTAATATCTTTTTCATGTTCATAAATCCACAATTTGTTGGGTTTGTATAGGATTTTTGTACCTATCAAAGAATGCCACCCTTCAAAATCCGGATTTGACTTTAAATGGTCTTTTGATATTATCAAATCCAGTAATTAAGCTCGTTTAAATGCCATCAGAAATTTAGTAAATTGAAGAGGATAATAGTGAAATGATCAAACGTTTCTGTAGCAATATGGTTGATTCTCATGATCAAATTACATTTTTAGCAACTTGATTTTTTGTTGTCCCGTTATGCATGTTTTCCCAAGACAATAACAAAAATAATTTTTTTCCATAAAAGAGATTCATAAATTACATTTGCGTCTCAATTGGTCATATTTTTCGAGAGACTAAGTCGGTAACTGATGGACTGGCAACTCTCGCCAGTGGTTCTGGCACCATAGCCTTTTGTGTTTGCTCTCTACTTAGTGAGTTTCGAGGACTAGTTTCTTTGAATGCACAAAATTTTCCTTACTTTAGAGGTTAATATGTAATTTTTTTTGCTCATATATCTTAAAATCATATGATAAATTATATTAAAGCCTATATATATTCATCATTGGCGGAGCTACGGTGGGGGCCCCGGGCCATTGATCTCATCCTAAGTATTTATATATACATATATAATTATAGTAAATGTTGTGTATTGTGTGTATAAGGCCCCCAGTCAATAGACTTTTTTTTTCATATTTATTTAAATATGTTTTCACCAATGTGAATGTGTCCTCTCTAAAAACAAATTTCTGGCTCCGCTAGTAATATTCATATCATCATTTCCACTTTGACAAAGCAATAGTATATATGTTCAAAACGGAAGCACAATGCATGACACTGATGACAGGACACTACTAAACCCTTTGTGCTTCCTTTGATCTTTGCTATTCTTGACAACCATTTGTTCTTCCGTTTATATCTTGGGCTATTCTTTGCTTCCAAAATTATGAAAAAAAAAAACTTTTTAAGGCTGAATTATATTTACCCTCTTTAAATTTTGAATATAATTACAAAATTAATTTAATTAGTTCAGATAATTACATTTGCATTATTTTTGAACTGTTCATACTATATAACAAAGTTAATGGAACGTTAAAACTACAAAACGAATCATACAGGGCGTAAAAATTGTAACACAAATCATGTAAAACATATAAATTGTACTATATTTCAGATATATATATATATGTATATGTATGTGTGTGTGTGTGTGTGTGTGTGTGTGTGCGCGCGTGCAAGCAATATATAAGCTTGGAGGGAGTATTTTGTAATTTTATGAAATAACATGGATGATTTTGTAACTACCCCAAAATTCAGGAAGGTAAATGTAACTCATCCAAAATATTTTTATCTCAATAGAAGAGCTTTTATTGAAACCTTTGAAATGTTACTTATGAAACTTTACTAATGTAACTAGGTGGCATCTCAATTGGTCATATTTTTCGAGAGAACCATACACAAAAATAAAAAGAAGAAATGTTGCTTATGAAACTTTACTAATGTAACTAGGTGAAATACATATTTTTCATGTTGATAAATCCACAATTTGTTGGGTTTGTATAGGATTTTTGTACCTATCAAAGAATGCCACCCTTCAAAATCCAGATTTGACTTTAAATGGTCTTTTGATATTATCAAATCCAGTAATTAAGCTCGTTTAAATGCCATCAGAAATTTAGTAAATTGAAGAGGATAATAGTGAAATGATCAAACGTTTCTGTAGCAATATGGTTGATTCTCATGATCAAATTACATTTTTAGCAACTTGATTTTTTGTTGTCCCGTTATGCATGTTTTCCTAAGACAATAACAAAAATAATATTTTCCATAAAAGAGATTCAGAAAGTACATTTGCAGTCGGGTGGCATCTCAATTGGTCATATTTTTCGAGAGGCTAAGTCGGAAACTAATGGATTGGCAACTTTCGCTAGTGGTTCTGGCACCACAACCTTTTGTGTTTGCTCTCTACCTCGTGAATTTCGAGGACTAGTTTCTTTGAATGCACAAAATTTTCCTTACTTTAGAGGTTAATATGTAGTTTTTTTTGCTCATATATCTTAAAATCATATGATAAATTATATTAAAACCTATATATATTCATCATTGGCGGAGGTAGGGTGGAGGCCCAGGGCCACTGACCCCATATATATACATATATAATTATAGTAAATGTTGTGTATCGTGCGTATAGTGCCCCCAGTCATATAAATTTTTAAACTAACACTAACACAATTTTTAGAATTTGTGTCTTGCAATTTAACGTTGTGTGGCGTATGAAACTTTTTTTTCATATTTATTTAAATATGTTTTCACCATTGAAAATGTGCCCCTCTAAAAAAATTCTGACTCCTCTAGTGATATTCATATCATCATTTTCACTTTGACAAAGCAATATGTATATATGTTCAAAAGGGAAGCACAATGCATGACAGGACACTACTAAACCCTTTGTGCTTCCGTTTTGATCTTTGCTATTCTTGACAACCATTTGTTCTTCCGTTTATATCTTGGGCTATTCTTTTCTTCCCAAATTATGAAAAACTTTTTAAGGCTGAATTATATTTACCTCTTTAAATTTTGAATATAATAAAAAATTAATTTAATTATTAGTTCAGATAATTACATTTGCATTAATTTTGAACTGTTCATACTATATAACAAAGTCAATGGAACGTTAAAACTACAAAACGAGTCATACAGGACGTAAAAATTGTACTCCCTCCGTCCCACTCAGAGTCCAGTTTGTATTACTAAAAACAGTAATACAAACTGGACTCTCTGAGTGGGACGGAAGGAGTAACACAAATCATGTAAAACATATAAATTGTACTATATTTCACACACACACACACATATATATATTGTGTGTGTGTATATATATATATATATGTGTGTGTGTGTGTGCGTGTATGCGCGTGCCAGCAATAGATAAGCTTGCAGGGAGTATTTTGTTATTTTATGAAATAACATGGATGATTTTGTAACTGCCCCAAAATTCAGGAAGGTAAATGTAATTCGTCCAAAATATTTTTGTCTCAATAGAAGAGTTTTTATTGAAACCTTTGAAATGTTACTTATGAAACTTTACTAATATAATTATGTGTGATATATAATTAGTTTACATTCAGAAAGTTAATCGTATGAGTGAATTAATTTTTGAAAGTATTGTACGTTCAAACTCATAAATAATTGTACATTTTCAAAATAAAATTCTTTCATTGAACGAAATAAGTATAAAGAAGTTGATGATATTATTATACGAGCAATAATTCACCAATTAAAAGTAAATTTATACATGAAATTGGGTAATATATTTGTTCTTCCAATTAATAATTATTTAACAAATTTTTGTTTTAGAAAACTGCTGATTCGAGAACAAGAACATCTTCTTCCTTGGCACAGCTAGCAGCCTACAAGCCACAAAAATAAAAAAAGAAAAAACAGAAATTTCATGTCGGCGTAAAGATCTCAACGAGGCTTTTCGTAAATTCAATACTTGTCTTCTTCCCTTAATGCTTCTGCTTTGTTTTCCTTGCCTTAATTAATGGCATACAGTTTCTCCAGTCGGCATTGCGTTTAGTGTGATTGCACTAGAATTTGCGGCGAACCAAATGACAGCACATAACTCCAATATGTATTCATAGGCTAGTAGAGTATTAATTATTAAAGACATGAATATTTGTGGTAAGAAATACAACATGAATCTATTATTATTTGACGCGTCTGATCGTTTAACAATGCGCATATCAATCAGACAACGTGTGTATTAAATTTAGTTTTAATAGTACTATTGTATATATATATATTGATTTTAGTTTATGACGTATAGCGTATTAAAATTATTCATTGGTATATCGATTTAATTATTGATGTATCACATTTATAAATTTAGATGTTGAAATATCGTGTATAGTATCACGCGTATATCACAAGCAATTTAACCTATTTAGGAATAGGTGATTTCTAGTCTTCTACTACCCATGTGCACTATGGTCAGTTCATTGGATTTTTTCCCCCAATATTTATATTGGGGTCAAAAATTACCAAAATAAACAAAAAAAAAATTTTATTCCCAAAGTATAGAAAACGAAGTTGGGAAATTCGTTTTCATCTGAAAACGAATTTCCCAACTTCGTTTTCTTAAAGAATAACAAAAAAAAAAAAAAAAATCCATGGAGAAAACGAATTCATGGAATTCGTTTTCTCTGAAAACGAATTCCATGAATTCGTTTCTTTCGTCCTTATTTTTTTTTTATATTAATTTCAAATTAATTTTTCCTTTTTTTAATTTATTAATTTCATTAATTCAAAAGAACCCCCGAAATTCATATTTGAGTTGTTATGAAAAAAGGCAAAATATAATTATATAACTGAAATTTTAATTTGTAGTTTTGTTTTTAACGGAATTAATTATTTTTAAAACATAAATGCGTGACTAAATTTTCAAAGATAAATAAATTCCCCAAATTCATTTATACGGAGATTTTATGTATTTCAAAAAATGCCGTAAATTACTTCCTCTAACATTTTATTAAATTACAAATTAAAATTTCAGTTATATAATTATATTTTGCCTTTTTTTCATAACAACTCAAAAATGAATTACGGGGGTTCTTTTGAATTAATAAAATTAATAAATTAAAAAAGGAAAAATTAATTTGAAATTAATATAAAAAAAAAATAAGGAAGAAAGAAACGAATTCATGGAATTCGTTTTCAGAGAAAACGAATTCTCCATGGATTTTTTTTTTTTTTTTTTTTTTGTTATTCTTTAAGAAATGAAAACGAATTTCCCAACTTCGTTTTCTATACTTTGGGAATAAAAAATTTTTTTTGTCTATTTTGGTAATTTTTGACCCCAATATAAATATTGGGGGAAAAATCCTATTTTAATGCCTACACTCATAAATTATAAAAATAAAAAAAAGGGTTACCCTTCTCTTAACAATTTGTTTCTTCCTACGTTCTTAATAAGAAAATTCCCAATAAAAGAAAGCCCATCTCCTTCATAAAGAAAGAACCTTCCACTACCTATACGTTTCCAAATAATAACTCTACTCCGCCAATAAACACCACCAAACTCTCCTCAATGTATTAGATTTTGGCCCTCAACATTTTTTCATGTTTATCTTGCAGAAGAACGCAAGAGTACGTAGTTTTCGCGCTGATAATGTGATTTTTTTATCCGCATGTTTTGCGGTTGAGCTGATTCGAATTCGATCATTTTTTCCAAAGATTTTACGATAATCAAGCAGAGAATTATGTGAAAATATTGTAAATATAATACACAATGCGGCTGATATAACTCTCAAAATTAGTGTTCGAGATAGCTAATGAATTGAAAATGATAATCAAAACACAAAACAATTAGCTCACACTTAAACGTAATAATCTAAATGGAACAAATTAGCTATTTTAGATATTATATATTGACATTCATAAAAATTTGTACGTGTTAAAGTGAATTCTTCTAGTGGAACAGAGGGAGTATGATAAGCGACTTTGTCGTGTCGTACCAAATATAGTAAAAATCACTGTTTTTATACCAGCAAATTACTAACTATAAATAGTATATGGAAGCACAGGATCGATCCACAGAGACGGAGAAATCACTTCTAATTCCAAATTAATGCAATAAAACACACACCTTTGACGGGTCGTCACCTTTGATGCCTCTCAAGAGACCTTAGAGTGGATTCAAATTATAACTACTGAGAAAACTGAACAAATCACGAAATCAACAATTTATAAAAACATTCCAGTATTATGCAATTTATTCTCCTCACATGCATGCAATCATGAACACCTTCGTGGTCTAATTAATCTATACCGGTTAGTTCTAGGTACCGTGGGGTCCCTCAGACGTACCTAATCCCTTATGTAATTCGGTGATCCTCCATGGGGTCCCTCGCAAAGATCATTGACCAAAGACCTTTTAAGAATTAAGGAACCTAACACTGTTTATTCTTTATTAGCTATAACCGCTAAGGTAAACACCAATCTATCCGGAACTACCTAGTCAGCAGCCTTGTTACTTGATAACAATTACCAATTCAGTACTAAGGAGATCAAACTTAATACAAACTCAGCAATTAAATGGATTCACAAGATAGAATAAAATATAGCCAATTAGACGCAATGTTAATTCAGTTTCATACATGCATGGATTCGAATATCTTACATAATACCGGAATTAAGAACTTAGCTAGTCATGCTTTTAATGAAAAAATAGATAATAATAAAGCGCGACATAGCAAGAATAAAAATAGAGATAGAAGAAAATACTGAATTAATGCTGAAATAGTGTGGAAGTCACCCGTCCGTTTCACCAAATGGTCGACGGCCTGGCGTACAGATTTAGAAAAATGCAAACAGAATGAAAATAAGCTAAGTGTTGCCCTACGAAAATCAACTACTCAAAGCGAACAAAGGAGTAATGTTTTTCAGCAAATTGCCTTCTCAAAACTAAACTAAAAGCTGAATGATCTTCCTCTATAAAACTACCCCCTATTTATAGAGATAGTTATCTCTCAGAATAAGGGAAACAAATCAATCATCATCACTTAAGGACATAAAATCAATCCTTATCCATTATCACTTAAGGAAGTGAATTAATCTTTGAAAAGGCAGCAAATCGATCTAGAAAAGGAAGTAATTGATCCTTATCACTTCTTGAGATTCCCTCTTATCACATTCAAATTTGAATTTCGTACTTGAGATGAGTTCTACTTCTCCTTTGATTGCTGGATAAAATATTCCTTTTGGATCCTCCTTCTAGATGGTTCTGGATTAAACGAAAATTCTGTGGTTGCTTCCTCTAAGTATGACAGCTGAATTACTGCCAAATTGCAGTAAAAATGCTCATCACGTGTCCTCCTCCTAGTCGCCCAATTGATCCATGTCTTTTTGCTCCATATTATCTTCTTTTCTCCTTTCATTAACAACCTCTTAACCTGCAAATAACCATGCAATACCTGGGCAAAAGCCCGTCAAATCTGCAAGATAAGACTCTAAAATTAGGCAACTAAAAGGTGTCAATCACATTCCCACATTTGAATAATGCTTGCCCTCAAGCATGATGTGAAGAATTAGATCAATGCCATTTATTTAACAGTTTGTTCACAGCTCAATAAACAATGATTCAACCACAAGCAATTCACATGAACACACATATTATTAGTTTTGACTTGAGAAAAAAAACAAGAAGACTCGAAAGACAACTAGAAAAAATTGACTCAAGACTTACTCAACGTGACACAACAATTCTGCCTCAATTCCTCCTTCCGATTTTACTCACACCACAAATTCAAAACCAATCATTCATATGCAAGTTGTTTTTTTCTCATTCAAAACATTCTTTATCTGGTTTGGCACAAATTATGCAACAATTCCCCAAATATGCACTCTATGGATAGTAATTCACACATCTCACCATTCAAAAATTTAGGAGAATTGTAAATTTCTAGTCTAGCCAGAATTACAAAAGATTGATAGTTGACCATCGCCACAGTATCAAAATGCATAGTGCATAATTGTTAAGAATCATAGGGACGCAACGAGGGCTAAGGTATTTTTTTAGTAACATGGACAGGCCCTACGTGGTTCTAAGCTCACATGTGAAAAAACATCCAATCTGCATAAACCAAATATGAATTTTACCGTATTCTTTCTTGAGCATTGTTACCCCCTTCATTTGGGAAAATGAGAACTTGTACATTCTTCAAGACTTGGGCACAAATCACCCTTTGGCATAGACAAGTAGTGCAGGTTCACAAAACATTCAGATTTCAGCAATTTGTTACACCTTGCAACCACTTAGCCCAGCACACATGCATTTTATTTTGACCCATTTATTTTCAAAACATAGCTCTTAGCTCTTTCTTTCACAAGTTATTTCTTTATTTTTCATAAGTGGTTTCTTTTTACACCGTGGAGCTTTTCTTTGGGTACTTTTTAGTACATGCACTAGAGCTACTATTCGAATGAGCAGGTCACCTTCTTCAAAATCAGCAATCAAGAATACAATTTACACTTCAACATGCACATTGGGGGCAAAAAGAGGTCAGAACAGGCTTTGGCTATTTATTTTACTAACTTATAAAGAATTTAGTCAAGGCTTCAATTGGCTACTAAGGATAAAATATGTAGGTTCAGGAATTCAAGCCAAATTGGTTAATCCTAAGGAAGGTCCCCCATCATTCAATTATGCACTATCCAATACCATCTTGACAGTCTAACAGGCAATCAATTGGTTCTCATTCATAGATTCACCTCTCAAGGCTCAACACATTATAGTAGGCTTTAGAAAAGGGAATACTTGCATAATTTAGCCAGCTCAAAATAGGACTTCATAATTTTCATTAAAATTCAGCATGCATACTTAGAATACTTCCTTATCTATGGTACTTCTTTCAAACCAGAACTCAAAATTTGGGCAGAGACTCAACATTCAAGAAACAAAACAGAAAAAATTGAAAGAAGAAAAACAACTAAGACACAAAACAGCAAAAACCCCCTAAAACATCCCCACACTTGAATAATGCTTGTCCTCAAGCATGAAGTGAATAATAGAAATAGGGGTAAAGCTGTAAACAAAACAGGAAACAACTTACCTAAACAAGAAAAACTGACACTACATGAAAAAATGATACAGAAAACTGACCTGCAGCATGATCACAAATGATTCCCAAAAAGGGTTATGAATTGCTCGACCCTGGTGGCCATTTGGCCAAGCGGTTGTCGGACTCTCCTTAGTGATAGTAGAAGTACTCGCCACAGTTTTTTATAAGGACGCCGTAATTTGCAGCTCCAGTCCCTGCAAGAAGGAAAAACAATTATTTTTTATTTTGTTTTTAAAGATAAATAAAAGACAAAAATAAAGAAATAAAATAATAACAAAAACTAGGTTGCCTCCTAGTAGTGCCTTGATTTAACATCGACACCTGATTAATTGTGATTCAGGCAAGAGAACAGGGACATTACATCCACTCTTTGAACCTGGCTAGAGTTGTAGAATTGCTTCAATATCTGGCCATTCACCTTATATTGCGCTTCTAAATTAGGGTCTTTTACCTCTACTTCCCCACTTGGCCATAAAGGCCCGTGCCACATACTTGATAATTTCCCTGCTTCGAACATCCAAAGTCAAGATTTGAAAAGCAACACAAGTTGCCCAACTCTAAATTCCTCCTGGCTAATGAGCTTGTCATGCCTCATCTTAGTGCGGTCTTTGTACTAATTGACCAAATCGTAGGCTTCCAACCTTATTTCCTCAAGTTCTTGGAGTTGGTACTGCCTTTCTGGCCCAGCTGTTGTGGCCTCCAAATTCATCTTCTGGACTGCCCAGTATGACTTATGTTCTAATTCCACTGGAAGGTGGCATATTTTACCAAATACCAATCAGTATGGTGACATCCCAATAGGTGTTTTGTAAGCAGTCCGATAGGCCCATAAGGCATCATGCAGTTTCTGACTCTAGTCCTTCCTTGAGGTATTTACCACCTTCTCCAAAATCCTCTTGATCTCCCTATTGGACACTTCAGCCTGCCCATTAGATTGTGGGTGGTAAGGCGTAGCTAGGCGGTGTTGTACTCCAATTTTCCTAAAAAATTCAGCGATTGTGCGATTACAAAAATGTGTGCCTTGATCGGTAATTATTGTCCTTGGTACGCCAAATCTAGGAAATATATCCACTTGGAGGAAATTTTTTACTGTTGCTGCATCATTCTTAATAGTAGTCTTGGCCTCTACCCACTTTGAAACATAGTCCACTACTAGCAAGATATAATGTCTTCCATTAGAACTTGGAAATGGACCCATGAAGTCTATCCCCCAAACATCAAATATCTCGCACACCTTAATTGGCACCTGCGACATTTCATCCCTAGCAGTAAGGTTGTTGCCCATTCGTTGGCATCGTTCACAATTCTTGCAGAAGAAATAACAATCCCTGTTTAAGCTTGGCTAATAGAAACCACTATCCATAATCCTCCTTCTTGTATGCTTAGGCCCAAAATGTCCCCCAATAACCGCAGAATGGCCATGTTGCAATATGTTGTCTTGCTCCCAATCCGGAACACATCTTCTTATGATTTTCCGCACTTCTATAAAATTGGGTCATCCCAGATGTATTGGTTGCTGTCGCTGATCAACTTCAGCTTCTGTCCATGCAAAAACTCTAGAGGCATGATTGAAGTAGTTAGATAATTCACAATATTGGTATACCATGAATCAGCGTGCTGGGCTTGAACTGCTGCAATGGACATTTGTTCCTCCTTAATCAGAGACTCCATCGAATATAAGTACTCCTCTGGAAACTCCTCTTTAATCGGGACTTCTTCTGTGCCCAGCGACAGTCTGCTCAAATGGTCGGCTACCTTGTTCTTAGCTTCTTTCTTATCCTTCAGCTCCCAGTCAAACTCTTGCAGCAGTAAAATCCAGCGGATCAATCTTGGTTTGGACTCCTTTTTGTTCATCAAGTATCTCAATGCTGCATGGTCTGTGTAAATGACCTTGGAACCCAAAAAATACTACCTGAACTTGTCAAAGCCAAACACCATAGCTAACAACTCCTTCTCGGTGGTGGTATAATTGACTTGTGCAGGATTTAATGTCATTGATACATAGTATATTGCATGAGTTTCCTTACCGGTCTTCTGGCCAAGAACCGCTCCCACTGCATAGTCGCTTGCATCACACATCATCTTAAAAGGTTGCTCCTAATCCGGAGGCTGAATAATTGGTGCAGATACCAAACAATTTTTCAGTTTATCAAAAGCCTCCTTGCACCCTACTGTTAGGTCAAATGGTACGTCGTCCTTCAACAAATTTGTGAGAGGTTGAGCTATCTTTGCAAAATATTTGATGAATCTCCTATAAAATCCAGCATGGCCTATGAACCTCGGATCTCCCTCACACTTGTGGGATATGGCAACTTCAAAATGAGCTCCACCTTAGCTTGATCTACTTCGATTCCTTCCTTGCTGACTCTGTGTCCAAGTACAATACCTTCTCGAACCATAAAGTGGCACTTCTCGTAATTCAGCACCAAATTCTTCTCTACACATCTTTCCAAAACATCATCCAAGTGGTTCAAACAATCATCGAACGAGTCCCCATGCACAGTAAAATTGTCCATAAAAATCTCTATGCATTTCTCGATCATGTCAGAGAAGATACTCATCATGTATCTTTGAAATGTACCCAGTGCATTGCATAGCCCAAAAGGCATTCTCCTATAAGCATAAGTGCCAAAGGACACATAAAAGTGGTCTTTTACTGATCCTCCCAATTAACCCATGTCTGAAAATAATCGCTATAGCTGTCCAAAAAGCAGAAAAGCATCTTCCCGGCTAGCCTCTCAAGCATCTCGTCAATGAAGGGCAGTGGGAAATAGTCCTTCCTTGTTGCAGAATTAAGCCTGCGAAAGTCTATACACATCCGTCATCCTGTGAGCAATGTCATCGATACAAGCTCATTTTTTTCATTCTGAACCACTTCGAACCCTCCTTTTTTAGGTACCCCATGGACTGGACTCACCCACTTACTATTGGAGATAGGGTATATAATCCCCACTGCCAACAATTTCAGAACCTCCTTCAAAACCACTTCTCGCATAT
Organism: Leptodermis oblonga; assembly: GCA_016801395.1. NCBI lineage: Eukaryota > Viridiplantae > Streptophyta > Magnoliopsida > Gentianales > Rubiaceae > Leptodermis > Leptodermis oblonga. The sequence continues at coordinate 4,014,972 of CM028757.1, forward strand.
TTGGGTTGAGCTTCCTTTGAGGGTCTCGAGTTGGCTTTGCATCTGGTTCCAAGAAGATATAATGTTGACAAATATCGGGGCTGATCCCGGGTACATCCGCCAAGGTCCATCCAATTGCCTTGATGTGCTTCCGAATTACCCGAAGCAATCTGTCTTCTTGCACTGTGTTCAACCCGGTGCTGATGATTACTGGTAGGGTATCCTCCTGCCCCAGATATGCATACTTCAGGTTTGCTGGTAAGGGCTTCAATTCCAGCTTTGGTGCTTGCACTAGTGATGGAATTGGTTTTTCGGCACTCGCCGCTTTGGGCAAAGAGGCGGGTTTCTCTGTAACTGCTGCAACTGCTGTGAGGTATCTAATGGCCTCTATCACTTCCTCATTATTCATAGTCTGTATGTCCAATTCAGTGTAGCTCTGAGTGATTGTCTCCTCCAGCTTGTCCTGCAAATAAAATGTCTCAAGATGCTCTTGGACAAGTGGTTCAATCACATCAATTCCATACACATTTTCAACATCTTCAGGGTGGTGCATAGCGTTGTCAATATTAAAATTATACTTCTCACCACAGTAATCTAAGCATATGGAACCATTATATACATCAATCACTGCCTTAGCAGTTTTCAAAAATGGTCTACCCAATAATACCCCCGCAGACTCCCTAGTAGGATCAGCATTCATCTTTATAACATAGAAATCGGCATGGTATACAAATGACTTCATTTGCACTGACACATTCTCTAGAACACCCTCAGGATGACAATTTTAGTATCTAATAATTCTACGCCAGTTATGGTATTAAATATAGACAAAGGCATGACATTTATTGATGCACCAAGATCGCACATAGCATGCTTGATAGTTCTATCTCTAATTGTGCATGGTAAAGAGAACATACCTGGGTCCTTGCATTTTGGTGGCAGCTTCTTCTGAATGACTACTGACACTGTCTCTCCCAGGACTACTTTGCTAGCCCCCCTTGGTTTTCCAGCCATTAAATCTTTCAAAAATCTACCAACAGGGGGAATCTTAATGGCCTTGAGGAATGGAATGTTCACATCCATTTTTTCAAAAACTGCCAAGTAATCAATTGGATCTTCCTTCATCCTCCTTGCCTTAGGCTTCAAGCTGTTTGGGAATGGAGGCAATGGCTTTTAAAGATTCTCCTCCTGTGCTGGTTGGACAGGCTCAGAGACTATATTTTTCAATGTCACCTCAGCTTCCTTCAAATCTGGTTCTTTACTGTCTAGGGCTACCTTCGGTTTGGGTAAATGGCTGCCTGCTTGTCCGGAATTTTTCACTACGGGTTTCAGAATTTTCCCGCTTCTCAATGTCATCTCACTCACATTTTCCTTCGGTAGTACCTATACCTGAGAGGGTAGAGAGTCCTGATTCCCTCGCAATTCCTGCATGGATGCCGACAATTGAGAGATAACCTCGGCTAATCCATACATGGTGGTCCTGTGCTCCTTCTGTTGTTCAATTATCTCACACATCACCTCTTCCATTGTCTTTCCAACTTTGGGTGGATTACCCCGATTCTGAGCTGGAAGTTGTGTTAGTTAGGTGGCCTGTATGTCGGAACTAGATTTAGATTTTTTAAAATTCCTGGGAGGATTGTTGTAGACTGGTGGCGAAGCTGGTTGACTTGTCTCTATCTTAAAAGGGACCTGAACACCTTCAATTGGATTCTTCCACCCAAAAGCTAGATTGTCCTTCCACCCCGGGTTGTATGTATTAGAGAAAAGATCTCTCCTTGGTGGGTTCCTATTCCAATTGGGGTTTGGTTTGTTCCAACTCCCTGCAGCATTTGCTTGTGCCACTGGCTCTTCTTGTGCAAAATTACATTGATGGGCATAATGTCCTGGATATCCACAGTATCCGCATACCACCTCACCTATTGGGTTATTTGGTGGCATTACTAACTTGGTCATCAGTGCGGTGAGTTTCTCCATGTTGGCTATGAGGGTAGTGATCCTCTCATCATTTGTGTCATCCACAAAACTCACGGCCGCCCGCGATTTGGCCAAACGGACAGGTTTCACAAACTGACTTCGCAACTCAATTGTATCCTTAATAACTTTCTTTGCTGATGTCATTGTGTTGTTTTGGAAAGCCCCATTGCGTGCTAAATCCATCAAATTCTGATCAGTCGAGGTCATACCATGTAGAAGTACTGCAAAAGTTGCCCCTCACTGTACTTATGATTTAGGCAGCTTTCTACCAACTCGTTAAACCGCATCCAATAGTTGCTAAGAGATTCATCCACCTCATGTTGGATTATACTGATCTCCTTCATCACTGAGTTCGTCTTTATGGATGGGAAATATTTCTGCAAGAATAACCCCTTCATCTGTGGGCAAGTCTCAATCATGCTTGCAGGCAGTGAAGAGAACCATCGGTTTGCTTGTCCCGTCAACACATACGGGAATACCACTAGCTTCAGTTGATCAAGGGTGGCCCCTGCTGGTATTTTACCCACATTGCAATTCTTTATGTACCTGTCCAAAAAATTATGTGGATCATCACCTCTATTACCATGAAATTTGGGAATCCTGTTCAGCCACCCATTCTTCAGCGAGAAACCTCCTAGCAGTGTGGGTGTAACTACAGATGATGCCCGATTAGTGGTTTCGTGGGTGCTCAGATCCTTCAGAGTGGGTTCTGGTCTTGGTGGGTTCCCCTGACCTTGTATGTTGTCCCCCATTGTTTCTAACTCAGATTCAGAATTCTGAAAATCTGTATTGGGTCTACCTTATGTTTAGGCCAACCATCGATGGACAGATTCTGATTATGCCCTTTATGCTAACTTTCGTAACCTTGATTCCTTGGCTAAACGTTTGTATGTTTTTTCAATCTCTAGATCACTGAGTAATACAGGTCGAGAGCTCCTGCTCATGCACAACATAAGAAAACATCAAATGCATTAAAAGGAAAAAGAATTAAAGTGATTGAAACCATCCCCGACAACGGCGCCAATTTGATAAGCGACTTTGTCGTATCGTACCAAATACAATACAAATCACTATTTTTATACTGCAAATTACTAACTATAAATAGTATTGGGAAGCACAGGATCAATCCACAGAGATGGAGAAATCACTTCTAATTCCAAATTAATGCAATAAAACACACACTTTTGAAGAGTCGTCACCTTTGGTACATCTCAAGAGACCTTAGAGTGGATTCAAATTATAACTACCGAGAAAACTTAACAAATCACGAAATCAACAATTTATAAAAACATTCTAGTATTATGCAATTTATTCTCCTCACATGCATGCAATCATGAACACCTTCGTGGTCTAATTAATCTATACCGATTAGTTCTAGGTACCGTGGGGTCCCTCAGACATACCCAATCCCTTATGTAATTCAGTGATCCTCCGTGGGGTCCCTTGCAAAGATCACTACCCAAAGAGCTTTTAAGAATTAAGGAACCTAACACTGTTTATTCTTTATTAGCCGTAATCGCTAAAGGTAAACACTAATCTATTCGGAACTACCTAGCCGGCAGCCTTGTTACTTGATAACAATTACCAATTCAGTGCTAAGGTGATCAAACTTAATACATAATCAGCAATTAAATGGATTCACAAGATAGAATAGAATATAGCCAATTAGACGCAATGTTAATTCAGTTTCATACATGCATGGATTCGAATATGTTACATAATACCGGAATTAAGAACTTAGCTACTCATGTTTTTAACGAAAAAATAGATAATAATAAAGTGAAACATAGCAAGAATAAAAATAGAGATAGAAGAAAATATTGACTTAATGCTGAAATAGTGCGGAAGTCACCAGTCCGTTTCACCAAATGGTCGACGGCCTGGCGTACAAATTCAGAAAAAGGCGAACAGAACAAAAATAAGCTAAGTGTTTCCCTACGAAATTCAACTACTACTGAAAGCGAAAAAAGAAGTAATGTTTTTCGGTAAATTGCCTTCTCAAAACTAAACTAAAAGCTGAATGATCCTCCTCTTCAAAACTAGCCCCTATTTATAGAGATAGTTATCTCTCAGAATAAGGGAAACAAATCAATCATCATCACTTAAGGAAATAAATCAATCCTTATCCAATATCACTTAAGGAAGTGAATCAATCTTGAAAAGGCAGCAAATCTATCCAGAAAAGGAAGTAATTGATCCTTATCACTTCTTGAGATCCCTCTTATCTCATTCAAATTTAAATTTTGTACTTGAGATGAGTTCTACTTCTCCTTTGATTACTGGATAGAATATTTCATCTAGATCCTCCTTCTAGATGGTTCTGGATTAAACTAAAATTCTGCGGTTGCTTCCTCTAAGTACGGCAGCTGAATTACTGCCAAGTCGTAGTAAAAATGCTAATCATGTGTCCTCCTCCTAGTTGCCCAATTGATCCATGTCTTTTAGCTCTATATTGCCTTCTTTTCTCCTTTCATTAACAACTTCTTAACCTGCAAATAACCATGCAATACCTGGGCAAAAGCCGGTCAAATCTGCGGGATAAGACTCTAAAATTAGGCAACTGAAGGGTGTTGATTAGAGTACATGCTAAATTTTATATCCATGTCTTTCTAATAATTTTTACATTACAACCATACATTAGATGCTAAATTTGATATACGCAATTTCAACAATTAAACTCGATTCACAATATTTTAATAATCAAACTAATATGTATTCGCAATATATTAATAATTAACTCAATATTTTAGATGTTAAATTCAATATGTCATACTTTAGCGGTTAAATTTGATACACGCGTAGTTAGATCGTCATACGCATGTATATAAGGTTTTGCGAATTCCTTTCCATTTAGACTGCCCAAAATCCAAACCCAACTTAAGGAGGACCTTCACATTTTTTGTAGACTAGCCCAATTAAATAAGTAGATTGGATAAATTGACTGAGGCCACTAGAACAAGGAAGCATTGGGCTCAACCAATTTCAAATTGAAGAGTTTTATCGTTAGTCTCTTTTTTTTGTTCCCTCGTAAACTACTGTTATTATTTAATTAAATCAAAGTACTATATTCAATTACAAAATGATTTTTTTTTCACTTTACATAATATGAGAAGGACACAATAAAATTAGGGGTGACAACGGGTTGTGTTCGCGGGTTAGCGTGTTCAAGTTTGCGGGTTGGCATATTGGAATACCTCAATCCTAACCCGAAAATGCTTATTTTCGGATCATGTCGTGTCTAACACACTTATTTTCGTGCCGTGTCATGTCACTCTTATTTTAACCCGAATTGACCTGTTTATTTTAAAGTTCAACATTTGAACTCGAATTTGACCTAAATGTAACTCAAATAGTACATTTACCCTATAAAAGTAATTATATTAACATTAAAAAGTATATCATATATGGTAAATTAGGGGTCGCCATAGGGTCAGATCCCGTGTTCGCAGGTTCGGGTACAAGGGTTAGGGTATTTTACCTTTTATATGATATACCATTATGATGCATAATGTCAATAATACCCCTAACACTTCATCATATTTACAAATATACTTTCTAGTTACAAACTTAAACGAATCATTTGGGTAACCCACAGGTTGACCTGAACCCTGCCCGCTTACTGACGGGTCCTTTGTGTTCGTGTTGAACTTGACCCAATTTTTTTCAAACCGTGTCTGACATGCTAAATGCTTGTTAGGTTTGTGCCGGGTTATGAATTGCCACCCCTAAGTAAAATCACTTAGAGGAAGGAATCAAACAAGACACTGGCGGACCTAGGGTGGGGCCTAGGGGGCCAACTTTATACTGAGTGATGTGTGTAAAGTGTCTCCAATCAATATAAATTTCTAAACTAACATTAACACTATATTTTTTTCAAAAAAAAAAAAGACACTAACACAATTTTAAAATTTTGTGTTTTGAATGTTAACGTTGTGTAGCTTGTGGGACATTTTTTTTTTTTATAGTAATGATACACTACTCAACTAATCTCCACAAATTACTCATAATAAGTGAGATGTTATATATTCATTGGTCAATAATGTTGTATTAATAATTATTTTATAAAAATCTAGCCAATGGATCCATGACACCTCACTTGTTATGAGAAGTTGAGGAGATTAGTTGACTGTTGAGAAGGGTCTAGTTTTTGTTATGAGAAGTTGAGGAGATTAGTTGACTGTTGAGAAGGATCTAGTTTGTTGTGATGTTTAAGTACAACAAACTAGACCATTCTAATGGAACAGATGGAGTATTTATTTGAAGAATAATGATATATAATTTAACTAATCTCTTTAACTTTTTCATAACAAGTGATGTATTATGTATTTATTGGTCAATAATATAGTATTAATAATTATTTTTAAAAAGTTTAGCCATAGCAAGCCAAGAAGCTGCAAAGAAGCAAAAAGAGAACATGGACACGATTTTTAGGATCCATATATATATGATTCACCATACTTACTTGGACGGGGTCAATGGGTGATCAAGAAGGCCCATGAACTAGGTTGGTGACCTCCATTGCACTTCGGAGGGGCGTCCGCCCAAAATTATACAAACAAGTAATGAGGAAATGCTTGCCCATAAACATTTTAGGGCATTGTGCTAAATATAAAAGGGATAATTTCTATATAACCTGTGGGATAGTTTGACATGCTTTTTTCATTTATTATTATTTATAAACATGGGATAATCATTTTTCATTTTTATAGGTTACACTTTTAAATAAGTGATATTTCAACCCTAATTGATACTTTTATTTCAATACAAGTGATATTATCTTCTTCTTTTTTCCTTTTTTTTTTCCAAAACAAGTGATACGTCAACAACTAAACTCGATACATATATCAAACTATAGATATGCGATACTTCAACCCTGAAAGTCAATAATTTTAGTTTTCACTACGTGCGATATTAATTAATTTATTTTTTTTAGAGACAGTACATCAGCATCAAAACTCGATTTATAAGATACTACGAGTGATACGCTATTAGAGGCTATATGCTATACTTTTGAGGCTAAAATCAATACTTGCATCTTAAAAAATGTGCGTTAGATCATCTAATAGGGTTGATACAAGTTTTTGTGATATAAAAATTGGGCTCTTGAAATAAAAATATGTATAAAAATATGAAAATTGAGAATGAAAAATATATATTGTTTTGCCTACAAAATAATTTGGAAATTAAAGAAATTTGGGGACCCTTGAGGGAACTTGGCACTTGGCACTTGGCCAGGGCCGACCTGACTCATGGTTGTGCCCGATTACTTCAAGTTTTACTCTCTTTAATTATTTTAATTATCAGTAAAATAAATTTTATTTTATCATTCACTTAATAAACTACAAATATGTGATTAAATAGAGTTACATTATATTATTATTATTATTATTATTATTGAATAAATAAGGCATGATAAATTAAAAACTTGTATATAAAAATTTACGATATTTGTGGATTCTCTAGTGTCACTTCGTACCTTTGAGTGAATACCTCTCTTTTTTGTGAAGAGTTCATCATTCAAATCAACCTACCACTACAGATTTTGTGGGAGAGTTCAAGTGGAATAAGGCCCTGACTGACTAATCAAGAGATAAGACTCCAAATGGGCAAGTACGCACCATGATACGCAGTGCCTGTCCTAAAGCTTATAACTTTCGGCACAAAATAATAGAAAAGTTCTAAAAATAAATATAATGTGATAATTTAGTAAAATTTATTTTTATTTTTTTGTAATGTGACCTTTGAGCTGTCAAAAAAAATAAATTTATTTTTGCATAACCCCTTTCAAACCAAACTAAATTTGGAAAGAAAAAAAAAAAGAAAAACTCACTCTTACATCAGCCTTTAAAGAAGAAAAATAAATTTAGATTTTAAATGGGCAATGCTAAACGCAGGAAAGAAAAGTGCTAAATGCAGGGAAAGAGATATAGTATTTTACATCTTTACCAAATTTGCCCCTACCCTCATTTTACATTCTCTAGCCCCATTTCTTTCATTTAAAGGAGCATACCCCGTCGGAATCATCGCCGACCACCGGGAATCTTCGGAGCACCGGCAGGGCAATAGTTAGTGTAAAATTTTTTTTTTCCAGTTAATGGCTGCCAAAACTGGCCGGGAAGACCAGCTGGAGCATGAAAACCCATTGCTAGGTTTCATGGCTGCCAAAACTGGCCGGGAAGACCAGCTGGAGTATGAAACCCAGGAATTGTTGGGTTTCATAATGGCCGGCAGCTGGGTTTCATAATATGAAACCCAGTTCCTTGCGGGTTGCCGGAAAAGGTGAGATTTTTGGGTTTTGTGGGTGTTGGGGGGGGGGGGGAGGGTTAACCCTATTTCTGGGAGTTAGGTTGCCTAAGACTTGAGGTGGAGAATAGGCTGCCTAACCTCAAGTTCGGGGGTTAGGCGCTTCATATTTTTGGTTTTTTTGGCTTTTTAATTTTATTTTTATAATTAATGGTTTCTATAATTAAATGTAAATGATATATAATTAGGCGTCTATAATTTAGATAATGTATAATTAGATTTTTTAAAGTAATATTTATGTTTAGTTTAAACATAAATGCAACGTAACATAATTTTTATAATTTAGTATTTTAATGAGTACATTATTATTTTTAGTATTATATATGTTTCATATAATGTACACCTATTCAAATACTAAATTATAAAAATTAGATTACATTGCATCTATGTATAAATTAAATATAAATATTACTTCTTAAAAAATATATATAATTATACATAATCTAAATTATACACTCTTAATTATATAGCATTTACATTTAATTATGGGAATCATTAATTATTAAAAAAATTTAAAAATAGCAAAAATGTCAAAATATGTGGTTAGGCGCCTAACCCCAACATTAACAGTTAGGCCTCCTAACCTCATGAGACAGGGTTAGGAGGCCTAACCCCTTAAGACAGGGTTAGATAGCCTAAACCCACAAGACAAGGTTAGGTTGTCTAACCCCCTACACACAGCTTTAGGTGGCCTAAACCCCAAATGCCTAAACTATAAAAACAGGGTTAGGCGGCCTAACCACGTCTAGCCTAACCCCTTAAGCCATTTCAATCAAAAGTTAGGCGGTCTTAATATAAAATTTTATACGTAAAAAATACTAGGTACTCCACTATTATATTTATAAAAATAATTGAGCCCCTATAATTATTGTATCTTGAGCCGTCGCTCGGATTGCCTTGACCTCTAGGTCAAGCCACGTGATATGGGTTGCAATTTAGTCGTGTTTTGTTGACCGATTGGTAAACAATGTTAGGTTTGATTGACATTTTCAAGTCGTGTCAGATATATATTGTATTGTCAAAAATTGTCTCATAAAAATGACAATTAATGTCATTTCCAAGTTGATAAATCCACAAATTGTTGGGTTTGTATTGGATTTTCTCATCGTATCAAAGATTACCACCCTTCAAAATCTGAATTTGACTTTAAATGGTCTTCTGATATGATCAATTCCAGTAATTAAGCTTGTTTAAATGCCATCGGAAATTTAGTAAACTGAAGAGGATAATGGTGAAATGATCAAACCTTCCGTAGCAATTTGGCTGATTCTCATGATCAAATTACATTTGTAGCAACTTTATTTTTTATTTTTCGCATTGTGCATGTTTTCTCAAAACAATAACAAAAATAATATTTTCCATAAAAGAGATTCAGAAAATACATTTGCAGTCAGATGTCGTCTCGATTGGTCATACTTTTCGAGAAGTAACTGACGGACTGGCAACTCTCGCCAATGGTTCTGGCACCATAGCCTTTTGTGTTTGCTCTCTACCCTCGTGAGTTTCAAGGACTAGTTTCTTGGGATCGCAAAATTTTCCTTACTTTAAGGTTAATATGTAGTTCTTTTAATCATATATCCTAAAATGATATGATAAATTGTATGAAAACATGTATATATATATATATATATATATATTACTACAACCCTTTTGTCGTTGTGCTTCCGGTTTGATCTTGGCTATTCTTGAAAACCATTTGTTCTTCCGTTTTGAACTTGGGCTATTCATTGCTTTGAAAATTATAAAAACATTTTAAGGATAAATTACATTTACCACCATTAAATTTTAGGTATAATTATGAAATTAATTTTATTATGTGTGTGCGAGCGAGCAATATTTAAGCTTGCGGGGAGTATTTTGTAATTTTATGAAAAAATATTCAATATAAAAAGTTTACTGAAAATGTAGAAATGTGTAATTAAATAGTAAAGAGTTGTAATGAATGTTGAGAAAATTAAATCAAGCTTAATCAGAAAATTATATTGGTCGTAGGATTTAATAATTACTTATTTAGTTTGTTTCCAATTAAATTTAGTTTGTGTTGGGAAACTAGTTTTGGAGAAGGATTTAAGTAACTATAAGTCTATATAAAGAACTCATGGGATATTATTTTTAGCTCAGTTCACAATCTGAAAGGTCAGAGATTTACCCTTTCGGCCCTTTGCCTTCGGGTTGCATGAGAAGCCGATTTTGGCTATTTTGAGGGAGTCTTTGGCTATTGTGATGTGTTGTTAAAATGATCAAAAGCATAACAATAAACATACAAAAGTGTTTTTTTTTTTTTTTTTTTTGCAACGATCTAAACAAAAGTGTAATGATCTCAGACATAAGTGTCCAAAATTGTAATTTTCCCTAAGAATTAAGAAGAGTAAGAGTTCAGGATTTAATTGATATCAGTCTCTAGGGCTAAGAACGAACACGAACGTTCACGAACAAGCTCGGGATTGACTCGTTAAAAGCTCAGTTCGAGATCGTTTATTTATTAATAAACGAACACGAACAAAATTTTAGGCTCGATTAATAAACGAACAATAAATGAACAAAAGGGAGCTCGGCTCGATTACGTTCGTGAACAGCTCGATAAGAAAAAACAATTTTTAAGAAGGATAAAATACATATATAATTTATCATTCATACATATAACATGAAAATAAATTTGATGTAGTGGTAAGACATTAAAAGGAGAAGTAAGGGAACTAGGGTTCGAATCTTCATAAGGCCAAATTTATTTTATTTCACAATTTTGAGGTGAATTTCACCCAATCCCACATCGAAAATGAGAGAAGATTTGAGAGGAAAATTCCTTATAAATAGATGAGCATGACACTTAGGGCTGAGAACGAACATGAATAAGCTCGGCTCGGCTCGATTAATAAATAAACGAACATGAACAAGATTTTAAGCTCGATAAATAAATGAACAATAAATGAACACGTCAAAGCTCGGCTCGGCTCGTTATCACCCCTATCAGTCTCATTGTTGTATTTAAATATATGTTTTACTAGTTCAATAGGTACGGTTAAAATAGTATTTTGCGGTCTAAAAATACATACAAAGTATTTTAATGCCTACAATCATAAAAATAAAAAAAGTTGCACTCTTCTTGATAATTTTGTTTCTTCCTACATTCTTAATTAAAAAAAACCTTCCAATAATAACTCTCCTCCGCCAGTACACACCTCCAAATTCTTAGAAGTTTCAGTCGGCTTCTGAAAGACTATGAACCACAATTCTCACTCTCTTCTCTTGGTTCATCTTCACCATGACAGATTATCCTTAAATTTTTGTTAGTCTAAACTCTAAATAGAGAAGAATGGTAATTTTAACGTATTAGATTTTGGCCCTCAACTTTTTTTCATGTTCAAGTTGCAGAAGAACGCTAGTGTACATAGTTTCCACGCCGATAATGTGAATATTTTTTATCCACGTGATACTTTAGCTTTAGTTTTAAAATATAAGAAGTGAACATAATATTTATAAATCACAAGGAGATAATTGTCCACAAAGAAAAAAAATTTATTGGGGGTCGAGCCGATTCAAATTCTATCATTTTTTCCAAAGATTTTACGAAAATCAAGCAGAGACTTATGTGAAAATATTGTAACTATAATACACAATGCAGCTGATATAATTCTCAAAATTAATGTTAGAGATAGCTAATGAATTAAAAATGATAATCAAAACACAAAACAATTAGCTCACACTTTAATGATCTAAATGGAACAAATTAGCTATTTTATGTATTATATTGACATCCATAAAAATCTGTACACGTGTTAAAGTGAATTCTCCCAGTGGAACAGAGGGATTACATGCTAAATTCGATATTCATGTTTTTCCAATACTTTTTACATTACATCCATACATTAGATAGTAAATTTGATATACACAATTTCATCAATTAAACTCATAATTATGATGTAACATCAATTGAGCTTGATACGTAATATTTTAATTGTTAAACTCATATATAATCGTAGTATATTGATAATTAACTCGATACAATTGATGTTAAATTCGATATCTCACTCTTTAACGACACGCGTAGTTGGACTATCATGTTTGTCTATATAAGATTTTGTGAATTCCTTTCCGTATAGACTGCCCAAAATCCAAACCAAACTAAAGGAGGCCCTTCACATTTTTTTGTAGAGTAGCCCAATTAAATAAGTAGATTGGATAAATTGATTGAGGCCACAGGAACAAGGAAGCATTGGGTTCACCCAATTTCAAGTTGGAGGCTTTTATCTTTAGTCTCGTTTCTCCACCCCAATTACTGTTATAATTTAATTAAATCAAAGTACAATATTCCATTTTTTCTTTTCACTTGAAGGAATCAAATATATATATATATATATATGGAGGAATCGAGGAAGAACTTCGATCCCAAGCCACTAATTAACCCAATAAAGTACGAAATTTTTTAATAAGTTACTAACCTTATAACATTAATTCCTTACTTATTTTTTTAAAGTAAGTTAAGTTGTAATTTCTCCATTTTGGTGTTCAATGAAGATTTGAAAAAACCAACAAGCAAAAAATGCATCCATTTAGGCAATATGATTAAGGAACTTATAAATTATGCAAAATCTACATCATAAAAACTGCTTTATTTTCTTATTGATACAGTAGAACACAAGCAAAGTTACAGCCATTCTTCACACAATATCCTTCATAAACTGCATAGATTATATCATCAACAGAGTCCTATTTTTCAAACCGTTTTCAACTTTAAAGAAGCACGATTATTTATTTAAAACACAGCAAACTTAAACTTGGCACACTTTTAGTATATAGCACTATCATCATATATATCGAGAAACAACACCGATCCCATAAATCCGAGTTTCTTGAAATGATCATGAAAGAAAGATTGGAAACTGATGATGATCGATCGATCAGCTTGAAATCCCAGTGTCATATGAATTTCCAGCCTTCCAATCATTTGGGATGACATTGTCGAGCTTAATCCAGTAGTTATTATTAGAATTTCCATAGCCATATGCAGTGGCTCCCATCCTCAAGGTAATATCACTACCCATTTGTAGATTTGTTATGTCAAACACTGCCCCATATGCCCTACGCATTGACCTCCATCTGTTGCGATCCTCCTATAAACAAACATTAATCCCAAGAAAAAAAAAAGTCACAAAAAAATCAATAATTTGACTGATTTCTTCTAATTCTAACAATATTTAAAGTATTTTTGTTTAACACGTGAGTTGCTTTAAGCTAAATTAAAGTGTGAATAAAATAGTTTAATATTTATTTTTCATTCGTTGCCCCTAATAGTGTGTGTCAATTTCACGTGTTAGATAAAAATTTCTCAAATATTGTTAGATTTGAAGCTCAAGGTCATTTTGAAACAAAATTTCAAATTAACGGATCAAATTGAGACAATAGCCCAAATTAAGGGATGAAAATAAAATATTTTCAAGTTAAGGAACCAAATAGAGACATCAGCCCAACTTAAGAAACCAATGGAGTAATTTTACCTTATCATTATTATTATTATTATAGAGCAGTCACCACACTATCAAGCACGAATTACAATAACGGTAACTGTTGTCCCACTTCATACTTAGTCGGGATTTGAACCTACAACCCCCATTTTATGTAGTACAAAAAACATAGATTTTTTAGTGGAACATAAGTGAAAGAATATTTTATTACCTGCCACAGTTGAATTGTGGATATCTCATAAGTTCCTGGTTGGTACAGCGGAACGATGGCTAGGTATCCAGGGGACTTGCTGGGCTCCTTGACTTTGAATTCTAGGTTGTTGTTGTTGTGTTCGCAGGGAACTCTCTGGAATACAACGTCAACAACTCCGAAGGGAAAGAGCTTCTCAGCCATGTTTGGAAGAGCTAGTTTTGCAAAGGCAGTTGCGCTTAGAATGAAATCTGTCTCGTCTCCTTGACCGTAATCCGTCACCACCACCATCGTTCCATCTTCTGAGCACACTCCTCGGATTGTGCATTTTACCTGAAATTAATTTCTCCAACGAACATTAATTTAGCGGGTGTTTTCGTGTATATTTCATCTGTATCACCACGTGCAATGAGTGACGTAGTGTTACGGGACGCACCTCCCATGCTTACCCCGCACCACATCGATGCCCAATGAGCCTATAATGACATGTTGCAGCCCTTGCCTAAAGCTGAGATCCGACGGAGCGGAATGGCACGACACGTCGCACAACGCGTCGCATCATATGTCGGACAACACTTGGTGCACGAAACATGGTGCAGCACAACAATGCCTAAGTGCGCCCCAGGCCCAAGCCTTAGCGCGCGCCCAAGTCCAGCACCATTGGCGCGCTCCAGCTGAGCAGCCCAGGCCAGCGCGCCAAGCCAAGCACCAGTGGCGCAGCCCAGCCTGCGCCCCAGCCATGCGCCCAGCCTGTGCGCCCAGCTATGCGCCCAGCCTGCGCGCCAGCCATGCTCCCTGTCTGCGCGCCCGCGCTCCTGCGCGCCCTGCGCCCAGCGCCTCCTGCGCGCCTGCGCCTCTGCGCGCCCAGCGCCTCCTGCGCGCCTGCGCCTCTGCACCCAGCGCCCCTGCGCGCCTCTGCGCCCAGCGCCCCAGCGCGCCTCTGCGCCCAGCGCCCCAGCGCGCCTCTGCGCCCAGCGCCCCAGCGCGCCTCTGCGCCCAGCGCCCCAGCGCGCCTCTGCGCCCAGCGCCCCGCGCCTCCTGCGCCCAGCGCCCCTGTGCGCCCAGCGTGCCCAGCAACAGCACCAGCGCCGCCACCTGTATGCGCACCCCGCGCCCAGCATCTCAACGACCAAGTCTAGCGGCGCCCAACCTTATAGATATTCATTTGTATTATTTCTTTACCTTGTAATAGTTAGTAAAGTAGGGGAAAATGTTAGTCTTAGTTAGATTGGTGATCTTTTGCAAGATCACCCATTTTGTACGCCCTGATCTCCCGTGGGGGAACTTCTAATTTTTAGCCTTCCTAGTTGTTGGTGGGGTTGATGTAATGACAGCAAGAGTTGGGTTCCCACCACCCATTTTGGCTCTTGGCTACTTCTTGTAATTTCCTTCTTTTATTAATGAAAACCAAGCTTTGGCTTATCAGTTTTGCCTTTGTTTATTTTCATCGATTCGGGAGGCTTAGTTGCAAGAACTTCGGGAAATGGCGGAAGCTTGGCTATCCGGTGATGCGGGGCCTTGCTTGCCTCACGGTGCGCTCTTTTTGGTGATTCAAATTGGCGCCCCGTGACAGTTGGTATCAGAGCTATGGAAGAGCCCCGAGCCTCTCGTGCGTGACTACCCTGGTGCGCTATGGGTAGGGTGACGAAGCGTGACTCTCCGTAGGGGACGCCTATGCAAACCGAAGGACCATGGTTCTTCCACGAGGGGAGCAATCCGTGGTGAAGGTTGGTAGGTGGCAAGCTGATAGGTCTAACTTGGAGTCACCTATCGGCCGATTGTGGTCCAAGTTGAGATCAGAGTCTGGAGACGGGATTGGATGGACTGGACGGTTTGGATCGCAGTGCTGACTGGGTTCAAATGACAGTTGGTTTGAGGGACAGACCCATGCTTCATCAATCTTTGTGAAGTGGTAACTTGAGAAGAGGCGATCTACGTATAGAGTGTGCACGCCAATCAGAGTACACCCCCGGTGGACGGAAGTGATGACCTGAGAAGGGGCAACTTATACCTAGGATGGGCCAATCAGGGGACTTGAGAAGAGGCGATCTACGTATAGAGTGTGTACGCCAATCAGAGTACACCCCCGGTGGACGGAAGCGGTGACCTGAGAAGGGACAACTTATACCTAGGATGGGCCAATCAAGATCTACCACCGTGAACGTTGAATCTTAGTGTGGTGAGTATTCGGATCCCAAGTGGAGACTCTCGAGGATAGCATCCTTGAGTTGCGGTTCAGCAGTAACCCAGGGAGCGAGACCCCTGGTGTAATGATCGAGATTTGCTTTGTGGGTTCTTGGTGGACAAGTGCCCTTATCATCAGAGATCAAATTGCTTCAAGGAGTACTTGGAGTAAAGAGTTGCGGTGTCCGATTTGCTGTGGGGTCGACTTGAGTGAACAAGTGCTCCAGTTATCGGCCGTGGCGTTGTCCGTTCTACTACGGGTTCGACTTGGTGGACAGGTGCCCTAGTGGTCGGAGGTGAAACAAACAGTTGCGCGTGTTTGCGCTTATTTTGCTGGTTCGACTTGATGCGTCAGAGGAGGTAGTCAAGTGTTCTAGGGTTGAATGGCATGATGTGCAGCATTGATTCCTGCGTGGTTCAAGTGGATGCGCTCATGGGACCAGGTCAACAATTGCGCGTGTGTGCGCTTATTTCGCTGGTTCGACTTGATGCGTCAGAGGAGGTAGTCAAGTGTTCCAGAGTTGAATGGCATGAAGTGGATGTGCTCATGAGTCCAGGTCAACAAACGCGCGTGTTGCGCTTATATCGCCGGTTCGACTTGGTGCGTCAGAGGAGGTAGTCAAGTGTTCCGGAGTTGAATGGTATGTGTGCACGTTGAGTCCTTGTGTGGCTCAAGTTGGATGCGTCGTGATACCAGGTCAACAAACGCTAACTTGCGGGTTGGTGAAAATTTTGTGTTGATTCAAGATGCTGAGTTCAAGGACAATGTTTCTTCCGGGAGTGGAGCAAACGGTTGTAAAGGGACTTATGCGGAGATGTGAAGCACAGTTATTGGACGGTAAGTTGAAGGGCAACAATTCTTCCGTGGATGGGGGTAATTTGGTTGCGAAGGCTTATCGCATATTATAAAGGTGTCAGAGACAATCAACATTGGAGCTATGCACGACTATATGGGTAGGGATGCATGGTTTCGTGTTCAGAAGTTCACATACCTTCGTTGTAGATATGCAGCGGTGACAGCATGTATGTGGCAAAGAGCTTAACCAAAAATCCATCTAGCTGATGGTCAACAATGGAACCTTGCACGACTATATGGGTAGGGATGCTTGGTTTCGTGTTGAGAAGTGCTAGCAGAAAGGGAGGTGCAGAATTGCAATGTGTAATTGTTCGTGAGTTGAGGCATGGACAGAACTACAGTGGACAACTGTTCGTGAGTGTCGCTATGATGCATGGACATGTTTGCTCCTTACCACCACCCCAGAAGCTATTTTTCATGTCGTGAAGACAGAGTGGAAAAGTAATGATCCGTGGCATGAAGTTTGGTCGGGATTGCTTGAAATCTAGTGGCGCAAGCCTTGTTCTTTATTGCAGCAACCCGGTACGTGAAGCCGAGAATAATGGTCTAGCCAGCAGTCAAGCACAGAGGGTTAAAAGGTCCTAGTGCAAGATTCATGGTGAAACTAAGTCGGCAAAATGGTGATTGGTCCAGTGTTCGTTTGTGGGAGATTGATAAACGACGCCCTAATCAGTTAAGCCGTTCATCAAGCAGAGATGGTTAGAAGCCCTAGTTGCAAGATGTATGGTGAGATTGAGATGGTCGACATTCAGAACATTCCACACCCGACCGGTCCAGCACACTGAAGTGGGAGATTTAAGAAGCACAGTCAATCGGTTAAGCCAATGATTGAGCGAAGATGGGTAGAACCCCAGAATAGCAAGATTGTTGGTGAAATTGAATTGGCACAGATCAGGACTTCCCACACCCAGTTCGAGATTGGTTATGAATGCTGAAATTTTGTCTCGTTCTGGGAACGCCCGTCATCAGAACAGAAGAAACCACCAACCTTGTCCCAATGGTGGTGTGCTCCAGCGGAGACAGTGATGAATTGGGTTAGAATACACAGTGGGGGAGAAGAATATTATGGCAAAACGAAGGAAGACTGCTCATACCGAGTCGTCACTTTGGGAAAATTTTTCTTCTCCTACACGGGACATTTTGCAGTGCAGGCAGTTGCAACACATGATATGCGCTGAAGCCAACCAAGCAGAACTTTTGGTCTTGTTGAACAAAAACTCAAACTAAGAACGAGTGAGTGGTCAATGAGCTAATCCTTTTGGATGGCACAGATGCATAAACAGAAGTGGGCACAAGGCGAGAAACCTCGATGCTTTCCCAGTGGTGAAGTGTCAAGAAAAATATTGACGGCGCCGAGGACGTCGCCAAATCAAGTGGGGGAGAATGTTACGGGACGCACCTCCCATGCTTACCCCGCACCACATCGATGCCCAATGAGCCTATAATGACATGTTGCAGCCCTTGCCTAAAGCTGAGATCCGACGGAGCGGAATGGCACGACACGTCGCACAACGCGTCGCATCATATGTCGGACAACACTTGGTGCACGAAACATGGTGCAGCACAACAATGCCTAAGTGCGCCCCAGGCCCAAGCCTTAGCGCGCGCCCAAGTCCAGCACCATTGGCGCGCTCCAGCTGAGCAGCCCAGGCCAGCGCGCCAAGCCAAGCACCAGTGGCGCAGCCCAGCCTGCGCCCCAGCCATGCGCCCAGCCTGTGCGCCCAGCTATGCGCCCAGCCTGCGCGCCAGCCATGCTCCCTGTCTGCGCGCCCGCGCTCCTGCGCGCCCTGCGCCCAGCGCCTCCTGCGCGCCTGCGCCTCTGCGCGCCCAGCGCCTCCTGCGCGCCTGCGCCTCTGCACCCAGCGCCCCTGCGCGCCTCTGCGCCCAGCGCCCCAGCGCGCCTCTGCGCCCAGCGCCCCAGCGCGCCTCTGCGCCCAGCGCCCCAGCGCGCCTCTGCGCCCAGCGCCCCAGCGCGCCTCTGCGCCCAGCGCCCCGCGCCTCCTGCGCCCAGCGCCCCTGTGCGCCCAGCGTGCCCAGCAACAGCACCAGCGCCGCCACCTGTATGCGCACCCCGCGCCCAGCATCTCAACGACCAAGTCTAGCGGCGCCCAACCTTATAGATATTCATTTGTATTATTTCTTTACCTTGTAATAGTTAGTAAAGTAGGGGAAAATGTTAGTCTTAGTTAGATTGGTGATCTTTTGCAAGATCACCCATTTTGTACGCCCTGATCTCCCGTGGGGGAACTTCTAATTTTTAGCCTTCCTAGTTGTTGGTGGGGTTGATGTAATGACAGCAAGAGTTGGGTTCCCACCACCCATTTTGGCTCTTGGCTACTTCT
The DNA here is from genome assembly GCA_016801395.1 of Leptodermis oblonga. Lineage (NCBI taxonomy): Eukaryota > Viridiplantae > Streptophyta > Magnoliopsida > Gentianales > Rubiaceae > Leptodermis > Leptodermis oblonga. The sequence continues at coordinate 4,034,262 of CM028757.1, forward strand.
TGTAATTTCCTTCTTTTATTAATGAAAACCAAGCTTTGGCTTATCAGTTTTGCCTTTGTTTATTTTCATCGATTCGGGAGGCTTAGTTGCAAGAACTTCGGGAAATGGCGGAAGCTTGGCTATCCGGTGATGCGGGGCCTTGCTTGCCTCACGGTGCGCTCTTTTTGGTGATTCAAATTGGCGCCCCGTGACACGTAGGCAGGAAAAAATATGTAAGAAGTCTAATTGAACCTCTCCCCTCCTATGACCACGTGTCATTTTGGAAGGAATAGTTAAAAATGGCTATTGAACTCTTAATCGATACTCATAGTATATGCAAAATTACATTGTTGACCATCACTCTTAGTAGTACTATTTTCGTCCCAAAATAAATAATGTTTTATTTTTATTTTTTTTCCGTAGAGATTAATTAGGAAAATTGATAAAATTATAACTCTAACCTTGTATTGGGTTGAGTAAACAATAAACACACAAAATTTTAAATTTCATGATTACAAGTAATAGTACGAATTCAAGTGGGGAAGGATTGAACGTTTGGTTTAATTACCAGATAACAGTCACCACAGCCAGCTCCACCACGATAAAGATTGGAAACTCCAGTCACTTGACCATCATTTATCGTTTTTCCATACTCTCCAAATCCACAAGCTCCACCTGTTCATATCAAATCAATAGGAAATTTTACAATCCCAAATAATTTAAATTTATCAAATACGTACTTATTAAAAAAAAGAAGGGAAAAAGTTTGTACGCACTTGAGGTTCCTAAGGAACCTCGATCGCCGTAATACGTTGCTCGAGAGACGTTGTCATCATCGTTTGATCCGCCATGGTTTGATCCGCCATGGTTTGATCCGCCATGGGATATTGCAGGCGAGATTGCAATAATGGTGCAAAGAAGCACCAAGTAAAAAGGGACAATAGTTTTAAGATCCATATATGATTCACCTCAATTATACAAACAAGTAATGAGGAATGCTTGTAAAGATTAGAGATGAGAAGGGCCTATATATAGGCGGAAATCAAAGCTTTATGGTTGGCTTGGCTCGTAACCGGTCCTAAGAACGTGCGAGGTTAGTAAAACTTAATTTTATTTTATTCGTTTCATTAGTTTATATTATTTGTAAATATACAATAAATAAGACATGATAAATTAAACGTGTGAACTCAAGTTTCGATATTTGTGGTTTCTCTAGTCTTACATGTGTCACTCCCAGAGTGCATATCTCTCATATTTTACCCCTTTTTTAATTATTTTCATTTTATTTCTTTCATCATTCAATTCAACTATTACCACTATACGGATCATGTCGACAAGACAGTATATATTTTCAACAATATAAAATGTATTGCCGAAAATTGTCTCATAAAAATGACAATTAATGTCATTTCCGAGTTGATAAATCCAAAATTGTTGGGTTTGTATAGGAGTTTCTCACCGTATCAAAGATTACCCCCCTTCAAAATCCGGATTTGACTTTAAATTGTCTTCTAATATGATCAATTTCACTAATTAAGCCCGTTTAAATGCCATCGGAAATTTAGTAAACTGAAGAGGATAATGGTGAAATGATCAAACGTTTCCGTAGCAATTTGGTTGATTCTCATGATCAAATTACATTTGTAGCAACTTTATTTTTTATTTTTCGCGTTGTGCGTGTTTTCTCAAAACAATAACAAAAATAATATTTTCCATAAAAGATATTCAGAAAGTACATTTGCAGTCGGATGTCATCTCGATTGGTCATATTTTTCGAGAAGCTAAGTCAGTAATTGATGGATTGGTAATTCTCGCCAGTGGTTCTGGCACCACAGCCTTTTGTGTTTGCTCTCTATCTCGTGAGCTTCGAGGACTAGTTTCTTTGGATGCACAAAATTTTCCTTACTTTAAGGTTAATATGTAGTTTTTTTAATCATATATCCTAAAATCATATGATAAATTGTATGAAAACATATATATATATATATATATATATATATTACTACAACCCTTTGTCTTCGTGCTTCCGTTTTGATCTTGGGCTATTCATTGCCTTGAAAATTATAAAAAAAATTTAACGATAAATTACATTTACCTCCATTAAATTTTAGGTATAATTATGAAATTATTTTAATTATGTGTGTGCGAGCAAGCAATATTTAAGCTTGCAAGGAGTATTTTGTAATTTCATAAACTAACATGGATGACTTTGTAACTATCCTAAAATTCAGGGAAGTGAAAGTAATTCATCCAAAATATTTTTGTTCAATTAGAAGAGTTATTATTAAAAACTTTGAAATATTATGGCACAGCTACCAGCCATAAAAAAATTAAAAAGATATATATATCTTTTTTCATGTCGGCATAAAGATCTCAACAAACCTTTTCGTAAACTCAATATTTGTCTTGTTCCCCTGATGCTTCATCTTTCTTTTCATTGCCTTAATGGTATACATTTTCTCTAGTAGCCATTGCGTTTAGTGCGATTGCACTAAAATTTGCGTCCAACCAAACGAAAACACATCCTCCAATCTGTAATCATAGCTAAAAGAGTATTAATTATTAAAGGCATGAATATTTATTGTAAGAAATACAACACGATTCTATTATTATTTAATGCATCTGATAGTTTAACAATGTGCGTAACAATCAAATGATGTGTGCATTGAATTTAGTCTCAACAATACTATCACAAAAATACAAGTATTGATTTTAGTTTATGATATATTGCGTATTGAATTTAGTTACTGATGATGTAATACGATTAAATTTAGCTGCTGAAATATCGCTTATTCGACTATGTTTACACGGTAATGTATCAAGCGTATGTCACAATAATGTATTTAGGAATAGGTGACTTCCACTCAGTGGCGTAGCCAGAAATTTTTGGGTGAGGTGTCTAAGGGCCTGTTCTTTAAGATTTTGTTTCGGTTTCAACAGTAAATTTAATATATTATAATCAATTTTCATCATTTTCAATACAATTTTTTACTATTCAGCTATACTTGTTTACATTTTGAATACACTTTTTACATTATAAAACTATTTTTTTCAAACAAAAACTCAACCCAACCAAAAAGAACAAAAAAGAAGAATGTCGAATGCTGATTTAGAGAAAATTAAATAAATATATTTAGAGAACTCCATTTCTAGGTTCATCGTTAAATAAATATATTTATGGGTTAAATGTAGAGAACCCCCGTGGTGTCGGAAAATAGTAAGGAACCACCCCCCACTCCCTCGCCCCCTGGTTTGCCCAAAACTCAAAAGTGGATGGAAAAATAACATTAGGGACTAAAAAATAATAAAACTAACGGTAGGGACTAAACTGCACTTAAAATAAAAAAAAATTAAAAAAAAGGGAAGAAGACGACTGTTCATCGTCTTCTTCATCCTCCCTTCTTCTTCTTTTTTTCTTTTCTTTCTTCTCCCTTCCTTCCTTCCTTCGGTTCTTCTCCCGTCGTAGTAAGGAACCTCCTCCCTTCCTTCGGTTCTGCAATTTGCAGAACCGAAGGAAGGGAGGAGGTAGAAGACGACGGACGCGGGGGAGGAAGAAGGAAGAAGAAAGAAGAGAAAAAAAGGGCAAATGTTTGGGGAAGTATGCGATGAACAGTACCTACCATTAGTTTTATCGTCTTCTTCCCTTTTTTAAAAATTGTTTTGTTTTAATTGCAGTTTAGTCCCTACCGTTAGTTTTATTGCTTTTTAGTCCCTAAGGAAGGGAGGAGGTAGAAGACGACGGACGCGGGGGAGGAAGAAGGAAGAAGAAAGAAGAGAAAAAAAAGGGCAAAGGTTTGGGGAAGAAGACAATGAACAGTGCCTACCGTTAGTTTTATCGTCTTCTTCCCTTTTTTTTAAATTTTTTGTTTTAATTGTAATTTAGTCCCTACCGTTAGTTTTATTGCATTTTAGTGCCTAATGTTAGTTTTCTATCCACTTTTGAGTTTTGGGCAAACCACGGGGTTCTTTACATGTTTTTATATCATGGGGGTTCCTTACTATTTTCCGAAACCATGAGGGTTCTCTACATTTAACTCTTTAATTAAATATGTTTTGCCTCAGACAACTAATAAGTCCGTTTGGGGGAGCAAAACAGCCGTGCCACTTCCTTCCAAAATCAGCAGAATGGATGTAGCGTTTTAGATTATTGTCAAAGAAGAAAAGAAACATAAATAAATAAATAAAATGTTATTAGGATTAAAAGTGGTCGAAAATTGAACTCATAACACTGTACTACAAATATTATTTATTTTATTTTATTTCTCTAAAAGAAAATTGTAAGATTGAAGTAACAGCCGATTAAGTGGCTGGGGGTATGAGAACCCTTTATTAAAATCCGAAATAACATAAAAATTTCAAGGGGGACATAATGAGTCCTACCTTAAAAGGTAAAAGTATAACTCATCTATTTTATTAAAAGAGTCATGTAATTCGACTAATTAGGAATCACAACAGTATAACTTTAAAATTGACTATTTTAGTAAAACAAGTGGGTATTTCATGCTTGTTTCCACTTGAGTTAGCTAGGCAAAGTAGATTTGCCAATTTTTATACTTTTCAAAATAACTAATTGATGACAAGTGGAAGGTATTATCAATTAATTCAGATAATCAAAGTGCTGTCTAAATTAAATTACCAAACATAATTAATTGGATGTATAGTGTTGGCGGGGAAAGGGTACTTTTTTTTTTTTTTTTGAGGAAAGGTAAATAATTATATTTCTCGAAAAATAACCACAATTAGCTTAAGCCAGCTCAACAAGTCAACTGTTTGACTGGTCCCTTAATTATTAATTAATTTTAATTAAATAAGTTGAATTAAATTGGACACGTACAATAACTACTAAGCTAGTAAAAACAACTTTTCACTTTTTATACAAATCCAAAACTTGTGTCCTGTCTTGAAAATTAAGAATTAAAATGACTCCATCCCCTGTACTTTAATTGGTCGGTACCACTCCTATTTAAGGTAGTAAATTATAGGGGGGCAATTTGTGTAGTTTTTGGATGCGGATTTAAGTGTGTGTCAATGTTTTTAACTACAGAGTATAACCTTACATATGTTATCCGTGTCAACTATTTAACTCGGAAGCATGTCCAATTGTAACTTATTTATGTATTATACTACAAATTACTAGTATTTGAATCGGTAAAAGAGGTTTTCATGTCAAATTACGTTGACTCATTTAATCTGTGAATTTACTTAGATATATATATATATATCTATATATATATATATATGAACAATGAAATTAATTAGAGATAATGCATGGTGAGAGAGAAAGTGAAGAGTTAACAAATATTGGGGACTGGGGGAAATTGATTTGACTGCGGGCTGCTGGGGGTGAAAAGGCAAAAGTATTTTTTTAACACTTTACGACGTTACCCTCAAAAAAAAAATACTTTACGACGTCGTTCCACTTTAAAAATATATATATTAAAACCTGAGAGGCATTCTTCTTCTTTTCCGACGTAGAAGCCTGAAGCGACTGAAATTCAGTCTTCGGCTGCCGCTTACAGGGTCTAAACCCTCGCCAACACTACCATTAAAGAAAAATTGGGGGTTTGGGGGGTCTTCAGACCCCACTTGGCTCCGCCCGTCCAAATTAAATGCAATAAACATCTGGTCCATTTTCCTTTGAAGGGACATTATCTAATACTCTAATGTGCTTTTACACCTTAAAGAAAGGGTAATTCATACAAAATTCTTTGTGGTTTTGCTCTAGTGATAGTTATATTTCGTGATTTGCAAATATTATGTTATATTCTTATTTCTAAACTAAAGTGTCACGTTGATTGAAATAATTACATTAACTGTGTTTTATATATAATCAAAGTTAGTTAACTGATTATTTAGTTAGATTTTCAATGCTAACATGGCATCATTAGTTAGCTAGTTAACTTAATTATTTAAGGGAACATGTATATCTATATCTGTATATGTATGCCAGTTTGAAATTGTTATAACTAATTAGCATATGGATCTTTTGGTTGTATATACTGAGGTAAGACTCATTACGTCTCCCTCGGTAATCTTTTGATTATTTCTTTAAAATTCAAATAAAAGGCCATCATACCCCTAGCTACTTAATCGACTGTTCAAATATATATATATATATATATATTTATTTATTTATTTATTTATTTATATATAGAAACATATATATTTTTTAATTTAAATGCTGAATTACCTACCCATTTTATTAATTGCACATTAATAAAATGAGAAGAATATATATATATATATATATAATATGTTTCTTACAACTTTCTCTCTTTATCAAAATTTTCACAATTGATACCATTTTTCATATATGTTAGAATATATAATAATATGTTAAAATGATCAAAAGCGTAACAATATACATACAAAAGTGATTTTTTTTTTCCAACGATCTAAACAAAAGTGTAATGATCTCAAACATAAGTGCCCAAAACTGTAATTTTCCCTGAGAATTAAGAAGACTAAGAGTTCAAGATTTAATTTATAACAGTCTCATTGTTGTATTTAAATATATTTTGTACTAGTTCAATAGGTAGGGTTAAAATAGTATTTTGCTGTCTAAAAATACACACAAAGTATTTCAATGCCTACAATCATAAAAATAAAAAAGTTGCACTCTTCTTGATAATTTTGTTTCTTCCTATGTTCTTAATAAAAAAATAAAAAACCTTCAAATAATAACTCTCCTCCGCCAGTACACAACTCCAAATTCTTAGAAGTTTCAGTCAGCCTTTGAAAGACTCTGTGAACCACAATTCTCACTCTCTTCTCTTGGTTCATCTTCACCATGAGAGATTATCCTTAAATTTTTGTTAGTCTGTACTCTAAATAGAGAAGAATGGTAATTTTAACGTATTATAGATTTTGGCCCTTAACATTTTTTCATGTTCAAGTTGCAGAAGAACGCTAGTGCACGTAGTTTCCGCGCCGATAATGTGAATTTTTTTTACCCACATGATACTTTAGCTTTAGTTTTAAAAGATTTTACGAATTTTTTTTTACCCACACGTAGTTTCCAAAGATTTTACGATAATCAAGCAGAGAATTATGTGACTATAATACACAATGTCAGCGCACGAAAGGTACATGTAATTCGCCCTTATAATAATAGAGCAAATATCATGTAACGCATATTTATATATGCGACCATTGTTATATTGGCCTTTTACTGAGATCTTGTTGTTGGCTTTTAGGCTCCATTCTCTTGGTAAACCATTTGAGAAATTTTAGTTTTAGCAAAGGAATATTTGTATGGAGGGAATTTTTTTGAGTATTTGTGTAGGAAAGAGAAGCATTTGTGAGTGAAAATTTAAAGAGAATTTTAAATTTTGAATTTTGAATAGAGTAAAAAATGAGGTTGTTTCTTTATGTTAAATTTTGAAAAAAAAAGTGATGATTTTCTTGGAATGGAATGAAAAAGAACAAAGTCGTAGCTTCAGATTCGGCCGTCCAGGCGTCGATTGCTTGGCTCCGTTCTTTTCTAAACTCAAATGGAAAATTTTTGCTTTAGAAAATTAATATTGTTTTGGAGGATATTTCTTTTAGGGCTTTGTGTAGAAAAGAGAAGAAAAAGTGTAATGATTATGTTATTTTTTGAATTTGTGTAAGTGAAAATTGAGAGGTAATTTTAAATTTTGAAATATGAAATGGGACAAAATTTTTTTTTTTTTTTGGTATAAATTATTGGAGGAAAAAATTTTTAAAAATGTGATTTTCTTGAAATGAAATTAAAAAAAATAAAATAACAGAGCTTAGGCTTTTCTGAGGGATTTGTTGTGTTTATAATCTATGTAGAAGACTAAGTTTTTGGTAGTCTCTGCTAACTAGTTCTGTTTGGTAAGATGATGTTTGTTATAAAATCTCGTTTTAAGGCATGTTGGTTATGGGTTGTTTCTTAAAACATGTTTTTAGAAGAAAAAATATTCAATGTAAAAAGTTTGTTGAAAATGTAGAAATGTGTAGTTAAATAGTAAAGAGTTGTATTGAATGTTGAGAAAATTAAATCAAGCTTAATTAGAAAATTTTATTTGTAGTAGGATTTAATAATTACTTCTTTAGTTTGTTTCCAATTAAAATTTAGTTTGTGTTGGGAAACTAGTTTTGGAGAAGAATTTAGGTAACTATGAGTCTATATAAAGAACTCATGGGATACTGTTTTCAGTTCAGCTCACAATCTGAAAGGTCAGAGATTTACCCTTTCGGCCCTGGGCCTTCGGGTTGCGTGAGAAGCCGATTTTGGCTATTTTTAGGGAGTCTTTGGATATTGTGATGTGTTGTTATAAGGGCCGATGTCATAAAATATGTGTGTTCCTGCTTATGCCTCTTTGTTTCTGGATTATTGAGATATATGTCATAAGAGATGAAGTGTTATGCTTATGCCTATGATAAAGTAAATTTGTAGATGTAAGTATTTCGAGATCGAACCACGTTAAATTGTGTGTAGTTTCATTGTTTGTGTTTGATTTATTTCGTAGTGCTTAATATCATTGCGATAAGAATATTTTTATATCCTACATTGAAAATGATAAAAATGATATTATAAAATATTAAATTTACTATGTAAAATAAAAAAGAAATGGGAAAATGACAATTATCCCCTTGTGCTATAATTAGTGTGACGGTTACCTCCCTATGTTTTCGAAATACACAGTTCAATCCTCATTTTTTAGATTAAAGTGTCACAGTAACATAAAGAACTTAGACCGTGTTGGATTTGATTTTATTCCTACCACTTAACTTTGAGATCAAATTTAATCAACTTTACATCCTGTTTTTTTTTTTTTTTTTTTGTTCAAATTTTAGGAATGTATTCACTTTCGATGTAGAGGAATTCTGATGTGGGTCCCATCGTATTCCACTAATGACAAACGAAGAAAGCTTGAATATTGTTGATTTCTGGGAGTGGTAATAGTCCACAAATTTTGTTAATGAAATGAGTGAATAGTCCAAAATATACCTATATTTTTCGATTGTGTCCGCGTTTATCCTTATATTTTTTTTGCAGCCACAAATGTCCCTAAACTAATTAAAATGGGCAAAAAAATGTACTAGCATCATGGCATGCGACTTTTTCAAGGGTAATTTTGTCCTCTTCATCTTTTTCTGTTTTCTTTTTTTTTCTCCTTAAATTTCCTATATATATATTTTCTGTTTCTCTTTTTTTTTCTCCTCAAAATAAATAAATATATATATATATATTTAACTGGGAATATGATAATTTTTCAGAGAAATAATAAAGCTGATTTCATTATTATATTTTAAAATTTATTTGAGTATTTTTTAAAAAGTATCTTGAAAAATTCTCATATTCCCGGTTAAATATATATATTTTTATTTTTATTTTTGTTTGGCCAATCATTTCATTTATAATTAAGTTGAAATAATGAAGCGAATTTTATTATTATATTTTAAAATTTATTTGAGTATTTTCTTAAAAGTATCTAAAAAAGATTTCAAACAAAAAAAAATATATATATATATTTAACCTGGAGTATGAGAATTTTTTGAGATACTTTTTAAAAAATACTCAAATAAATTTTAATGAAATTCGCTTTATTATTTCTCTCAAAAAAATTATCATATTCCCAGTTAAATATATATTTATTTATTTATTTATTTTGAGGAGAAAAAAAAAGACAAACAGAAAATATATATATATATATATATATATAGGAAATTTAAGGAGGAAAAAAAAAAAGAAAACAGAAAAAGATGAAGAGTACAAAATTGCCCTGAAAAAGTCACATGTGAGGCACATATCATGGTGCTAGTACATTTTTTGTCCCTTTTAATTAGTTTAGGGACATTTGTGACCATAAAAAAGGTATAAGGAGAAAAGCGGACACAATCGAAAAATATAGGTATATTTTGGGTTGTTCACTCTAATGAAAGAGTTACTGTGTTTAATGAGAGATAATTATATATTATAAGCAAGTGTTGATTGCGTACCTGATCACCGAATGTCATGTGTATTTATAGATGTAGTGGCCTGCGCGTCAGCCAAATTCCGATAGAATTCTTCATTGCAGCAATCAGAATTCTAGTTGGATTTCTTGAATATTGCCTTATACTATAGTGTTCGGTAGGAGGTGTCAAACGGGCTGGTATTACATGTGTTAAGTTAATGGGTAATGGGTACCTATTACCCATTCAATTAATAGTCTTAACTCAAATGGGTAATGGGTAGCTATGGATACCCATAATACCCATTATACAAAAATGTAAGGCTTATTTCATAGTTTATTAATAAAAAAAATTTCAAAATTTTTGAATTTCATTTTAGTTTTTTTTAAAGTGGGTTTTAATTCTTTGAATCTATTCTAAAATTTGAAATATTAAATTTTGTATACTTTTATATTTAATTGTATGTAGTTTTTTTGTCCAAACACAATTTTTAATTTTTTTATATTTATATAAATCCGTACATGTCCCGACCCCGATCCGAGGCCCGAAACTGGCCTGAGGCCCGAAACTGGATCCGACCCGAATCGGTCCAAAAATGAGCCCGAACTGAACTAGCCCAGTCCAAACCCAAACCTAGCCCTAAACCCGAGTCTAAACCCGAACAATTTTTGAATTAGTATTTATAACTGGGTAATTTGAAAATATTATAAAAGAATACATGGGGAAAAATTGTAAAGTAATTGTAAGACACGAAAAATAAAGAAAAAGAAAAAATAAGTTTGAACAAAAATAATAAAATGGGTCCACTAAAATAGGTGAGTTGTTGGATTTCTGTTTATACTTTTAAGGGTAGTTTTGGATGAGTATTTTTGGTACCCATCATGGGCGGGTTTTAGGGTACCCAATGGGCTACCCTAAACTCGCCCATTACATATTTAGCTCAAACCCACCCAGTCCATTATTTTTTTATGTGGGTTTTATTGAATTAATACCTAATAGGTTTGGGCGATTTTTGGGTTAATGAATTTTTTTGCCACCCCTAGTGTCAGGATTACTTATCGGTAAGAGTCATGTTCCTAGTCGGAGTAGGCTACAAGTAGTAGTATCCTCCGACTAGGAACATCCATGGGCCTTATTGGGCTTGTCTAATAATGGGTAAGATCGCGGACCGACAATGTCTCATCACTTCCTAAATATTAATTAATTGTGAATTACACATAATTATATTAGTAAAATTATTTTTAAAAATTCAAAATTCAAAACTGGACTCTTCTAATGAATAAAAAAAAATTTAGAAACTAAATTATTTTAATGAAATCCATAATACTTAAACACTCTGTTTCAATAAAAGAATTTCATTTGTAAACGCTTTTTTATTCTTTGTTACACTATTTTTGACTAGGAGCATGACCATGAGAAAAAATAAGACATACATATATGGTATTTATAGATTTAAAAAAAGACTTATGCTAGAGTAAATAGAGATATAATGCGACGGAATTTAGCAAAAAAAAGGGGTAGGTATAGCATACATAGAAACTATAAAAGATATGTTGAAGATATAACAACGTGTGTAAGGACACTAGCAAGAATTTCATTGATTTTTCAAATAACATAAGCGTGCATCAATAATAAGTTTTTGAGCCCAAAACTCTTTGCTTTAGTAATTGATGAGATTACTAAACATTTGCGCCAATAGATGAAAAATGAAAGAAATACGCCTAAACTGGTTTGGATATGTACGTAGGAGACCCATGGATGCTCCAGTAAGACGGGTAGAAAACAGAGAATCAACTTTAATATTAAAAAAAGTAGAGGAGGACCTAAAAAGAATTGGAAAACCTTTAAAATATAATATGTAATATTGGAATGTAAATGAATCAATGTGTCACGACTATACACGATGGTGAGATATGATCCATATAGCGGACTCCACTTAATGAGACAAATGACTAGTTGTTGTTGTTGTACATCGAACTTTTGAAAAGTTATATATTTTCAAAATAAAACTTTTCAATTGAGAAAAAAAATAGTATAAGAAAGTAAGATAACATTATTTTTAGAGTAATAATACACCCGTTCGAGTAAATTTATATATAAAATTATGTAAATTTATTTCGACAATAAATTATTGGATAAATATTTGCTCTAACAATAATATTTTGGAAAGGAGTGAGAGCCGTAAAATATGAATGGTAAGTATTGGCCATTTCACATTTGATCAAGTGGATGGATTGAATGGCGTTTGGTGTGACAACACCAAAATTTGCGCCTTGCCGAAGCTAACAGCACATACTCCCATGATCCCATCTGTATTCATAAGCTAGTGGAGTAGTATTAATTATTAATAATCGAGTGCAAAAGCATCCGTGTCGATAATAAAAATTACAAAAAATCTGGATTCAACGCAATATTAAAATTTTAAAAAGGACATGTTATTTGCAGGATAAATTTTACTAATTATATTACACATTTTAAATTTTTAAGTGGTGAAAAAACATAAATACCTTTACCTAATAACAAAAAAATTCTTACTTTAATTTTTTTTTTTTTAATTTTTAAAACATCATAGCTGTTTGAACCTTCAGCGGCAACTACGGCTGGCCTGTGACGAAGGTAACGAAAGTTCAACAAAGCTTCGCCACAGGCCGGTGAAGGTTCTGGACTTCCGTGGGCCTGTAGCGGAAGGCTTAAACTTCCGCCACAGGACGCATGAAGTCTCGTAAATTTTCGCCCGGCTGAAGTCTCCCTCTTTTTCCTTTTTTTAGAAAAAAAAGAAAATCTGTTTCTGCAATGGAAATGGGAGAAAGGAAGGCTGCAATTGGAAATGAAAATCGAAAAGAGGCATACTATATGCAGTAACGGTTTTACTAAACGCAGTAACATTCCCCTGTAAAAAGTCTAAATTGTCCTTTATGAATAAAATTTTTTTTTTTCCATTTTTTAACTTATAAGTAAGGTGTGAAGTTCAGGATTTTTTTTAAACGTTCAGAGTTAGTTGTTTTCCATTTACATTAAACTGCAGAAACACTTGTTTTCCATTTCATCACTGACACGTTCATTCAAATATGGCCGATATACCCGAGTACGATCCATATTACACTGTAAGTAACACTGTATTTATTTTTTTAATTTATAGCAGTTTGCGTAATTTATGTATATACCGCTTCACTTTAATTTTCGGGGAAAAGAATCCATTATGGGGGATTTTTTTCCCGGATCTGCGATTATCCGGACGTTTTTTTGCCGGTTCTGCAACATTTCAGACGAGGAGACTGTCCCACGGTCCAAAATAGCCGGAATACCGCCTTCTGGCGGTGGTATTCCCGGGGAAAATACCGCCTCCGGCAGGCGGTATTTTAGCCTGAAATATCTCCGCCGGGCGGCGATATTTCCGGCCAAAACACCAGGCCCGGCAGCCGACCTTATTTCCGGCGGGCGTTTTTCCTGCTATTTTCCTGGGAGAAAATCCCGGGACAGTCGCAATATCCATCTAACCTATGCTAATCATAATTGTGTCAGAACTTTGGATCTGGCCGATAATATGATTGCGCAATATATTTGCTGAATAGAAATTTTAGTGTTTAAGTATGCTGAACGAGTTTTTTTATGTTGTTGAAAGGATTCCAAGTTGAGAATTATGACATTTATGCTGACCACACCGAAGTATTTCAGACGACCGAAGAGTTCATCAGTAAGGAAGGTATGATTGCATGGGTTAAAGCACGAGCAGCTGAAAATAATATGACGACAAAAATTACATCTTCTTCGAAAATGTTGGGGCTGTTCCTAACAAGAGGGAGAAAAGGTAGAGTTGAGATTTGGTGCGATAGATCATGAAAAGTTAGGGATAAGGCACCCATACCGGAAGGGAGAAGCAGACGGGGCAATACAAGCAGCAAGATGACAAACTGTCCATTTCACCTGAAGGGACGAGAAATTGATGGGGGAAAGTGGAAGTTAGATGTCAGAAACGGTATGCACAATCATGAATTAGAAGAAGTGAGAAATTGGCATTCAGCGCAGACACGTTTAACAGAAGCGGAGAAGAAGAAGATTGCAGAAATGTCCAGTATTAACATCAGGCCGAAACATATATTGGCCCAATTGCGCGCAGATAATCCGGAAAATGTCAGCCACATAAGACATGTGTACAATGAATCAGCAAAAAGTAAAAGGGATGCGAGGGGAGGTATGACTAACATGCAGTATTTCTTCAAATTTTTGCATGATCACGAATACTTCTATGCGTACTCAGGCGATGACGGAAGCAATGCAGTGGGCCACATCTTCTTTGTGCACAAGAAGGCGCGTCATCTACTTGTTCTGTTTCCGTACGTTTTGTTTATGGATACAACGTATAAGACAAACATGTATGACATGCCTCTGCTGCAAATTGTAGCTCATGTACCTACAGCTCAGTATGTTCATATCGCGTTCATTTTCTTGAGGGATGAGACTACTCCGAGTTATTACTGGGGATTGGCGCAATTGAGCACTTTATTCGAGGAAAACAGCTTCCCCCACGTGGTCATGACTGATTGAGAGACCGTATTAATGAATGTTGTGGCACTAGTTTTCCCACATGCTACCCAGCTACTTTGTAGGAGACACATTGAAATGGATGTCAAGAAACATGTAGTGTCAGTTTCATCAATATGGGGTTAATAAGACAAAATCATTTCATTGCTTTGCTAACGACAGGGGAGGTCTTGCTACCACCAATCTATCCGACGTGGAGTAGCCGGGCCTCAGAACAAATGCAGCTTTGGAAATCGCATTTGGATGGAAAATTAGGTGCATTCCGGAATAAAGCGACTGCTGAGTGTTAGTATACGATAGTTTTTCAATATGTACGGCTTAACGTTAAAAGCAATTTATTTTTTGTACCTTTTTACGCTCGAAACATAAGATCCGTATCTTCAGTATTTTGGTGTTATACATTTTATCATTACAGAATTTAAATAAAATATCTATACATCATTGCGATTGGCGGTATCTCTCTAGACAGTGCATTTAAAAACATATTAAAAACAAAGATTACAACATATGGGACTCAGGCTAAATGTACTACAGTGCCGGCATCAAATCCTCCAAATGACAAGCCACCTCCTCTATAGCACTCTCCCTCACTTCAGTTGGGACGGTATCCCGGTTTCGAGAATGAGCATAATACATTTTACTTGCTATATATTGCAAGCGCTGCGTTTGGAATAAATATCGACTGAATGTTAAAAAGATTGACGCAATTATATACTTAATCAGCAGAAAAAAAAAAACATAAATATGTTGTTCTTACCGCAACCGCAGATAGCTGTTTCGGGTCCATTGGCTCAGTCGCAGGCATGTCGTCGGGACTAACACGAACGTGCGTCCGCGGAAGGAAGTACTCAAGGTACTCAGGGCACGTCTGATCGGCCCAATTAGCCCTCCCCATCCCCCTTAACACCTTATTCTTGGGGTACATTTGCGGGATCTTAAGATTCGTATCAAATACGCAGGAGTACCTTTTTATTTCAGGGCATCTGTAACAGCTCTTTGGCTGTAGAACTGGGTGAGGGATCGTCTGAATGAATCCAAATTGCCGCAGAAACCGATCTAGCATGTATGGCTCTGCGACCCCAGGGCAATAAATAAGACCCCTATACAAGGTTATTGCGTGCGCTCCTGTGGGATTCGGCCCAAAAGGAAGCTAATTGACCTAGTGCGTGTGAAACATAGTCAGTGGATAATCGACTAGGTCGGAAATTACAATAATAAACATAAGAAAATTTAAATGACAGGAGAAATATTACCTCTTCGGATTTCATTCCGTCCAGGGCATGTCTGTATTTCAACATATCCCAGTTAGGCTCGCGCTTCCTTCCGGTTCCGACGTGCCACTTAATCGATGCTGGCCAATCGGCATCCCAGGATCTCTGTTTTGCCGGACTAAACGCAGGAAAGTATTCGTATATCCAGCTCTATTAAAAAAATTTAAAAAAAATTAGTCATTTTTTTCCGCAGGTATAAGGAATGAAATAATTTATAAACGATTCTTACAAACCTGCAATAAAGTCAAGACACCCGCCTAACTGGGAACCGTCCGCTCTAGAGGCCCGACTAAGGTTCCGATATAGGCTCGCCAAACATGCTGCCCCCCACGCAAGTCCGCCTAGGCTTTCTACATCTTGGAGGTAAGGCAAGAAGTGCCCAAGGACGTGGGTTTTTTTCTTATCCACGAACAGGGTGTTCCCAACTAACCACAGCAAATAACATGCGGCAGCATTGGAGGCGTCCACCTGTCCAATGAGACATTGCTCGTGGAGGAGGGACATTTTGACAGTGGCAAAATCTCGATCCCCGAGCTGGTTTTCATGAATCCCCGACGTCTCTAACAACAGTTCCTTCATCTCTGCCGGCTTAATTTTCCACCCAATTGGCGAACCCCCAATCGAAACACGCAATATGTACGCAACGTCGTGGAGACTGATACTCATCCCTCCAAATGGCATGTGGAATGTATTAGTTTTCGGCTGCCATATCTCAACAAAGGCACTTAGGAGTGCAGAGTCTAACTCTGGATGCATAGACCAACACAAATGTGCCAACCCGGACTGGTCAACTAGAGTTTTCATTTTCCCTTCTTCTAAAGCCCACTTTTGCAGATTGTTATAGCCATTATGGCACAACAATGCACCACGTTCCTATGTAATGGAATGAATAACATAACACTTTTACTAACCCAACTTATTAATCATAAATAAAAAATTAATAATAATCATATCAAGAAATATGTAATAAATCATGAAAACGATACCTGTCGATGCCATACGTAGTAGGCAACATGACCTTTAAAACTCTGTAGCAACTCCGGATCTGACGGTCCACTGTCAATCGGACCATCTAAAGGCCAGTAAGCCTTCCACCCGGCATCCCCTCTGTAGCCAGAACCGGACCCAACCCCTGACACTGACCTACGCGCGGAGCCTATTACTTCTTTTCCTTTTTCGCTCCTCCGTCGGTTGGAATCATTTTCCCCTTCATTTTCATCCCCCAACCGCCCCGAGTTCCCTCCCATGTACCCCTGCGACTGGGACATGTCCGTCTCAAATCTTTCCGCATTTTCCCTAGCTTCCTCCTCCTCTGCATTTTCAATGTATGGCGGAGCAAATGGAATTTCGCGGTAATCAACGTTACTTTCCCTCGTCGCATTTGATAAGCGAGAAGATCCCTACGCTCTTCCTGCCACTTTCCTCTGCCGCTCGGATACAGTGAGATGTATTCGGCCACCTCCTTCCTCAGACGAGGACTGCGTCGCATCAGTGCTTCTATCAACCAATAGCATACTGTCATCCTTTCTGCTTTTGCTTTTGGTCAATTTCAATTTCTTCAATGCTTCTGCCATCTGCAATCATAAAAACGCACATGTATCAATACGAAATTAATTACTAACATATAAAGAACGAGAAAACGTTTACAGTTACAGAAATTTTAAAGTATCGTCGCAAAATTCGCCCCGTTCGGGCATAAAACATCCGGATATATCCCGCCGCCCTGCGAAAAATACTGCCGGCCGCTAGACAGTTTCTATTCTCCGGAGAAAGACAGCCGCCGGACGGCGGTATTTCGGCGGTATTCCGGCAGAAAATCAATGACGTTACGACGATCCGGGAAAAAAAATATTATTTTTGGGTTAAATACTAACAAATTCGGATATATTATAACTTCTAACAAAACTTCGGTATGCCTCTAACTAAATTAATAAAACAAACAAATAATCTCACAAATAAAACAGTACCGAAAGAAATATTAAATTGAGGCACTAACCTTTAATCGATCGTACTCGCAGTAACCGTTTTATCCGATTTAGCTAATTTAGAGTTTTCTTAGCTTAACTTGCATTTCACTTCCTCTGTAGGCGCAACCCGGGACATGTTTCCCTCTTTTCTTTTTTTTTTTCCCCCCGGGGGTACTGTTCACCCGTGGGTGAACAGTAACCAGTGTGGGTTACTTTTTCACTTTTTCCACGCGGGTACTGTTCATGAACAGTAACCCCATGGTTAAACAGTGCCTTTTATTTATTTATTTATTTTTTGTTCCAGGGTGAATTTTAGCCTTTTTACAGGAGAATGTACTGTGTTTAGTAAAACCGTTACCACGTTTAACAATTTCGATCGGAAATTGCAGAAGATGAACCTAGGACGCATGCCTCGAAGACACAAAGGAAAGAAGAAGAAAGGTAAAGGGCAGTTCAGTAAATTGACTAAATAAAATTTTAAAATGTGTCATATTTTTAGTAAAACATGTACTTCAAATAACAATTTCCTTTTAAAAGCATGAAACTTTTAATAGAACAACTATTGCTGTATACATGAAAAATTACATTATATGCGTTTAATTGTTTGATGGTACACTTCAATATGTCCAGATTCTCGAAGGGAGTAACTCCGTAATTCCGCTGAAGGGTTGGTAAGCCGCAAGGGGTTAGGAACTTCTGGAGGGATCTGCACGCTGAACCTATCAAGAAGAGGGAAATCGTGAGGGGGGCTTCACAGCTGTGTTCCGAGAGCAGGTTTTGACGATCAATTTAGTGATCATTCAAGGGAGTAAGTGTAACTTTAATAATTCAAAGAGGAAAAACCTTTTACCATGTGGCTCTTGTTCACTGAAGTGTTTGGGCACCATTCTTCGTGAAGGGGGAAGCTTCCTAGGGGGATGACCTTTGAAAGAATGGGACTCTTTAGAGTTTAGTTTCAATAGTATTATTACATTTATGTTATAAAAATACGTGAACTAATTTTAGTTTTTAATGTATCACATATTAAATTTAACCTATGAAATATCGAGTTTTTAACTGTCGATGTATCACAGTTATAAATTTAGTTATTTATCTATTGCGTATAGGTTGTGATGTGTTTTCAGTAAATATCAATCAGTATAATGTAATTCTGAGTAGGTAACTTTGGCTTCCACTATGGTCCTTTCATCTTGTCAAATTAAATGCAATAAAAATCTGCTCCATTTTCCCTTTAAGAGACAATTAATATCTAATACACTAATGTAATTTTACTTGAAGCACTTGACCTTTTCTTTTCTTTTTATTCTTTAGATATTTAAGCTCGTTGTAAATGTTTTACTACTGAAAAAAAAAATGTTATCATGAATACATTCAATTTGTTTGAGTTTTTTCTTTTTTTTTCTTCTTCTTTTAAAAGACGTCATTATATTTCTCAAAATGGGTAAAAAGTGTCATTCTCGCCGTTTTCTTTGTTTAAAACTAACAGAATGGACCTCATGTGTATTTTGCGGTCTTTTTTAAAGCGTGTTTTTATCTACATAAATTGAAAAAAAAATGTGAATTATAAATGGAAAACTTCTAAAACCCAGCATCGCAGTAGAATGTCGACAGGTAGACAAGCGAGTGAGAGCGAAATGAGCACTTAGTGAAGTTGGACACCTATAGCTATTGTGAGTAGCATTTAGTTTGCTCTTCGTGCAGCATAAAATATAAGGGTACAGTTGGCGCGGAAATAGAATGAGAAAAATTTACCAGTAATTTTTGGGATTAAAATTTTAATGTTTGGTTCATACTTAAATTGATACGGTTATTAATTCTTAAGTTGAACTAGTCTTTACGCTAGTTCAAGAGCACTAATTCAGTTGATATTTTATTTAGATCTCCGAACTTAGCTATAATATAGTTAATAGTGATTAGTGGCTTAATTGATTTTAGCATAGTGGATTAATGTTAGCATTATTATTGTTAGGAGACTATATATACATCTCGGTTGTACTTCTCCTTCTTAGGAAGAAATATTAAGAATCTTTTTCTCCTCTAATTTCATTCCAATCTTCTTTTTTACTTATCTTAATTATGATTAATTATCCCTATCTATCTCCTTTGCGTGTATTTTCTCTTCCTTTATTGCTGCTCCAAATTATAACTATAATAGTAGTATTAGAGCCGATTTTTGTTTCGATGGATACTCAGGATACAGAATTTTGCGACTATGTTTAGTAAATTTTAGCCCGACCTGAATCCAAATTCGAAAGAACCCATACTACTCTATAGATGATGCAAACAGCGTTGTAGGTTTTGCCCTTCACCGCACCATAAACACCAGTCCCCATTATTGTTGACCCCATCGTGTCAACCCCAGCTGCACCTAAAGCAAAGTCCCATTCAACTCCTGTGATTCTTATAGGCTGCCATTGATTCAACGTCGCAGCTCGTCAAAATCAATGGCAGGAAGATTTTCGGAATGCCGTCAGTTCCTCGCAGCAACCCCATGTTGGCCTCCCCTTCCTCAGCGGCGAACGTAGAACAAAATGTTAGAGGAGGAGACCTTATTGGCAATTTTTTTCCCACGTGTCATTAAATAAAATACATGTTACTAAAGTATCAAAAAAACCATAATAATATATGTCCAAAAAAAAAACTTAATAAGAAAAGTAAAAGCAAAAAAATACTAGTAAAACAACTATTTCTTAGTGCCTGAACCACCAGTACCGGACAGGTCTATAAAACGAGATAACTGTGTTCTGCGTGTTCTAATAAATGCCTCTTCTCCTGTCTTACGTCCTCTGTGCATATTTTTAAAAAGAGAGCACCCAAGAAAAATGTGGCATCTTTTGATACGCTATACTCGAACCATGCATATTTCTCAAACCAAGCACTTTGAAAACATCTAGAATCCTTACCATGTTGTTTTCGGGGATAATTATGACCAATTGGTCGACAAGGGTCTCTAACCAAATACTCTCTTCGAACTTGGTCTCTAATAGAACTATCATATTCTGTGATTGATTTCCATAGGCCTGGCTCCATGACAATATCATTCCGGTTGAATTCCACACGAGAATGTTTTTCGTTACTTTTATCCTCATGAGAGTTCTTAGAAATCTCTACACCACGTTTCAAAAATTTATCCATAACCTAGCAAAATTTATCAAACTTACCAAATTAAAATTTTATCATTCAATAAACCCAACAACACAATAGCATAAAAAAACAGTCTCCACACTCACACAAGTTATGAAATATATTAAAACTTATTCAAAATTAATTAATCAAGATTAAATCACAATGATATACATAAACATTCAATTATAAATTAAAATTTCATCTACATTTACAATTTTATTTTTTGCTTCCCAAGACAAAAGAAAGGGAGTAATGTACACAAAAATTAAAATTTACAAACAAATAACTTACAATCTTTTAGCTAGGTGGCAAGAAAGGGAGATATGAAGGTAGCGGAGGGTGGCAGCGTCGCGGAGCAGCGGAGATGATCCGACGGAGGGAGGCCTGAGACTGCGGCCGGTCCGTTGCTGGCTGCAACCATCTAGGGGAAAAGGTGTGTTCGGTTGGGAGGCAAAAAGGAGAGGGAGTGAGTGATTGTGATTGAATTTTGTTGGGTTAATTGATTTAGGGCTTTTAATTTGGGGAGGGATTTAATTGCAATTCACAGTTTTTTGAAAAGGCCCTTAAGTCTTTTTTTTTTTTTTGGCCCTTAGTAAAATGACATCATTTTATTGAGGGCAAAAAAAATTAATAAAAAGCCCTTGGGTGGAGCTGATTCAGCTGAACCGCAGGTGGGGCGGTCCTGAAGGGTAGTAATACTCCTACCCTTCGCTCCCGGAGCAAGGAGGGGCATCGGCACCCCCCACCCCTCCTTGTCTCCGCTGCTGCCCTTCCTTCTAGCGAATCACCACCCAAGGGACCCGCTAACACTGTGAGAATGGCTCGTGTTACTACTGCGACGAGCAATTCGTTCCACCGATGCGAACGACTGCAATCCTTCGTGATCAAAAATTGTCGTCCATCAAGCAATGACAGGGGTGGAAACACGAACTTTCCCACTGATTGTCGTGCACCAAACTGAGTGATGCCGCCAAGGTTTAGCCAACATGTGTCTTGAGGACAAGACTCATCCCAAGGGGATGGAATAATATGGTTATTAATTCTTAAGTTGAACTGTTAAAATATTATGGTAACCGTAAAGGTGGACTTCATGACCACGATCAGTTACCTATCCTTCCTTATAAGCCATCCCACTAATTGAGACAATTATGGCATCTAATTGATCGACCATGATATTGGATTATTATGATTGATTGAGGAAAATCAGGGAGAATTATAAGTTGATTATAATTTATTACGATTGACCTCTGATAGGGTAGGTCACAATTATATATACGTATCTCCCCGGTCCCTCTCTCCACTCAACCAACGTACGTAGTGTGCACCCATCAGCATACACACGACTATAGTGAGAGAGAGTTTGGAGAGGGAAGACCGGAGACTTCGTGCGTGACTCTATCAACACTCCGATAACATCAATGGCTCAAGGTAATATCTTACTTCGTATTTACAAATCATAGCCAAAGATACACTCATGAATTCTAACATGTGGTATCAGAGCCTGGGTTAAGGTTATTGATTTGTAGATCGAAATCATTGTTTTATGTCCTTGTTTGGTTGCTGAACTATTCGTCCGATAAATATTTGTGAATCGTATGATGTGGGTTAATTCGTATGATGTATTGGATTTAAAATTTATATCATCATATTTTATGGATTAAGGCTAGTACAGTATATGTCTTCATTGCATTAATAATCAATTCGTTCTCCATGATTCCTTACAACTTTTTGGCTAGAATTAATTATTCCTTTCGACATTGCTTATGGCACAATGCTAAGGTCATGTTCACAAATCAGTTTGTGAAACATGGATTTATGTCCTAACATTGTCAGTAATGAATTCAGTTTCTAGATCTGGGCATATACATGAAAGTTTGATTAGTTTTAATTACTGGTGGTCTAATTTTTCTTATTTGAGATAAGTCCAATAATTTCAATTGAACGTATGTGGATAACTTATTTTGATTTAAGATTCCCTATTTTCAAATTGTGGGCTTGCTTGCAAATATCCTTTAATCCTCTCCAAATAGTTGTTTTTGTTAATTCAATTCACTGGCATTTAATCTTTGATTCTCCGTTGCCTAAAATCTAAAAGAAAACAATTTAAGTATTCTGTTGTACAGTGCTGTAATCTTTGATTATTAAATGTGCATACTGATTTGGATTAAAGTGATTTTTTGGGTTTTAATTCTATGGGTTCAGTTATGAAATTAATTTTTTCTGCATATATGAGTTAAACATGAAATAAAATCAGTCCTTATAAATCACATGAATTTGTTTTTGGGAATTGTTCTCTTGCTGCTGTGATTTGTGGGTTAAAAAAAAATCTCATTTTAAAATATGACTTTCTTCAATTTCTGAAATTTACTCCTTTTATATATGGAAAATATATGTTCTCATTTCCTTTTTAAAAGAAATTAAATTTGGTAGCTGCCCAGAGTTTCTTTGTTTTATGAAAGAAATTAATCTGTTTTCCAAATATAACATATATATAATGAGTTGATTGGCTTTCATAAATTTTTTTTGGGAAGTTTTGTACCCTTCACGTAAAGTTTCATTGTACAAATTCTAGTTTTATTATATTATGCATGTTCATTAATTTCTCAACCCACGAAGGGTTATAATTAATGAATTGAAAGTCAAATTTTGAATGATTCACACTACTAAGATGAAACTCACATTTTGTACTAGTGAGTAGTAGGCCAAAATAACCTTATAAACATTAAAGATATTGAAAACCCAATTATCAATAAGCAACCTAAGATGAACCTAAGAGGGGGAGGGGGTGAATTAGGTTCTTGACACTTTTAAAAATATTTCTTCTACAATGAAGAAACAACTTTGAAAAACCATTTTCAAAGCAAGTGTAAAAACAAAGTTTACAAATTAAGTGAGGTGTGTGATTAGTGTTTTGCAAATCATAAAAGCAAAGTAAAGGAAGACAAAACACAACCGATTTAGAGTGGTTTGGATTCCCCTTGAATCTTAGTCCACTACCCAAGTTCTACAACTTGGGATTTTCTAACCCTCTCAAATGAATCACTTAAAGGTGTAATTCAAACCTTTACAAATGCCAAAATTCTACCTCTAGAATTTAGGACTTTTTGCTTAATCTAACTCTAGACTAAGACTCCTTTGCCTAATGGCTAACAATGAATCTTTTTCCCCCGCTCCTTCCTCAAGGACTTAGGGTCTTACTCAAGACTTCATTGCCTAGCTACTAGGACTTTTGCTCAATCAACCTCTTGATCAAGACTTTCTCCCCTTTGCCTAATTTAACTCTAAACTAGGACTTTTACAATTGCCTCAACCAAACTCTTGGTTAGGACTTTTACAATTGCCTAAACTCAACCTCTTGAGCTAGGACTCTCCTTTCTACTTGCTCCCCCTTTCTTCTTGCCTAACTCTTTACTCAAGAGTTGGACTTTCCCTATATACAAATTGCCTACACTCAAACTCTTGAGTTAGGACTTTTCTAGACGTGTTTATAATGATGAAATACTCCAGAAATGGAGTTTACAATTTGACACAAAAACAGGGCACAAATGCCTCTTGACAATCCTACCTTAACAAGCTATTTTGACATATAAAAGATTGAAATGAAGCTTGAACGTGTTGTTAAAGTGTAGGAGATGTTGGGGAGTCATTTGTCTTCATTTTGCAGCTTGGGGGGTATTTATAGGAAAAAGACGGCTCTTGAAATGATTTAAAAACGGACAAGAAATGGCCAACCCGAAGCTCCCGCGACAGACTCTGCGACAGCCGCGACAGTCGCAGGCCTGTCGCAGGCACGCGACTGGCCTCGCGCTGCGCGAGGTCTGCGCCTGTCGCACGCGGCTGTCGCAGCATGCGAGGTCTGCGCGCGGCGTGGGGCTGCTCTGCGCGAGGTCTGCGCACGGCGTGGGCACGTCTGGCGTGGCTGCTCTGTGCGAGGTCTGCGCGCGGCGTGGGCACGCGCACGTGGCTGTCAGCCCTTGTCGGCCTGATTTGACATCTTTTTCGTTTGCTTGCCGTTTCTTCATTTTAACTCCGTTTTCTTCGCCGTTTTTTGCGTTGGTTCAGCCGTGAACTCTTCTATTCATTTTCTGACTTAGAACCACCGTGGGTCCCACCTTGGGACATACTCGGGTCGTATTTTTCTTCTTTCTTCATTTGCTTTCCATTTCTACATTTTTCACTTAGAAGAACCGTTAAATTAATTCTCATATTTGTTAACTCATCAATCAAAATAAGGATTAAGACCAACCGGGTCTAACAATCTCCCCCTTTTTGATGATGACAAAACAAATATGGAATTCATGACAATAAATCAACACTTTATAAATTTGAGTAACTTCCCCTCAATTTATAATCTCCCCCTCAATTCCATAATATTTTCTCCCCCTTTTTGACATCACAAAAAGGACTTAGCATGCATATAAAATGTGAAAGATGCATACAAATAAAGAAATGTACAACTCAAAAATAGATAAAATCGATTAGGTCATGAGTTGAACATTGAATTTGCTCTCAAATATGAAAATTTTGCCTTTGCCATTTTAAGCAAAATCAATTGATCTTTTGACAATTAACCAATTTTAAGATCTAATGTCAATGCTAGTTCAAAATTTTTCTCCCCCTAAATTCTAGCATAAACATTTCAAAGAGCTTAACTAATCAATTAAGAAGCATACAAGCTTCATTCAATTTAAGGAGCAAGTTAAGCTATGACAATTAAAGGATTCATTCTCACTAAAGAATGACCACTCTTAAACACATGAGTTTTTAAGAATTTTGAAATATGGCATCAACTCATGTTCAAAACAAGTTGAAAATATGCAAGCAACTTCAAATGACCCTAATGATAAACATGCATGCATCTAACACACATTAGGATGCATCATGTCAAAGTCAACGTATTGGTCAAGCATGCAAAATTTTCAACTTTTCATGAATTTGCTTTTCTTAAGTTTAAAAACTTCATTTCTTCATGCAAGCAAATTCGATTAGGCATATAAAGTATTTCAAGAATTCATGTATTCACTTTTCATGCATACTCTTGAAAATTAACAAAAAGTCAAACTTTTTCTAAAATAATGCCTATTTTCTTAAAACTTGTCCATTTCATCATGTAAATCCAAACTAAGCACATGAGCAAGTTTTAATCAACATATGCAACATATAAAAGCAGTGAAACATTTTAGATCATGCATATGTGTGGAGTCAACCTACCGGTCAACACTTTTCAAGCTTAAACACATTAAGCTAGTAATTTTGAAAGTTGCAATTTTCAAGTTTCTGTAAGTCATTTTATCATTCATGCAACTTTAAATACTCAAGTAGTTTATGCACATAGTTTCAAACCATTGAAAGCATGCATATAAGCAAAGTCAACTACTTGGTCAAACTTATTCAATTTTAAGCATACAAAGCATTCATTTTGATAGTTGCATTTAAACCTTAATTTTCTCAAGCAAGCAACTTCAAATCATCATTTAATTCATGCTTAAAATATCGAATAAGCTACAGCATGTATATTTCAAGAGTCTAAAAGTCAACATAAAGTCAAACTTCTAGCTATTTTCAAATAAAGCTCATAAAGTCATAAAGACTTTCATTAACACATGCTTTCAATCAAAATGATTCAAGGATATGAATTTAACATACAAGTTTTATTTAAGCATAACATACATTTCATATCACATATCCATCATTTTGAACATAAGTCACACATGTACATCATATTTCACTCAATTGACATACAATCATCAAATCAATTATGGAGCACTCAAAGTGAGTTAGAGATGATACATGTTTCCTCAAATGAGCATTCATGAGCTCATTTCCAATCTTGAAGCCATTTTTGCATTTTTTTGCATTTTTTACCATTTGGCTCCGATCAACCATCCTTGCTACTTTTCAAGTATCTCTTCATTGAGATTTAGTTCATAAAGTAGCATTAAGGACCTACAAAGAAATCAAGCACAAGATTTTGGTACCCAATACTTATTGGGTCCTAAAGGGTTAGCTTGTTCCTTTACTTTCCATACCTTTCTTCCTTTCTTCACATTTTTCTTATCAAAGCATTTGGAAGAAATATGACCTTGTCTACCACAATAATTACATACAATAGATGCATTTAATGTAGGAACTTTCCTAACATTTCTTCTATAAGCATATGGCACACTATTGTAATTTACTACATTATGCCTATTCAATGGCATATGAACAAAATAATTCTTACTAGCATACAATGCATTATAGTTCCTAGAATCATTTTTCTTATGACAATGTCTCCTAGGTTCATTTTCAAATGAACTATGCACATTTTTGTATCTAGGAGCATAATGAGATGCATGAGCATTTAACAAATAAGTATCCCTCTTTGGGGTACATAAGGAAAAATCATGAAATTGACAATAATCATTATGCATATGGAAAACATGCATTTTTCTAGGCATATCAAAAGATGAGTGACATGAATTTACATCATTCGTACAATTAGAAGACTTTCTTTTCTTTTCATACAACCATGCATGATTTGTCTTCTTTTTAGCTTCTAATGAAGGATAGACTAGTTTAGTACTGTTTTTAGAAGCATTGACAAAAGTAGTAGAAGTGGAAGGCATATCACAATTTTGGTTATTTTCATAACCTAAGCCATGTTTATTGTTTCCTACCTTTTGTTTACCTAACAACTTTTCTAAGTTGTTTTTTCCTAATGTCAATTTTTCAAGACTTGCACTCAAGTCTTCAATTTTGTTTTTCATGCATTCATACTCATTTTTCAACAAATCATATGAACTTGCCTTTTCATGCAATTTCTCATTTTCATCTAAGGCATTTTCGTAATACATTTTCAAATCTATGTACTTTGCATCTTCATTATCTAGCAAAGTACTCATCTCATCTACTTTGTTTTTCAACTCATCATTTTCATGATTTAAAGTAGAGTTTTCTTCTTTTAAAGATGCAACATGAATTTCTAAAGATTTAATTTTCTTTTCATGCATAACATTCTTTTTCAAGGCATCTATACATTTGTCATGCAATTTAGTGACATATTCATACATATCAAAATCAAGATTATCACTATCATGCATACTACCACTTAAAGAAGATTTGGAAGATTTGGTTACCTCTTGTAGATCACTTCCAACTAAGCATCTTCTTGTGGTTTCCTTATCTTCCTCACTTGAGGAATCATCCCAAGTCCTTGCTAGCTTGGTCACCTTCTTGATGGCTTTCTTACCTTTAGCCATTTTGTGCAAATTGCGGAAAATAAAGCACAAATAATCAAGCAAGCAAATAAGACTCTAAAAATCAAAAAAGGTTGCAAAAATAATCTTAAACTCAAGGTTGTTAAACCTACAAATTAGAGCACTAGCTCTGATACCAATTGAAAACCCAATTATCAATAAGCAACCTAAGATGAACCTAAGAGGGGGAGGGGGTGAATTAGGTTCTTGACACTTTTAAAAATATTTCTTCTACAATGAAGAAACAACTTTGAAAAACCATTTTCAAAGCAAGTGTAAAAACAAAGTTTACAAATTAAGTGAGGTGTGTGATTAGTGTTTTGCAAATCATAAAAGCAAAGTAAAGGAAGACAAAACACAACCGATTTAGAGTGGTTTGGATTCCCCTTGAATCTTAGTCCACTACCCAAGTTCTACAACTTGGGATTTTCTAACCCTCTCAAATGAATCACTTAAAGGTGTAATTCAAACCTTTACAAATGCCAAAATTCTACCTCTAGAATTTAGGACTTTTTGCTTAATCTAACTCTAGACTAAGACTCCTTTGCCTAATGGCTAACAATGAATCTTTTTCCCCCGCTCCTTCCTCAAGGACTTAGGGTCTTACTCAAGACTTCATTGCCTAGCTACTAGGACTTTTGCTCAATCAACCTCTTGATCAAGACTTTCTCCCCTTTGCCTAATTTAACTCTAAACTAGGACTTTTACAATTGCCTCAACCAAACTCTTGGTTAGGACTTTTACAATTGCCTAAACTCAACCTCTTGAGCTAGGACTCTCCTTTCTACTTGCTCCCCCTTTCTTCTTGCCTAACTCTTTACTCAAGAGTTGGACTTTCCCTATATACAAATTGCCTACACTCAAACTCTTGAGTTAGGACTTTTCTAGACGTGTTTATAATGATGAAATACTCCAGAAATGGAGTTTACAATTTGACACAAAAACAGGGCACAAATGCCTCTTGACAATCCTACCTTAACAAGCTATTTTGACATATAAAAGATTGAAATGAAGCTTGAACGTGTTGTTAAAGTGTAGGAGATGTTGGGGAGTCATTTGTCTTCATTTTGCAGCTTGGGGGGTATTTATAGGAAAAAGACGGCTCTTGAAATGATTTAAAAACGGACAAGAAATGGCCAACCCGAAGCTCCCGCGACAGACTCTGCGACAGCCGCGACAGTCGCAGGCCTGTCGCAGGCACGCGACTGGCCTCGCGCTGCGCGAGGTCTGCGCCTGTCGCACGCGGCTGTCGCAGCATGCGAGGTCTGCGCGCGGCGTGGGGCTGCTCTGCGCGAGGTCTGCGCACGGCGTGGGCACGTCTGGCGTGGCTGCTCTGTGCGAGGTCTGCGCGCGGCGTGGGCACGCGCACGTGGCTGTCAGCCCTTGTCGGCCTGATTTGACATCTTTTTCGTTTGCTTGCCGTTTCTTCATTTTAACTCCATTTTCTTCGCCGTTTTTTGCGTTGGTTCAGCCGTGAACTCTTCTATTCATTTTCTGACTTAGAACCACCGTGGGTCCCACCTTGGGACATACTCGGGTCGTATTTTTCTTCTTTCTTCATTTGCTTTCCATTTCTACATTTTTCACTTAGAAGAACCGTTAAATTAATTCTCATATTTGTTAACTCATCAATCAAAATAAGGATTAAGACCAACCGGGTCTAACAGATATCAATTAGTTTCACCAAAGTGAACTAGTTGTGAAGTTTAAAAGGTATTTATACTAATGTTATATCATGATTATAGCATTAAAATTTGCCCAAAGGTATTTTAATTCTATTTTCATGACAGAATTATTATATCACCCAAAGGAATATAATATCTCGATTAATGATTGTAATATAAAAGTGAATAATTGTTCCTCACTTTGAGCACATCATTGGCATGTTGTAAGTTTGGCCCAAAGGCAAATTTGCAATGATGCACACGATTGCTCTATTATGATGAATCTCGCATTGAGCACATCACTAGCATGTTGTAAGTTCTTGCCCAAAGGCGAACTACAATGATGCACCTGATTGCTCCTCTATGATGAAACTCATGGCATGATTCGTGTTTTATTTTCAGCTACTATTCTAGGATCAGTTGCCGGATTCACTTCTGACATCCCTGAACTGAATGTGTCCAATTACTCTGATTGGCATGAACAGTTGCTTATCACATTGGGATGCTTGGATCTGGATCTGTGTTTCTTATAGTTTCTTGTGTGTTCATTGGCCTATTTGTTACGAATATAGAATTGAAAGTTGACCAAAGGTATTTTAATTCTATATTCATATGGAGTTATTATATTACCCAAAGGAAATATAATACCTCCATTGGTTGCCCAAAATAAGTGAATGATATCTCTCAATTATTGAGTAAATCTATAGCATGTCGTTATTCAAACCCAAATGTGGAATGCGATGATGCACTTGATTTATCTCTCAGGTTAATAATGTCAACTTTAAAGATTTAGTTGACTATATTATGATATTCTTTAATGTTCCTTGCAGCTAGGACCAACAAAACTGTATATCCCAGATTTTAGTATGCAAATAATTATTTAAATTACATAAATTATCGTAATTAAAGTAATTATGATGTAAAAGGAATATTAAGGAGTTTTAGTCAGCACAATGATTTGTTGGCATATTAACAAATTTTTAATATTTTCCTTGTGAATTCCCTATAAATGTAATTTTTGTCACATGAATTTTTTTGGTGATTAAAAATAAAGGAAATGAGGGAAAATAAAAATTAATAATTATGTCAACATAATTGTATTGGTTGGCATTTAAAGGTTGATGGATGCCTTAAATAAAAGTGCATCATATATTTGAGAGTAGCCAAAGCACCTCAAGAATGTGGTGTAAATTATTTTCTTGGTCACATTATTGATTGTTGGTGATAAATTTAAAGAAAATAAATCAACATTACGACAAGTTGATTTATTCAAGAAATAATATATTTTGTGTACTTAAAATTAGCCAAAACAGTTTAAGTGCACTAAAGCAAATTATTTCTACTATTTTATCACATTACTAGTAATCAAGAAAAGCTTATAGTAAACCATATCGAGGCATCTGTACAACATGAGCAATTAATTTAAAATTTTCGGCCCCAAAGAGAGGCAATTATCTCAATTAAATTAATTTGAAAGTGGGTGAGTTAAACATTAACTTGGAAAGCCTTCCTATACCAAGGTATGGATTATTTATGTCATTTAATGTTTAATTTTTCATAGCATCAGTGTTTGCATAAATTACCATTCAAGTATTGTTTGATTACTTGATAATTCATTCACTATTCCAATGATTATTGATAGTTTACTAGATTGTTTGGATAATTCTTCCTTGATGTTTGGGTGCAATTGACCAATGATAAATGAATATTTACATTCACCTCTATGGAATTCTAGTTTGACAATAGAAATTAAAGAATTGTGAATAATTTAAAAATAAATCTCATAATTGAAGTAGAGATTTTGAACCCTTTTATGGTACATACTTTCAGCTTTCTCATGACAGTTTATGTTTTGACCATTTTAGCTTTCTTAAATTACATATTAAGTTTTATGGATAATCATGATTTCTTTAACCATGTGTGCCTAAGAAATTAAATGGGTCAAAAGTTAGAGAAATTGAAAACTAAGACACTTTAATAGCTTGTAGTCTCTCATTAAAGTAATATTTCACATGATAAAGCACTAAAAACTATATGAAGTTGACAAAAATAAAAAGGTTTTTGAACATAGAAGTTGAAGAAGACTATTTTTCCTCTATTGTAAGAAATATTTAAGAGAAAATCAAAATTAATGTTGAAGTATTCTAATACTTCATATATCTTAGTGAATTGATTTTGGATTACAATTCACGTTTTTGTATAATTAAAGAAACTCGTAACAAGTGAATAAAGCATCTCATACAGAAAATTTGAGATATCCACCTTTTTTTTTTAAATATGAGTTATACTGCTTAATTTATACTATAAAATACAGCATATTAAAAAGTTGAATATACCAAATGTGTTTTCTTTTATCTAAACGATATCATTTTCTACCTTAGTTTGAATAGTTTAAAGTATGTTGACTATTTATTAAAATTTACACTTCTCATATTTTTGTTTGAGAATAAAGATACTTAATGGTTTTAAAATCTCAAACAAATGAGGGGAGAATAAGAAGTGATGAAAGGTAGAAAATATAATTGAACTTACTTAATATATGTTTAATCCACACTTATTGAATAATTACTAATAAAAACCACTTACTTGTGATTGCTATTGATGAACTGGTAAGGAAACATTGATTGTGTGTATCTTGATCCATATCACATTAAACAATGAAATCATTGAGTGTAATTTTTAATGTAATATGTTTCTTTCCATTGTTGTTTAAAACAACAATTAATTTGAAGTGGGTTGAAACAATGTTTAAGATACTTACACATTAAGATGCAATATGATTCAATGTTTTAATAGTTGATTTATGGATAGATCGAGAATTTGTTGGAATTTACACACTTAAGAATTTCACTGCTAGAATTTTAAATAATGAATGTGAAAATTTTTGACAATCTCTATTTTGAGAAATTACATTATTCATTACATCACTTATCAAACTACTTTGAATAGTGGGAGTTTGTGATTTCTAGTAAACATGGCTTATGAAAGTATAATAGATTGAACATACAAATGTTCTTGCACAATTTTTACATACCATATCACTGTCAACTTGCTCATTATGATTAGAGATAACTAAGCATGTGAAATAATTTATCTGATTGGATGTCTTGATATTGATAATATATTAATTTTGGATAAAAATATATTATCTATATGAATTTTTTATGAAATTAAACTCTCATTTATGGTATATAAATGTAACAATGTAATTTCTTTTCTTCATTTTGTCAAGAAGAATATTATTGTTAATTTATATACATTAAGCTTAGTGGGAGTACAATATTATTAAGTCTATATATTGTGTATATTAAAGTTTTCTAGTAAACTATGTGTTAGTTGATGTGTGCAACTTTATTAAAGTGAACAAATTAGTTATGTTCACATTATATATGTATTGGAATAAGTATTTTAATGCTGTGGCTTATGAATTATGAAGGTTTGGTTTGGATATGAAATGTAATTTTGCACTGATGGTTTGACTCAGATATTCATCATTATGAAGTAGAGGAATAGTGGGAGTCAAAAACCAATAAATGAATGGTAAGAAAGATAGCAAACGATAGCAACGAGTCAATAAAGTATGTGAGTATGAAGTTATAATGATCTTTTGCTGGCATAATTGTTTCGATCATATAAGTCATATTCGACTCATTAGGGGCCTGTTCTTTAGGGAGTTCTGAGAACAGGTCTCAGAACCTGTTCTCAGCCCAACGGGGTCTCAGCCCATTTTTAAGAAACAAGGTTCTGAGAACTGGGTTGTAACCCAGTTCTCAGCCCAAGCTAAAGAACAAGGGGTTCAACCCAATATTTTTTTCAATACTTTTTTCCAAAATTTTTATTTTTATTAGCAGATAAAACCCCAATATTTCATTTTTTACATATTCAACCAAAAACTAATTTTTACATTATAATAATAATTCAGCCCATAGTAATTGTTCTTAATGTTAATGATATATTTAAGTTTACACAATATTTTTAGTTTAAGATAATTTAATATTTAATTTTTTAAAAAAAATTAGTTGGGACTGTCATTTAAGAAACAGAAAATAACAGGGGCCTATTTATAAAAACTTTGATGAACAGTGTCGGTGACACTGTTCATCTTCTTCCCCAACATTTTTTTTTTCCTTTCCGTTTTTTTCCTTCCCTACAGAACCTTGGTTCAGCAATTGTTGCTGAACCCAAAAAAAAAAAAAAAAAAAAAAAAAGCTGCGAA
The DNA here is from genome assembly GCA_016801395.1 of Leptodermis oblonga. NCBI lineage: Eukaryota > Viridiplantae > Streptophyta > Magnoliopsida > Gentianales > Rubiaceae > Leptodermis > Leptodermis oblonga. The sequence continues at coordinate 4,068,171 of CM028757.1, forward strand.
GGGAAAAAAAATGGCAACTCTTTGGCGCGAATCGAAGGGAGGAAAAAGAAAGAAGAGGAGAGAAGAGCGAACCTGATTATGTTTCAGTATTTATGTTTTCCATCTTCTATTGTTTTTCTTTTTCTTCTCCGACAAAAAATCTGAATCTCATTTTCATCAAGTGAGGTCTCTGCCTTTGGTTTCTCAACCTCTGTACCGATCCATTCGTTTTTTGTTTTTTTTTTAATTAAATTTTTTTTTTTTAGGAGAGAAATTGAATTAAAGAAGAAAGGGTGAAGAGAAGAGCGAATTGTTATCTCCACGAACGAAGAGCTCTCGTCTCCCGCTTTGTTTCTGCACTCGGCTCCTATTGTTTCTGCACTTGAAGGAGGAAGAATAAAGAAGAGGAGAAAGAAGAGGGGAAAGAAACGAGTTTAGTTTTTTGGTCTCAACCCAAAAATTGAGACCCGGGTTTGAGTCTTCTTGTGCGAAACATGGGTCTCAGCACATTTTGAGAAAATTTTGGGTCTCAACCCCAAAAATTGGCTAGAACCTGTTCTGAGCACTCCCTAAAGAACAGGCCCTAGATGTTATGAGTTTGGCTATCATACATGGCTATCTAATATTGAATCTCTTGGTTTCCAAACCAGAATGCATTATGAAGATTCCGCTGCTCTTTTCTTATTGAGAACAACAAGTGCTTAAATTAAACAAAGCACATTAATTGTGAACGTTGTTCTAAAGAAAATTCATATTTTGATGGGTGTCCATAGAGCATATATATAAGAGTCGACCTTATATTTGACCCATTAAAGAATGGCGCTAAATAAAATTTCGAACATGATGATTCCATGGGGTCTTATCAATTAAATGATTGCTCTTTTATGTTTGGACACATTATAGAAATATTAAACTCCTATTTGTGCACATTGTTGTTACAGGATTTAATATTTGGACCACATATGAACATTTTTCGTTGATAGTTCATTTTCCTCATTAAGTTTATCTACATTTAGTTATTAAAATTGTGATACTTGGAAGGGAGTGTGACTATTAAGACATATAACCGCCATGATCCATTTTAGTAACGATGTAGGATAAATATACAATTATTGTGGCCACATTACTGAAACTCATCCATTTACGTGGTCATTTGTCCAAGTGGGAGAATGTTAAAATATTATGGTAACCGTAAAGGTGGACTTTATGACCACGATCAGTTACCTATCCTTCCTTATAAGCCATCCCACTAATTGAGACAATTATGGCATCTAATTGATCGACCATGATATTGGATGATTATGATTGATTGAGGAAAATCAGGGAGAATTATAAGTTGATTATAATTTATTACGATTGACCTCTGATGGGGTAGGTCACAATTATATATACGTATCTCCCCGGTCCCTCTCTCCACTCAACCAACGTACGTAGTGTGCACCCATCAGTATACACACGACTATAGTGAGAGAGAGTTTGGAGAGGGAAGACCGGAGACTTCGTGCGTGACTCTATCAACACTCCGACAACATCAATGGCTCAAAGTAATATCTTACTTCGTATTTACAAATCATAGCCAAAGATCCACTCATGAATTCTAACATGAACTAGTCTTCATTCTTAAGTGGATTGATTTTAGCATAGTGGATTAATGTTAGCATTATTATTGTTAGGAGACTATATATATATATATATATATATATATATATATCTATATCGTTTGTACTTCTTCTTATTGGCAAGAAATATTAAGAATCATTTTCTCCCTCCCGTATACTTTCTCTTTCTTTATTAGCTACTCCAAATTATAATTAACCATAACATGAATTTCTTCATTTACACTATTATATCCAACAATCTAAAATTCATTTAATAAAATAATTTATCAATTTCTGAATATGAGATGCCTATATTCTCATTCTCATTCATGTACGCCAAATGTACCCTTAATGTTTGTTAGATCCGTGCCAACCCAACTCAACTTAATTACCTTTATGTCATATAATCTTTTTTATCATTCTAACTATTAGGGAAGAAGTTGGGAATTATAGCTTGGAGCATGTATTTTTTTTATTTTTCTGAACTCGACAATATTACCTATCTATTATATAGGAGGTCGGGGATATGGGAAGGGAAAAATTGAAATTGGGGAGTGATGATGCCGACACCGCCACTGAGAGGCCCAAACTCCTTTGCACCAGTAACCTACAGGAAGGTGGGGTGAAGCTCCGTTAGCACTCCGATGGAGAACTTAGTATACTATTTTTCTGGGAGAAACCTATGGCTTAGAACCTTCTTAATTTTTTTTTTCCATGCCTTTGCTATGTGATCCTACCTCTTATTTATAATGGCAGCCCAAGAACCGGACTGTCCTGTGGGTAATTCAGCTCCTCCAGTGTTTGACCGATCATCCGAGGATCCAGCGGTCGCTCGCCTACGCTCCACTCTTGTGTCTATTCACCGCCACTGCCCCTGTCGCAGTCGGTCACTTCGGCCGATTGAAAGGGTGCCTTTCAATCGCCGTCCCTTCCGAGGCGTGCTGGGATTTCGACGGGGGCCTGGGCCGGCGTTCCTTGGGCTGCCGAGCCTCTTAGCAAAAAGGGGTTGATCCCTTTTAAGTTGATGGGCCCTGGTGAGCTGCATTTACATCAACTGGGCTAGCCCTAAGCTGCAAGTGGGCTGAACTCCCATTTACAATTATTTTTCCTTTTGGGCCTAGTGGGCTGCAAAAGGGGGCACACCAGGGAGCCTTTCCTACAGAGTACAACCAATCTGTACTCTAAATAGACAGTATTGATAGAGTTAGAAATCAAACCACTAACTTTTAGGTGGCCCTCAATGCGTCATAACCAATAAGGAACTGGCTCATTCCTAGAAAGTGCATTTCTTGGGGTTGAGCCAATACGAATCTAGACCTTTTCCCATGGATTGTTTTAGCATCCCAACTATTAGGAAAGAAGTAGATTGGATAAATATATTGAGGTAATTAAATTATTTTAGTGATGTATTACGGTTATATTAAATAACAAGTGTTAAGAAAATACACACGTCAAATTTTACGTGTATATTAGCAATTTAACTTGATGCACGATATTTTTACAATTGAACTTATACATAAACGTGATTATTAGCGGTTCAGTCCAATATAATAAATAATAAATTTAATACACGATATTTCAACAATTTAAACTCGATATACGCATGGTAAGATTATTAGATGCATTGGATACAAGGATCGTTTATAATGAATTACATCTAGTTTTTGTATCATGTTAATAAGCCGCCTCTCTCCCTCTCCCCTTCCCTTCTATCAAAAATATAAAATTCACCCATCTTCTTCCCTCGTCATCCCTCACGGAGGATGAGGGAATTAGTTTTTCTCTCGTTTCTTGTTATTTCTTAGTTCGTTTTCTCATGATTGTGAGTTTTTCCTTCAATTTATCGTTGTTTATTGTGTTTTTCTCCATCTTTATGGTGTATGGAGATTTTCTCTCTGGCTAGAGTGATTTCCTCCCTGATTATGGTGGTTCTATTCATTGTGGCTGAGTCCTGGTTAGGATTCTATTCATTGCCATGGTGTATAAAGATTTGGTTGAAAATTCAGTCTCGAAACTTGCATTGGTAATTAGAGGCAGATCCATAACCGTCGCCATGAGATTTGTTCAGTTTTATATTTCTACTCTGTTTACATCTATATTAGGTATAAGTTTACAGTTTAGTAGATCAGATACACTGGTGTGGTGGTTCATATATAATAAAAATCAGATCAAATATTTTGTAATCAGTTGTATTGACTGTTTCTTGATCTTCTATTGTCAATCGTTGTTGGATGATTTCTAACACTATTAATGAATTTTTATTTTTATTTTCAAAAAAAAAAAAGATGATGCATTGGATACAAGATTTTGAGAGTATCCAATTGCATCTTATGTTAACCTCTCAACCGAAGAAAAGTTGAAAATATTTATTTGGACCTAAGCCGCTAGCTAAAAGCCTAAATCCTTTCATTACAGACTGTCCAAAATCCAAACCAAGCCTAAGGACGTTCTCATTTTTGTAGACTAGCCCGAATAAGTAGATTGGATAAATTGATTGAGGCCAGAGAACAAGGAAGCATTGGGCTCATCCAATTTCAACTTACTTGGAAACTTTTATCTTAAGTCTTCTTTTTCTTTTTTTCTTTTTTCCTAAACTATTATTAATTTTTAAAATTAAAGTACTATTTTCCATAGTATTTTTTTACTTTACACAATGCGTATGAGACTGCCACAGTAAAAAATACTTAAGAGGAAGGAGTCAGGAGTCGAACCAGAACTGAGATAATTTGCTTTAGGGAGGAAGAACTTCATTCCCAAGCAGGGGTGGAGCCATATACAACTCTAGTAGGACAATTATCCCACTTTATTTTTTCAAAAATACAACTTATTATACTATATTATATAAAATTGAGTTTAATATCCGTCAGAATAATCCTCACAAGCTCCTTGTCTGGCAATTTATCAAATATTGACACTTAAGCTTTTTTTTAAAAATTCTTTAACTCCATCCAAAATCCTCTTAAGAGTTACTATGGGTAAAACTAACCCTAAACGCTTCTCTTTCGCTCTCTCTCTCTCTCTCCCCTCCTTCGCTAGAATTCATCGCCAAAAAACTCTGCCCTTTGTAGCCGGAAATCCACCGCAAAAAATGATTTGCTGTATATTGTAACGCCACTGATCTTTTCTCTCTTTCTCCCTGTCTCGCTTCTCGCTCAAATTGTTTGCCGGCCTACAAAACAGTCACTGATTCAAAACAGAACCAAACTTCACCCCACAATTTTTTTGCGCCAAAGTTGATCGCTGCAGAATGCAACGCTGCTGGTCCTCCCCTCTCGCTTCTCGCTAAAATTGTATGTCAGCCTTCTTCTTTCCTTCGAAATAGTCATCCATACATGCGCAGGGGAGGGAAAGGTAACAGATTTTGGGGAACTTTAGTATTCTGATTACCAATGCTTATTAATGGTCTGTATTTGTCTGCTTCTACCAAGCCAACGAAAATCATTATTCGTTTTTCCTGCAATGGCGTCTTCTACTACGAGAATGCTCTCTCGAATACCTTCTTCTCTCCCTTTATCGCTTGTCGCTGAAATATTGAACCGGCCATCCATGTTTCTTGTGAAACAACGACCTATAGCCCGAAACAGATTCACCACTATACATTTGTCTGCGCCAAAATTGATTGCTGCAATCTACAGGGCCTCTGAGACATTCTTCTCTCCCTTTCTCGCTTCTCGCTGTCGGCTTTCTTGTTTCATGCGAAACAGCAACCCAATCGGCTTGTAATTTCCTGCACAGTGGAGGAAAAGAATTTTGTTGAACTTTGGTGCATATTAACACTGTTTATTTGTTTGGGCAGGTACTGGGCGATTACAATGCAGGCAGTGGTGCGTTTTTTAAAATTGCAAACTGCTCGAAAATTTTCCTATAATTATTTGATTGCATACATTACAATGATTACACATATGCTTTAGAGGCAAAAGTGAGATCTTAGGTAGTACTGTACACGTGGTAATTATGTGCATATAACCATTAGAAGGTGTTCAGTACCAAGAAGCTTTGTTGCCCAGATATAATTAACACATAAGCCTAAAATTGATAGGCTATAAAACTATTTAGAATGACGAGAATTTTATAGCTGTTTGAATCTTCAATTTTTTTCCCCCATAAACTGATAGGCTATTGTTAATTGGGTGATAGGGTTCCAGACCATTGATTAAAGAAGCAATTGTTGGCGCAAAAAAATTGTGGCGGTGAAGTTTGGTTCTGTTTTGATTCAGTGACTGTTTTGTACGCCGGCAAACAATTTGAGCGAGAAGCGAGACAGGGAGAAAGAGAGAAAGGATCAGTGGCATTACAAATACAGCAAATCATTTTTTGCGGTGGATTTCTGGCTACAAAGGGCAGAGTTTTTTGGCGATGAATTCTAGCTAGGGAGGGGAGAGAGAGAGAGAGAGAGAGAGAGAGAGAGAGAGAGAGAGAGAGAGAGAGCGAAAGAGAAGCGTTTAGGATTAGTTTTACCTGTAGTATAACTCTTAAGTCTTAAGAGTATTTTGGATGGAGTTAAAGAATTTTAAAAATAACTTAGGTGTCAATATTTAATAGCTTGCCTGACAAAGGGTTTGTCAGGAGATGGATATTAAGCTATATATATAAAATTTAGGAGTTTATAAAAACTTGGGACAAATTTAAGATTGACAATATAAAATTTTAATATTTTATTATATCATTAAAAAAAATATAATTTTTCGCCTCTTCCACACCTATATCATAGCTGTTAAACTCGTATGATACGCAATACATATCGTATAATACATATCATGAATTAAGAAATTCAATACATATCATACATACATATCACAAATTGTAGAGAATCGTTAAGTTTTTTACTAATTTTGTACGATGCAGTTTACATACATTTTTTTAAGACTACTAATCTCGAACTTAGCTCTAGCTTAGTTATAAAATTTTAGCTAAAGAGCATATGAAACATGAGCAAACACATCCAAAGGACCCAAACTAACTATTTCAGTTGAAAGCCACATTAGCTCTTTGTCTTCTATAAGAATTCAAGAAGGCTAAGCTCTCATATTTATTCGAACGCTATTGAATTAACACTAGCCTATGTTGCTTTAGAGGCTAAGGTTGTCTTATTTGCACATGGGGCTTTTGATCGTTCCTGCTGCCCCAATTTTTCCTTCCTCTTTTCTGTTTTTTCTTTTTTCTTTCTAATTATCAATCATTATTTGTCTTTGTTCTCTTGCTAAATATCCTTTATTTATTTTTAATGTATCGTCCATTGTTTTGCTTTTATGATAGAAAACATACAATTATAATTTTTATACTTAATTATGTATAATAAAAATAATATAATTATGACATGTCTTTTGTATATATTCAATATTTATAAATTTGTATTATATTATTATATACAAACGTATCTTATGATACGATACACGGTACAATACGCGTATCGTAAAACTACATTACGCGTATCGTATCGTGTATCAAAAACTATATTTTCGATACATGATACGTATCTCGATTCGACAACCATGACCTCTATGCATGCTAATAGTTTTCACGGTTAGTAAACTTGCTGATAGTTGTTTTTGGCTGTTGTAATTTCTCCATTTTATGAAGGTAAGAGAATAAACCAAATGTGATAAAAGGAACTTATAAATAAATTACACATAAATCTATATCTTAAAAACTACTTTATTTTCTTATTGGTCACAATAGAATACAAATACCTACTACAAATTATGCTCTCAACGTTTTTCACAATAAAGTAACCAAATATAATTCACCATCATGCTCATCAAAAGAGTCGTATATATAAAATCATTTTTGACTTTAATCACCGACTCTTTATTTGAGACATATGAATAACTACGTTACACCATATCCAAAACACAACAAATTGAAACTTAGTACATCATTATATATCAAGAAACAACAGATCGGAAAGTGATGATTGATCAGGTTGAAATCCCAGTGTAATAATAATATCCAGCTTTCCAATCACTTGGGATGATATTATTGAGCTGAACCCATGCGTTAGAATCTCCATAGCCATACACAGTGGTTCGAAACCTCAAGGTAATTGCAGTAAACAATGGTGGATCTTGTGTGTCAAAAACTGCCCCAAATACCCTACGCATTTCCCTCCATTCTTTGCAATCCTCCTAGTATAAACAAAACCCAAGAAAGAAAGGAAAAAAAAAAAAAAAAAAAAGTCAGAAAAAACATCAATCATTTGACTCCATTTCCTTCCTTAAAAAATGGGAAATAATTACGCTTTTTAGCCACATCAAGTAAAGTGCAATTTGGTAATGTTATGATTCTCATCACCAACTTTTTTTTATTACTATTATTATTTTATTTTTTTACAATACAGAGCAATCCCACATTATCGGGCACAAATTAGAACCCACACTCCATCATCTTCTTACGCGGAGAACTGAACAATAGGGTTAAACGCCTCTTACAGATAACTTATGAGATCTTTTGTCTACCTAAATTCTGTTTTTTTATCTACTTTCACACAATAAGAAAATAATCCTTTTAATGTGACATTGTTGACCCCACTATCTATTATAAGAAAGCATACAGAAAGAACAAAACTTAGACAAACAAAAAATCTAATTGCCACACGTAAAGACTAACACTCTCCAACTCCCACCGCACCCCTAACCCCTCCCCCACTCCAAGCCCCATATGTAAGCACAGGTGGATTACCCGACCCTTAAGTATCAGTATATATATATATATATTAATTAGAAATATGAATATTTTAGTAGTACGAAAGTGAAAGGGTAGTTTTATTATTACCTTCCAGATTTGCACGGCAGCGATCTCGTATGCTCCTGGTTGGTACAACGGGACGATTGCTAGGTATCCAGGGAACTTGCTGTGCTCGTGGACTTTGAATACGAGGTTGTAGTTGTATTTGCAGGGAACTCTCTTGAATACAACGTCAACAACTCCGAAGGGAAACAGCTTCTCAGCCAAGTTGGGACGAGCTAATCTTGCATAGGCGGCGGGGGTCAGAATGAAATCTGTCCGGTCACCTTCGCCGTAGTCCGTCACTACTACAGTCGTTCCGTCGTCGGAGCACAGTTCAGGCATCGAGCATTTTACCTGAAATTAAATTTTTCCGGCAAATATTTAATTAACATAAAATTAAGGAAAAAGTTAGTGAAAAGACAAAAGGAAGAACATTGTTTATTAACAGTTAACGTAAATGTGCGACAGGAAAACTCCACTGCAAATTGTGCTGTAAGCCACTGAAGCAAAGGCACTGTAGTGGCGATTTAAGTATCTTCACACGTCAAAATGTACTATGCATGCATGAATTGAGGAAATGTTTGGAGATTAATAATAATAAAAAAAATTACATTTTAAAAAATAGGGAAAATTACGAAAAATCTCTATTTAGGTTTGCTTAAAATTATCGAAATCTGAAATTTCGAGAAATTATCAAATGAACTTTGAGGTTTCAGTTCATCATGATGATTTGTTTTGTAATTTGATGTAAAGTTTATTTGATAATTTTTTTAAAACTCTAGAGAACGTATTATAATTTGAACAAATTAACCTCGAGAGGTTTTGGTAACTCAACCATAAAAATAAGGCTAACGTAAAAACTAGACAAAAAAAAAAAGCGATCCATGCATAACTACAATTGACTGATTAAAAATACGACTATTTTAGTAAAATTTACTCCATACATTTTACTACACTATATATAAACAATACAACTCACTTTTGGCTAGGAATTTAAGGGGTAGGTTAATAATTACCTGATAGCAAGCACCGCATCCAGCGCCATCCCAGTAAAGCTTGGAAACTCCACTCACTAGTCCATCGTTTATCTTTTCTCCGTACTCCCCAAATCCACAAGCACCCTCTGTTAATATCATATCTCATCAATCAGTTGTTTCACAACTCTAAATTAAACAATTAATTACTAAATAATTTAGAAATTCATCAAAATAATACTCATGAAATTAACGAAAAAAAAAAAAAGAAAAGAAGGGAAAAGCTTTGTACGCACTTGGGTTTCCAAAGCAATCTGGGCTGCCATAATAGGTTGCTCTAGAGGCGTAGTAGTCTCCTGATCCGCCATAGCAAATCGCAGGCAAGATGGCAAGAATGGTGCAAAGAAGCACAAAGAGAAAATGGAGAATACTTTTAGAATCCATATTTGACTCACCTCAATTGTACAATGAGGAATGCTTGCAAAAATTAGAGATGAGAAGGGTGTATATATAGGTGGAAATCAAAGCTTCATTGTTGGTTTGGCTCGTGGATGTACACGGATTACTTTATATTCTCAGTTGAGTTTGTCTTTTTTATTCTATATGTTTACTTTATTGTTCACGGGACAAAATATGTAAGTAAAGTGGATAAACAAGGTTACGTTACGTTATCATCATTGAATAAATAAGATACACTTCCTCTAATCTACAATAATCTTCAAAATAATTCCCTCTTCCATTTTATTAGAAAAGTTCACTTTTAATTTTTTTTTTTTACTCCTCATACCTTTGCTAATAGAATCATGTGTGGTCCACAATTAGTCCATACTTAATAAGTAAGGATATAAATGGAATAAATATTGTCAAAATAGTTATTTTAAGTGTTATACATTGACACTCATAAAAAGTTGTAAAATGGCCAAAGTGAACATTTTTAATGGATGGAAGGAGTAATGTTTTAATAAAAAACATTTTAAAAAATTTCCTTCACTTACCATTGTTACTTATCTACAGTGATTATCTTAAATATCCTTAGTAATATTAATTAGATCATAACTCCAAAGTTCCTATTGATATTAAATTATAACAGTTAAGAGTTTTTTTGTTATTTAAATAAATAAAAAAAAAAATTTTGAAAAATTTTAAAACGGCTTTTATTCTTGACAATATAAGATAATAAACTGGACACAAGCTACGATATTTGTATCTCTGAGGGAATCTCTCTCCTTTTTAACCTTTTTGCTTCTATTTCGTAATATAAAAAAAAATTGAAAGGTCTTTTTACTTTTTTTAAAGTCATCCTTCATCCTTCATCCTTCATCCTTCATCATTCAATTCAACCAAACCACTACAAATTCTGTGGGAGAGGTCAAGTGGAATAAGGCCGGACTGCCACATCAGGAGATAAGACTCCCAATGCGCATTTACACACGGTCACATTCATATTTTTGGTTGACTGATCCGTACCGTGTTAAAAATTATAAAAGATTATCTTATAAAAATAATTATTTGGGTTATATTTATTCATATCGATATATCTATTTATAATGTGTTAAACTCGTGTCGAATTTTCTTGCCATTCGAGAGATAGCCACCCCTCCAGAACCCGGATTTGACTCCAGATGGTATTATGATATTATCCAATTCGGTAATTAAGCACGTTTAAATTCCATCCTAAATTCAGTAAAATAAAGTGAAATTCGTATTTGTTCCGAGTTGTAAAGATTTTTTTTTTTTTTTTTTTTGGGTTAATTCTCATGATCAAGTTACATATTTGTAGTAACTTGATTTTTATTTCGTGATTTCCAAGACAATAACTATAATAGAAAGTTGAATTATATTTGTCTCTCAATTTTTGTGAAAAAAATTTGAACAGATCTATGAGGCATTTGTAATTGTTAAAAATTTCCAGAAGATATTTGTAATTTCGTCAAAGCTGGCGCTGGAGAGGTAAATGTAATTCGGCCTAATAATAATATCATGAATTAATTACATTTTCTCCTTCTGAATTATGTCATCACTATTTTAATTAATATCTGCCCTTTTGTTTTCAAAATATACTTTTAGACAATTTAACCTTTACTCATATACTAAATTCTGCTAATGCTCTAGTAAGATTGTATGAGAATAAAAGAGTTCAGAGGAGCCTTAAAAAGTATATTTATAAAAATAGAGGCCAAACCGTAAAGGTCAAGTAGAACGATTTTCTCAATTGTTACTGAACGATTTCTAGTACTATAAATATATACACACACATAGTTTTTGACAAATTTTTTTTTTTTTAATTTAAGCGTATTATAATTAAATCTAATATGAACACTAAATTTTTTTTGGAAGAATTGTGAAAAGACCACTCAATGTGGTGGCGGTAGGAAGTGGGTAGTTGAGGATTTCCTCTCACACGATCGATATGGACTACTGCTTCTTCGTGCTTTCCCTTGTTTAAGTATTACCATAGTCTATTTGCGCAGTCGCCTCTCCCCTCTCCTTATCTCTTTTTAAACCCTATATTTCATCGTCTTCTTCCCTCGTCCTCCTTCATCAGAAGATGAGAGAAGCAGTTCTACATACCTTTATTCTTGCTATATTTTGTTTAGTTTGCGTTAATTTTAATTTTATCAATGTTTATGTTGTTTTTTTCTCTATTCTAGAGTTTCTATATATATATGGTATTTTATTCTCCATACATGGTGATTTTCTCCCTGGCTATGATGATTTCATTCATGGTGATGAAGCATGAAGACTTAGTTGAAGATGCAATTTTGAAGCTTTCATCAGCAATTAGTTACAGATCCGTGACTATCAGTACGAGATTTGTTCAGCGATATAATTCTACTATGGTTAAATTTATACAATGTATAGATTTGTAATTTAGTATATTAGATACACTGTTGAGGTTTAGATCTATTAATTGTGAGATCAAATATATTGTAATCAGTTGTATTGCATGTGTCTTTGTGTTCTATCAATCATTGTTGGACGATTTCCAACGCCATTAATAAAATTTTTAATTTAAAAAAAAAAGTATTACTAAGATAATGAATAATTAACACTTAACTTTTTTAAATATATTTTTGGGCACTAAAATTTTTGTAAAAATCAATTTGGTCCCTCAATTATGTAAAATTGTTACGTTTTGACAATTTTTGAAATAGTTGAGTGGTCAAATTGTTGAATAAAAAAATTAAATGGCCAAAAGTATAAAACCCAAATAATTTGATGGCCAAGAGGTTATTTTCCCTAATCTTAATTACAAAATGCAAAAGTTTTTTTACTTTTCAAGATTTTTGTGAACAATGTTTTTATTCTTTTCTTGAAATTGCTTTATTTAGGAAATAAATAAATAAACGTCTAGCAAGATAAAAAATATTCTTCCGTTCCAATGAAAGAGTCCAATTTACAAATTGTACAACTTATTATAGATAATAAGGTACAACATTTAAAATAAGAAATTTCGCAATACATATATCTTTTGTTTATAGTTTTACTTTCTAAACTGAATTCTTTTCGTGAGATTATTGTTATTATTATTATTTTTTTTTTTTTTTTTTTTTTAAATTAGATTCTTTATTCGGAATAGAGAATATAAAATGAAACGAAACCAGTTACAAGACCATAGGGTTGACCGAGAAAAAAAAAAACAAGGAAGGTGTAGTTCGAATTGAATTTGGGTTCTTATTATTAAAAAAAAAATTGAATATTGTATCCATTAAGCACCACGATTCCACTTCCAAATATGAACTCCGTATAAAAAAATCTAGGGCGAAATAAAAAAGCAACCCTAAGGTTTGTCAAAAGAACAAAACAAAACCCCAACTTTTAAAAAGTACAAATTAAACCTTTAATATAAATATTTTTTTTTTATAGACAACAATACCCTTCCCCTATCTCTCTCCCCTTGTTACTTGATCATTATCTATCCTTTATAATGATCTTTAATATCTAATTTATTTCTTTCATTGATCTTCATGATATGGGCAACCAAGGGTGTACCAATCCTCACAAATTCAATATTGAATCTTGAATGGGAGTATGGGACACCCATGCACACACCCCACCCCCACCCATTTTTGCATTCCCACTCAAATCGATGGAACTTTCCTCCTCTCCCTCCATCAATTTTTATACATTTTTCATTGACCCACAAAATGATTGGATTAAGGCATTTGATGATCACAATTTTAGGTTGAGGTTACTTCATCACCGCTTTTCTCTGTTTCATCGAAATTCTTCGGAATCTGTGATTTTATCCAATAAAATTTCCTTGGGACCGAAATGATATTTTTTGATGTATCTTTGTAAAATAGGATGCATCCTATTTTACAAAGATACCCTTTATTCCATCATATGATGGAATAAAGGGTAATGGATCACAAAAATGAGAAGGCTTGTTCTTTTTGGGTGTTTTGAAAACAATTTTGAAAATAAGTTTTGAAAAATAATTTTATAATGTAAAAAGTGTATTGAAAATGTAAAAAGTAGCTGCTGAATAGTAAAAAGTTGTATTAGAAATGATGAAATATGATTAAAATATATTAAATTTACTGTTGAAACCAAAACCGTTTTCAAAACGAAACAAAAAAAACAGGCCTTAATATGCGTGAATATTGAAGTTTTAAAGATATTTTTGTCTAAAAAATTGTATATATCTCAGTCAAGGATTTAATTTGTACTTTTTAAAAGTTGGGAGTTTGTTTTATTCTTTCAACAAATCTTAGGGTTGTTTTTGTATTTCACCCAAAAATCTAAATACGGAGTACTCGTTTTTAATCTCTAAAAAGAGTCATTCTATAACTTTTACGGCAAAAAAATAAAATTTATTCCCACAGTAATAAATTTGGGAATATAAAATTTTCATTAATCGAAAACACAAGTTGTTGTAACAATTAATTAAAAAAAAAGAGTAAAAATGACAATAATATATATATATATATATTTATTTATATACTCCCTCGGTCCCACTTAAAGAGTCCACTTTCAAAAAAAAAAATTTCCCATTTAAAGAGTCCACTTTGAATTTATTTAAATTACATACCCTTACTAATATTACAATATCTGGTTCACAATTAACCCTTAGGGCATCTTTGGTTGGCAGGGATTCTGCCTGGGAAAGCAATTAAAATCCCAAAATTTAAATTTTTTGTACTTGGTTGCATTTTTACGGAAGTTGGAAAGTAATTATAATCCAATATTGGAGGAAAGTTGTTGCATCTTCCAAGGATTCTAAATCCTTATTCTGATATGGTATTTTGATTCCTTTCCGTTAAAATGCAATCTGATTACAGATTTTTTATTTTCAAATTTTTTAAAACTACCTAATCTCTATCTATATAATGATTAACTACGTAACTTCATCTTCCTCCCTCAACCATCTTCTTTTCTCTCTCCTTCTAATCTCTCTCTCTCAACAAGGTACGATGAATTTCTTTGGATTGTTAAGTATAAGTCCAACACAGCTCTGAGTTATCTTTTTCTTTCGATTCGTCTATATGAACGAAGGAGGAAGATACATATACAGTACACCTCTATCATTCTATTGATAATTTTCTTTCTACGGTTTCTCTTTCGGAATTGTTATCAGCAGGCCACTTTTTACTATTCGTATGTCACTTTTTAAAATTTTTATACGTGAATTTACATTTTTGCCCTTTATAGTTTCTAACTTTATAAAAAAATTACCCAACTTTTTTAAATTTAGGAAAATCGCCTGGACTGAGGATTTTCTCTGGGAAAATCGCCCGGACTGGGCGATTTTCCCAGAGAAAATCGGTGTCCTGTGGCGATTTTCCCTAAAAAAAAGGCCACAAGACGGCGTTTTTTTCAGGTTTTCCCGGTCATTCGTCGGAAAATCGTTTTTCAGGCAAAAAGTTGGGTAAATTTTTTTTTTTTAAAGGTAGAAACTATCAAGGGTATATTTGTCTTTTCACCACTTAAAATTTTAAAAAGTATCCTGTGTTTAGTAAAATGGTACCTGCAAATAACATGCCCCTTCTTTTTTTGCAAAAGGCATGAACTTTAATTCTGCCGCAAGAGAAGGAGGAGTGCAGATAGCTTAGTGTTGGGTTTGGAGCATTTGACCAACTCTCTCACTACACAAATGCAAAAATCTGATGAACAATTTGTCAAAATTTTTGCACAAAGTTTTGCAGATACTAGCTACCCAAACGTGGATAATAGCCACAAATTAAATGAAGAGTTACAAAAAGTGGATGTTCGAGTTGCAATGAAACTTGTTTGTGATCCAAATTTGTTAGACTACTTTTTCACTCTTACACTACTACAAAAAGGACTTTTAATGGCGGTTTTTTAGGGCTTTTAACGGCGGTTTTTGGCATTTTTGAACCGCCATCTATCCGGCAGCCGTAGAAATTTTACGGACTTTCTACGGCGGTTTTTTTCAAAACCGCCGTAGAAAGTCCGAACTTTCTATGGCGGTTCGCTTAGGAACCGCCGTAGAAAGTTGGCTTTCTACGGCGGTTTTGAAGATAACCGCCGTAGAAAGTTAAAAAATTTGTAAAAAAAAATTTAATATTTCATTTTTTTCTTTACATTCAAAAAATATATATTAAAAACAGTAGGAACAACCTTAGAAAGGTTTTGATATATATATATATATATATATATTTCAACTTTATTCAAAATATATATATCAAAAACTTCCATGCTAATAAACCGAACAACCACCAAACTTCAAAAAAAAATTTGCGTGCATCCATCAAATTCTAATTAATTTAATCATTAACAGTAAGAACAATACAATAATCACCGATAGAAACACTAATCAAACCCGAATTTAATCATTCATCATCTCACCAAACCCGAATTTAACACTAATAATAAACCCTAGGCCAATCACAATAATCAAGTAACAATAAAATTTGTAAAGCTCAAATAAATTTGAAACTATTTTATATTACCTTTTTTATGATTTGAAGACCACAACAAGGACCGATTGTGGTGAAATTATGATGGGGGATTAACTCCAAGTGGTGGGTGATGGCTGATTAAGAAACCATATCCGGAGTTGGGTGACAACGGATCTTGTTATCAACGCTACCGGAAGAACGACTTCGGGGGAAGACAAGAGAAAACCAACGGAAAGAGGATGGGCGTCGGCAACGAGAGAATGCTTCGGTTTGCTGGAGATGGAAACATGGGGAAGCCGCGGCTGGTTGGAGATGGAAACAAAGGGAAACCCTAAAAATTCAAACAAAATCAAGTTTCTATGGCGGTTTTTAATAAAACCGCCATAGAATTAACTTTCTATGGCGGTTGTAATTAAACCGCCATAGAAAGTAACTTTCTATGGCGGTTTCAATTACAACCGCCGTTACTTTCTATGGCGGTTTCAATTACAACCGCCGTAGAAAGTCCATTTCTACGGCGGTTTTAATAAATCCGCCGTAGAAAGCCCGTAATTGTGAATTCCCGCCCATTCCTCTATTCCTATTGATTTCTAGTTTTTCTATTTTTGTAAATTAACCCCCAAATTTTTTTAAATTTAATAATAAATATGTATGATACTATTTATCAATTTTTATAGAAAAATTCATCATATTTATTAATTATATGGCGGTTAGAAATACAACCGTCTAGAAAGGGACTTTCTACGGCGGTTTTCTAAAACCGCCGTAGAAAATGGACTTTCTACGGCGGTTAGAAATAAAACCGCCGTAGAAAGTCCCCAACCGCCGTAGGAAAGTATGACTTTTTACGGCGGTTTTTGAAAACCGCCGTTGAAAGTAGGACTTTTTACGGCGGTTTTATGTATTATACTATTTATCAATTTTTATAGAAAAATTCATCATATTTATTAATTATATGGCGGTTAGAAATACAACCGTCTAGAAAGGGACTTTCTACGGCGGTTTTATTTCTAACCGCCGTAGAAAATTAGAAATACAACCGTCTAGAAAGGGACTTTCTACGGCGGTTTTCTAAAACTGCCGTAGAAAATGGACTTTCTACGGCGGTTAGAAATAAAACCGCCGTAGAAAGTCCCCTTTTTACGGCGGTTTTCAAAACCCGCCGTAGAAAGTATGACTTTTTACGGCGGTTTTTGAAAACCGCCGTTGAAAGTAGGACTTTTTACGGCGGTTTTATGTATTATACTATTTATCAATTTTTATAGAAAAATTCATCATATTTATTAATTATATGGCAGTTAGAAATACAACCGTCTAGAAAGGGACTTTCTACGGCGATTTTCTAAAACCGCCGTAGAAAATGGACTTTCTACGGCGGTTAGAAATAAAACCGCTGTAGAAAGTCCCCTTTTTACGGCGGGTTTCAAAACCCGCCGTAGAAAGTAGGACTTTTTACAAACCCGCCGTAGAAAGTAGGACTTTTTACGGCGGTTTTCAAAAACCGCCGTAAAAAGTCCTACTTTCAACGGCGGGTTTACTTCTAACCGTAAAAAACCGCCGTAAAAAGGGGACTTTCTACGGCGGTTTATTTCTAACCGCCGTAGAAAGTCCCTTTCTACGGCGGTTTATTTCTAATCGCCGTAGAAAGTCTCTTTCTACGGCGGTTTTATATAGAACCGCCATAGAAAGTCCGTACTTTCTTTTTAATGGCGGTTTTGGTCTTTCCGCCGTTAAAGCACCGCCGTAGAAAGTCCATTTTGTAGTAGTGTTACAATGACCAAAGAGATATATTTTTGATAGAACTTCTAGGTCCCAATTAGTTTAGATGAAAATTTGATATGGATTTATCTACTTTCGTTGTTATTACCGTTTTAATTCGAAGTATAATAATTTGGCAAGTTAAGTTGAATATTTTCAAAATTTTCTACACATTTGAATATTTCGGTGTCTTATTTTAATTTTAATACACATTACATTTCTTAGAATTATTAGTTTAATCCAAACATTAGTATAGGAATGTTGATTATTTTCCATATAAATTCCCTAATCTATCCAAACATATACGAAAATATTCTATTTTACTTTACTTTTTTTGCAATTAAATTCCCAAAAATCATATTCTTCAAATACTTTATTTTCCCTTCAACCAAACAGGCCCTTACTTCTAAAGTAAGGATATAAGTGGAAAATATAGTAGTAAATTATTTATTTTAGTTGTTGTACCTCACAACTCATAATAAATTATACACATTTCAAAGTGGACTCTTTGAGTGGGACGGAGGGAGTATATGTTTTGACCGAGCAATATAATATATTTTTTTTATAATATGTAGCAACTCTTTGCGGAGAACAAAAGGAGTATTAATTCTCTTACATTATCTAACATGATTAATTATATTTTTCTGTCATTTAAAATACTACCTGAATAAGTGTAAAATACTCTCAAATTTTATTTATTTTGGACCATAGGTCAATTAAATGAGACAATATAGGTCCCTTTGAAGACATCCGATAAATGAGACAATAGTAATTAGGGGAAAAAAAAAGAAAGGAACGTCATTTTATGTGAAACAATACTTATTTTAAGAAGAAAAGAGAAAACTCTCAAAAACGACATTTAGCCCACAAATATCATGATTTGGGATTCAATTTTCCACAAAAATTAGTTGAAGAAAATCACGAATCCATGTCAAATATACACTACACGAGACTCGTATGTTTCTCGTGTAAGATATACAGTCCGCACGGACAAATCCTATACTCTGCACATGAGCCGCATACCTCGTGCACAGTTGCAAGTTTTGAACCATGTTCTTGTTCATTAATTCGTTCTACATGTGTCACATACAGCGTGTGACCCCAAACAAGTTTATATAATTATTATTACAGCGAATTGACCGATCCCTGCATTAAGCATCGTGCCCCCGTCGTGTGCCTACAAGATGGCGCAAGAGAGTTGTCCGTCTCTGATAAATAAATAAATCACAATCAGTTTAAAAGTAGTTTGGACTTTGGAGTTGGTGACTTCCGATCTGGTCCGTTCATCTTATCAAATTAAATGCAATAAAAATCTGGTCCAATTTCCCTTTTAAGAAACAATATCTAATACTCTAATGTACTTTTAGCCTAAAAGTAAAAATAAAAATAAAAAATACATGACACCTTCTTCTATAGATATTTAAGCTCGCTGTGAAATTAATTATAATATGGAACTAAATTAATGCTTTATTATAGTACCAACCCAACTCCACAGTCTCCACTAAGACTAATTAAATTAAAAGAAATACACTTTCTCTACATTTTTGCCTTTTCTTTTATACAATTTTAAACTAGTGTTTTTTCTTTTTTAGCTCCGCATTATCATATATCTCCATCACCTATTGCAGGATTCTGCCAGTTAACATTCCATATAGGCAGAAATAACAGATGTATGAATTGAATTATCAACCTCTGAGTAACTCTCTATACATTATAATCGTTAAAACACTTACTCGTTCCTAAATTTATTCTTAATTATACTTTCTAGCTATACAAAGTTTGTTAAGACTCCCAACCCAACTCACCCTTCCTTTTTGTCCAAGTTAAACTGTGTAATGGCTATGGTATTTTAGAATTGAGACTTTCTCTGCTCACATCAACAGACACCATGGCAATTTCTAGTTTTTTATTTTTTATACCTACATAAAATTCACAATTAAACACTATATACACGTGGACATCTTCTAAAATATTTAAGGAATCACATTGTTATACCAACCGGAAACCTTAAAATCATGACAACAAATTATTAAAAGTACACAAATTTTGTCGACGATGTGGTTCGAATTCATGATCTATGATTTGTGCATAAACTGTTTTATCACTTAAATTATGAATAAACTACTCACGCTGGAGAATCGACATTAATAACCATGTTTTTGTAACTTTACCTAATCTCGAAAGGCGAACATAATTCGTCCAAAATAAATATATTCTAGCATTCCCCAAACCCTATGAAAGGATGATTTCTTAGCTGCCTCGGTGCGTGCATCATCACGTTGCATTGTATTGCAATCAAAGGCCGATCTTAAGCCCTTGAATTGGAGGCTGTCCAATGCGATCAAGAATCAAAATAATGCACTCAGAAAACGATCAATGATTCCCCAGTCACAGGGTCCATAGACCACTAAGAACAAGAAAATGATACACACCACTGAGAATGAAGTAGGTTTCTAGGCATTTCTACAATCATAGAGTTTAAAACTTCAAAGAGAAAGAAACATTATTGGATACATTCGCTGCTTTCTTAAAAACAGTGCAGCAAACTTATCATAAACAAATAACTCATAGTTATATTGGTTCATAGACCTCTACATGTACGTCACTTTCCCCTAAAAACAGCCCTATATCCCCTGAATGTATCTGATTGAATCATCCTACGTGGTGCAGTGGATAGCACCGAATAATCTATCGACCTCAGCAGTGGTAGGTGTTACTTATTATCCCAATATGTAAAGCAGCTCTAACAGAACAACAAGAAAGGCCCTACATATAGAGTAAAGCAAAACAGAAAGATGTCACTATCAAGCCCCTCCCCTCACCTTTCCAGATGTCCAAGAGCCCTAAATTTCGCAAAAAGAATGAATCATTATGGGAATGGTGGTGTGCCCTATGACAACAACAAGCAACTGGGATTTCTAGACAATGTGTCAACTTTCAACCAACAGAAATGTTACAATTATCAGTTCAAGTGAAACAGTGCTTAGTTTCAGTGAAACACAAGGCAGCATGGAAATAACAGTACCTGAATAACCATGGAAACTAAACTGCACCTCAGAAATTTAAAGAAGATTGGTATAATGAGAACAGGATATCGAAGTCTTATGACTAATGTGATTGTCATAATGAATAGAAGTGTCACAAGGAAACAGAATAACAATTATTGTACAGAACTGAATATAAAGCATGTAAAAAGGAGTTTACACTGAGTAATAGCCTTGTGCTTGAATTGCCGGTGATGTTGAAAACCATTTGACTGTGAATGCCAAATAGGATTCATTTTTTAATTGTATGGAGGAATACCCAATGGTTCTTCCTCAAGAAATGTACACACTTAAGGATAACAGGAAGCTACCAACAACTGCACCCTTCTCCTCATTAAAGAAGCTGACCGGTTTTAACTCATTTAATAAGTTGTGCTTTCCTCAAGTCGGATACAACTCCTCTATCTTCGCTGCCCCTTTCATTGTAAATGACCTTCACAACATTATAGGAAAAACAATAAAAATCATAAGATGACTCAAATTATACAAATCAAGTTAGTTGTAAGAAGTAACTGCCTCTCCTTTTCAGAAGTACCTTATCAATGATTCCATATTCAACTGCCTCACTTGGACTGAAATATTTTGGCCGCCTTATGTCAGTTTCAATCTGTTCAACTGATTTTCCCGTGTGCTTTGAGTATAGTTTGACCTTCACATATTAAATGCACAAGGAAAAACATATTAGTCATCATACAGTTGGGTGATGGCGGACATTTTTTTTCATGTCCCCTATGTCAGTTTGCAGGGAAATGGAAAGTAGACAGAAGATAAAACAAGAATACAAAGATAGAATGATGCCAGTCTATTTCAATGGAAGTATAAGCTATAAAAAGAAGTGAACTACGCTCGATAATTACTCTGGTTGCAAATCTCAAATAAGGGTAGTCACTTGAGCTAGAAAAAATAGTAAGAAAGGGGAAAACACTACCACAGCCATAGTCTCACAAGAGACTTATGACTAAGATGATACTTCACTGACCAATTCTGCCTTCACATTCTTCACTTCTTTCCTCATGAGGTCAACATCTGTTGCTTGACCTTGGAATCGAGCAATGGGCTGCAAGTTACAGAAATAATATCAGAAATAGCAGAAAAGATAACTATTCAGTCAGTAAATTCAGTACGACTCCAATCACATATCAACTTATTTTTCTTTTACTTTTTCCTATGTCTTACGAATATGAGTGATTCACAAATCTACAGATACACATAAACCTCTTTAACAGAATGCTAAGAAATGATGAAAGAAAGGAAAAGAAGAAGAAGCTGTTAAAGTCTGAATTAACCTGCTTTATCATGATTGTGGATGAAGGCAGGGCAGAACGATTTCCTTTTGCACCAGCAGCCAAAAGCAAGGCAGCTTCTCCCCAGGCATTTCCAACACACAGCGTAAAAATTGGTGGCTTAACATAGCTGCATCGAAAAATTAACTTCTACTCAAGATTCTAATCAGAATTCTGGGCTACTGAACACAAAAGTAAAAGGAACCTGATATATTCAAAAATTGAAGAATTTTAAATCAACAAGGTAAGAAAATGTATAAACTGTCTAGTAAATGAAAGGAGCATGGCATTCTGATCAGGTAACATCAGATGCCACAAAATTCACCAATACTTATAAGTTCACTTAACTCACAAAGCACATAAAGATTTCTGCATAAGTTTGAGTGGTTTTGCATTACATAGAAATTAGAATGCAATTTTGTAGTTTCTAGCAACCAATGTAAGCACAAGTGCATTAAGGGCCTGTTCTTTTTGTTTCGTTTTAAAAAGGGTTTTGGTTTCAACAGTAAATTTAATATATTTTAATCATATTCCATCATTTCCAATACAACTTTTTACTATTCAGCATCTACTTTTTACATTTTTAATACACTTTTTACATTATAAAATTATTTTTCAAAACTTATTTTCAAACTTAGTTTGAAACCAAAGATAGAGAACAGGCCCTAAATCTTAATTTTGTGGAACATACCGGAAAATTAAAAAAGAATACAAACTCTCGATGGCCCTGTTAAGTACTCTAGGAAATTTAGAAGCAGCTAGAAGATTCATTTACCCCATAACATCATAAATTGCAAATGCCTCTGTCTCATATCCCAACTTCTCACCATCCTACAAGGAAAAGCAAACATCTTCAGTCAGTGCCCTGACCCATGTTTCCTTCCATTTTATATTTTTATATCAAACTTCTTCAGTACTATAAAATTCAATTCCAAGCTTGGGCAAGTACATAATAGTCATCCAAAACATAGTTTCCAAATGACAGAAAATCATCGCTTTAGCAATTAATTAAGAGAAAAACAGATTATCATTATGCATGGACTCCACAATTATTCCAAGGAATGAAGCCATCAGAAAAACATGCAGATCAGATCCAGGTCAAGTGGCAGCAAGGCAATATAGAGCAGAAATGCTCAGAAGTAAGCATACAACAGTGACAAAACATGCCATGTAACCAAAGCTGAACTCATAAAGTGAAATGAAAAATTAATTAAAAACAAGGAACATCTGTTTCACTAAATAGATGGAATGTCATTTCAATAATCATAAAAGTAGCAATAGGATAAATGTGAAAATCAGCAAGCATAAATAAAATGCATCTAAAAGTTTTAAATATTTAGGATTTACCATTGGAGGACACATGACTTAAGCAGGTTGGAAAAATGTATTTTCTATACTTTGTGATCATAGAGTACCATTTGATTGAAAGAAATTTTTAAAAAAACGGCCATGAAATCAGTTAAGCTTTATAGACCCACGTATTGGGTGACCAAATATGAACATGATTGAAAATGAGAACATTGAGATGGACGTACAATCACACTAAACTAGATAGGATAAGTGAATCATGCATTAGAAACATTGCAAGAGTAGCCCCATAGATGAGATAATGAGAAAAACATGTTTAAGATGGTTTGAACATGTGCTTAGGAGACCTTGATACTCCCAGTATGGAATATGGAAAACAGAGAACCATTAGAAAATGCATGCTATGCTTAAATATAAATGTAAACATGCATTTCAAACAAACATGATGGCAAGATATGATCAATATAGTCACCCTACATTTAGGTTGGTTTTAATTGAAGTTTTTAATATAAATGCATTAAATGAGATATCGTCTCAGAAACATTTTGCAGACCATAAGGCACTTGCAGAAAATTTCACTTCCAGGTTCTAAAACCTTTAGCTACAGCTCAAGTCTGATCAATAGCCAGAACATAAACTTGAAAGCATGAGCAAATTATCAAAAACAGCAGATATAATGGGTTCTCTAACCTTGGTAGTCCCAGTTGAATTTATGTAAAGGTAAATAGGCTTTTGCTCGTCATCATACTGAAGGTAAAGAAATTCTGCTAATATCAGTTCAGTGACAGATGGAACTAGAGACATGCCCAAGTAAACAATTCGATTCTTATACAAATAAGATGCTAAATCTGGTGGAGGCTGCTCCCATGCACTTCCCCTTGAAAATGGAATGACCTTTCACAAGAGATATGACAGAGTTAGCAGAAAAAAGCACAAGATAATAGAGGAACATGATCATAAAATTCATAATCAAGCAGCAGCTGTGGGAGATAATCAAAGCTGAAAGGGTTACATTAGACATACAAAAATACTAACGTACTTCAAGAAATAACTTAGAAAGAGGAACTCAATGCTGCAAGGGTTACATTACACATACGAACATCTATACAGCTAATATGGTGGGGGGGGGGGGGGGGGGGGGGGGGGGGGGGGGGCGCAATTGGGTGCTTTAAGAGTGTGCGTGCATATATATATATATATATATATTTCAACAGCTCATAATTATACAATGCAGCAAAAAAATAAGATGCTAAACAAAGCAAAATGCTACCAATCATGAAACTAATTACACCTTAAGAATGAAACCCATGTGACTCACAAGCAAATTTGATAGTCCTCATCAAACTTCAGCTTCTTTCCACATTTCTTTCACAGAACTACAGTTATAACCTTTTCTTGTAATCCATTTCGTGGTTTTCTATAAGTTTACTCTAGCTCCTTTTCCTAGTTATACCCTTGAACCAAATTCATACAACAGCTACTGCAAACTATCAAAGACAGAAAATCCTTAAAATGGTAAAGTCACTGTAATTCCAGTATAAAGCCCATAATTTCTTGATAAAGATGCTAAATTTTCATAGGACCCTTATCATCATTCCATCAAATATTTAATTAGAAGGCATCAAAATCCATTCTTGGGCAAGTAAAAGAATCCGTACCAAAGTTATAACATCCAATTCCTCAACCTAATTCACCTTAATCTTATACAGTTCAACACACACAGCTACAAAAGAATTCGCCAAATTCATCTTTATCCAAATTTTTTTGATAATTTACAATACTATATTTTACTTCATAGATGCTCCCTTATCACAAACATACACACGCCCATCATTAGAGCTATAAAAATTATCAGAAAAGAACAACACACACACACACAAAAAGTACCATAGTAACAACGCCGCGTTTGCCACGACAGACAGAAGGCTTGTACGGGTTGAGGGAAGCGGGTCGGATCCTATGACCGGAAAAATCGGCGGAAACAGAGCCCACAACAGAAGGAGAGAGGAAGCTAGTAGATAGAGAGGGTTGAAGTGAAGAGGACGGGGCTGAAACGCGCGAGGCTAACGAAGGAGATAACTTTATTCTTGTTGCTGGGGTGAATATTTGCGAAGCCATGGTGGTGGCGACCTCCATGGAAATTGAAAGTCCAGTGAGCTAACTGGAGCAATTTCTGGAAGTGGATTACATTGTGGGTGGACAATATTCATGGGTCGGGTTGCTCGTTACATTGGACTGTCATATTGTACTCCTCCCGACCCGATTTGAGTCTCACTCTCCTCAATTCTAACGGAATAAATTAGGGCAAAGGATTATAGGTTTGTTTGTGAAAAAACAAAATTAAAAAGTTTTATAAGCATGTTTCAACAATTAGAATTTATACGCATGTTTTTTTTTATGGAAGCAAGACTTTTGCCTTTAAAATCGATACGCATAATACAGACGATACTTATTGTTTTAATATAACTGCGATGCACTAACATGCTACATTAGAGGCTAAAATAAACACGGGTCACATCAAACGCTAAACTCATAACAACATATATTAACACATAAAATTATCGGAATTGTTATTTAAAGGACATGTTTTACTAAACAAATTACACATTTTAAAATTTTGTTCAGTGAAATTGCTAACTTGCCCTTTGAATTTATTTTCTTCTTCGTCAATCGTCTTCTTCATCGATCGTCTTCTTCGTCGATCTTCTTCTTCTTCTTCTTCTTCTTTCCTTTCTCCTTTCTAGTTGGAGAATGACAAAGAGGGGAAAAAAAAAAAAAAAAAAGGAATTGGGTTCTGCAAGTTATCATGTAATCTGATTGCAAAACTTCATTAAAAATTTTTTTAAAAAAATCTTCGCCACACGGACCTTCACCGTCCTGTGGCAAAAGTTTTCGAACTTTCGCCACAGGACGGCGAAGGTTAGGAACCTTCGCCTAACCTTCGCCGTCGCCAGTGGCCTGCGAAGGTTGCCAGCAAGGGGTTTATCTGCGCTGGCAACCATGGCGTTAAAAAAATAATAAATTAAAGTATAAAATTTTTTTGTTAGAGTAAAGAGCATTGATGTCTTTTTACCACTTAAAATTTTAAAAATGTCCCATGTTTAGTAAAAAAATGTCCGACAAATAACATGCACCAGAATCATTACATTAAAGGTTAAACTCAATATGTGATACATCAAAGATAAAATCAATACGCTTATTTTTATAATATACATGCGATACTTTTTAGAATTAAATCAATAAGCATGTGATCCTGGTGTCTGACCCATCCTATACAAGTTTTTGTCTACGTATTATTAATACTTGATAAAATTTTCGTAGAAAAAACTAAGATGGTATAATTAATGAGTAATAATATCTTATATCGACTCATGTGTCTATAAAGCACACCTGGTGCTTAAGGTTGGCAATTCATGGTTGAACTTGACAATAAATACGATATTATATGAACGTATTATAGTTGAATCTTGACAAGTTCGTAAATTAATCGAGTTGATACGAATAATACGGATATTTAAAGGGGTAAAGTCAAAGTTGAGAATGTTGATGCCTGAGCCCACTAACCATAACCCTTGAATATAGACACGAGTAATTTATTATTGACACGAAAATATCACACGAACTTGGCATGATATAAACGGGTTAGAATTGAGATTTAGCGAGTTACGAGTAAAATTAGAGTTAGAAATGCTGAGATGAATAGTTAAATGGGTACAGTAGATTGAGAAGTGTCAACACAAGAATCCATCAACCTAAATACAACACGAATTGCAATCCCTAACTATTTCTCACCTCACTTTTCCCCTCAGCATTTCTCTTACTTTTCTATCACCCTAAAGGGTATATAACATGTACTTTCCCTGTCCATTAAAAAAAGTGTAGTTTAAAAAAGGGTTAAATACTTTAACTCCCACTGTGTTTATAGGTTAGTTTGATATTTGTCCCTGTGTTCTTAAAATATATTTTTTACAATCCATGACCACCTTTTTACCATTTATAAAGTATATAAGGACAATTTGTACCCCTCCAT
Organism: Leptodermis oblonga; assembly: GCA_016801395.1. Taxonomy (NCBI): domain Eukaryota; kingdom Viridiplantae; phylum Streptophyta; class Magnoliopsida; order Gentianales; family Rubiaceae; genus Leptodermis; species Leptodermis oblonga. Next base: position 4,095,737 of record CM028757.1, read on the forward strand.
TTCATCTTACATTTTACTTTGCAAATATATATTTACACACTTTACATTTTTAATAATAAATATTATAGAAATACAATGATGTGATTTTAAAAATACAAGTGTAGTTTTTCTTTTGTTTATTGAAACTCTTTTTTATTTTACAATAATGATATTTTACGTAATTGGGTATATTTAAGTCAACTATTAGATATACAAATATATGAAAATCTAATGTAAAAAATATTTTTAAATGTTAAAGATAGTAAAATTTAAATATATATTAATTTTTTCATTTAAATGTTAAAAATATATGCTTAAATTTTCTTAGCTTTTCAGCATTTAAAAAAAATTATTGTGTTCAATGCAATTATATATATATTTTCATCAAATTTAGTAATTAACTTAGAAAATGGAAAATGAACACCAACATAACAATAATAAAATTTGATAAAAATATATCATAAAACATTTAAGAAACATGTAAAATTTCATATATTAAAAAAATGTAAAATTTTATTATTTTAAATTTAAAACAAAATTAAAACGATCAATAAACAAAAAATAAAAAATTATAGTATTTTTAAAAACCATATCCCTGTATTTTTATAAGAAAATTGTGAAATTTATTAATACATAATATTAAGTATTTATAATATATATATATATATATGGAAAAATTTATAGTCCAGTTGATCTGCACATTTTAGGTGTTTTATTTTAGGACTTGTTATGGCAGTTCTCACGGGCTTTTGCCCAAGGTTTTAATGTTTATTTGCAGTTTTAGAGATCGGGCCTAAGAAGAAAAGAGAGTGCAAAAAAGTGAAAGAATTGGAGCAGATGAGTCATGCCTAAAAAGCCCACACGAATTATGGGCTAAATCAAGAAGGAGACCCGCAAGCAGAGCTGCGCACAGTTGAAGAAGAAGAAGAAGCAAAAAAATAAATCAGCACATGGGCCGATTCCAATTCATCAAATCCAATTGGAATTTAATCCAATTCAATTGGATTTGAATCAGGTGGATGAAGACAAAAGCCGTGGGCCTTCATGCAAGTGGAGTTGATCCAATTCAAATTCAGCACATGCACGATTCCAATTAATTGAATCCAATTGGATTTTAATCCAATTCAAATTGGATTTGAATCAGCCAAATCAGTGGGCACGCGCGGAATGACGCGGAGAAAGAAATAAAAAGGAAGCAATGAAGTTTTGAGCAATTTACCAATCTAAGAAGGAATTAAAGAGAGAAGTTGGGAGTTACTAAAAAGTGAAAAGATTACATGTGCTTAATTAACTCTCTTTCCAAGTAGAAGAAGGTTTCCTTATTCAATTAGGAGATTAGTTAATTGCTGATTTGTATCCCTATATATATGGGATTATTCTTGCACTTTTGGGGAGATTATTAGATAGCTTTTCTTATATAGCTTTTCTTATATTGAGTAGACAGCTTGGGAGAATCACGCAGGAACAAGTTTGGAGACAACTTTTATATAGAAGTTTATTAGATAAATTTTAGAGAGAATAGTTTCTCAGTTTTGCAAAGAATTTTCGCACAAGATACAGTTTCTCGCTATCTAGTTTTCCTCTGTTTCTCCTCTGTTCTGTTCTGTTTTGTTCTGTTCCGATCGCAGTTTTGGATTTTCCCGACAGGCAGTCTACCGTTTGGCCAAACCGCCGGGTACCAGATCGCGATTTCTTGATTTCCAGTGCAGTATTCTCTTTTCTCTTCTTTTATAATTATGTGTTTTTCGTGTTTTATCATGAGTAGCTAATTTATTAGCTCTGGTATTATGTAAAAAGCCATAATCCATGCATGTATGAAACCCAAGAATTAATCTAAGGTCTAATGAATTATGTTTCTAAATTGCCTGTGTTTATATGTCTAATTACTAAGATTTTATTAAGCCTGATCAACTTAGTTTAATCTGGTAGAGTCAGTGAGTGGCACAACTACCGGCCGAGTAGTACAGGATTAATTGGGTAATAATTTCTAATGCATCGTCAGTAGGAATTATTAGTTTCGGGTTCTTCTAGATTTTAATGCTTCTATTTGTTAATTAATAAGGTTTGCGGGGACTCGCGGTCTGTTAGTTAACGTAGTTAGGGAATAATTCCTTTGCGGGGACTCGCGGGGGATTATCGAGAATCTATGGAAGAATTGGAATTATTTGCGGGGACTCGCGGTAATACTATAACTGAAACGACATAAATAATTAGACAAGTTAAGAGGTTTATGATTGCATGCATGAGATTAAGGTGGATTTACATAATACCGGAATTTTCTCTCATTAATTGATAATTGTTTAAATCTTTTATTTAATTATTAGTTTAATTATTATTTTGCTAAATTTACGTGACAACTCTAAGGTCTCTTAAGAGACACAAAGGTGACTACTAGTCATAAGTTTGTTTTATTTGCATGTTAAATTGGAATTAGAATTAAATTGCCGTCTCTGTGGATCGACCCTGTCTACTACTGTGCTATATTTTATTAGCATCTTAATTGCAGGTTTTAAGCAGTATTTTTACTGTATTTGATAGACCCACGACAAGTCCTATCAAATTGGCGCCGTTGCCGGGGACGGTTACAATTTTTATTCTTTTTCCTTTTTAATGTGCACTGGTGTTTTCTTGTGTTGTGTATGACCAGATCTTCAGGTGCTGAATTACTTAGTGATCCAGAGATCGAGAAGACCTGCAAACGCTTAGCCAAGGAGACACGATTAAGAAAACTCGCAGAAACAGAATCTGTCAGTCGTCCGTTTGCCCAAACGGCCGGTAGCTCCAAAACAGATTTCTCACATTCTGACTCTGAATCAGAACCAATGGGCGACAGAGAGCGCGTAGAGGGCCCAGAAGAAGAGCCCACGCTGAAGGACTTGTGCAGCCATGATGCAGATGATAGAGCGTCAGCAGTAGTCACTCCAACATTGCCCAACGGATTTCCATTGAAGAACGGATGGCTGAATGGCATCCCAAAGTTTCATGGGGGTGCTCGGGATGATCCACACAACTTTCTCTCGGAGTATGTGAAGAATTGCAAGGTGGGGCGCCTACCCACAGGGGCCACCATCGATCAGCTAAAATTGGTGGCCTTCCCATATGTCCTTACAGGTCCAGCAAACAAGTGGTTTTCATCATTGCCACCAAACTCTATCACCACCTGGAAGCAGATGAAAGAGATATTCCTGAAGAAGTACTTTCCTCCGACAAAAACCAATTTGGTTATGAAGGAGATCAGCAGCATTCAACAAGAAGTTGACGAGTCCCTTAGCAATTACTGGATGAGGTTTAATGAGTTGGTGGAGAGCTGCCCAAATCATAAGTATTCAGAGGCTCAACTATTGCAATATTTCTACCATGGGATGTGCACCAATGATCGAAATCACATGGATTCATCTAGCAACGGGGCATTCCAGAATAATACAGTAGCCAAGGCCAGGAAGATGATTGAAGACACTATCGAGTCAAGAAGCCAGTTTGGGGAACCCTCCCGTTTGGCCAAACGGCAGGCTGAAGTTCGGTTTATTGATGATTCAGGGGAGGAAAAATTAAATCAGCTGACTACCAATGTGGAGAAATTGACTGCACTGGTGGCGAAACTTGCAACCTCGAACAGTAGTAACAAAGAGGAAATTGTGTGTGCATGCTGTGGCAATCCGGGGCACTTTGCACAGAACTGCAATCTTGCACATGAAGAAACAATTGCTCAAGCTAATGCTGCAGGGAATTGGCACAATAATTCTAATGGGAATTGGCAGCGGAATGCACCCAGGAGGGATCCATACTCAAATACGTACAATCCAGGATGGAAGGACAATCCAGCATTTGGTTGGAAAAATCCAGAAGAAGGAGTTCAAGTTCCCTTTCCCTCAGAAGTAAATCAGCAAGTTCCAGGTCAGATTTTGGGGAGTTCCAACCAACAAGCTTCACATCCAAATATGGGGAGCAATAATCGGAGTAATGGACCAATGTACAGGCCCCCGAATCAGAGGAATTTTTTCAACCCAAATCAGAACAATCCAAGAGGAGGCAGACCAATAGAAGAAGCCATGACCGAGTTATTTGCACAGCAGAAGGAGCAGCGAACAGCCATCGACGGGATTGCCGGAGTGTTATCTCAGTTATCTGCTTCAATACAAGAATTAAGAGGGAACCAAGGCCAGCTGCCCTCCCAGGTACAGGTTCCTCCTAAGGAGAATGTGAACGAAATTCAGCTACGAAGTGGAAAAATTTTGGGGCCTGCAGTAAAAAGTCGGAGTCAGCAGGGGGCCGTTTGCCCAAACCGACGGGTGATCCAGAAGTTGAAAGTTCAGAGCAACCAGAACCTGAGGAGTCCATTGTTATCAGATCTGAATCTGAACCTAAGAAGAGCCACGCCCCAATTCCAGCAAGCAAAGAAGTGTACAAGCCAGTGCCTCCCTTCCCGAATAGCTTGCGCCCCAAGGCAAGAAAGATGAAAGAGGACCCAATTGAGTACTTGGAAGTTTTTGAAAAAATGGATGTCAACATTCCCTTCCTAAAGGCGATAAAAATTCCCCCAATTGGAAAATTTCTGAAGGACTTCATGGCTGGGAAACCAAGAGGAGCTAGTAAGGTGGTCCTAGGTGAAACAGTCTCCGCCGTTATTCAAAAGAAGCTGCCACCCAAATGCAAAGACCCAGGTATGTTTTCTCTACCATGTGTGATTGGAGAAAAAGTTATTGAGCATGCAATGTGTGATCTTGGTGCATCTATTAATGTCATGCCCTTATCTGTTTACTTGACTCTATCTGGGGTAGAATTAGCTGAAACTAAGGTTGTGATTCAACTAGCTGATAGATCATGTGTTCATCCGGAGGGGGTATTGGAAAATGTACTTGTGCAAGTTAATTCTTTTGTATATCCGGCTGATTTCTATGTCATAAAAATGAATACTGACCCTACTAAAGAATCTGCTGGGGTGTTGTTGGGTAGACCTTTTCTTAAGACATCTAAGGCTGTTATAGATGTGTATAATGGATCAATTTGTTTGGATTACTGTGGGGAGAAGTGGCAATTTAACATTGAGAATGCTATGAAACATCCTGATGATGTTGAAAATGTATATGGAATAGATGTCATTGACCCACTTGTCCAAGAATATCTTGAGACGAATTTCTTGCAGGATAAACTAGAAAGGACACTTGTCCAGAGCCTCACAGAAGATGATATACAGAATTTAAGTGATGAGGGAGTCTGTGAAGTAATTCAGAACCTTGCAGCAGCTGAAGAGTATACAGGACCAGGCGACGGTTTCCCCAAACCGCTGGGTGCCGAACGACCCGTTCCGTCATTAGTAAAGGCCCCGAAGCTGGATCTAAAGCCTCTCCCAGATAATCTGAAATATTCCTTCTTAGGCGAAGGAGATACACTGCCAGTAATTATTTCCAAGGGATTGACCCCAGCTCAAGAAGATCGGTTGCTGAGAACCATTAAGAAGCACATCAAGGCGATTGGGTGGACCTTAGCCGATGTTCCTGGAATAAGCCCAGATATTTGCCAACATTATATCTTCCTAGAGCCTGACGCAAAGCCATCACGGGATCCTCAAAGAAAGTTGAATCCGAACATGAGGGAGGTAGTTCTAAAGGAGATTCTGAAGTTATTGGCAATGGGGATAATCTATCCTATTTCTGACAGCAAGTGGGTTAGCCCAGTCCATGTGGTGCCAAAAAAGGGAGGTTTTGAAGTAGTTACAAATGAGAAAAATGAGCTGGTGCCAATGAGATTACTCACAGGATGGAGAATGTGCATTGATTTTCGCAAATTAAATGCAGCTACAAGGAAGGATCATTTCCCCCTCCCCTTTATTGATGAAATGCTAGAACGTCTAGCTGGTAAAATGTTCTTTTGTTTTCTAGATGGGTACAGTGGATATTTTCAAATATGGGTGAACAAGGAGGATCAGGAGAAAACTACTTTCACATGCCCTTTTGGAACTTATGCCTACAGGAGAATGCCATTTGGTCTATGCAATGCCCCTGGGACTTTTCAGAGATGCATGATGAGCATATTTTCAGACATGATCGAGCAATGCATTGAGATTTTTATGGATGATTTCACAGTCTATGGGAATTCTTTTGATCAATGTTTGGAAAACCTGGATTCGGTTTTGGAGCGTTGCGTGGCAAAGAACTTGGTGCTGAATTATGAGAAGTGTCACTTCATGGTTCGAGAAGGAATTGTTCTTGGTCACAAAGTCAGTGAAGAAGGGATCGAAGTGGACAAGGCCAAGGTAGAATTGATTGCCAAGCTACCCTATCCCACTAACGTCAAGGAAATTCGTGGTTCTCTGGGCCATGCAGGTTTTTACAGGCGTTTCATCAAGGACTTTGCAAAAATCGCACGGCCACTTACAAATTTGCTCAAGGACGATGTTCCGTTTGCCCTAACGGACGACTGTCGTGACGCATTTAACACTCTGAAAGAGAAGTTGATATCAGCCCCAATCATTCAACCTCCAGATTGGACAAAACCATTCGAGCTTATGTGTAATGCTAGTGATTATGCTGTTGGTGCCGTGCTTGGTCAGAAAATTGGGAAGGAGACACATGCTGTATATTATGCCTCCAAGACTCTTAATCATGCCCAATGTAATTACACCACAACAGAGAAGGAGTTATTGGCAGTGGTGTTTGGATTTGATAAGTTCAGACAGTACCTTCTGGGCTCCAAGGTTATAGTTTATACTGATCATGCTGCCCTAAAACACCTGCTACACAAAAAGGAGTCAAAGCCGAGGTTAATTAGGTGGATTCTGCTTCTTCAAGAATTCGATTGGGAGCTTAAAGATAAAAAAGGAGCTGAGAATACAGTAGCTGATCACTTGAGTCGACTGACTCTACCTGAACAGGAGGAACAAATTGGTGAAGAATTTCCGGGAGAACATCTTTTTGCTCTAAGTGCTGTAATTCAGGGAGAACAAACACATCTTGCAGCAGTAACAGCAGCCCATCCAGACCCATGGTATGCACCCATTGTAAATTATTTAGTTACTAATGCTCTGCCACTTGAATTTTCTCAAGGGAAGAAGGAGAAGTTGATCAGTGATAGTAGGCAGTATATCTGGGACGATCCAATCATGTGGAAGTGTGGTCCTGATCAGATCATCCGACGATGTGTACCAGAATGGGAGCAAAAGAGCATTCTACAACACTGTCACTCATCGCCTTCAGGAGGGCATTTTGGGCACAAACGCACAGCTAGAAAAATAATGGACTGTGGTTTTTATTGGCCTAGTCTGAACAGAGATAGCTACAGATTTTGTCAAGCTTGTGAAAGATGCCAGCAATTTGGAGATATTGGTACTCGAGATGAAATGCCACAAGTCCCAATCAAGGTCTGCGAAATATTTGATGTTTGGGGCATGGATTTTATGGGCCCTTTTCCACCTTCCAATGGGTATGTTTACATTCTGCTCGTCGTAGATTATGTGTCCAAGTGGGTTGAAGCCAGGCCCACACGATCAAATACAGCCAAAGAAGTGAAGACATTTTTAAAGTGTCAATTGTTCCCTCGATTTGGTATTCCCAAGGCAATTATCAGTGATCAAGGGACCCATTTTTGCAATCAGACCATAGCTGGAGTATTGAGGACACATGGAATTCAGCACCGTATTGCTACACCATACCACCCACAGTCCAACGGTCAAGCTGAAGTGTCGAACAGAGAAATTAAAAGGATTCTGGAGAGAACAGTTAATACCTCAAGAAAAGATTGGAGTCAGAAGCTACCTGATGCTTTATGGGCATATCGGACTGCATTTAAAACTCCTATTGGGATGTCTCCGTATCGGCTTGTTTTCGGCAAGATGTGTCATCTTCCAGTGGAATTAGAGCATAAAGCATACTAGGCAGTCCAAAAGATGAACCTGGATTCAACAGCAGCAGGTGAGGAAAGGCAGTACCAACTCCAGGAACTTGAAGAAATTAGGCTGGAAGCCTACGATTTGGCCAATTGGTACAAGGATCGAACAAAAGCCAGGCATGATCGGCTCATCAGACAGAAAGAATTCCGAGTTGGCCAGCAGGTGCTATTATTTAAGTCCAGGGTTCGTTTATTTGGCTCCGGAAAGTTATCTAGCAAGTGGCATGGACCTTTGGAAGTAGTAGCCGTTTGGCCCAGTGGTGCAGTAGAGGTTCGAGACCCTCAGTCGGGACAGCAGTATAAAGTCAATGGGCACCGACTCAAGCAATTTGATACCTCAAGTCAAATCCAGCAAGTCGACTGCCTCTGGTTGACTAAGTGCCCGCATCACATAGACTAAACAGCTCGCATCCCGTCTGGCCAAGACGTTAAAGAAAAGCGCTACTAGGAGGCAACCTAGTTTATTGTAATAGATTAGTATAAAAAAAATTAAAAAAAATTTTAAAAAAAAAAAACGTTATTTGCTTTCTTTTATTTATTTATTTAATTTTTATTTATTTATTTTCGTCTTTTCACAATTTAATGATTTTTTTTTACAGGGAATTGAGGAGAAATTTTGAGGACAGGAGGGCTCATTACGAATTTTGGGGCCACAATCACACATTGAGGAAGGTCCAAGGGCCAATGGTGCAATTTTCTGCATTTCCAGCATTGATTCGGTAAATTCGGAGGTACAAATATGCAGCTTTACAAAGTTCAGGGACTGGAGCTGCAAGTGACAACTTAAGGGGTCCAATTGCATAGTCATGAAACTTGAGGGACCTAATTGCAACATGGTAAATAATTCATCAATTCTTCCAGTACACTCACCGATTCCAATTAACCTATCAACCCAATTACCCGCCCCATTAACCCACCAACCTAACCCAATTACCCGCCCCAAAAACCCAACCCAATTACCCACCCCACCGCCCCGCTAATTTTTTTCTGCTCCACCCACCTTCCTCCGCAGCATTTGCAGCCTCCTCCGTAGGCTCTCAGGTAAGTTTTTCTGTTTTTCTTTGTATTGTAGGCTGTTTTGTGTTTTAATTTTCTCTAAGTTTGTTTTTCTTTGTCAGTGTTTAGCCCTGTATTTCTTTTCTGTTCTTTGCGCTTGAGGACAAGCTTTCTTTAAGTATGGGGATGTTTGCAGGGTTGATTAATGTTTTTTCTGAATTGTTGTTGAGTATCCCCTGTGTTTCATTGTGTTTGCTTGGGGACAAGCAATTGTCTAAGTGTGGGGATGTAGGGGCATTTGTCCTAAAATTTTTGTTTTTGTCTTGTTTGTGAGTCAAGTGTCGCTGCCTTTAATCTGATTTGGATCTGAAATATGCATCATAGATGAAGTGTGACATGAAGTATGCATGTTGTAGTTTTGAAAAATTAATCTGAGAAGTCCTGAATTAGTTAAATCTGGAAATATGCATGTTTTCCCTTTTCTTAAGCCATTGTACTGAGCCTAAATGCTGAATTGTTCGGGGAGAATCATTTGCTTGCCTGTCAGACTGTCAAAATGGTATGAATAGTATATGGCGGGATGATGGGGAACCTTCTTAGGATTAACCACTTTTGGCTTGCTTTCTTAACCTACCTTGTTATATTCCTAGAAGCCAAGTTGAAGCCTTGTATACAACATTTTTTTCTAGTCAGTAAATAAGCCAAGGCCAATTTTTTGTGATAAATCCTCTCTACCCCCCCCAGTGTGTTGAGTTGCTGAATTATGAATGAAGTCAAGTGGTGCAGTGTTTAAACAATGTGTGGATTATTTGGCAATGTATATGTATGCCCAATGTTATAAAGCTCATGGAAAGCAGAAAAAGAAAGAATGAAAATAAAGCAAAAAAAAAAAGAGATAAAGAATGAAAAAGTTGATGTTTTGAAATTCTGCAATGTGCTGAAATTGTGATATATGATGAGCTGGGTAGAAATTTAAAGTGCTAAATTTGTGAGCCATAGTCCGCACAAAGTGCAAAAATGCTGAATGAAACAGGCGCCAATTTGCCCAAACAAAAGGGGGCTGTGAAGGATTTTGAAGAAAGGTACAACAACTGAAGTTTAATTTTTGAGAACACACTGGGTTTGAATTTTTTTACAGGTGGCCTAGAACCCTTAGGATCTGTCCAAAGGTTCGAACCCAACCCTTACATTGCGTCCCTTAATTAGAAGGTTGTTTCTTAACTACTGTGTATCTATTCCTTCTATACTGTGGCGATGGTCGACTATCAAGCATGTATGATTCTGGCTAGATTAGGATTTATTTTTATCCTGAGTCTTGTTTTGAGTCGTATTTTCGAGTCAGTCCAAAGAGTCTTGTGTTTTGTTTTGTTTTGCGTCTGTGTTGTCTCTGTCTGAAGCAATTAAAGTATAAGTGCATTTGCTGAATTTATGGTATGCTCTAGTTCTTCACTTCACGCTTGAGGGCAAGCGTCATTCAAGTGTGGGGATATTTGATCTGCACATTTTAGGTGTTTTATTTTAGGACTTGTTATGGCAGTTCTCACGGGCTTTTGCCCAAGGTTTTAATGTTTATTTGCAGTTTTAGAGATCGGGCCTAAGAAGAAAAGAGAGTGCAAAAAAGTGAAAGAATTGGAGCAGATGAGTCATGCCTAAAAAGCCCACACGAATTATGGGCTAAATCAAGAAGGAGACCCGCAAGCAGAGCTGCGCACAGTTGAAGAAGAAGAAGAAGCAAAAAAATAAATCAGCACATGGGCCGATTCCAATTCATCAAATCCAATTGGAATTTAATCCAATTCAATTGGATTTGAATCAGGTGGATGAAGACAAAAGCCGTGGGCCTTCATGCAAGTGGAGTTGATCCAATTCAAATTCAGCACATGCACGATTCCAATTAATTGAATCCAATTGGATTTTAATCCAATTCAAATTGGATTTGAATCAGCCAAATCAGTGGGCACGCGCGGAATGACGCGGAGAAAGAAATAAAAAGGAAGCAATGAAGTTTTGAGCAATTTACCAATCTAAGAAGGAATTAAAGAGAGAAGTTGGGAGTTACTAAAAAGTGAAAAGATTACATGTGCTTAATTAACTCTCTTTCCAAGTAGAAGAAGGTTTCCTTATTCAATTAGGAGATTAGTTAATTGCTGATTTGTATCCCTATATATATGGGATTATTCTTGCACTTTTGGGGAGATTATTAGATAGCTTTTCTTATATAGCTTTTCTTATATTGAGTAGACAGCTTGGGAGAATCACGCAGGAACAAGTTTGGAGACAACTTTTATATAGAAGTTTATTAGATAAATTTTAGAGAGAATAGTTTCTCAGTTTTGCAAAGAATTTTCGCACAAGATACAGTTTCTCGCTATCTAGTTTTCCTCTGTTTCTCCTCTGTTCTGTTCTGTTTTGTTCTGTTCCGATCGCAGTTTTGGATTTTCCCGACAGGCAGTCTACCGTTTGGCCAAACCGCCGGGTACCAGATCGCGATTTCTTGATTTCCAGTGCAGTATTCTCTTTTCTCTTCTTTTATAATTATGTGTTTTTCGTATTTTATCATGAGTAGCTAATTTATTAGCTCTGGTATTATGTAAAAAGCCATAATCCATGCATGTATGAAACCCAAGAATTAATCTAAGGTCTAATGAATTATGTTTCTAAATTGCCTGTGTTTATATGTCTAATTACTAAGATTTTATTAAGCCTGATCAACTTAGTTTAATCTGGTAGAGTCAGTGAGTGGCACAACTACCGGCCGAGTAGTACAGGATTAATTGGGTAATAATTTCTAATGCATCGTCAGTAGGAATTATTAGTTTCGGGTTCTTCTAGTTTTTAATGCTTCTATTTGTTAATTAATAAGGTTTGCGGGGACTCGCGGTCTGTTAGTTAACGTAGTTAGGGAATAATTCCTTTGCGGGGACTCGCGGGGGATTATCGAGAATCTATGGAAGAATTGGAATTATTTGCGGGGACTCGCGGTAATACTATAACTGAAACGACATAAATAATTAGACAAGTTAAGAGGTTTATGATTGCATGCATGAGATTAAGGTGGATTTACATAATACCGGAATTTTCTCTCATTAATTGATAATTGTTTAAATCTTTTATTTAATTATTAGTTTAATTATTATTTTACTAAATTTACGTGACAACTCTAAGGTCTCTTAAGAGACACAAAGGTGACTACTAGTCATAAGTTTGTTTTATTTGCATGTTAAATTGGAATTAGAATTAAATTGCCGTCTCTGTGGATCGACCCTGTCTACTACTGTGCTATATTTTATTAGCATCTTAATTGCAGGTTTTAAGCAGTATTTTTACTGTATTTGATAGACCCACGACAAGTCCTATCACCAGTTCTTTAATTTAACATAACCTTAAGTAATAAGTTGGCCAATAAGAAGTTGTCACCTCAATAATTGGTTTACCTGCAAATCATATTTCCATTTATTTATTTACACCAATAACTTCAAATATTTATTTTTCCACAAATATTTTTTTAAATTTAAGATCAGGACTTGGGGAAAAATTTCTCATCCTTCACCTTGATTAAGTGAACTATGAGTAATTTTTCGGAAGCGAGAAACATAATTTTTTGGACAAAATTGAGCGCTACCCTTCCTCTTAATACTGGTTGCCCCCATTTTTTCAAAAGCTGCCCTTTCTGTTAATAATGATTGCCGTCCACCCAATTTTTTCATCAAAATGAACTTTAAGGGCCTGTTCTTTTTGAACGTTTTGAAAACGGTTTTGAAAACAAGTTTTGGAAGATAGTTTTATAATGTAAAAAGTATATTGAAAATGTAAAAAGTAGATGCTGAATAGTAAAAAGTTGTATTGAAAATGATAGAATATGATTAAAATATATTAAATTTACTGTTGAAACCAAAACCGTTTTCAAAACGAAACAAAAAGAACAGGCCCTAAACTATTTTGTATTTAAGGTCGGGACGTGGGAAAAAATTTCCCATCCTTCGCCTTGACTAAGTGAGCTATGGGTAATTTTTTGGGAGCGGGAAAAATATTTTTAAATGATAAATAAGGTAGAGGGATATAAATGTCCATATGTACTTTTTAAATGGTTGACTAGTAGTCATATGGGGCAAAAGACTTATTTTAAAAACACAAGGGGGCAAATATCAAACTCACCTATAAATATTGGGGGGTTTAAAGTAGTTAAGCCTTTAAAAGATGTAGAATTTATTATAGGTTATAATAAAGTACAATTAATTTGTAATTATATTTTTTGACTTATATCATTATTTTTGATATAAAAGTTAATTGTAAATCGCATTCTATTATAAATCTCCATTATTAAACAAAAACTAAGGGTTTTTAATTTTATTTTTATTTTTTGTTGAGATCCAAAATCTAAGAGGTAGTGAATGATAGATCCTTCATGAATCATGGAGTTATTTTATGGGATTATGAGTATAGTTTGGAGGTTAGGTGTTAAGGAGCTCAAAATTAGAGAACGAGTTTGAAATGCCATGAAAGGATTTACAAAGTCTGCCGGAAAGGTGAGTAATTTATCTGGGGTGGATATCTCATAAAAAGTAACTGAGTGTGCAAAGGTATGTTGAAACTAATATTATGCTCGTGAGCATAATGGTAAGCCTGTGTGACCGTGAGACCAATTGGTCGAACAGAGATGAAAGTCGGCCATATTGATCTGGAAGTCCTGTGTGGAAAGGACTCTCGCTCAACGGGGGCAATGACAATGTAATTTTCTAAAATTGCATGGGACCTTTAGTAATTTTGTGAAACCTTAAGGAGTAAATGTAATTTACCCAATTTTAAAATTAATTTGATTTATATAAAAAGAAACTGAAAAGCGTAAATCCATTTTTTAATAGAAAGGAAAGAAAAGCATAAATCCTAACCGGGTTTACGTTTGAACCGGGAAATGAGCCGGATGGGTAAAAATCATTCACACCCCTCTAGGGTTCAAAAAGTGGTAATCACACCCTTAAGGTTTTAAAAAGTGTTTTTGAGACCCTTTTTTAACATTGTTAAATTTTTCATTAAAAATTTGTAATTTGATATTATTACCCTTCTTTTCAAAGTAAAATATAATTAATTTTATATTATCAACATGTCTAAATAAAGAATATTCATAAATATATAATTAAATATTTTATTTAATTTAACACTAGGTGTATATCGATCATTTAAAATTTTCTTATCCAACTTTATCAAAAGATATTTTGGAAGAAATTATCTTTATTGTTAACCTTTTAAAAAAAATTCACTTTTCTTATTAAAATTTGAAATGTAAAAAAAAATTACAAAATAATATATATGTCTATATTATTAGCTAATTAAACAATTTTGAGCTATATTTTTTTTTAGGCTGCGTTTTCAGGGTTTAGGCGGCTTCCATTCTGTTTTACCTGAAGCCGGATATTAGATGCCTTGGGAAATTGGTTTTCTGCACATATATAAAACTTTAGCACAAACCAGACCTAAAAACCCAAACTCGTTCGAAGCTCTCAAATCTCCAGTCAAATCCCCGAAGCGCAAATTCAACTTCTCCTATCTGTTAATTCCAAGGTGCGTTTCTTTTGAAGATTTAGTTCCAACTCTCTAACTATCATTTTAAGTTCTTTGGTGCTGTTGGCGCTGCCCCTTCAAATATCGTTCTTAGGGATTTATGTTTTGTTGCCTGCTTCTTGATCTGTGTGTCAGTACCGGTTATTTATCATTTTGGTTGCTAAAATTTTGAGAATGGAATCAAATTTATTGTGATTGGTGATTTCTTTGAGGTTTATTGGAGCTGAAGTTTGTCGGGAATTTATTTTAATTTTTCAATTTGGGTTCGTTGTTCGTTTTAACACTCAATTTTGCTTTAAGAATTGCATTGCAGTAAAAGGGGAAAAAAATGAAGAAGAAAAGAAATTTGGTTAGTTTAATTTTTTGGAAGGAGTTTTCTTGTCGAAGTATCAGGAACCCACCACATCATGGCTAGGTTTTGTTTATTTTAGATTGGAAATTTGTATAGATTTAAAGTTGCAGTTCTGGGAACAGGGAAGGAAGCTAGATGATTGTTATCTGAGATGTCTTAGGGTTTTATGAATTAAGCATTTTGTTGGAGCAAAATGGCTTTCTTATGCTGTCTCTCAATCTTCCTTTAGTTATAGATTCGAAGTATTCTGGGTTTAACCATCTTCGGTCCTTTGATTCTTTCGTCAGATGATAAGTTCTGCTATTCATTTTCTGTCGGGATTCTTTCAGCTTATTTTGTTATAATTTTGGATGCAGGTTTTGAGTATTCTGTGCCATTGCCATGGCTACATCTTATCTACCGGCGAATACTGATTCCCTTGCACAAGCTTCTGAAGCCAAAACCCCTTCTGAGGCAATTGCTATCCTGTATCGGGTACTTGCCGATCCAGCCTCTTCTTCAGAGGCCATAAGAATGAAAGAGCAGGCCATTGCAAATCTCTCTGATCTTCTTAGACAGGAGAACAGGGCAGAGGATCTTAACAACCTCTTGACCCAACTGCGGC
This sequence comes from Leptodermis oblonga, assembly GCA_016801395.1. Classification (NCBI taxonomy): domain Eukaryota; kingdom Viridiplantae; phylum Streptophyta; class Magnoliopsida; order Gentianales; family Rubiaceae; genus Leptodermis; species Leptodermis oblonga. The sequence continues at coordinate 4,111,111 of CM028757.1, forward strand.
CCTTCTTTTCATTAATCCCCAAGGCTAAAACAGCGAAAATTGTTCGTGGGATTGTTGACTCGTTGGCCAAAATACCTGGTACATCTGATCTTCAGATTGCCCTTTGCAGAGAAATTGTACAATGGACGTGTGCTGAGAAGCGAACTTTCCTTCGCCAGCGAATTGAGGCAAAGCTTGCGGCTCTTTTGTTGGAGAATAAGGAGTACACAGAAGCTTTGGCCCTCCTTTCTGAACTAATCAAAGAGGTGAGAAGACTAGATGACAAGCTACTTCTTGTTGAGATTGACCTGCTGGAAAGCAAGCTCCATTTTTCTTTGAGAAACCTTCCTAAAGCCAAAGCAGCACTTACAGCTGCAAGAACGGCTGCAAATGCTATTTATGTTCCTCCAGCACAGCAGGGCACAATAGATTTGCAGAGTGGGATTCTCCATGCTGAAGAGAAGGACTATAAGACAGCTTACAGCTATTTCTACGAGGCATTTGAAGCTTTTAATGCACTTGACGATCCTCAGGCCATATTCAGCCTCAAATACATGTTGCTGTGCAAAATCATGGTTAGCCAGGCTGATGATGTGGCCGGAATAATATCATCACTTAAGGTGGGCTTGCAATATCAAGGTCCAGAACTCGATGCGATGAAAGCAGTTGCTGATGCTCATTCCAAACGCTCCCTCAAGCTATTCGAGACTGCTCTTAGGAATTACAAGGAACAGTTGGAAGGAGATCCCATTGTCCATAGGCACCTCTCATCGCTCTATGACACTTTGTTGGAGCAGAATCTTTGCAGGTTGATCGAACCATTCTCAAGGGTCGAAATAGCTCACATTGCTGAACTGATCGAGTTGCCATCTGACCATGTTGAGAAGAAACTGTCTCAGATGATTCTGGACAAGAAGTTCGCGGGAACTCTGGACCAAGGAGCCGGCTGCCTTGTAATCTTTGACGATCCCAAAACAGATGCCATTTACCCAGCCACATTGGAAACCATTGAGAACATGGGCAAGGTTGTGGACAGTTTGTTTGCGAGATCTGCCAAGATAGTGGCTTGATGTTCTTCTCTCTTGTGCTGTTTCTTGTCCATTTTCTCTTGGTGCATGCTGAATGAACATTGTCTAATTGTTGTTTTGAGACTATGATGCATCTGGAACAGCTAGCTTCATTCTAGTATGGAACAGGCACATTTTTTCTTCATCATCTCATGTTATATACTTTAAATCATCATCTTGAATCCTGTAATTTTAGTTACATTCATCTGTTGAAATGCTTATGCCCAAGTTAGACTTTTCATTCAAGTTTTTTTATTCTATACATTTTAGTTTTGTTTTTGTTTTTTACCGTATATTTTATAATAATTTCTAGTATAGTTCTTTCTTCCTCGGTTTTATATAAAGAGTCTTGTTGTGACACTAAACTCCTGTAATTTGTGGATGGAGTACTATTTAACTAAATATTTTTATATTTTCCATTAATTTTTTTCTTCAAATTCATCGTTTAAATTGAATACCTTTGCTTCGGGTAACCCTCGTCATACTCGCGGAGTCGCGGGCATTAACTCGTTCCTAACCACCTATACTTGCTTGGTAATGATTAAAGTTTGTATATTTTTTCCTTTTGTGTGTAAATATTAAAATTTCATCGAAGTTCATATCATAATAATCTCATATGAGTTTTAATAATGGTTAGGACGCCAAATGTATTGGAAACTTTCGCCCGTGGAAGGCGAAATTTTCCAATACATTTGGTGTCCTGTGGCGAGTGTTTTCTTTTTTTTTTTTTTTTTAAAATTTTCAGATTCGTTCTGCAAAAGGAAAATTGCAGAACTTGGTTATGCAATTCTCCAAAACTTTCGCCTTATGCAAATCTTTTGCCCTTCTCGGGTGAAAGTAAAAAAAATTGCCACAGCAAGAAGAAAAGAAGAAGAAAAAATTAAAAGATCAACTCAGTAATTTCACAACTAAATTTTTTAAAAATGTCCTATGAATAGTAATTTCCGTCCTGCAGATAACATTTCCGTTTTTTTATTCTATGTTAGTTTGGTTTTCGTTTTTTACTGTATAGTTCTTTCTTCCTCGATTTTATATAAAGAGTCTTGTTGTGTCACTAAACCCCTGTAATTTGTGGATGGAGTACTATTTAACTAAATATTTTTATATTTTCAATAAAATTTTTTTCTTCAAATACATCCTTTAAGAAAAGGTTAAATTTTCATGCTACAACAACAACAAAGTATAAAGCATTACATTTTCATGTTTAGAGAAATTAAAAATCATTGAATAAATAAATGGAGTGTGTACAAAAAATTATTTTATTTATAAAAAAGTAATTAAATAAAAAATCTACCTGAATAGTCATATGTAATTTTTTTTATTACTCCCGGTAACTAGTTACTCTATTTTAAATTCTGATTTATTAAGTTATCAACTATTCATAAAAAGATAAGATATGAACTACTGTATTTCAAATTTTAATTTTTGAAGGATTTTCTTTTTTTTGAGACGAAAATAAGCGCACACTGAAAATTGTCCAGCTACTTTTTTGAAATTTTAAACGAATTAAAATTTTTTTAATAGAAAATTAAATTTACAGCTACTGTGATTGACCCTAAAATTTAAAATTGGTTGCATTGCTTCAAAAAAAAAAGGGAGAATTACACTTTTGGTCCCTAATGTTTGAGGGTATGACACTTTTGGTCCCTAATGTTTGAGGGTATGACACTTTTGGTCCCTAATGTTTCAACAGTAACATTTTTTATTCCTAATGTTTTTTCCAGTAACACTTTTGGTTTCTAAACCGGCTATTACCTATTTTATAGGTAATTTGGGGTTAAAATATAAATTATCTAAAATATTAGGTTCAATTGAAAATTTTAAAAAATTCACCACCTACTAAAACTAAAATTTTTGGCTGTATTTTTTAAAATTTTTTATCAAAGTTGGCATAATTTTTATATGTGCTTGTGAATGCAATGATAATCAATCTGTTTGTGTTGGAATTTTTTTTATTCTAATAGTATAATTTTTGAAGTATTTACAATTTTTCTTTGCTAAAAGAATATTTTAGTTAATATGATACTTTCTTTTCTAATACCTCACATAACTCGTGTCATTCACTTTCACTCCAAAGTTTTTTAAAAAAAAATTATAAATAAAATCGATGTTATACAGCCCCAATTAATGGACTGTGCTTCTCTCCTCCATTGATGAATCTCAGCATCAATCAACAACACCCCACAGAGGAAAAATCTAGACTTGGAATGGCTGAAATGGAGATAAAAAAAAAAAAATCCAGCAAAAAATTTTAGTTTTAATAATTGGTCAATTTTTAAAATTTTCAATTGAACCTAATATTTTAAATAATTTATATTTTGACCTCAAATTACCTATAAAACAGGTAATAGTAGTAGGGACCAAAAGTGTCACTGTAGCAAAACATTAGAGACAAAAGTGTCATACCTTCAAACATTAGGGACCAAAAGTATAATTAAAAATTGCATTAATATTCTATTTTATTAAGGGAAACCTTTTAGTACAACAAACGTGCTGGGAAAGCACGCTTTATTAACTAAAAAAAAAAACGCGGCCTCTCTCACTCCCTCCGACTCAAAACTCCCTCGGCAGTTGGCCCCACACCACAATCTATGGCCCCTTCGTCGTAGTCTGCTCCGCCATTGACCACCGTTTCGTCTTTTACCGTCGCCGGAAGTCTCCTAACTCAAATCGGAGTAGCAAAAGTTTGAAGCACATTTCTACTCTGCACCACCATATGTAAAATTCTATATTATTTACCGATGTTATCTTCTCAAAAGGTTGCCCGATGCCAATGTTTCTCTTCGCCGGTAGTGATTTTTAAGTAAAGATATACAGTTAAGCGGCAAGTGGATGTGATTGTAGTTCATGCTTTAGGGCTTAATATCTGGAGAATTGTGATATGCTGTAAAATAAGTCCAATTTTTTTGTAAAATTGTGATCAAATTAGATCTGAGATTCGCTTGTTGCACCAATGTGGACACTGGGGATACAGCAAAGGCACCTTATCTTTTCTGCCTAGTAGTTCTGCGCAAAAGCTTATTTTTGAGCTCATCTGTCCTTCTCGCAGTTTCATGATCTTGGATTTTTTATTTTATTTACTTTGTGGAATTTCATTTGGTTGCGTAATATATTGTGGTTTGTCCAGGTTTCTCAATAGATATATATTTGTGAGATTCTGGTGGAAACAAACTAAGAATGAGGATATTAAGGCTACAATCTAGTATCAGGAGGAGGAACCCGAGGACTGCGAGACTACCTCGTCCAGTAAAGCTGAGTTGGCAAGTATGGTTGGTTCAGAAGTAGGAGCTGTACTGGCAGTTATGAGGAGGAATGTGAGGTGGGGAGGTCGATATGCTTCGGGAGATGACCAGCTTGAGCACTCCCTCATCCAGTCTCTCAAGACACTAAGAAAGCAAATCTTTTCATGGTAGCATCAGTGGCATACAATCAATCCTGTTTTATGTCTCCAGCCTTTCCTGGATGTGATTCGATCTGATGAAACGGGTGCACCAATCACTAGTGTTGCGTTGTCATCTGTTTATAAGATTTTGACTTTGGATGTGCTTGATCTGAGTACTGCCAACATTGAGGATGCCGTGCATTTGGTAGTGATCCTGTGACTAGCTGTAGATTTGAAATTACCGATCCTGCATCAGAAGAAGTTGTATTGATGAAGATACTTCAGGTTCTCTTGGCATGTATGAAAGGCAAAACATCTGTGGTTTTAAGTAATCAGCATGTCTGCACGATTGTAAACACTTGCTTTCGAGTTGTTCATCAAGCTGGCACAAAGGGTGTGAGCTATTACAGCGGGTAGCTCGACACACGATGCATGAACTTGTCAGATGTATCTTTTCACACCTTCCAGATGTTGACAACACTGAACGGTCATTGGTTAAAGGTGGCAATTCTACCAAGCATGAGGTGCGCTCTTTGATCTCCTTTAAGTTTATGAATCCCTGTTTTCTGAATTCATATAATACTTATTAAGTTCTAAATAAAGGAAATCTGAACCAAACTAGAAAAATAAAATAGAAAGAGACAAGGTATGAGGAAGGGTAATAATTATCATCCTGGCTAGTTTAGAAACCTTTAACTTCAGTTTGGGGTTTATACATATGTACTCAGACACGGCGAGTTCCATTACTTCAGAAGAAGAAGTTATCCTCATAAGAGAAGTATTGAAACACTTACACTTATTACAACCCTGTCAGATTGCAATCCCAGCACCATGCCCTTTAATTGCTTCCTTCTATTTGAGATTCATTTTCTCTGATTTCTGTAAGTTTAGCATGATCTATTTGTTTTGGATTATTACATAGTTTTTTTGATATTGGATTTTATTTTTATTTTTATGCGGTTACTCCCTCCGTTTAAAAAAAAAAAAAAAAACAGAGTTCTGTTTTGAAAAAGTACAACTTATTATAAGTTTTAAGGTGCAACACATAATTAAGCTATTTATTACCAATTTACTATTTTTTTTTACTTGTACCCTTAGTTTCTGATTATGGACTTCACATAATCATGTTAGTACAGTACTCTGTTTTGGGACCCAGGAAGTATTTTCTTTTAAAGATTATGTTGTATGGAACTGTTGCGTGTTTGAATTGGAGATATTATTCGGAGTATGTCGATTATGGCCTCCTTTGGTGTAAGGACACTGGGTGCATGCTTCATGCTTGCGTTGAAAAAAGTGCTGTAGAGAATGGTTGTTTTCATGGCTGTAATTTACTTACCTGTCGTTTGATTTGAATGATGGGGAAATGTTATGAATAATTTTGTTGTGCAGGTTGGTGGGGTGGATACAGACTACAGCGTCAGTAGTAAATCAGAGAATGGAAATGATGAGTATGATAACCAACAGTCTTCTGGAGCTTTTGCTTCTGCTGCTTCTGTTGCTCTGTTTAGTGGTGTGAGTGGTGATAATTTAGGCAAGAATGATAATGGGAAGGATGCTGTTCCTTATGATTTGCATCTGATGACTGAACCATATGGTGGAGATATTTCACTTCCTGTGTTCCTTGCTGAATGTTGTTGAACATGTGGGAATGGGTCCCAGAGCAAATTCTATAGCATTTGATGAAGATGTACCCCTTTTTGCTTTAGGTTTGATAAATTCAGCTATTGAACTGGGTGGCCCTGCCATTCGGCATCACCCACGATTGTTGAGTTTGGTGCAGGATGAACTATTTCGTAATCTAATGCAATTTGGTCTCGCAATGAGTCCACTGATTCTTTCAATGGTCTGCAGTATTGTTCTTAATCTTTACTTGCATTTACGTATGGAACTCAAGTTACAGCTTGAGGCTTTCTTTTCCTGTGTGATATTAAGGCTCTCTCAAAGCCGTTATGGGGCTTCATATCAGCAACAGGAGGTTCAATTAGAAATTTTGATTTTGATTAATGTAATATTTATTATGAGTGTCAATGTACAACACTTAAAATAGCTAATTTTAATACAATTTATTCTATTTATATCCTTACTTATTAAGTATGAGCTAATTGTGAACCACACATGATTATATTAGTAAGGGTAGTAGAAGTATAAGATTTTTTATGTGTCAAAGTCACCACCGGCATCTAGTTTAACAGATAAATTAAGGTATTCTAGTGCAGAATTAAGGTTGAATATTGATTATATATAATTGCACTAAGTATTGATGTTTTGCATGATTATAGATTAGAAGGAACAATAATGCAGTTTTTAGTCGATTAGAAGATAATGTGTTTACTTTAATTCCTAGAAACTGCACGTAATTGAGTTTTAGCTTCGCTCGATTAATTAGTGTTTTTATTACTTGGTTTATAATCAGCTAGGCGTTTTAGTTTATTATTGGGCTTGGTATGTTTCGAGTTCATAAACTCAAGATTAACTTTCCTTAATAATTTTTCGCAACCGTGAGCTCCCGCTTGCACATTATCACTCTATTCACCATCTTGTTTGCTTTTGTGGTCTCCCTTATCAAATGAAATTTACATAACAATGCTTTAGTGGTCTCCCTTATCAAATGAAATTTACATAACAAAATATAATACTTTTATTGATGAATATTGAATAATGTAACGCAATTTCATTAAACTAGGTTAGAAGTATTTGATATTTATATCCTTCACTTTCAATTGTCATCCCTAGACTATCCTTAGAAAAGGTACGAAAAAGTAAAAGTGAATATTTATTATACGTTAAAAGTGATCCATTTACAATCTAAATTATCACTATTAAGAAAAATCAATCTACCCAATATGCCATTTTGATTGTTTAAGTCAATTACAATTTTAGGCTCAGTTCGTTTTCACTGTTTTGTTTGTGATCTGGTTTTATTTTTAGTTTACACATTAAATTTAATATATTATACTCTCCCCATTTGATTAGAAAAGTCCATCGATCGTATAATACTGACAACCGTAAACTCTTCTAATAGGACAGAGAGAGTAATACTTTTTCATTATTTTCAATACAATTTTTTTTACTATTCGACTACACTTTTTATATTTTCAATATTGCATGAAAGGAGGAGCAGTTTAACAATTTTCTTGTTTTTGTGGAATCACACTATAAATATATAGTGGTGTTCTAAACAAAAAAAACTCAAAACTTAGTCGGCAAAAAAATTATAATCATGCCTCACTTCTTAAACTCAAACTCCAAGGTAAAAAAAAATACTATCCACCCAAAAAATTATTTTCAACCGAAGGAGGTTGTGGTTTTGAATATAATCGAAGAACTCAATATACCTATCAAAACTCAATTCAATGTACATATCAAAACTGAACATAAGGTCATACTATTATATCTAAAGTTTGAGAATGTACGAGATCAAGCTCGAGTAATATCATCATTTAAATACTATATGTCATAATATGATATATATATATATATATATATCATAATTTCAAACAATATATGTCATACATACATCTTACTATTATATCTAAAGTTTTAGAATGTACGAATTTGAGTTTGAACTTAAGTAATATCATAATTTCAAAAAATAGATGTCATAATATGATAAATATATCATAATTTCAAAAAATAGATGTCATAATATGATAAATATATCATAATTTCCAAAAAATACATGTCATAATATTATATATATATATGTAATTTCGGTCAGGGTTAGTTACTGAATAGGGACCTCGATTAAAAAACTGATTTGACAACCGAATTCAGTTTTTTATGAGATAACTTCATATATTCAAAATTTTCCATAATGAATGCTTAGTTGTCGTCGTTGTTTCCATAATGAAGCAGACAGTTGGCATAGATGTCACCATTTTTACAAAAAAAATTAATCTCTACTTTATTTTGCACCAGCATGCAAGGCAAATGTGACATGAAATGAGGAAATTTTTTAAAAAAGAAATAGCAAATATAATCATGAGTTAGAATTTTGGGTCACCTGAGTTTGGAGATCCTCCAATCCAAGTTTAGCTTGAAAAATATGTGGCGTAATTAGTTCGTGTTGCACACTGTGTAAATATGTTTCCATTAATGAAAGAGCTATCGCTATAACGCGGTAGCTAGCAGCAATCTTCAAAAATGATAACAAGCATCATCAGTATGTATTCAAACATTGACAATCAAGAAAGCACTATGTTAATAAATGTTTTCATATACTAGGGTTGTAAATGAACTGAGACGAGTTTGAACTGGCCCTAGCTCGATCTTGGCTCAAAAAAGAATAGTCGGGCTCGAGCCTAAATACTTGAGTTTTCGTACTTGGCTCGACAAAATTATAAAAGGCTCGAGCTCGAGCTCGGACTATAGCAAAGCTTTTGAGTTCGAACCAATTTTTTTTTTAATGTATACTAAAATTTTTTTAAAAATATATAAATATAAAAATATATATTATAAAATTATATACATAGTCTGGCTCAATGAACTTGATGAGCCTTTAAGTTAGTAGCAAGTGAGCTCAAGCTTGGCTCGACTATCAAACGAGCCGGCTCAAGTTCGGCCAAAATCAAGCTCTAGTCGAGCTTTGACCAAGGTTCTCTCACGCACGCGTCCCATATAATGTGATGAAACTAATCTTGGAAAGACTTCCTATAAAATCCCTGATGAGATTCAAGGCGGTTTGCAAACGTTGGCGCTCCACCATTTTTGATCCCAAGTTCACGGAGCTCCACCGCAGCCGTTCCCATACTCGAATATGTGTATGTCGGGCGGAGAAGTTTATCACTCTGTTCGGTGCTCATTATCTTATATAATCTGTCAAACTTCTTCAACGATCTTGAAGGAACTTTAGCTGCGATGCAAGTTTGTAAAGTTTGGCGGAAGGAGAAAGAAATTGAAGTGTGGAAGATGGAAGAAGTTTGGGGAAGAAAAAGAAACTGAAGTGTGGAAAATGTCAGAGCTCTAATAATATCACCAGTTCGGCCTCTCCTGTTCCTGCGTTTCCAGTTCGGCCTCTCGTACCCTTTGCACTATGGATTCTGGCAATAGCTAATGGTTTTGATCTTTTGGCTATTGTGATATTGTCTCTTATGGGTCTTTTAAGTTGAAATTGTTTTATTTTCGTTCATTTACTAGAAAAATTGTTCCATCATGGTTTCGACCCTTGAAAAAAAAAATAAAAAAATATATTGTTTCCATTCCATTGAAAGTGGACTCTTCTATTAGAATAAAAAATAATTTTTAAAGTGAAATTTTCTAAAGGAACCGGAAGAGTATATCATAATATGATATATGTCACAATATCAAACAATATATGACATAATATTAGCAACTATAATGCAATTAATATACATATTATAATATCTAATTTTTGGAATGTACGAGTTTGAGCTCAAGTAATATCATAATTTCAAAAAATATATGTCATAATATGATATATATATATATATATATCACAATTTCAAAAAATGCATGTCATGATATTATAATATAGATGTAATTTCAGTTCCAGTTGGTTTGTGAGTTCGGACTTTCAATTAAAAATCAATTTGACAACCGAATTCAAAATTCAATTTGGGTTGAAACTTGGACCAAAATTTAAATTTTGTAAATAAACATTGAACACTCATGCATTAGTCATTTGATGAAGCTCAATGTGAATTTGATAGTTTTCACAAATTTTGAGAGTAAATGTAATTGACCCTATATATTATATGGCCACAAATTAGTATGTGTGAAATAAAATAGTTCCATATTATAATAAGTAAAAAAAGTTTCAATGTGTAAACCACCGTGAATTTTTTAAATTTAGTTCCTCTAGCTTCCTTTCGCTTTGACCAACAATGAATTTGAATATAGAAATATGTTTAAAAAAAAAATAGCCAGTGTTATTGTTAGAATATATGGAGTAAAAATTTACACTAAAATCATACTTTGTGTTGTGTTTCATTTGACCTTAGTAATTTACCCATAAAAAGCCCACATACTCCTCTGTCTTTCAACCCTGTTATTTACCCTATATTAATACTCAAAAATAATTAGCGTATTTTGTGAAATAATTAAATAAAATGAAATTAATAAGAAAATAAAAATTAAAATATGTATCACTTTTTCTCTCACCTAATATAACGTAACGATGCCAATAAGAATTTCTACCAATGACTTTTTTGTCTTGAAAAATCGTGGATGATTCAAGCACTGGTTTTTAATGATCCAACCCATCTTTTGATTACAATGTACCTGAACAGTTGAACTCACCTCATCAGAGTTTGAAGCAACGAGCACATCACAGCCATTTCTTATCTGATTAAGAGAGAGAAAAAGACCTAGATAGCCATCGATTTTGTTGGATTGATGACGTGATAGGCCAATTTAGTCAGTTGACAAGATAAAAAAAACAATTATATGGCCTGTTCTTGAGAACCGAGTTTGTCAATTTTTTGGGTCTCAACTCAAAAATCGAACCCAACCCCATGTTCTTTAAGAATAAATGAAACCCAATTTTCAGCACCAATTCCCACTGTCGCCGCCGCACTCCTCCTCCCGCCGCCGCCACTGGCCTCCTCTTCTTCTTCTTCTCCTTCTCGCATCTTCTCCTTCTTCTTCCTCCTCCTCTTCTTCTTCTTCTTCTTCTTCTTCTTCTTCTTCCTCTTCCTCCTCCGCAATCACTCACAAACCCAATTGTGAGTGGATTTTAAATTTGAATCTTCAAATCCCAAATTGGGAATTTGGGAAAATATGAAATTCAAGCTCAACTTCTTTTGATTGAAATAGAAAAAAGAAGGAAGAAGAAGAAGAAATTTTGGGAATTTTGGGGGTTTAGGTTTTGGGCCGGCGGCGGTGGCGGCGACACGGCGGTGAGGCGGTGGCGGGGCAGACCGGGTGGTGGTGGAATATGTGTTGTGGTTTAGGGTTGAAAACAACGTTTCTTTATTTTGGGTCTCAACCTAAAAACTCAAACCTGGTTCTCAGAACTTGTAAAGAACAGGCCCATAATTGAGAACAATGTCTAAGCTTAATTAAATGACAAAAATGTAACACATTGGAGGCGATTGATTTTTTTTTTTTTTTTTTGTGACGACACAACCGTACTTAATAGCGATTCGCGTTTTTAGTATATAGGATATCTTGTAAAGAAATGAATTCCTAAGGAAGATCAGGATATGTAAAGGTAGGTATGATTGAAGATTAAAAAAGTCTTTTCTTTTAATGAATTCATCTTAAATTTTAAGCAAAATTTCATTAGATTTTTAAAAGGATGAGTACATTCTTTAATTGTCTGATATATTGAAGGTAAAAAAATATAAAATTGTGAAGCTTGCTTTTGAATTTATTGATAAACTTTTCACAATCACGTGTATGGTTCTGAAAGGGCTTCTGCCTTTGATCTTGAGTAATCCATTTGTGTCATTTCTCGATATACATGATTCAACTTCCAATACCTTTATTCTAAAACCTCTCTAATTAATGTGATCAACCCGACTCATAATTCTTCATATAGTGTTGACTTTTACATTCACCGTCGTTGCCAGCGTCCCTCTTCACCTCGACCACGTCCAAACCCAATTCCTGACATTTTCCCAAACAAAATAATAGGGTCTCTGCTTCCGCATATATGTTATGTGTCCCATAACCTAAATGAAGTGACAAGCAATAGGCCGTCACTAGCATTCCAGCTGACTATTCCTCCATCAGCTAGATCTAGATCACCTATTGACGAGCCAATGAGCCATCCACATTAAGCTTTACTGCATGTGCCGTAGGCATCTGCCACTGAACCACCCTAGGAGAATTCTGTTTCAACGGCTAAAGCAAGATCCCCAATACTCGAATCGTAGCATCTTTAGGACGTTCAAATGACTAAGGCCAAATCGTCAATAATTGTTGCAAAGTGGACAAAACTGTAGAAGTTACTTGCTGGGCATCAGTTTTAACTCCTTGAAAATGACTATTTGTCCACGCCTTTCAGAGCTCCCAAATGACCAAATGCAAAACCATATTAACTTAGCTTTTTTTTCTTGCCCCTAATATTGATAGTCAATTCCATCATAAATAGAGATATTTCCCCAATATTTCGAGCACCAAAAATATTAATTTTCAGCAGTAGCTCAAAATAATTCCATACGTTTTGTGCCAGTTGAGGCCCAAACCACCAGTGAACACATAATGTCCACTTTGTTGCAGCCTGGGCACTTAAATAGTAAATGGAACCCATCTCCACCAAAATATCTGGAAACGGCAAAACACAATTCAGCATTCGTCACACCAAAATCGTGACCTTTCTATTCCACAAAAAATGCAAATACTTTAGCTGAGGTTGTCGCTGTTGCATCAAATGAAATGCTGATTTAAGTGAAAACTGACATGTTACCTCAAATGTCTTGATTCTAATTTGTCGTCCGAAATAACACGTTTTTACCATGATCTTCATGTTTTCGTTGATAGCTCAGCCTTATAAAGCCTATAAGAATCGTATCATAATACATTATTTTTTTCAGCCCCAAAAGTTAAATTAAAGGATGGCATATGCTCTGGTCATGTATTTGTTTGGAAGATATTTCAAACATCAATAATAGCATTATTACATTTTCATCATGTGTATTATTCACGCAATGAGTACAATTAGATTAGATGTGAAAGGAAATCAATGGAAAAACAAGAGAGGCACTTGAAATTTGATTAAAAGATAGTATACTCTTACGAAAGATAAACAATTTGATAGCATTATTGCAAAAACTTGAATCTACTGTGTCTAGTCGTCCAAAGTCGCGATAAATGACGTTAAAACAAATAAATATTGTGTGTTTTCCAAATACAAATACAATTTTTAAGTATTTGAGTTTAGCATATGAAATATTACGAGTTGTTAAAACAATAAATATTAAAAATACGTGTATTAAATTTAATTGCTTGAAATATCAAGTATAGCTGTTTAATTACATCACGGTTATGTTAAAACAATGACAATGAAAAAAAAAAAAAAAACTCTCATATCAAGTTTAGCTGTTTAAGTATCACGCTTCGATTTGTCGGATAATCTGACATGAGACTCCTTTAAATACTATTTACGAATGAAATATAACTCTAGGTAAGACTGATAACTTACATGCAAATACAACATGGACCTAATACGTTAAGCTGACTTGTCAGTCCATATACAATATGAATTAAACACATTAGACTAAATCGTTAACTCATATACAATCTCAAATTATTATATCTAGAAAATAACTTTTGTGTAGGAGCCAAATAAACAAACTCACAATAAATCCTATCGATATGTCTACCGTCGAAAGCTTTAATCAACAAACACAATCGAACGAATTCAGTTCAATCAAAGATGCACGCAAATCGAAGGAAGCAAGTAATTGATTAGTAGACCAAATCAATTTAATCCAAATTGATGTGTATGGCAGCACAGAAAAGCTAAGCTCACACAAATTGATTTTGATTTTGATTTGCACGCACGCCAACCGAATCAAGTAAAAGAGCAAGGTTTTTTGCCTTTGACCAAATTGACGTAAACCAAACCAACCAAAAGGAAAGCTTTCACTCTGGAAAACCAAAACAGCCGCAAGGCTTTATTTTTAATCTTTGAATTTTTTCTGTTTTTCTTTTTGTGATTACAATGACAACCCAAGGCATGTATTTATAGGCTAAACTATCCCTGAATTCTACACTAATTCAGATTGCAACTATTTTCTAAAACAATTAGGTTTCCTAAAACAAATACGAAACCAAACAGGAAACAAACGAATAGGAAACATTAACCGAATAGGAAATAGAAATTAATAGGAAATTTAGTTTAATTATTCTACATAGCCTCCATTAAACTAAGTTCGCGCCGTTAGTCATACCGAGCATCTTCTTCAACTTTGCAAAGATCTCGAACTTCAATGCCTTGGTGAAAATGTCCGCCACTTGATCTTCAATCTTGCAGTAATCAACAACGATCTCCTTTTCATTAACCAAATCACGAATAAAGTGATACTTGATATCAATATGTTTACTGCGACCATGAAAGACTGGATGCTTTGTCAGCTCAATTGCCGACTTGCTATCACACAACACCGTTGTCGGACCATCCTCTTTATGATGAAGGAAACCCAGCATCCTTCTCAACCAAATCGTTTGAGTAGCACAATTAGAAGCTGCAATATACTCAGTCTCAGCAGTAGACAATGCTATCACTGGTTGTTTCTTTGAACTCGAAGAAAACACACCAGAACCAATGAAGAAATCATACCCAGAAGTGCTTTTCCTTTCAACTGTATCACCTGCCTAATCACTGTCAGTATACCCCAGAAGCTTTATCGGTTCACCTCTCGGATACAGAATATCATCTCCTTGAGTACCCTTAATGTACCTCAGGATTCTCTTTGCAGCCTGCAAATGCGACTGACAGGGATTCTCCATGAATCTGCTTATCAATCCAACACTGAAATTTATATCTGGCGTTGTAGAAGTCAAGTATCTCAAACTACCAACCATACTCTTAAAGTATGTTGGATCCATAGAATTTCCAGTGCCTTCCTTCGTCAACCTCAACCTTTCTTCATCTGGAGTCATGATCGAATTAGCACCATCCATCTTGAACTTTTTCAAAATATCACCAGCATATTTTCTTTGGGAAATAAAGATTCCACGATCAGTCTGAGAAACTTCAATCCCAAGAAAATATGACATTAGCCCCAAATCAGTCATCTCAAACTGTCTGATCATTGCCTCCCTGAAATCTGACATCATCTTTTCATTGTTTCCAGTGAATATCAAATCATCTACATACAAGCAAACAATAACAATATCCCCACTTGATGAAGACTTCACGTATAAAGTATGTTCATATGGGCACCGTTGAAAACTACTTTTGATAAAGAAGGTGTCAATACGAGTATACCAAGCTCTCGGAGCTTGCTTCAATCCATACAAGGCTCTCTTCAATCGATAGACCTTCTTCTCTTGATCTCTTTTCACAAAGTCAGGAGGTTGATTAACATACACCTCCTCTTCAAGGACTCCATTCAGAAAAGCAGACTTCACGTCCATCTGAAAAATCTTCCAATCATTCTGGGCAGCCTTTTGCTTATACCCTTTCACAACAAGTCTTGCCTTGTATCTATCGACTTCTCCACTAGGCTTGTACTTTGTCTTGTAGACCCACTTTACACCAATGGGTTTCTTTCCACTCGGAAGGTTTGTAAGCTCCCAAGTATTATTTTTCTCAATGGAATTAATTTCTTCATCCATTGCCTTCACCCAACGATCATCTCCAACAGCATCTGTAAAATTAACGGGATCACAATCTGCAAACAGAGCAAAATTGACAACATTCTCGTCAGTCAAATTATCAACTTCATCCCCAACTACATAATCATTCAAACGAGCTGGCAGTTTTGACTCTCTCCGCGGACGTCCACTTGAGGTGGAAGCTGTAGAAGTGGAAGAATCACAAACTGGTTGTTGAACTGGCTGACACTGCTCTTCAGTTGCATTATCTCCACCAATATACACTGCTAATGATCGTTTTACAATTTCTGGTGCCTTCTTTTTCCAATCCCAAACTCCCTGTTCATCAAAAGTAACATCTCTGCTGATAATTACCTTCCCAGTATCAGGATTGAACAGTTTATACCCTTTAGTTTCACTGCTATAGCCAATAAAGACACATTTTTCTACCTTATCATCCAACTTCTTCCGTATTGCATCTGGAACATGGGCATATGCAACACACCCAAATACTTTAAGATGGGAGATATTTGGTTTCTTTCCTGACCAAATCTCATATGGAGTCTTCTTACCAATACTTCTTGTTGGACACCTGTTCGACAAATAAACTGCACAAGCTACAGTTTCAACCCAGAAATCCTTAGGCATACTTTTGGCCGTCATCATCGACCTCACCATATCCATCACTGTTCTATTCTTTCTTTCTGCAACACCATTCTGCTGAGGAGTGTACCTGGCCGTCATCTGATGCTTAATCCCATGATTTTTCAAGAAATCATCACACACCGTGTACTCAGTGCCTCTATCAGTTCTCAGAGTTTTAATGGAACGCCCACTCTGCTTCTCAACATAAGCCTTGAAACTCTTAAAAATATCACATGCATCAGATTTAAACTTCAACAAATAAACCCAGGTCTTCCTACTAAAATCATCAATAAAAGTGATAAAATACTTGTTACCATCCCGAGAAGGAACATCAACAGAACACAGATCAGAATGAATCAACTCCAATGGCTGCTTTGCCCTCCAAACTTCACCTTTTGGAAAAGGCTCTCTGTGCTTCTTGCCCAAAACGCACGACTCACATTGTCGAGATTTAAAGTTAAGTGATGGCAATCCAGAAACAACATTATTCTTCACAATAAAGTTCAACCCGCCAAAATGAAAGTGGCCAAATCTCATATGCCACAGCCAACTCTCATCACAGCCAGTGGTACTAAAGTAAGCCGAATTATAATAATTAAGAGTGATTGGAAACAACCTGTTATTGTTCATGTCTACCTTTGCAATCATCCCCATCCGTTCATCACGAATTGTGCAAATACCATGCCTAAAATTAATATCATAATTCTTCTCTTGCAACTGACCAAAACTCAACAAATTCTGACTAAGATTAGGCACATAATAGACATCACCTATTGCACCGGTCTTCCCATTTTTTAAAGTAATAGGAATACTACCTTTCCCAACAACAAACATAACATGATTATTTCCAAACCTCACTGTATTCCTGTAGGTCTTATCAAGATCAGAAAAAATTTTCTTTCTCCCACACATATGATTACTACAACCAGAATTAATGTACCACTTAGAACTTTTATCTTTTTCACCAGCACTAGCAATAAATAAAACAGTTTCATGATTATCACTACTACTTTCAGCTATTTGAGCATGTCCAGTATTGTTATTTTTAAGACCCCAACAATCCTTTTTTATATGACACATCTTTCCACAATTATAACATTCAATTTTAGACTTATCACGTTTTTTCCCATTATTTTGAGCATCCGAATTAACCTTTGGTTGGTAAGAAAAATTACCTCTACCATGGCCTCTGCCTCTGAAGCTTTGACCGCTACGTCCTCTCCCTTGAGAATTCTGGCCCTGCTGATTGGTTTCACCACCATCGGATTCTTTAAGCTTCTATACCAAAGCCTTCAATGCTTTTGACGCCGCATCAACAGATGGTCTGTCACATGACATCTCATATGTCATCAATTCTCCTTCCAAATCAGCATACGAAAAAGTAGAAAGATCTTTAATGGCCTCAATAATCTCCTTCTTTGTGTGAAATTTCGAAGTCAACGTCCGAAGAACTTTAGACACCATCTGCTCTTCTGTCACTTTATCACCGTTGATCTTCATCTGACCAGCTATGGATTTTACCCTAGCCATGTATTCTTGCACCTTTTCATTAGGTTTCATCTCTGCCAACTCAAATTGTCTCCGTAACTCCTGTAGTTTGACTCTTTGAACGTTTTCGTTTTCTCAATTGGTAGTTTTTAACTTGTTCCAAAACTCCTTAGCTGTCTCTACCTCTATTAAATTTCTGCATATGTCTAATCCAACCTTCGTCCTTAAATAATAGAGTGCTTGATTATTGTGAGAACGATTTTTCTCCAATTCTTTACTTCCCTCTGCTGTTAAATTTTCACCTTCCTTGTCTTTCTCAGGTTCTTCAAAACCTAGCTCAATTACATGCCATATACCAATCATCTTGAAAAAATTCTCCATCAATTGACACTAGATTTCAAATTTATTTTTTCCATCAAAGACAAATACATGGCACTCAGGAAGATTAAATAAAAAAGACATTTTGACTCTTAAAAAATAACACAGACTCTGATATCAGATGTAGGACCCAAATAAACAAATCAACAATAAATCCTATCGATATATCTAACGCCCGAAGCTTTAATCAACAAACACAATCGAACGAATTTAGTTCAATCAAAGATGCACGCAAATCGAAGGAAGCAAGTAATTGGTTAATAGACCAAATCAATTTAATCCAAATTGATGTGTATGGCAGCACAGAAAAGCTAAGCTCACACAAATTGATTTTGATTTTGATTTGCACACACGCCAACCGAGGCAAGTAAGCAAGGCTTTTTGCCTTTGACCAAATTGACGTAAACCAAACCAACCAAAAGGAAAGCTTTCACTCTAGAAAACCAAAATAGCCGCAAGGCTTTATTTTTAATCTTTGTATTTTTTTCTGTTTTTTTTTTTTTAATTATAATGATAATTCAAGGCATGTATTTATAAGTTAAATTATCTCTGAATCTTACACTGATTCAGATTGTAACTATTTCCTAAAATAATTAGGTTTTCTAAAACAAATACGAAACCAAATAAGAAACAAACGAATAAAAAACATTAACCGAATAGAAGATAGAAATTAATAGGAAATTTAGCTTAATTATTCTACATTTTGTAATTTAACACAAAAACAGGACATGAACTCACCAAATTGGAACTGAAGTCACAACCGGTTAGTGAAGCAAAACATATGAGAAACGCCAAAAATCGCCATAAATAAAATACTAAAAATGAATAGAAGCAAGTACAAGTAGTTCCAAATTCTGCGGCTAAGGTTAGCCCTAACATCTCAAATGTCCTGAACTCACTGAACTCTCTCACTTTCCATTTCCCGAGCTCCCTTCTGCAGCAATTAGCAATGTCGCTCGCCTTATTCTCATCACCGCCCTCGACCCAGCTCCCATCCCTCTCCCCATCGAATTCTACTGCTAAATTCCAACCCTTACACAAGCCTATTCTCTGTTTGAAACAGAAAAGGCAAGCCCTTCTTGGGATTTTCACTTGTGCTGCGGAGGATGGCTCTGGGGATGCTGCAATTGTGGAGGAAGAGAAGGCTGGTGCCGTTACGGTTGCTGACGTGGAGGTTTCTGAGAAAAAGGAGGAGTCTTTGGGGTCTAATGGGTCCTTGAAGGCTGCTGCTGCTGCCGGAGCTCCGGCTCCAGAGGTTGAGACGGGGCCTACCTTTCAGGATCCCAAATGGGTTGGTGGGACTTGGGACATAACCCAGTTTCAGAATGATGGAAAAACCAATTGGGACGCTGTTATTGATGCTGGTGAGCTTTTCTTCTTTATTGTGACTTGAGTATATGTGTGTACATGCATTGCTTGATTCTGGTTTCTGGATGATAATTATTATCAAATTTGTTTATAATTATTGAATTTCTTGGTGTTTTTCTGTATCAAGCCTTGTTTATTACTACTATTTGATCATGTTTCTCTGTCTTCGAAAGGAAATTGTGGTTTGGGTGTGGAGGGTTCTGTTTTTGTGTGCAATTTATATGTTTGGGCATTGTGTATATGATTTTTTAATTTCAACTTTGTGCACAAAATTTTGGGGCTGTGTGCTACATGGGGATCAGCTAAGCTTCTTTAGTGATGATTCATTCCTTTTTCTTTTTCGTGTTTAGATGATATTCATCTTTACAAAAGCATATTGATTTTCATGCCAAATTCGACTTATACGCGAATTATTGTCCCAAGATTTGCGGTAGAATGTGCACTTCTTATGATGGTTCTTAAGGGAAGTTCTTGTTCTTTGGAAAATGTGTGTCCTCACTTGCTAATTGGGGCATTGACCCGAAGGAAATTGGTGTTCTATTGAGAATACTGCTTGTTTTTGTAAATATGTCCTTTGGCGTAGAACTTACAGAATTAACAGGTTTTCTTCGTCTTACATTCGCTTGGTTATTCTGATTCCTAGAAAGATCATCGCTGTTAAAGAAAGTTCCCTGCTGTACTTACAACTTGCTTGCGTTCTGGTTTCCACTTAGGATTCAAGTATTGAATGTTGAGGAATTTTATTTTCCCATTGGTGTGGCCCGTGAGAGAATTGGATGACAGGGAGAACTCAAATTTGTGGAAGATTTTTTGAGATCTTTTGTGGGAGTGTAATTATGAGGTTGTAATAAGTGTTACACAAACAGTTAACCATGGGAGCCGATAATCATTTAGAAGGATAGTTGATCACGCCTATGCGTTGGTCAGGTTAGTCGATTGGATGCTTGTTCCTCTCTCGAGCTTAATTTCAGTTTTCTTGAAAGCATATGAATACATTATCAAATTAGCTTATCAGATGGCCATCTTTTGATTTCGGCATTTTCCTAGGCAACTTACTGTAAGCTCTTCTGATTGCTGCACTTGGACTTTAAGTATCCTTTATTATGTAGTCGGTCTTGCAAGCACGTTTGATCCTGTATTATAAAGATTGGTTCTTGACAGAAAATGAATAGTTTCAAGCTATGTCATTAGTCAGATTCGCGGGGTGCTAATTGTTTTGTGCTGATCATTTACACGCAGAGGCTAAGAGAAGAAAATGGCTCGAACAAAACCCAGAATCATCAAACAATGAAAGCCCTGTAGTCTTTGACACTTCCATTATTCCATGGTGGGCGTGGATTAAGCGTTACCATCTTCCCGAAGCTGAACTACTCAACGGTGAACTTAGAGCCATTTTATATCCCATCTTTTGAGTTGATATTGACAATGAGCACCACTCATTTTCCGCAAGAACTAATGTTGTTGTTGCTCTACGAAAATTAATGCAGGTCGTGCAGCAATGATCGGTTTCTTTATGGCTTACCTGGTGGATAGCTTGACAGGAGTAGGTCTTGTAGACCAAATGGGCAACTTCTTTTGCAAAACCTTATTATTTGTAGCTGTAGTTGGAGTTCTTGTGATCCGAAAGAACGAGGACATAGAAACGGTAAAAAAGTTAGTAGAAGAGTCGACGTTCTACGACAAGCAGTGGCAAGCAACTTGGCAAGATGAGAGCTCCGGCAGTTCTAAGAAAGACTCCTAGGGATTTCATGAAGACCTTAGTCCTTTTAGTCTTGTAGCGTTACTTTTGTCCGGCATTTGCTGTTTTCTTTCTGCTTATGGAGAGATGGAAATTGCGATCTCCATTTTGTTTGAGGTATATTCTGTAGTAATCTTTATCTAACTTTTCCCTCCAATCTTAAGAACCTTGGAATTCTGATCCTGTAATGTTTCTATATGTTAATGGTTCAGTATTTATGTGAGTGCTGGGAGAAAGTGAAGTCTCATGTTTAGACAGTTGTCACGCTATATTTCAACCGCTCGATACACGTGTTTTTATCTGTATTTATTGTTTTAATATAACTGTGATATTTCATTAGTTAAACTCGTACGGGTTTTTTTTACCTATTCTTGTTCTTTTATTTAACGTAATTGCGATATTTCACCAGTTAAAATTTATAGATAAAGACTAAATTTGGCACTTACGTCGTCGAGGCATCAGCAAAGCACTGCCGAATGGGAAAGCTGCAATAATTCTTTGGAAAAGCCCGGTTCTCTATCTTCAAGCTTCCCGCCTCTGGATTAGCTGGCATTCTTAAATTTTACGAACAGAAGCTCTTATTTTCGCCATTGAGCTAGGCAGCTTGCTGTAGTTACTACAGAAACTAGATTGAAACGAGTTGGTAGTAGAGACTGAGGGCTAAACATGTCGGCCCAAAGGAGAAGTACCTTTCTCTCTAGGCGCGTCTAATACAAGTTTTTTTGCATAATACTGGAGGTAATTTCTCTAACACTCTGAAATTGACATGTGGAGTTGTGATTGTAATGGGTTAACAAAGGTTTGAGTTAGTCAAATGCTTACAACATAAAGATGTTTTTTATGTTCATGTAGCTTTCATTTGGCAAAATATCATGTTATTTCTTTCCAAATTCACCTTATTCTCTTAACTGTCTTATCTGAGATTTCAAACATTTTTTTTTTTTAAATCAACATTTTGGGATTACATGTTTGGAACAAACACATAAAGAAACATCTGCATTGTTTCCATCTTAGCAAAGTAATCAAATAAATTTGCAAATATATATCTTTCCGCCTGCAAAGATCACCTCATAAACCAATACTTTTCTGCAAACTCTCAAATATCAAAGATCATCTCTGGCCATGGTAAGTTTCTATGGTTGCATTTTAGAGGGTTTTGATCATTTTATGCCTTTTGCATTTCATGTAAATTTGTTTCTGTAGGCAACTTTTCGCAGGGGGAAGCCGGTATGGGTGGCGGTGTATGTGGAGAGGCCGAGGAGGAGAAGCTCATCGTCAAATGGCCACCAGCACCATCACCATCGCCATCGCCATCGCCACCACCACCACCACCTTCATCTTCATCAGGCGAAAAATGCCTGCCGTAGTCCCGGATACAACAGGAAAGCTCACCTCCTCGAATACTCCAGGCAACTTCGAGAATCGGCTAGATCTCAGGCATCCTCTCCCTTACTGCCTGTTTCTCATCATCAGAATCATAGCCAACAACCACCTATGACTCAGGTAGGAAGCATCAAAACTCCTTAAAAGACTCTTTCTTGGTTATCTATTTCATGGTGGTACAACTGTTTATGAGTCACAAAGAACAACTCCAAAGCAGACTCTTCTAATGGAACAGAAAGCGAATCAAACTTCACGTGCAAATCTTCGAGTTCCATATATAGAGACAGAGAGAGAATTACAGGTCAACAAAAATGGCAACTTAATTAATGATGAGTTCTCTTGCAGATGATCCCCGTTCAGAAGAAGAGAAAACATTCGGCAACTCCAACTTGTCTGGGAAACTGGAAATTGCTGATTCCGGGTTTTATCAGAGCTTTGCTAAGGTCAGGTCACAAGAAAGAGAAGAAAAGAAAGAAGCAAGCAAATTCTCAAGCCACAACCACAAAGATTAAAGCTGTTATGAAGAGCTTTCAGGTTGGTCGTTGCAGAAAATTTGAAGCTTTTAGTGCTTTGTTTTCACTAAGAATTCAACATGGAAGGTACAAATGTTCTCAACATTCTTCTTTACAGGTAAAGAAGAAAGGAGGATTCGTTTCAAGAATGTTCGCATCACGCCGGAAGCATCGGTAGAAAGATCATCTCAGCAGCAGAAGTCTTCAAAACTGGCTTTCAATAAAACAGAGGAAGACAAACATCTATCTATCTTGCATTTCTTTCTTCATTTTTTTCATGAAATTGTTTCCTTCCATTGATTTTTAATACATTTTGCAAAACACACAGGAAAACAAACAATACATAACAAGATTGTTCTTTTACTGTCATTTATTGTACAAAGAGAGAGAGAAAAGGCCATAGTCCTAATTTATAACCTGCATTTGAGGAGATTGCATGATACTATGTGCTACTTACAAAGATAGCCAATGGAATTCTTACCACATGTTTCTTTTCACCCAGAATTTGCATGTCTCCAAATGTGTAAGCATTTGTTTTCTCAGTTGCATTCAAGACTATTGTTAAATGTCTTGAAGCATTGACACTGATCTTAAAAGCCTGTGGTATTACTGAAACTTTGACCCCCACAGGCTCCCTTACCACCACCATATACCTCTCATCTTCTTCAGCAACATTTGTCACCCTTCGATGAACCGTTCTTGATCCAACCAAATTGGAGACAACCACACTCGGGGTATTCAACTCCGAGCACCATTTCTTCTGAGATGAACATACAACACCAACGGATTGTCTCACAGATGTTTCATCAACACCAGGAACCGCACACAAAAAGTCAGCGTACTGCTTAAAGTTGACATCAAAGACAAGTCCAGGATCCATTGCCCGAGAGGGATTGATAGCGCCAGCTCCGAAGTCAAAGGGAGTTGCATGAGAGAGCTCGTTAGTTTGTTGGGCTAGTATAGGAGCACCATTTTGATCAGTCACATCTGCTGTTGTCATCATTGCTGATGTAATTGCAGCAGGACTCCAAAGTGGGTATTTTTGCTTGATCAGAGCTGCAATACCAGTAATATGTGGTGCTGCCATGCTTGTTCCAGACAATAGCGCAAAATATTGACCTGGAAGAGGAACTAAGATTTTAGCATCTCCATAAGTTTCTAAAAGACCCTTAGTTCTAGACCAGATTCATTTTCAGCGCATTTAAACATTTAGCAGTTGCAAAAAGTATCAATTTCGTATGCCAAATTAACATTAATCGTTTTCTAACTAGTCTAATCATTTCGAGATAATAAGGATACAAAACACTGGAAATGAACAGATACTACAGCCAAAGAAGATGGTTGCTACCTTTGATCTGCGCATCTCCTTCACTGTTGGGGCTCCAGGCAGCCCATATTGAGGAGCCTGGAGCCATGATAGTTGGTTTGAGAACATCAGCAGCCTCCAAACGTTCATTATTAACATCCGGACCTCTTGATGAATATGATGCCACAATTGGAGCTTGTCCGGTGTAAAATGCTCGCCTTCCATCCATAATTCTTGCTGTAGCTCGGAACCCAATCGCTCTGCCAGTTCTGCTCCTGATTGTATTTGAATTGTAATATTCCCAAAGAGCCTGTACCAGAAAGCATATACACCCAACATCAGAATACCATCAATGTTTTTTCTCTCCAAATACATGTTTCCTTCTCTTTTATTCACAGTGAAGTATAAGTTGAAAGGATTCAATTGGCTTCAATAGTTTCTCAGAAGCTGGAAGCCCTTTGAATTCCTTACATGACAATGACTCAAAGGAAACATTTTAATGCAATGACAAAACATGCATGTAAAAGAGTAATTGGGATACCGAAGAGGCTTCAATATTGTTCATTATGACACCTGGGATTCGCAAGGTTACTGCAGCTCCCCTTATCTGCTCAGAACCCATATCAGGGTTCATTGTTAGTATGAATCCAGCAGCACCAACTCTTTGTATAGTGTCAGCCACTGCAGCAATATTGGTTTCCTCGGAGTCAAAATCAAATATATAAGTGCATATAATTAGCTTCCCCCGAACTAAGGAGGGAATAAACTGCCCTGAGATTCGACAGCTCTCTACTGTTAAGAGACCATCAGAGATATTCCTTTCTCCAACATCAGCTGCTGCTGCCAGTGGAAAAAACACTTCTCCAGCTGTTGGAGCTGCAGCAAAGAGAAAGAACTTAAAACTTCTTTTCTTCTCCCCTCCCCCCTTTTTAATGGAAACAATTTAGTTTCATAAATGATACAGAGAAAAAAGGTAAACATACGTGCAAGTCCTGTGCCTGTAAAGCTCTGACCATTTCCCAGTCTAATAGAGGAGTTGTACTTGCGGTCTGTTATAGAGGCAGCAACACTTGTGATCCATGGACTAAACGAAAGCATAGAACTGGCAGAAGGCCCCCCATTGCCAGCAGCTTGAACAACAAGTACACCTGCTTTGGTTGCGAACAAAAGCTCCAATTCTAAGAGGTTCAGAAAAGCAGTAGGTCCAGGTGGCACTTTTGATGGTCCAACAGAAAGATTAAGTATATCAACACCATCTTCCACAGCCTGTTTAAGACAAAAAAAATTCCAAATAAATTTGATTCTGTTTCACTAAAGTTGGCATGTTAAGCTAGGAACTTTAAAAATGTCCATGGAAGTTCTTCATGTGGATCAATTCCAAATTGATTGAAAACCTGATCAACCGCAGCCACAACATCAGACATGTAACCTCCAAAGGCATAAAGAGCCTTGTAAATGGCAATCCTGTTAGCAAAAGGAAAAACTTTCAGATTAAGCATACGTGTAACGCTGGATGAAAGACATTCTTGGTTTGATATGCAGCCTGTGTAAAACTTCAGCAGCAGATATGTTTCAGGTTCTGATTCTTTTTTTTTTGAAAACTTATTTCCAAAAGAAGATTTTTTACCTGGCTCCTGGAGCCATACCACTGGCATAACCATAATTGTAGTTATTTGTCACCACTGCAATTTGGTGGTTTCCTGCTGCTGTTGATGCTGTATGGCTGCTAAATTTAGAGCACCGCCAAAGTGTTAAAAATGCAGGATTAGTATTGAACTATGATTAAAAGCACACCAATTATTACAAATCTGATATCCAACTCTGTTGAGTATGCTAGCAGCCTGTATAGGAGTGAAAAGTACATTTATATGTATAAGAACAAGCATTGCAGTGCAGTCAACTATTACTTACCTTCCATGACCATCAGCATCAAAAGGAGAAGCATAGTCACGGGTAGCATTAAATTCACCAGCAGCAACAGCAGTTCTTGAGAAAACTTGCGCCCCAACTATCTTACCGTTGCAAGATGATGGAGGGAATTGATCTCCAGTAACACACTTTCCTTTATATTTTGAAGGTTTTGAAAATATATCTTTAGTGGTATCAGTTGATAAAACAATCCTGAAACTTAGATGGGACGGATTTATTCCGGTGTCAATTAAACCTATCACTACTCCATCCCCTGAAGTCTCAGCTACCCCTAATGTTGGCCAAACTCCTCTGGGAATACCCAAATAGTCAGGTGTGTGAGTGGTGAGCTTCTCCATTTTCATATCTTCATGTATCACTCTAACTCCTTCGGCGTTCCGCAGGATGTTAATATCCTAGAAAAATATCCATATTTTAGCACCCTATACAGTTATATTAAACAAGTAAACATGAGAAGTGTCTTTCTTGCAAGGGAATAAGATAGAAAGGGTTTTTTATTTCCAAAATCTCAAGATTGAGCATGTGTTCAACTTTTAGGCCAAGTTCGTTTTGGAGAGTTTTGAAAACATGTTTTCGAAACTTAGTTTTGGAAATGATTTTTAAATGTGAAAAATGTATTGGAAATATAAAAATATATAGTTGAAAAATAAAAAGGTGTATCAAGAATGAATAAAATTCAAAACTCCAAAAACATGTTATTGAAAATATGGAAAGGAACAGGGCCTTAAGAATTTGAGACTATAGTAAATCATCCAGATTTGACACAGGTAACATGCAGGCCTGAGATGAGTACATACATTTGCAGAAGACACCTGGACTGCAAATCCGTTCAAAAGATGAGTGTAGCTGTACAGTTTAGTGTATCTTCTTCGGGCCAAGATAGATTCAAGGAAAATGTCATGTTCTTTTCCCATCATATCTTTGAAGTTTGTAAAATTTTCCTGGCTCCTACAAATGAAGCTCACACCATCAACCTCAAACAGCAATGGAAAACTAAACAAATTAAAAGAAAGAGGGCCCTTTTTATCTCTTTCTAGTAAAAAACAATACCTAGAAAATGATTCCGTGGTTTTGCTCAAGAAACCAGGAGGTTTGTCCAATAAAACCATGTAGACCTTTGTGTCAGCTGAAAGGGTTTGCAAACAATTGATGAAGAAAATGAGCACCATGAAAATAGTTAGTAATCCCATGGTACTAATCAAGCCAAGGAAACGCTTGATGAATTGTAGTGAATTGAGATAAGTGAAGGAATCTTAAAGATGCAAAGCACAGTTCAGTCTTTTCTGCATGGCAACTAGATGTGCTCCCACTACATCAATTAGGTCATAAACCAAAATTAAGCTGTTCATTTCATGCATTATGTAAGACCCTCCATGCCTTTCTCGTTTTCAAACCAACCCATTCATGCAGTTGGCCAGCCTCTCCATTCCCCAGACTAACAATGTTGAGAGAGAATAGGGTTATAGTGGTGGAAAGTTCAATGAGTTGCGCGAAACTGTTAGGAAATAGGAAGCATTATAACGATTTCTCATCAAGAAACCGAAAATGAAATAGGTGTGCCAGCCCAGTTATTTCCTTCGCTATAGAAATAGTTAATAGCAAGACAAGAACTCTCAGGCACCAACTAGATCTATCTTCAAACAGATGCATTCCTGTATTTCAGCCAACAGAATATAACATTAAGTCTGCAAAAGAATAAGTAGGATATTTGACTAATTCCAAATGAAAGATCTCAAAACACGCTTAACAGTATCGCTTCTGAAAGTGTAGCCAGTGTTCAAAATATGATCAATTTACAAAATCCATATAGGAAATTGAACAAGGAATGGCGCGACAAACAACAAATTAATCAAAATCTGATGTTTAAAGAGGAAAGCAATCATGAGAGTGACCTTCTTTGTCGAGTATACTCCCATGTGGCAATAGCACCACTAACATGAACATTTAGTGACCTAACTACTCCCATCTGCGGGATCTCAACGCAAGCATCTAGAATATGGATTATCTCCACAGGTATACCCTCCTTCTCCTTGCCCAGGACTAAAACAGTTTTTGTAGGAAAGGCATACTGGTCAAGTGGCTTGCTGTTTGCAGTCTGCTCAAGACCCAAGATTGCAAAACCCTCCAGCTTTTTCTTTTCAAGAAAACTTTTCATACTACTTACTGGAACTTCTATAATCGGCAGCCATTTCTCCGCTGTTACACTGATGAGTTGGAATTGCTTGTCACTTAATACGCTTTTGTCTGCGAGGGCTAGTCCAGCTGTTCTAAATACCTCACATGTCCGTGCCAATCCAGCAAGATTTGGAATCCTATCAATCAGTGATGCAACAATGATTAACTGCTGCCGGCTAGCTTTCAACTTCTGCATGGCTATGTTCCTTGAATGCAGCAACTGATCAAGTAACTGATCTTCCTTCTCAATATCTGAAAGCGATTTAAAAGATTTACCACCTTCAACTGAAAGATCAGTAGTAGCTTGTGTTTCATGTTTCGACAGTGTAAATTTCCTCTGAAAATCCAGTGACACATCTTGCTGATTGATGTTCGAATCATTCCCACTGGAGCCTATTGCAATTTCAGAAACATTGTTCTGTTTATGAATAAGTAAGCCCTCATTCTTGATGAAAGCTGCATCCCTGGCCATTGAGGATCTGAGATCATCTCTGGTATCATTCAAAAAGGTCGTCACTTGATCCATTAGAGTCTTTGGCACACACTCAAATTCTTGCTCCACACGATTGCTGAAAATTCCAGCTGGAGAAATTGAAGTCCTGGGGTCAAATGCATCAAGATAACCCTCCATTGATGCTCTTAGTCGTGCACAGTCAGGATTTTCTGTCAAGTAAGACTTCAACTCCTCCAAGCACCTTTTCTCCAATGACATGGCAGTAACACAAGAACCTGAATGGTCAATGGGAACATATAATTTGTGGAGAATCTGACACACAAGTAACTGAGCAAATCCACGTAAAGTATGATGATGTGAAGTCAGTAAAGGAATGATAGGAGGGAGTAATTCATCAAGGTGCTTAGGCTTATTCTCTTTGTCAGCATGTAGAATAACATTAGCAGCTATAAAAACATATGAAGATAAAGCCTGCGGCCGTATGCCATAATCCTGGAGCATAGGAACCAACTGTTGTCCAACAAGTAATGGAAACTTCAAGTATATGTAAATTGCAAAAGTCTCCATGTACTGCCGAACTGAAGGCAAATTATTCCTTTGAAGTGCTGTATGTAAGCTACCAGTAACTTCCTCAACAATATCTTGGTAGACAAATCGTGACAAAATACAGATCATCTGCCATATGCGAATTTTTCGTCTATGAATCGCACTATGCTTCTTATACAACTCCTTCGATAGGTCCTTGTCAATTAGCGCAGACTGAAGAAGCTCCAACAAAAACCTTTTGCCAGATGCAAGGGCCTCTAGGCTTTTTCTATGTTCATTGGTCGATCCAACCACATCAGCCAAGTCAGCAAGCTTGTAGAACAAGACAGCAACAGATACACGTGCATACAACTCAGTGTTGATAAATGCTTCAGTAATCTCTGATTCAGGGCTTTTGGACAGCGCTGATACTTCACTCTTTGCATCCTGATTTTCTGCCAATTCAGCTTCAAAATCCTCATCAAATGCAATAGAACCATACATGGTCAGCAACTTGAGTTCTCTCAAATAGTATTTTACTATAGAGGGATTTTCAAGCCACAGACCAGTTAAATGTAATGCAGAAAGACGAACAGTTCGTGGACTCTTTGTGCCTTCCTCAAGAATTTTCTCGATGAACCATTTTAGAGGCCCAGATGCATCATCATATTCGTGCATACATTCATTACCAAACACTGAAGGGTGCAATACAGAAGATAAAAGAGCAGCAATTGGAGCAACCCTCCTTTTGTTGAAACTGGAATGCAGTATCCAAGAGGACTTGACCAAATTCCACATCATCTCGACAGTCAAGCCCTCAGAAGAGGTAGCAAATAGTTCCATGTTCAATCTAACTGATCTTAGTATGGGCAGAGCAGAAGCTTCTCCAGCATTTTCAAGACTATCAACCAAATCGCTAAAGATCCACCTCAATGTAACATCAGAGAAGAGAAATTTGTCACTCCTCTGGCCCTGTTTCTCAAGTATGTGTTTTGGAAAAGATGACAGGTATTCTAGGCAGAACCATTTCCAATTAATCAGAACTGCTCTCCGACTTCGCACTAAATTTCCTGTTGCAATGAGGCTATTAACATTATGAAGAAAGGTTTGAACAATGATATCTAATGAAGGTTTAAAATCTGCTTCCAACAGAGAAGATATTTCATTCTCCATGACACCACTAAAGGTCAAAGGAGAGGATACTCTCACTAAATCTTTCAAAATATGGGCCAATGCTTCATATGCTGCTAAACATATCTCTGCCTCTCTTTCTGATCTACCTAACGGAGTTGTAATAGCTTTCCAGCAAAAGCTCCAGAGAAAGGTCACGACAGAATTAAGTGATGATTCAGCTGTAAATTGTGCACACCAACTTGAGATGATTGCCAGAGACTTCAGGGATGTTATTGCTTGCAAAACAGAAGTAGTAACATTAGATGACAACCTTCGCTGACTTGGACCACCAAGTTTCCCAGTGATTGAGCTGGGAAGATTGTACTCCTGCTCCACTTGACTGGACCAAAAGATGGAACTGGTTGATTTGGCAAATGAGATAAGTTCTTCCAATATAGGGTTTAACAACATGGAAAATTTCTCAAAAATCCTTGATTCAGAAGCCAAATCTACACAATCAGGCATCTCAGGAAGGCGGAGTTTGGCCTTGATCCTGTCACTTATAGAACCTTCAGCTGCTCTATCTTGAATTATTTGAAAATCCTGTACCAAACTTGCCACAAGAATGAGAAATTTTACAGGTATCCATTCCAAAAGGTTGTGATGCTTAGAGAGATAAGATCCATGGTCACGTATAAAGGTGAACAAAGTATCCAACTGTAGTTCATGTGCACTTGTAAGAAAAATCACTCTAGCCCATCTTTTTGCTTCATATTCCCATGTGTCAATATCTTCATCATCAAATGTAATACATCCAACTGGATGAGAATATATAAAATTTCTGGGGAAGCCATATAGAGTAGTCAAAAGCTCCACATTCAGATCGCAAGAACCCGAAGTAGTCAGTTTATCATTGGACATGGAGAGCCATTTTTGTACCTTGAATCTCAATGGGCCTGGGAAAAAATAATATTGAATAGGCAGGAAAAACAATCAGCATTCTGCTCCACTCACATAGCAGATACAAAAATGTTTGAATCAACTCCAAGAGTAACTGAAAGCATACCACCCAAATCGGTCAACTCCCTAGGCAAGCATGAAATAAAGAGTAGAAGCCTCTCAAGAGGAACATCCAAAGCAGTCATGACTGATGTGACAGCATCCAGGATCCTTTCACAAACTAAAATCCAGACAAAAGGTTAGGCTGTCACACTGTCCAGCAATCAAAATTCAAGTTGCTAAGAAGTTACCCATTCAATACCTTGAAAGCGATAATGAGGATTGAAGTGTTGTTTACTGCTTTCCATAACGAACCGCAGAAAATCAAGTAAATTCGCTTTATCATTCTTCCAGTGGCTCCCTTCTGCAGGTTTAGATTTAGCATCGCAGAGGCATGTAGATCCAGGGTGGTTGTGTTGTTTAATACCACGGGCAGCTGAAGCAATGCACTCAGCAACACACATTAATCCAGGTCGCCCAAAGGAGTGTCTTTTAGCAACTGATGCTAGGTCAGTGAAGAATTTGATCTGTTTCCTGTGATCAAAAGGATCTTTGAGCATAGACTATAATTTTCCAGGCATGGCTAAATCAACATTGCAGGACACAGGCCAGTGGATTTTTCTCATTCCAAAAGATAAATTATAAGAAAAAATAGGGCATTGGCGCAACCCAAACATTACATGATAGCATACCTCTCATCAAGATAGCTGCAATATTGGCATAGAAAACTCGCAGCAGCGTCAATTGTACAGGAAGAGTATACTTGTTTGAAACCTTGAAAAGGTAAGAACTTTAAGCATAAGAATCTACGTGATAAATCTCATCGCCATATTAAATGACAAGATATCAGGCCCAATCAGGCCAGTTTCCACTAAATTATGAAGAACTCAGACTTAGTCAATCTATCAAATACAAAGTTGAGGTCTGTGGCTATAAATAAAGATTACGAAGTGCTAAAAGAAACATAAACATGTATAGATCCTACATAATAGAAAATTTGTTATCCTTGTCTCAAATAACTTTCACTATGTAGAATTTTGGAGTTAATTCTCTATGATATTACTGATAAAACAGTTGCTTTACATCGCAGCTCTTTGGTCTCTTAAATAGCCAAAGAGCTGTTCCTACACAAACTAGGAAAAGGAAAGAAACTAACGATGGAAACCAAATCAGAGCAAGACTGATTGGTTTCCTAATTCCTCTTGGTTTCCTATTCCTAGACTATTACCATATTCACATTAAGGTAATGTTTCTTTAACCTTCTAGAGTCCTAATCACACTAGGTCATTACCTACAAGTTAGGTTAACTCACGGTTTTCAACACTCCCCCTTAAGTTCGTGCAAAGATGTCTATCATGCCCAACTTGCCAATCTGAACCTCAAATGATTTCTTCATAAGCCCTTTAGTCAACACATCTGCAATTTGTTGTGTGGATGGTACAAAGGGCATGCAAATTATCCCTGCCTCGATCTTCTCTTTGATGAAGTTCCGATCTATCTCAATGCGCTTCGTCCTATCATGCTGTACTGGATTGTGAGTAATACTTATTGCTGATTTATTATCACAATACAGCATTATAGGAAGTTGAGCCTTTAGGTGTAGATCCTTTAGAACCCGTCTCAGCCATAAGGCCTCTTTAATTCCAAGTGCCATTGCCCTGAATTCTGCTTTTGCACTGCTTCTAGCAACTACATCTTGTTTCTTGCTTCTCCAAGTGACGAGATTCCCCCACAGATATGAACAATACCCTGATGCAGACCTTCTATGAACAACATTTCCAGCCCAGTCAGCATCAGTGTATACCTCCATCTTTCTGTCTTCATTTTTCCTAAAAAATATCCCTTTTCCCGGAGCTCCTTTGAGATACCTCAGGATCCTGTAGGTAGCCTCCATGTGTTCCCTTTTTGGAGTGTGCATAAATTACTAATCAGGCTAACAGCAAAAGAAATATCTGGTCTAGTGTGAGACAAGTAGATCAATCTACTGACCAGCCGTTGATACCTTCCAGTGTCTACTTGGATTCCATCTTTAAACTCCCCCAATTTCACATTCAAGTCAATTGGAGTATCACATGGCTTGCAGCCCATCATTCCAGTTTCAGTTAATAGGTCGAGCGTGTACTTCCTCTGTGACACCATGATTCCTCCTTTCGATCTAGCTATCTCCATCCCTAGAAAGTACTGCAGCTTTCCCAAGTCTTTAATCTCAAATTCCTTGGCAAGGCTGTTTTTCAATTTCTGCATCCCCTCAACATCATCACCAGTGACAATAATGTCATCAACATACACAATTAAAACCGATAATTTCCCTTTATTTCTTCGGACAAACAAGGTGTGATCAGATTGTCCTTGTGTATAACCCTGAGTCTTGACAAACTTGGTGAACCTGTCAAACCATGCTCTCGGAGATTGTTTAAGCCCGTACATGGATCTTTTCAGTTTGCACACCTTACCTCCAGCCTTTTCAGCAAATCCTGGAGGAGGATCCATGTACACCTCTTCCTTCAGATCTCCATGAAGGAATGCATTCTTCACATCTAATTGCATTAGTGGCCAATCGAGGTTGGCTGCAATTGATAAGAGGACTCTTATGGTGTTGGCTTTAGCTACCGGTGAGAAGGTCTCTGAGTAGTCAACTCCATATGTTTGAGTGAACCCCTTGGCTACCAGTCGGGCTTTATACCTTTCTAGAGATCCATCTGAATGACATTTAACTGTGAAAACCCATTTGCAGCCCACAGTTCTCTTTCCTTGGGGTATTTCAACCATCTCCCATGTGGAATTCTTTTTCAATGCTCTCATTTCCTCCAAGACTGCCTCCCTCCAATTACGAACCTTTAATGCCTCGTGAATATTGTTAGGAACAGTTATAGCTGAGAGTTGTGAGACAAAAGCTGAAAACTTAGGAGATAGGTTAGTATAAGATACAAACATAGCCATAGGGTGTTTGGTTGTACAAGTTCTTACTCCCTTTCGAAGAGCAACGGGTAGATTCAAGTTATCATTGCTAGAAGGCTCATCACTAGAAGGATCTGAATTTCCTAGAGTTGGTTTAGACAAGCTAGAAGAGTCATATTTACCTGTAGGAGTAGATTGCTCAGAATTGTTGTGTTTATCTTCATGATCTACCCTCTGAGAAGATGTTTGGTGATGCTGATCAGGAGGCACATGACTGTCTTTCCTTCTTGAGAACACAAGACCTTTGTAGCGTTTCTCATCTATTTTAGGTTCTGATGATTCTGCAAGAACATGACTGTCCATTTTTTCCCTTCTATCTGACTTTACTTCCACTACAGGTGGTGGAGTTGGATCGAATAGTATTAATTCAGAAACAGCATCTTCACCTTCACCTTTCCTAGGTTCAGGTTGAGACTCCCCTTGAAGAGAAGGATTGCTGTAATATGATGCACCTTCCAAGAAGGTTACATCCATAGATACAAAGCTTCATTTTAAAACAGGATCAAAACATTTATACCCTTTTTGGTTCATTGCATATCCAATAAAAATATATTTATGAGCTTTGGGATCATGTTTGGATTTTGTAGGAGTGAAATTGTGAGCAAATACTACACTACCAAAAATTTTCAGAGGGAGATTTTGCAGTAGCCGTGAGTGGGGGAAATATTGGCTTAAAACCTGGATTGGAGATTTAAAAGCTAGGGTTCTGGTAGGCAGCCTATTTGTTAACACAGCTTCTCCCCACAAAAATTGAGGCACTTTGGTTGTAAACCTAAGTGCTCTTGCCATTTCTAAAAGATGTCTGTTTTTCCTCTCGGCTACTCCATTTTGTTGGGGGGTATAACTACAAGAACTTTGATGAACAATGCCATTTTCAGAAAAGAACTCCCCCAATCCTTTGTTAAAAAACTCTTTCCCATTATCACTTCTGAAAATTTTGATTTGTGTTTGAAACTGGGTTTTAATCATTGCACAAAAGTTTTTAAACATTCCTGAAACTTCAGATTTATCTTTCAGTAAGAAAACCCAAGTTACACGTGTGTGATCATCAGTGAATGTGACAAACCATCTTTTTCCAGATAAACTAGCAATTTCAGAGGGTCCCCAAACATCACTATGAATTAGTGTGAAGGGTGCCGACTATTTGTAAGGCTGAGGTGAGAACTTGGATCTTTGGTGTTTAGCCAATTTACACATTTCACATTTAAACTCAGAAACTACTTTATTTGAATATATATATCTGGAAATAGCAACTTTAAGAATTGAAAACTTGGATGTCCTAACCTATAGTGCCATAACAATGGTTTATCATCTAAAACCTTGATAGAATTGAAACACTTTTTCTGGTCTTGTGTTCCCAGCGATGTGGTGTTTAGGAGATACAGTCCGCCATCCTCATTAGCATCCCCAATCATCTTCCCCGAGGTGAGATCCTCAAAAGTGCATTTAGAGGAACCAAAGTTAGTAGAACAGTGATGGTCTTTAGTGAATTTGCTAATAGACAGTAGGTTATAGGACAATGAAGGAACATGTAGGACATCTTTG
This sequence comes from Leptodermis oblonga, assembly GCA_016801395.1. NCBI lineage: Eukaryota > Viridiplantae > Streptophyta > Magnoliopsida > Gentianales > Rubiaceae > Leptodermis > Leptodermis oblonga. Next base: position 4,147,281 of record CM028757.1, read on the forward strand.
AGAGTAAAAGAAGAAGATAAAGACACAGGTCCTGTTCCAGCCACTGTGGCATAGGAACCATCAGCAATTTTGACCTTAGTATTTCCTGCATAGGGTTTATATGATAGAAACAAATTGGAAGTGCCAGTCATGTGATCAGTGGCACCTGAATCTAATATCCAGAACCCATTAGATTTGGTACAAGCAATTGTACCAATTAGAATTATACCTGACTTGGCCAAAGCAGTAGAAGGGTTAGAATGACTTCCTACGGATTGGTACTGGAGCATCTTTTGCAGTTGTTCAAACTGTTCCTTGGAGAAAGTGAGGGGTGCTGTGTGGGTTCCGGAGTCAACATTTAGGACTTGGAGAGTATGGCTTTCACCTCCTGTTTTAGATGCTTGCCATTTCTTCAAATTTGCAGGTTTTCCATGTATCTTCCAGCATGTTTCTTTGGTATGCCATGCCTTTTTACAGTGGTCACACCAAGGTTTCTCCTTGCCTTGTTTCTCCTCCGGCTTGTGGATCACCAGGGCAGAACCCTCTACTTCAGTTCTGTGCTCACTGGGAAGTATGACCCTCTTCCGAGCTTCTTCCCTCCTAACTTCAGAAAATACCTCTCGCAGTAATGATAGAGGTTTGCGGCCCAAAATCCTGCCTCTAACTTCATCCAATTCTGGATTAAGTCCATTCAAGAAACAACAAACCCTAAATCGATTGACTTTGGACTTGTACAAAATACTATCTTGAGGGTCTTTCCAGGTTTCTACTTCAAACAGGTCTAATTCCTGGAAGATAGCCATCATTTCATTGTAGTATATTGTAACCTCCTTGCTTCCTTGCTTCATATTCCACAAGCGACTATTCAACTCGAACAATTGGGAATCATCCTCCAAGTCTGAATAAGTTTCTCTAATTGTTTCCCAAATTTCCCAGGCTGTGGGAAGGAACATAAAGGATTTAGCAATTGCCGCTTCCATGGAATTGATTAACCACCCTGATACCATGCAATTTTCCTGGCACCAAGACTCAAACTTGGGATCAGTTTCTGCCAGTGCTGGTATCTGTCCATTGAGATATCCTAACTTCCCTTTTCCACCAATCACCATCCGAACTGTCTGGGCCCATTCAGGGTAATTTTTTCCAGTCAATCTATGAGGGGTGATTTGGAAGTTGGTTTGGGATTCAGCAGCGGTAGTGGATGTAGCCGTGGTAGTGGATGAACTGGTACCAGTTTCTCCAGAATTTTTACTTGAAGATCCTGACGTTGACCCTGATTCCCCCATCATAATTTTCTTAGGTTAGAACCTAGGCTCTAATACCATGTAGAATTTTAGAGTTAATTCTCTATGATGTTACTGATAAAACAGTTGCTTTACATCGCAGCTCTTTGGTCTCTTAAATAGCCAAAGAGTTGTTCCTACACAAACTAGGAAAAGGAAAGAAACTAACGATGGCCAAATCAGAGCAAGACTGATTGGTTTCCTAATTCCTCTTGGTTTCCTATTCCTAGACTATTACCATATTCACATTAAGGTAATGTTTCTTTAACCTTCTAGAGTCCTAATCACACTAGGTCATTACCTACAAGTTAGGTTAACTCACGGTTTTCAACACACTAAATAGAATCAAGCATGTAAAATTAAGTGCAAGGAAATGAACCAACCAAAATCTTTATGGTGAACAGGATCGTTCAATGCTTCCATAAGCGGACCTAATATGAACTCCTCGGGCAATAGTTCTGCATAGCTTCCATAGTCCTTCCATGTGATACCCAGAAATGACTCCATGATCAAGCTCCTGACTAAATATTCATAAAATGCAAATCCATCATACTGAAGATTTAGAAAATAACTAAACATAAAGCATTTGACCAATTATACAGCACTTTAATAGCGTAAAAATACATACTAAAAGGCAGAGAACTTAAATTACCTTGAGGATTATCATGACAGAAACCCCGTTCCCACAAGATAGACAACCACTGGTAAATTTCCTCCAAAGTCTGCATTGAGTTTCCACAGAGCTCTCCAGAAACAGAGTTCACTGAATTTTCCAACGCAAGAGAAGATTGAAGCAACAAGTTCATCTGCCAACATAGAAAAAGCAGTTGAATCCATCAAGTATGAGAGAGCCTAATTATTACATTCCCATAGAATATTGAAAGCAGAACTTCTAAGTCTGTTCCAAATATGGCAATATTGATCTCATAACAGTGTTCTTTTACTTCAAAAATATTAGATTTCTTCGCTACACAGTTTGGAGAACTACCAACAGAGGAATCAGTTTTTCTGCTTCAGCTTTGTTAAGACAATGAACATCAAGAGTATGTTAAAGTCAAACTTGGAATTTAATACCTGGTGATTCCATGCTGCTTCAACCAAATGAGTGCCATACTCTTCAAGCATATCATAAAGAAAGATAAAAGCTTCCCATCTATGCCGGCTGTTGAAGCTCTCTTCGGTAAAATTGTAAAGTTTCCCAACACCCAGGGACTCTGCTTCCTCATTGGCCCACCTTTCCCTTTTGGTCATACCATGAGGAGCCAAACTTTTCCCATCTGTTACAGCATCAGAATGACCCGGATAGCAGTTTTGATCCCTCAACTTTAATATGGATTTCAGAACATGCAATGACTGTTTCCTAGTTAAGCTCTCCTGATCAACCTAGCAAGGCATGGTACTTATAAACAAAATGAAAAATTAAATTAAAAAGTCGACTTTTTTTTTTATTTTTTATGCATGACAATGATATGCTAACGGTCATTACCAAGCCTTTTTTTATTTCATCCCAAAATTCCTTGCTATCTGTCAAATCAAATATTTTCCCTGTGCCAAAGATATTTCCATCTCCAATCCCATTACTGAAACAACCAGATGACAGATAAAGAGAGAGCACAGTATAAGCATCTCTTCTCTCTGAGAGCCCCAATGAGAAAAGAGTCTTGCAGCATGTCCAAACTTTCTCATCAAGATCCTTCCTGAAGTTAACAGGAGCACACTATCATCAAGACCAAGACAGAGACTCAACATGAAAAGAATGTCATTAAGACATCATAGCAATTTACAAACCATCAACTTCTACCTGCTGAACACATAGCTCTGCCCATGGACTGAGACTTGGAACCAATAATTTGATGCAAATACTTTAAGGATAGAAGGGAGGAGAATGCTAATTGCAGAGGATCGATGCTCCACACTTAGTAAAAGCATCTGGAAAGTCAGGTTACAGAGATCCCATAGCAAGTTCTTGGTAAAAATTTGCAAGCCAGTAGAACAATCGAGTAGGTGTGTGCCTTGTGCAGAAGCATCCAATGTTAAGGTCAAAATATGACAAGATATTGGTAGTGGAAAGTAGTCAAACTCGGATGGTATCAATGCCCTATCCATGTCATCACTAGCTGTGCCTTGTTGAAGAGGAAGACCGTGATTCAAGTGGTCATCAGGAACCTGAAGACTTGGGTTTGAGCTCCAAGCAAATAAAGCTGTCTCCTCACTTTGAATCAACCCCATCGATACACCAATCAATCGAAGCAAAAATGGAACCAAGGTTGCTTCAATGGCTTCCCAGCTGTTCATTTCAAGCACAGCGTCAAAGAACATACTCGCTACCTAAACTTATAACCACCCATAGAAAAGAAAGGAAGCATGAGAGACATAAAGCCACCAGATCGTGGTCCCTCCACAGATCACAAGAAACAAATCTTGGGATGACCAATTAGTCTCACAAATATCAACACATTCTTTAAATTACCTTGTTAAATATTTCCCGGCAGGATGAATACGCCAACTTCAAAAGAGGAATCAAAATTCTCCAAATAAACAAATTCATTTCAACAATATTAGCCCCTGCAAGGGGAAATAAAAATATTTCGTAAGCAAAAATCAAGTTTCAAACTCCCAAGGGAAACATTACATTATTTAGGATTCTGCCCTGCATAATTCTAATGATTGAACAACAAATTCGCATATTTCCCACCTAAGAAACAAGCACATGCGCTCTAAAGACATGCTCCAAGTCGAACTTCTTAACAAACCTGATTTTTTCAGAAGATGACATAGAGCAGCCACATAAGAGCTGACGCAACAATGCCTCTCCGAATCCATCCCATTATTTTCCACCATGATTTCCTTCATGAAAGGATAAATATGTGAAAAAATTGCAAACACATACACTTATTGGCTGCTGAAAAGCACAAACCCGATAGCAGAACAACAAAAATAAGTAAAAACATGGGTCTTTTCCAATTTTTTCAAGGCACCAAATAGAAGAATTATTCAATAATAAAAAATTTAAAAAATTAAAAACAGAGCTTTTTCTTTCTTTCTGTTTTTAAGCAATGAAGTAAAAGGGTGAATCGAGAAACTAAACATGGCAAGTTCATAAGCATAAAAATTGAGATATTGCTCAAGAAACAACAAAGAGCTTTACCTTGGTAATGTTGGGAAATTCAGCTAGTAAAGAAGTAAAGAGTGAGGACGGAGAAAAGTTGGTTGAAGTCAAGATACAGTCCAGCATCACCGGAATAGCAGCCGGCGGTACTCGCCGGAAGCTGCTCAACAATGAATTCATGATGGGGTCCATTCAATTGTTGGGATAGACGAGGGAGAGGTTTAGCACAGTAGACAGTACAGTACAAACGGTTGTCATAAACCCTAGTAATTGGGGTTTTGGTAAGGAAAAATGTTGGGCGTTTATATAATTTTCAATTTGATCTTTCTTCTATTTCCTTTTAATTATTTTGGTCTATAACATTTGAAATAAACTCTTTTGGTTTCTAAACACCTGTTCTTTTTTATTATTTTGAAAACATGTTTTTGAAAAATAGTTTGGTTACATATTTAGGGCATGTTCTTTAACTTAGGTTTCAAACCAACTTTGAAACTTAGTTTTGAAAAAATAATTTTATAATATGAAAGTATATTGAAAATATAAAAAGGTGTAGGTGAATAGTAAAAAGTTGTATTGAAAATGATGAAAACTTATTATAAAATTATTTTTCCAAAACTAAGTTTCAAACTTGGTTTGAAACTTAAGTTAAAGAACAGGCCCTTAACAGATTTTGTTACGCTTAACATTATTACTACCACATTTTCATTAGAATAATTCAATTTGGAAAATATATAATGATGTGACGCAAAAATGTTCGTCTCGTGATGCTTCTTACGGCCCAAGGAAATCTTTTGAACTGCACGGCCCAAATGGATGCGAAACTTCACTGCAGAGGGAGATAACCGAACTGGGGACCGAGCTGGGTAGCTCGGATCAGCAAGAATGGTGAAGAAAACTGTGATTGAAGACTGTTCCGGCAACAACTGTAATAAACCAAGAGAAGAGCGGGGCTTTCCCCCTTGTATAGGCTCCGACGGTCAAGTTAGAGAGGTGGAAGAAGATGAATAGTATTGAAAAAATGCTTGAAATGGTAAAAATTGCGTACCTCACTAAGTCTGAAGACTTAGTATATATACCTCCAGACTAGATATGTCCGTTGAACCTTCATGATTGGCATGCTCACCTGATCCCCTCTGTTTAGCGTGTCGTGTACGTTTTGTCTTATCATGATCGGATTTCATGGGCTTCTTCCTCCTTGAAGATATGGGAAATCTCTGCATGTATTTCAAAATGTATACCTAACCTTATGATGATCTTTACCTACTGTGTCAGTGAAATAGCTTAATCCGACCTAACTATCTTAGTTCGGTTAGGCCGATCATCATGTGAGGGAAACTAACAAGGCATACTAAAGTCATAGTCCGACCTAAACCTTTGACTGATACACTATCTAGCTCGGTTTTAAGGATCTATCCGACCTAAGCCTTTGACCAACATACTACTTGGCTCGGTTTTGAAGATCTATCCGACCTAAGTAGGGTTCTGGACTTCTTATGCATCTTTTTATCTTTACTGTTTATCCTCGCTTTAGTCCATTGGGTCAGGCCCAATGGAGGTTCAGTTTTATGCACACCATATAATTTTTTATAAGTTATAATATATAACACCTAAAATAAGTGATTTAAAACAATTTTTTTCACTAACATCCATTATTTTCAAATAGAAATTAATGGTGAACCACACATATTTTTATTAGTAACAGTATGACATGTACATAAATCAAAACTGGATCATTTTCATGGAATAAGAAAACATTTTGAAGCTGGACTTTTCTAACTAAGAGAAAGAAGGTTTATGTTATTTGTAGTACCTATTTCACTAAATGTATGAACCACTTAAAATTTTTCAGCGCCAAAAGTATAATAATATCCATGCACCCACAAAAGAATTTATCACCTTTAACTTTTTCCTCCTTTTTTTTTTTTTTTTTCCTTTAAATGAGCGTTGGCAAAGATGGTCTTCTACCTCTGCTAGCACACATCAGAGGTTGAAGAAAGCCTCAGCTGGCGGCAGGATGAGTTTTTCTAAAACCTCCGCTACAGGCCGACTGCGCAACGGAGGTTTCTAAAACCTCTACCAACACAAGTAAAATTTAATAGTGTTTATGTATTTTTACTCGCTATCTAAAATTGTTGCGCAAATAATAGTAAAATGCTTACTTTATTTGATAATTCTATAAAAAAATTTAAGATCTATCTAATAATTTAAGAAAATATTGAGAGGTTTCCGTAATTTATTAAGTCCTTGGAAACGCCACGTAGGCAGGCACACTTTTTAACGTACAGTAGTATTATTTTAACAGTCACAGTCAGCAGCAGCAGCATCAACCAGCCATTAACGATGAACAAACAGCCAAAAGTAACACAGTCAGCACATGAGCCGCCATTAAAATACTGAGCAAATAGCAAAAAGTTACACGCACAAAAACTGTCAGAAAGAGGCTGAAACTCCATCGCACTCACTGTCCAAGCTCAAAGCTCGCAAGGCTAGAGTAGAACCCACAATCAACATTTCTTGGGAAGCCATTGAAAAAGATCAAAGATGGGATCTTTTTCGGCATGTTCGCTTCAGTTTTGCTTCCTTTTTGCTGTTGCAATGAGTAATTCATCATCCAACTCTGTTTTCTTTCCTGGGCTCGTTTTGTTTTGTTGCCAAAGTCTAAATTTGGTCGTCAATGTTCTGTTTTTGAACTCTTTATGATCGATTGGATTTAGGTTCTTTGATGGTTTCACTGTCCCAAGAAGGTTTTTGCATTGCACCATCAATATTGAAGGCTTCTGACTCAATTGCTCAACCACTTTATTGGAAAGTTACCAATCCCACTTTGTCTCCTTCCCATCTTCAAGGTTGGCAGCAAAACGCATTTTATGCCTTTAATTTTTTATGTTTCTCCCAGAATTGATGGAACTATTTGTCGTATTGGTGTTGGATATTCATTTATTGATGAGAGATTCTTATGAAAATAACTGCGGACATGTTTTGGTTTGTAGAGAGATAGTGATATTAAGCCATCGTTTTGAAGAAGTTTGAAAACATGTTTTTAAAACTTGGTTTAGAAAATGATTTTTAAATGTGAAGTTGATTGGAAATATATAAATGTGTAGTTGAAAAATAAAAAGATATATTGGAATGATGAGAAATTAGTATAAAATTCAATAGGTTTGAAAATATGGAAACCAATAGGGGCTAAAACGAACTAATCTTGGCTTTTGGTATTGACAGACTTGCCGGGTTTTACTCGCAGTGTATACAAAAGGGACCATGCTTTGATTACTCCAGAAAGTCATGTGTTTAGTCCTTTACCTGACTGGTATTCAAATTAGCATCTTTATAGTCGTCTTGTTTTTTATTAGTGGAGATTTTAATTTTTTCATCCGTGTCAATTTGATAGGACAAACACATTGGGTGCTTATCTTATAACACCTGCAATGGGCTCACATTTTGTTATGTACTTGGCTAAAATGCAAGGTATGCTGTAGTTTTTCGATTTTCCTGCAATTTTAAGATACCTCATTGCACTATTGGTTTTAGGATAGGAACTTGAGCTATACCTTTGTTCCACGCCATAATTTGCCTAGTGTTTTACCTTTCCTGTAGAAAATTCCAAGGCAGGGCTTCCACCAAATGATGTCGAGAGGTATATACTTTCGCAATTCTGCTCTGAAGTCCATTGCCTACAAGTTTGATTGCGATGTTGATGAATGTATTTTGTTACTTTGCCTTGCATTTGACTGGTTTTATGCTCCACCATTGTCTTTTCACGAGCAGGTTCATATTTGTGGTTCATGGTACAGCATTACTCACTGATGTTTCGGGAGCTACCAACAGTCTCAATGTGAGCAAGTTACTTCATTTATTGTACAATTATAGTTTTCCTCAAGGATTTCCTATCCCTGCAACGATCTATCGGTGCATGTTAGCATGATACTTGAAAGAAGTGAAGCAAATAAGCTTAATGCCAAATGGTAGTTAAAAATAATTTTTGTCCGAAAGACTTTATCATGATGAGGTAGAATGCCTGGCTTTTGCATTAGAAGACTAGAAGTTCTTGGCATAGTATTTCTTTGTATCTTTATTGTCCTGTTGCTTCTTATCTTTAATGAAGTCGTTGGTGCCTCTTATATTTCTCTTTTCTTTGTAGGTGGATTCTTATGCTTATCTTCCACCTAACTCTACATACTCTTTGAAATCTGATGCATCTTCAACTCTTGTTGTATTTGAAAGAAGGTTTGTGTTTCCTATGCACGATACTCTGCTAACAATTTGGTCTGGTTCATCTAATTTTCTTTCGCTTCTGATAGATGGTTGAGTACCTGATTTAGCATGAAATGTACCTGCTATTCATGCCTTTGCATAAACTCGATCTCCACTGGTCATCCTATTGTTTATTTGCACGGAACCAATAGTTTATCTCTCCTCCTTCAGGTACTCCTACCTGGAGAGTCATACGACAGATCTAATCATTGGTTCTACAGACAAGCAGCCTCTTCTCGAGACTCCTGGCGAGGTAAGTTTAAAGTAGATTTGAAGTTGTTCCAAACCAAAATGATGAAGATTATAAGATTTTGCTCCGGCATGTCTAATGAAGTTTCAAAATTCGTATCTTGGCGATCACTTTAAACTAAAAGTTGCAATGGAAGTTTGAAACCTAATTGTGTATTTATTTGTATGCTTTTATTCAGGTTTTTGAACTCAGGAAACTACTTCCTACATCTTTGCCTTATGATTTCAACATTCACGTGAGTTGTTATTTATTTTGTATACTCATACTACTACTCTATGTACCCTATCATTCTACCCCACGATTTCGCTTAAAACCTGACATATTACTTTGGCAGATAATGGATTTTAAACCAGGAGAATTTCTTAATGTGAAGGTATACTTTACTTCTTCATCTGTTTCCTGTTATAAATTTTGGAACTCCCAATCTTTGAGCTTTATATTTTTATTATTTAAAATTGTGGTTCACTTTCTAGTAGAAAGGTTCTTTCTGTTTTACAAATGAGAGATTATAGAATTTACTCAGTTAGTTATGCAATACTCAGTAGACTTTGTTGCACATTTAGCCGTGAATGTTAAGAGTTCCAACTGAAAACCGAAAATTACAGAACTTCCTGTAGACAATCGTATAAACATGAAAATCAGCAAAAAAGGTTTACATGAAAATCAAAGAACATGCCTAACTAAAGCAGGTTTTGCTTTGTAACTTCTACTTTTCATTTAAGGGTAATATCTTTGGCTTCTTCGCAGGAGGTTCATTACAATCAGCATGGTTTGTTGCTTTTGGATGGCCAGGGTATTTATCGCTTAGGTGACAGCTGGTAAGAACTACACTTTTTTGATTAACATGGAGCTTAGAATAAGCTTGCAGACTCATCTTGCAGTTTTACAATGGTCTGACCTACATTGGTTGTACTGTTGCTCAATTGAATAGCACGTGCATGAATATTACCCCCTCCGTCCCACTAAAAGAGTCCTGTTGGCTGTTTCTATCCATGAAATATTAGAAACGTGACTTTTTAGTGGGATGGAAGGAGTAAGAGGGAAGAAAATGAGGGGAACTTAATAGAATTTGAGGCAAAAATACTGCAATCCTATGTAATTAGTTTGTTGGCATTTTGTTTACATCACTTTTGAACATTAAGAAACAGAATATTCAAGGAGATTTTCTTTATTCTGTTGAATACTTGTGGAATTTGTTTCTCGTCTTCTTCTGGGCCATCTTTTGTTCCATTTGAATTGCTTTTCCTCATAGCTTTGCGTTTTTATGAATCGATTCAACAGGTACCCTGTTCAAGCTGGTGATGCCATTTGGATGGCGCCATTTGTACCTCAGTGGTAAGTGTGATTGAAGAACACAGGAAAGTTTCAGTTCCTAATCAGCAAAACTTAAAAACTCAGTCCTGCATTTTTGCTTGCTTTTCAGGTACGCGGCTCTTGGCACGAGCCGATCGCGATATCTGCTGTACAAGGATGTAAATAGGAATCCATTGTAGTACTGCCACATTTTCTGTAGAGCTTAACTACCAGGTGGTTTATGTGCTAGTTCTCCCTTCACCTGTATATATGGCTAAAAAGAACACTGCAGCCTTCTTAATTGCAACATTTGATTTGCAATTTGGATTCATGGAGAATGTTTCCCTCAGGAAAATGTCAGTTTTTCACTGAGATCGACCGTCAACAATAATTAAATTTTTATTCCACTGTGCAAGGTCAATTATATGGATTATATATCGTTGACGTGTACGAACAAGTCAGTAGAAAGATATGTGTAGTTTCAGAACTCAACATTTCCGTACTGAGTCAAGAATCAAAGTTTTGTTGGCGGAAAAAAAAAAAATGTTTTGTTGCCGAATAATACTCCGCAAGAATACGAGAATATTCACCTGCCACGCTTGGAAAATCACTTAAAACGTCGTCGTACCCAAACTTAATATGCAACTCATCGATCGATCGATCATACGTCCTCGTAATCATTACTATTATCAAGTCTGTAGTCACTTTGTATGGCCAAAACCCTTGCAACACGAGAGTTTTGGGAAGAGAATAATACATCTGGAGGATTTTCGCGTACCTTGTATGTTCTCCTGTTGCTGCCATCTACAAACTTGAGCTTATCTGGGATTTGATTTCGTGCCCGTTGTCTAATGGACAAGGTGGTGCACCACCACCATACCGAGCATTTGGGCACAGTCACTATTCTTTAATTTCCTCATTAATCTTGGAAGGAATCCATATCCATCCAATTCAGCCTTTCCAAAATGGGAATATATTTGTTGAACATAGCCATTTCATAAGTTTCTAGAAAAGGGATATATATATATATATATATATATATATATATATATAGTCTAAAGTGATTATCATTAGTGCTTCAACCTCAAGTTCTCAACTTAAAAAGGTTGATAAAATACTGATTTAGTCATAATCAGGGTTTTGTCACCATGTATAGTTGGGTAATATTCCATCAATATTTTGCAACAAAAATTGAACTTTTTCCCTTTTCTTAATTGAGGGATTAATTTCACAATTTTCAATTAAGGACTACTTTTACTTAAAGGTGTACGATCATAGAATTAAGTAGTAGTGAAGCATTAATTTGGATTAAGAAGAATGGCATCATAAGGATAAGGTGAACTGAACAAAGGCATAGGCATGTTTTTCCCATCACATTTTATCTACGGAATAAATATAAAATTGTTTAAATTAAAGTGATAGGACTGTCGTAGGACTACCAAATAACACTAAAAGTACTGTTTAAAACATGCAATTAAGATGCTAATAATATATATATAGCACGGTAATAGACAGGGTCCATTCACATGGACAGTAATTAATATTCAATTTCCAATTTAATGTAAAGTAACCAAATTTTGACTAGCAGTCACTCTCTTAAGAGACTTTAGAATTGTCACTTAATTGTAAAAAATAGTAATTAAAACAATAATTAAATAAAAGCCTTTAGAAAAATCAATTAAGGAGAGAAATTCTGGTATTATGCAAACCCACCTTAATCTTATGCATGCAATCATAAACCTCTTAACTTGTCTAATTACTGGTGCCGTTTTAGTTATAGTATTACCGCGAGTCTCCTCAAATAACCCAATTCTCCCTTAGTTTTCCGATAATCCCCCGCGAGTCCCCGCAAAGGAATTATTTCTCTAACTACGTTAACTAACAGACCGTGAGTCCCCGCAAACCTTATTAATTAACAAATAGAAGCATTAAAAACTAAAAGAACCCGAAACTAATAGTTCCTATTGACGATGCATGAGAAATTATTACCAAATTAATCTTGTACTACTCGGTCAGTAGTTGTGCCACTTACTGACTGTACCAGATTAGACTAAGTTGATCAGGCTTAATAAAATCTTAATAATTAGACATATAAACATAGGCAATTTAGAAACATAATTAATTAGATTTTAGATTCATTCTTGGGTTTCATACATGCATAGATTATGGCTTCTCACATAATGGCATAACTAAGAAATTAGCTACTCATAGTAAAACGCATAAAACACATAAATATAAAAGAATTCATTAAAAGAGAAAATAGAAAATTGTACTGTGTATTAAGAAATCGCAATCCAGCAACCGACGCTTTGGCCAAATCGTAGCATGCACCGTTGGGAACTCCAAACAACGATCGCAACAGAACAGAAAATTAACTAAGGGATGGAAATTGTTTACTGCAGTAGCAACGTAAAAACTAAGAAAACTATTGTATCAAGCGTGTCTTATTGCACGAAACTCTCCCAACTATATAGGGAGAGAAACCAAATCACAAAAGGAAATTAAGACAATCCTTCTCAATTAAGGAAACATATTCCAACAAGAAAATTACTTTTCTAGGAATCAGAATTTGATCTTCTTTCTTGCAATTGAAGTCTTCTTGAACAAGGTAACTTCTTGAGATTTCCTTTTCTTCTTCCAGTTTTGAATTCTTCTTAACGGATTGAATTTCCGTTTTTTCTCTTCTTCCACTTGGATTGGCGGAATCTTCCTGCGGACTCCCTTCTTTGCCTAGCCCACAATTCGTGTGGGCTTCTTGGGTGCTGACTTATTTGCTCTAATTCTTCCACTTTTTGCACATTCCTTTCTTTCTAGGCCCGATCTCTAAATTTGCAATTAATCATTAAAATCTTGGGTAAATGGCCGTGAGAACTGCCATAACAAGTGCTAAAATAAATTACCTAAAAGGTGCAGATCAAAGTAATTATATACACAATGTGATAATCATGTTGGATACTTTAAAATTAATGAAACCGCTATCGCTATACTTATTGACATATAAATGTCACGTTAATCGCAATAGCAATTCAACTTTTATTTTGTCTTCTTTCAAGAATATCGAGGTTCGCACTAACGTGAATATAATCATATATCTTTTGTTATCAAGTGTTAAAAGTTTGTCAAACTTATTTAACTTAATGGAAGAGTCACGAGTTCCAAATAAAACTCTTCTATTAAGACGTTGAGGTCGCACGATTTATCATATATATTCATGAGATTCCTAAAACCAAAGTAGCTACCTCAGACTCTGATCTGAGATGACATATGATTGGGATTTTGTCAGAAATGAAAAGAATATGGAAACTAACTAGAGTATTCACTACTACAAAATGGACTTTCTACGGCGGTGCTTTAACGGCGGAAAGACCAAAACCGCCATTAAAAAGAAAGTACGGACTTTCTACGGCGGTTCTATATAAAACCGCCGTAGAAAGGGACTTTCTAGGGCGGTTAGAAATAACCCGCCGTAGAAAGGGGACTTTCTACGGCGGTTTTATTTCTAACCGCCGTATAATTAATAAATATGATGAATTTTACTATAAAAATTGATAAATAGTAAAGTACATATTTATTATTAAATTTAAAAAAATTTGGGGGTTAATTTACAAAAAAAGAAAAACTAGAAATTAATAGGAATAGAGGAATGGGCGGGAATTCACAATTACGGGCTTTCTACGGCGGATTTATTAAAATCGCCGTAGAAAGTCCATTTCACGGCGGTTTTTATTAAAACCGCCATAGAAACTTGATTTTGTTTGAATTTTAAGGGTTTCCCTTTGTTTCCATCTCTAGCCAGCCGCGGCTTCCCCCTATTTCCATCTCCAGCAAACCGAAGAGTTCTCTCGTTGCCGACGCCCATCCTCTCTCCGTCGGTTTTTTCTCTTGTCTTCCCCCAAAGCCGTTCTTCCGGCGGCGTTGATAACAAGATCCGCTGTCACCCAACTCCGGAGATGGTTTCTTAATCGGCCATCACCCACCACTTGGAGTTAATCTCCCATCATAATTTCACCACAATCGGTCCTTGTTGTGGGCTTCAAATCATAAAAAAGGTAATATCGAATAGTTTCAACTTTATTTAAGCTTTACAAATTTTATTGTTACTTGATTATTGTGATTGGCCTAGGGTTTATTATTAGTGTTAAATTCGGGTTTGGTGAGATGATGAATGATTAAATTTTGATTTGATTAGTGTTATATCGGTGATTATTGTATTGTTCTTGCTGTTAATGATTAAATTAATTAAAATTTGATGGATGCACGCATACAAAAAAATGAAATATTAATTTTTTTTTTTTTACAAATTTGGTACTTTCTACGGCGGTTATCTTCAAAACCGCCGTAGAAAGTTAACTTTCTACGGCGGTTCGCTTAGGAACCGCTGTAGAAAGTTAACTTTCTACGGCGGTATTGAAGACAACCGCCGTAGAAAGTCCGTAAACTTTCTACGGCTGCCGGATAGATGGCGGTTCAAAAATGCCGAAAACCGCCATTAAAAGTCCTAAAAAACCGCCATTAAAAGTCATTTTTGTAGTAGTGATTTTAGGTTGTCGGCGTAATCAAAAAATATCTTTCGAAGAGCTACTTTAGCTAATGTAATTCGAAAAAATAATAACAAAACTATTTTTCAACCATATTACTAGAGAAAAGTTGGGTGTTCCGGTTGTAGCTAGTTGATCTAATGGAACTATTTCAACCGGAAGGACAGTGATATTAATTAAAATGGAGAAAGTTCAGAAACCACTTGGTCATTTGCGTTCCAGGTGCAATTAAAATGGAGAAAGTTCAGAAACCACTTGGTCATTTGCGTTCCAGGTGCATGCTTTCAAAATATGTTTTTAAAATAACGAACACGGTGTTACAAGGTTTCTTGTAGCTAGTTTGATCTAATGGAACGATTCCGTTTGATAATAATGAAAATGGAGAAAGTTGATGATCAGAAGCCACTTTGGTCATTTCATTTGCGTTCCAGGTGCCTTTCATGATCATCGATCAGTAAATACAAAACTCCACACCTAGTTTTTTAATGGAAGATCGAATAGTCCAAGAATGTTCTGACATGAACTGCATGATCATCAGTTGATAAAATTAAGGATTGCTTAGTTTAATTAACCGATGCCCATTAATTAAGCTGCCACTTCGTTTTCATTGGATGAGTTGCTGAAATTAACTCCTCGATGGATCCCTTTTGCTGTTGCTGATTGATTCTAAGCATCACATATATTGTCTGTTTCCTAATGGTCAACCACCCTCCAACACAATTTCTGATCAGTTAACTTGCTTTGCTTAGATAGTACTAGTGGAATGTGATTTTAAATACAAAAGAATTTTCGGGTCCAATTCCGAAAATGTACAATTTTTTATGAGTTACCAGGTACAACATCTAAAATAAGTAATTTGTCATTATTCTTTCACGAATGTCCTTACTTTCTAAAAATGGATTAGTTGTGAACCATATATAATTATACTAATAAAGGTATGAGAAGTAACGAAATCAAAACTGGACTCTTCTAATGAACACAAAAAACGTTTTGAAACTGGACTCTTCTAATGGAACGAAAGAAGTACGAAGAAAGATTGTTAGTTTATTAATGAAGCTGTGTTTTAATTAGTTTAAATATTACTTCCAAATCCATTTCTTTTTGGGTAGATTATGCCATATAATTAAATTGATTGCCACCATTCATGCATGAGTTGAATTATAATATCTATGTTTACTTTCCAAATGCATCACTGCTTGCGCTGAGAAGAAGAAAAGCATTGGTGGTTTGAAAGATTTGTGGCCTATGGATTTGTTATTTTACCAAAATATTTTCCTTCTATTCTGTAATATCTCTCAGATCATTTGACAATATAATGTCGACATCATGACGGCCCATATATGCATGCATCTTTGATATTCCTTGCGTCCCGAAATAAAAAGTCTTGTTTCGAATTATATTTTATGATTGAAAAATAATTGTATTATTAAAATCTTTTTAACAGTATAGAAAATAGAACTTATCTAATGTAGCTACTAGAATTACAAGCAATTGGATGTTAACTTATCAGAAGAATACAAAAGAGTTCTTGGAGCAAGACAAAGTTCCGAATGGAACAAAGATTTAATTGCATTGACAGTGGCAAAAATGCTTCATTTTTAAGATAGATTAATAATGGGGCGGTTTTTTTTTTTTTTTTGTCTTTGTTTAGTCAGAGTGGAGGTTCAATTCAATATCCCATTTGGTTCTGAGAATGGGCCAATGATCAGCATCGATCTCAACCTGCGGCCACTGTCAAACTTTTTCAAGGAAAGTTAAGTACGGTAATCTTTCCGTCCCAATTTATATGATGTTTTGCTTGTTTGTACCCTACGAATTAAGAAAACTGGCAAAATTACTTTGTTAACTTTATTCAATTTATGTAATTATCGTGATTTGTGTGATTATTCCAATTTTATTGTATCTTGAATATGGAGTTTTGTAACCTCTTATTTAATGATAAATCTAACGTGTTACAAAAACTTTTATGTGAGTTATAATTTCAATGAGTTTAAATACCTTAAAAAATTTCTCTAGAAATGAATGATAAAATTAATAAATAAGGACAATTACAAACACGGAACAAAATGTACTACTTTCTTGTTGAATTCTTAACTTAAAACATCGTACAAATTGAGACGGAAATAGTTATATTCGATAGCTCATCTCATCATAGAGAAAATGATTAGATGCAGGGATTTGATCAATGATCAATCTACATAAGCTAGCTTATATAGAGTAGGATGAAATAAATTCCCTCCAAGTGGAGTTAGTTTATGGAGGTTATGATCATAATCATTCAATAATGAAAAGAGAGAAAAAGCAGAATTATGCCAGCCTTTTTCAGTGCCTACTCACAGGCGTGTTCATTTTCATTTTCATTCATGGATCGGGTCGGAACAGTTGTTTAGAATAAAACATTTAGGCTAAAATTGACTCAATCGGATGAAAGTCACTGCTTTAAATCGGATCGGATCAAATCAGTGTCATGGATAATTCCATTCCATATGCTTGTAATTAACAGTAATTCTCTCATAATTATTGTTTCTGAATGCTAGGTTCTTGATATCAAGAATGAAGACAACTAGCTATATACAGGAGTGGAACCAAGGGGTTGGGTGGTATTGGTACCCTACAACATACTCCTCCACCCTTATTAGCAGTATATATTTAACTGTCAAAAAAAAAATTATTCATTTGGTAGACCACTAAAGATTTTTTTTGGTTTCGACATCGTATATATTTAAATAACATATTAGACTTTGTGATCCATAAATCTTGGCTTTTTAGTATAGTAAATTATTCCTAATCAATGAAGAAGTAATCATTATCTGACACTTGAGGGCCATTTACCTCTTTAATTATACATAATTAAATTCCAAAATGTAATTAATTTGTTCTTGGTTTTAGTTTCAATCACACTGAAGATGGATGCTATAATGGCTTCCCTAGAAAAAGGCCTATGGATTCCTGAAAAGGATCAAAAGCTTTGCCACAGGCTTTGTGAATTTTATAGAGAGGGTTGGGATGGAAGTTGAACTAGAAGCTAGGTTTCTAGCTATAATGGAATTCATGAATTACATCCACTTATATACAGACATCTTAGAGGGCCTTCCACTATTTAAATATGCATGCTCGTTTTATCACGTTTTGGTTTTGTTTTTAGTTTCAAAACTGTTTTTCAAACATAAAATATATGTTTGACACAAACTCAATATTGTTGTTAAAGATATGATTTAGAAAATACTTTTTGATCTAAAAAAACATATTTACCTAATCATTAACATCGTTTATTGAGTTTTGATACAAATCATTCAGTCATATTACTGTATACTAACATTTTGAAGAAACTATTCTCAGAATTTTCTTATTAAAGATATTTTTTGAAAACAATTTTTTAAAACTATGTTTGTTAATTTTCGAGTTTTGGAAATTATATTCTCCAAAACATCTTCTAGAATGTGGTAACGAACAGGGCGATATGGTAATTTCACTTAAAAACAATTCATCTATCAATAATATGATCAACTTAGCTACACTTACAACTCATATATATTGGTTTGTTAGTGTTTAGGTAAAACATGGTGAACATCCCCGGCACTCGCATTTTAGGCAGTGTTGTCAGACCCGATTTGAATTGCCGATCAAGTCGATTAGATTTTAAATCTTTTACAAAAACAGTCTGATTTAGTTTAAATTTCAGATTTTGTTAACTCAGGTCAAACTTGGGGTTAAATATTGGAACAAGAATCATGATTGAACCCTTAATTGTAATATATCTAGGGATAATAACTTCACTAGTATTTAAGCTTGGCCTCATTTGCGAATTCGTCCCCAACTTAAACTGTTTTTCTCTTTCTCGATCTTCAGTTTCCAAAATTGGGCTTTCGGCCATCATGTAGTTATTGCCCAAATTTTGACCTAAACGAGTTCAATGCCGGCAAACTTGAGAATTTTAATTTGTCAATTTTTTTTTACAACTTTGTCACCACTTTCATTCTTGTCTCAGAATTCAATATTTCGGGGCTCTTTTTATCATCACATGCCTACTGATGTTGGGTTAATTTTGGTTAAACTTGAGCGATGGATAACATGAGGATGAAAAGTTATAAGAGAAACATTTTTAAATTCAGAGGTAAAATTGTAACATGAGGTCAAATTTGAATACCAATGAAATTCTTTTTATTTCATGTCTATGATTAATTAAAAGTTATTTAATTAAAACGTTGTCATGTGAATTTTTTATCCGATCTAACCAGGTTAACTTTGATCTTTCGCGTTTTTTTTTTTTTTTTCTCAGTCAGTTCGCTTTCTGATGTGGTTATTGATTTATCTGATCAAATTAATCTTGGGAAGTAGTCCCAAAAGGTAGCTAGCTTGGTAAACTAGGATTATCCTTGTCGATACCACCCCCAGAAAAGAAGGCATTTTGTTGCTTAACTCTGTGTTCTTTTCATTAAATTATTGTCTCATTCGTCATTGAAAGCTCTACTTTACACATGAAATGGTACATATGGTGTGGGGTTCCCTATGCTTGGGCAAAAGAACAAATGAAGTCAATCAAAAAAATTATGTAAATCAAAAGCAAAGGTCTCCCACTAATGGAATGCCTTCATAAATCATATATCCACCAATGACATAAAAAAAAGTTTATAAAATCCCACTGGAAGAAGCTTTTTCCTAATTAATATATAATTAATTAAATCTGCTTATTATGCTTCTTACTGTGTGGTAATATTCTAATCCTAATGGCACCTGAATGTCCCAATAACCATTATGCAATGTGTGGTTCTAACATATCCTCCAAGACTTAAAAAGTAGCCAATTAAGAATTAATGGCAAATCCAGATGATGTTTGGCACAGAAAATGGATTAGTAATAATTGTTTAAAGATATTGTCACCAACTCATGCCAACTTGCATGTATATATATACACAATAGTATTTGCATCTATCTCTATATTTTTATATTTTTTTTAAGTAACAGCCAATTAGATGACTGAGGACATGGTGACCCTTTATTAATTGAAAAATACGCAATGCCAAAATAGGTTTCAAGAGGACGTAATGAGTCTTACTTTAGAAATACAAAATTGCGAAAATGCAGGTGCAACCTATACAAGTGGAAACTATTCAACCTTTCAATAAGGGAAACTACGAACATCTAAAACCATCAAACCCTACGTCGACAGAGGTAGGGTGGTGTGAGTGAAGAGCGCAAAGTCAGCAGATGCACTTGCCAGCTGTGCTAGATGATCCACAACTGCATTCGTCTCCCGGCAGATATGAGTGAAAATGAAAGTAGGAAGAAGCTGCGTGGACCCATAATATGCTTATTATGAAACAAATTCACAGAAAATTGAAAAAATCTTTCTAAAAGATTGTTGATCAAAAACGATAGTCAGATGATTAGATATCAAACAATCGTTGAATTCATACAAGGATTGCCGAAAGTTTAGGATAAAATATAATACTGGAATTTTATTCGCTCAAAAATAATATGTATATTATGAGAGAAGTGCAGACCCTTATATAGAGAAAAACGAAAACATAATGGAAAAAGAAATTGTTCCATAAAATAAAATGATAAAAAAACACCCACACAACGGAATTGAAATAATAAAGGAATAATAATAATTAAAATAGTGGCACCTAAAAATGACATTCTAGTCAAAAGATATAACTAAATAACAAATTACAAAAAGCGTCAAAATTACCCGTTTGAAACCCTAAATGAAGGAATTTGATTGAAAAGCATAATAGGTCACGACAAAGTGACGAGTGTTGCTCGTTGGCCAGTTTCCATCAAACTAGACCTACGACACCCTAAAATCCCACTCTTTTATTTTCGCCCGTCCAATCTCTCCAAAAAAGGCCAACGACATATCACCATGTTCCGCATCAATAACACTATTGGTCCTTCAAGGTCTTCTTGTTTTGTTTGGTCCTTCATTTTAAAAAATGTTCAATTTGGTCCATTAAGTTTACCTTTTAATTAGTTTGAATCGATTTTTCATTCAACATTTGATAATTAAACAGTGGACATATAGCCTTGATTTCAACTTGAAACCGAGTTTGATAAGTAAGCATATTAACCATGAGATCAAACTTAAACATAACGCTCCATTTCATCATATATATATATATGGTCTAATTTTGACTGAAGAATCAATTCAAACTAATAAAAATCAAATTAAACTTTCTTCAATTTAAGGAACTAACGTATTTAGGGATCAAGTTAAGAGACCAATATTAGAGTTTGAGGAATCAAGAACAATTAGTGAATTATCTTGGACAAAGGTGAAGTTGTAAATTAGGCTTTTTCCTTCAATAGTGTGTGCGTTTTTTCCTAACACCTACAAAATTACAATAATTGGAGGATAAGAGCGGGAAATGAGTTTGATCTTGCAATCTCTTTCAGGAGTTCCTTCAACACTACCGTTGAACCATTGAATGCTATCCTATAAATAATTTTGGAGTAGCTAGGAAGGTGATGATCTACTGGTCCAATTAATTTAGGTTTCCAAGAAGGGAAATAAAACAACATCCCTGGACATAAGTGGCATGCTGACCAATTTCTTTTTCTTAATTTATTATGAACTTTTTTGTTGTGTTCCCTGTTCTTTAGGAGGGTTTAATGTTTTTTTTTGGTCATCAGATATTATTATGGTGCTTAAGACTCCATCTCCGAGCCTCCTCCACCACTGAGGACAGAGTCCTTGGAAAAACTCTCCACTATATGTGGCAATTTTGTTTTGTTACATTATATATTAGAAGTATTGACCTTGTTTGTTCACATTGTAATTTATTCAAATAAATATTTGAATAAATTATTATTCAAATGAATTAATGGTCTCAGATCTTTAATTATTCTTGATAACTCTTGAGATTTCCATTAATTCTAAATTCAAGCTGATAAGTAGCATTAATATGTGCCCTAGCTACAAATCATGTGTGTAGGAGTGCAATGTAATTAACGACGAACGCCTTTATCCTATTATGTGGAAACCGATTATATCATATATTTTCATTATCTATGTATCGACACAATTTATTTTCTAAACGTGAGCTTTTCTAATAAACGTATAAGGGTCCAGTTATTACAAACCCCTAGCCAAAACTGGTTTAAAATAAAAAATAACGAATAGAAAATATAGAGCTTTAGTGACAATCCTTTCATGATGATACTGGGTCTTTATTTTTCAACTTAGAGACAAAATTTTTTAACATATGTCACTAAAAGCTCCATTTTCTTATAGATAAGAAGGATGTTAGAAACCTGTAAGCATTGTATGATCTTGGACGGCTGTGGTCTTGTGGATTCTTGCTGCAGGCAGAACTTATCAGATGATCATAAAACCAAATCCGAATACAACAACTAAACGTGAGCTTTTGTCTTACCACGTGGTGGGATCGACTAATTTGATAAGTAGACTATTAACGTAACGCAAAATTTACTCAAAAGTAGTAAAATTTGAAGGTTTGAGGAGTCATTGGACTAAAAAGATCATGATGGTCCACCATATATGGACTCAATATTCTTCAATCTCTGGCCTTTTCAATCGTGCACCAGTAAAATTCTTGTGGGGACTACTACATGAGGCACTGTGTATTTTAAGGCAGAGAATAATATATTTATCATCCTTCATCAAGAGTAATATTGTTTAGACTTAAGAGAATTAATCTTTGATTCTTTGGCTAGCTTAAGTCCTTAACTGTACATATTTTGGTTCATACAAATGTCAGAGTGCCGTTTGAACCGGAACCTCAAACAAGTGACATAGTCTGTCTGGTTTTATTTCAAAATTTGAATTTGGTGAAACTAGGTCAAAATTAAAGTTGGACAGCGGTTGAATCGATAACATAGAATAATTCGGTTGATTCTCAAATTTGGTCTATGTCACACTTTCGTCTTGAACTTATTAAAACTGTTTCTCTTTAGTTCACAAACATGAGTTTTTCATCAATGTAGTCCATTGCTCAAAATTTTGACCAAAATCAACCAATGCCGACAAACTTGGAGTTTTCAATTTGACAAAAAATGTCTCCAACTTCATCACCATCCACATTAATCTCTGGAGTTTCGATATTTAGAGGGTTATATTCATCACGTGTCTGCATATGCTGGGTTGGTTTTGGTCGAAATGTGGGCGATGAACTACATGAAGATGAGAAATCTAAAGTTTGAAACTAAAAAGAAACAATATCAAGTTTAGTATATATAATAAAAAAATATTTATTCTTTTCATCCCATCCATTTCAATTGACCTTGTGACCTTTTAACATTTTCTCTTTTAGTTTGCTCTTTGTTCCTATTTTGAGATATGATGCTGATGTTTTAGCATAATAAGGTTCACAAGTAGCCTTTTTCTCTGTTAACATATGATCGTTTAGTGGCTCTTTAACTGCTGCAAATTGACTCTACGTGCTAGATATACCTTATTCTTCTAGATGACAAATACATACATATATATATATATATAATATTTTCAGCAATTTCAATGGCCAATTAATTTCTGGAAAGAAAGAAATTAAAGGCAGCCCTGACACTATAACAAACCCTGTAAATTAATTAAGAAAGATGGTTGCGTGGGTATATGCTAATGCTATAGCTAGCTAGCTCCATAGACCGGCGCATGAGTTACAAAATATAACGAAAGGTTACATTCTAGCAGATAATTAAAACTATTAAACAAGTTTGAAACTTATGAGATCATAGTGAATATATGCAGGAAATTAGGGTTGACAATTCTGTCCTATCTGAATTATTAGATTCGAGTTTGGTGAGTTTCAGTGTCAATATCCCTCAGTTTTATTGTGACCCGTTTAATTATTTGTGTTATTCGTATTGACTTATTTAATATGTGAACTCACCAAAACTTAACCATAACCCTTTTATTTCGTGTTGTATCGTATCAGAAGTTATCACCAGCTTTCCGAATGAATGCATGCATGTTGATTATCTGCATGCTCTGCTGGAAATTATCAAGAAGCAGCAATATGCGTGCATGATCTTGATCTTTAGTAAAAGGAATAACCTATCTTGTACCAAATTCACTGGAAATACAGACACATATGTGCAGAATCTTCTTCCGCAGAAAGAAAAGGTTGGATTGTATACTCAAAGACTCTTTTAAAAGAAAAAAAGACAGAGACTTCAAATCCTAAATTCCATTCACATGTTTTTTATCTCTAGACTTTATTTCTCCTGTTGGTGCGTGTGAAAATGAAAATGAGAGAATCAATCGTAATTGGTGAGTGATTTTTAATATTAAAATTACGTAGGAAACGAAATTAGCAGATCGAGTAGTCTCCCATCTCACCATGAACAAATTCAACTTAGTTTGTTCATGGATTGAGACAGGTGAGGTGATCAGGATATATACACAACGATGGGGGAATTAAAGAACAATTTGAATCCTCTTATACACCAATTTATTTTGTCTTGTTCTATCCAATTACAGCAAAATAAGCTTACATTATTATGGCAAAGTCTTATACTTATTGTTCGACATAATAAAACAGAATAAATTGGATAAAAGATTAAAAGCAGGAAAGAAGTAGCTTGAAAATTAGAAGAGATAGCATGTTCAAGTTATTATATCTCTTATCCGTTTAAAATATCAAGACTAGTATGTCCTTTTCCTTAAAGATAATTAGTGAAATATATAGCATTGTTTTAAAGTGGAACTGCATCGTACTAGTTTGGACAGAATATGACAGAAAAGATTACATATCCAAATTATTATGTTTTATTCTGTCAATCGAAAGTATCAAAACTATGTAGTTTAATTTACTTTATAAAGTTAGTGAAATGACGTTAGACAAAAAATGACACTTTGGACAAATAATCGTTCCTTTGAGATTTTCTGTTTATTCTATTCATGTTTTTCATGTCTACTCTCTCAAAATCAGAAAGTAAGCACTGATATGACATGTGGATCGATTCTATATTGTGAGAGAGTAAACAAAGAAAACAAGAGTAGGGTAGACATAATTTCTGATCCCGTGATCATTATTCTTGAAACATTGTTACATGTCAAAGTTATTCTGTCTTATCGTGTATAAGTATCAAAACAGCACCCTGAGCATAAAAACAATAATTAATTTTTTTTTAAAAAGAACCCAAAAAAAAAAGAAAAAAACATGCGGTTGGGATACTCCCAACCATGATGACAGATTCCCAAATCAACAAACCCTCTTACTTGGCAGCTTATAATCCAACGAAACTCAGACACCAAATCACTTCTCACAAAACTTTTATTAAACAAAATGAAATACAAACTTTTAATCTGGTACATATATGGATGGAGAGATGACCCAGGAATGCATGGAAAGCCGATTTTGGCGGGATGCAAAGGGATAAATAAGCATCTAACCATGCTTTTAACTGGAAATGCATGTTCCAAAATGATCAGCGCTCAGTTTAGGATCTAGTCCAATTATTCCAAAGAAGAAGAAATCTCTCTTTATTAATTAATTAGTTAATGCTTTTGCAAAGTTAAATTTGGATGCGTCCCTGACTAGATCGGTCTTTTCAAAGTTTAGTTACAATTAATTAATTAATTAATGTCACTTCACATTTTCTGATACCTCTCTTACAAGTTTTGGTTCAAAAATACTTGTGCCTTTTCTCCACCTCATATACCTTTCTTTGCATGCTTATGTCAATTAATTAAGATTATAGAAGAACCTTTAGTACTCTTGGGGCCCTAAAAAGCTTAGGGAAAAGAGGGAGAGTTTTGTGAGGCTAATTTGGTCCTCGTTGTGGAAAGCCAAAGGACAACTTTGTACTTTCCATCATTTCCAGGAACACACTACCCAATTCTACAGCATCCATCCCGGAAAAGATCACTTGTACTACATAACACATGTGTCATTATTACATACGGAGGGAAATTATATTTTTATATTTTCTAAGTTTGTGAGAATGACACTCGTGCTATGTAGGATAGGTGATCTCATCACACATCCATCCATCTTCCTGAACAATGCACCATCCAATTAATATACCACTCTCTCTCCAAGTTACGACTGTTTATGAGTAATAATGTACAATTTTAAATAAAATTTTTCCGTTGGGATCCGAGGGTAGTCTATATAAATGTATAGATAATCTCTTGCATCCCCCAAACCATCGTCTAACCTTTCTAATGGAAGGCGAAAACACTATCGAACCGCAGAAAATGGCAGCAGCCCTTGAGCCTGAGGATCAAGGGTTCAGAACTATGCATTTCTCAGCTTACCTTCATTCTCTGTCACAAACTCCAAGCAGGCTTAAGAGGAGAATGTTAGCGACCTGGACGCCGGACCAGGAGCTCAGCAAGGTCCGGCTGAGGTCAGGCGCCGACATGAAGAGGAAGCTCACTTGGTATGATTTGGTGGCTCTTGGAGTCGGAGGAATGCTTGGTGTCGGAGTTTTCGTCACCACTGGCCCTGTGGCTAAAGATATCTCAGGCCCTTCTGTTTTCATTTCATACATAATTGCTGGAATATCAGCCCTTCTCTCCTCTTTGTGCTACACTGAGTTTTCCATTCAGATTCCCGTGGCCGGAGGCGCATTTAGTTATCTCAGAGTCACTTTTGGTAAGAACATATATACATATACATAAATACACATACTCTCGTCTGTGTCTCAATGGAAGAGTTACGAGGTATAACTATTTGTATATGAGTCGTCAGAAGACAGGACTCTTCTGCTGGGCTGGAGGGAGTTATATAATACCACTGAACTCTTTTAATAATTTGTCGGAGTTGGTTTGAGTAGTTTGTTGTTGTTTGCAGGAGAGTTTGTGGGGTATTTTGCTGGTGCTAATATACTAATGGAGTATGTGTTATCAAATGCTGCTGTTGCAAGGAGTTTCACTGAGTATTTGTGCTGTGCTTTTGGAGTGAATGATCCAAACTCGTGGAGAGTTGAAGTGGATGGATTGATGAAGGGCTATAACATGTTGGACTTCCCTGCAGTTGCCTTGATTGCTGTTCTAACTCTTTTCTTGTGTCACAGGTTTGATAATGTAGTTTACATCTTTTAATATCATGTGTTTTCCTTTTAACAATTTTTCTGTCAATTTAACAAATCATAAACAAAATATAGCCTATGCTGTTTCCTAATAATTAATTTCTGTTTTTGGGATTTGAGAAATGTTTGATTAAGGTAGTGTATGATTTGAAAATGCAATTCCTCTTTGTTTCAAATGTTAGAAGTGGGAAACCAATACTAATTAGGCTAATGAGGAGTTCAGATACTCTACCTAAGTTTTGGTATCTTATTCTGTCTAATGTCCAAAATTACCTAATTTTATTTACAATTTTATAACTTCATAAATTTCTCACATATTTCACTAAGTGAAACTACGTAGTACGTTTTGGACACTAAAAATAAGCCACCAAAACTTGAGTAAAGGATTCGAACTCGCTAATGATAGCATCAAGTGCTTCCAAGAGATCGCATTATTGTATTTCTCTATTAGTGATGGATTTATTATTTTATTTTTATCTTTTTTGCATATTGAAGCACAAAGGAAAGCTCAATTTTGAACCTAGTGATGACAGTGTTCCATGTTGTTTTCTTTGGATTCATCATATTTTCTGGATTTTGGAAAGGGAGCCCAGAAAACTTAGTAAAACCAGGAGGCCTCACACCTTTTGGTGTTAAAGGAGTAGTTGATGGTGCAGCAAGAGTTTATTTCAGCTATATTGGCTATGATTCAGTTTCAACCATGGCAGAAGAGATCAAGAATCCTTCCAAAAACCTCCCTCTCGGAATTGTGGGCTCAGTTCTTATTGTTTCTGCACTTTATTGTCTCATGGCAGTATCTCTGTGTTTGTTGGTTCCATACAACAAGGTCAGTATATATAGTCAAACCTTATTCTATAACTCCCTCAGATGAATCACGAAATACAACTATTTATGAGTCACAACGTATAAATTCCTCATTATTAGAAATATGACGTGTCAAATGATGATTCCTAGATTCCAGATGGCGCGTCATTTTCGGTTGTTTTCCGGAGCATTGGTTGGAGATGGGCAAGCAATGTGGTGGGAGCTGGTGCAAGCCTGGGAATTGTTGCATCTCTTCTGGTTGCCATGCTTGGCCAAGCTAGGTACCTTTGTGTTATTGGGAGGGCCAGGCTTGTGCCCTCTTGGTTAGCTAAAGTGCATCCTTCAACAGGCACCCCATTGAATGCTACTATCATCTTGGGTAAGGTTTTCTTTCCTTCTTCTTCTTCTTCTTCCTTTTTTTCAAGCCGGGGATTGAGAATGGGGAAAAGGCCCCTGCATTTTGCATTGTAAGCGCATAAGTTACAACTGTCGCACATCAGAACCTCGATTTTACCTTTTACAGCCTACACATGCAGCTGGATATGTGCAATAATATATATATATATATAATCACATTTGTGAAAATGAAATCTCAATTGCTTTTCCTTGAGAAGACATTTCTCTAATTAGGAGCCCTTTCTCAATCACTCTCAAAAAATGGATATCACTTTCTAGCTATATATCCTTCATTTCTTGAAAAGCAAGAAAGGGGGCAATGCATATAATTAAGGTCATGATCTTTCTTGACTTCAGAACATGATAGGTTTTCCTCATGATGTAAACCCTTCTCACAATCTGCCCAAAGTGAACAGTACTAAAGTCCCATCCAAAAAAAGAAAAGGAGTTTAAAGAGTATAATATATATATATTATAAAAGCAACTGAAAGTCAATGCAAATTACAAACAATTTTTTTCCTTCTTCATGCTTGTCACTTGTTTATTGGCTCTCCCTTAAATAGATTTATCTCTTTGTCTTAATTCATTTCTTTCTTGGTGATTTCATTAAAATTAATATAGTTGGTACTTGGAAAGGAAACATTATTGTAGTGCTTAAGTACCTAGCTAGTATCTCTTGATCATTTTTTTTTTTTTTTTTAAAGTTTAAGTGTTAGGATTAATGAAGTCTTCCCCACCAAAATAAGTGAAATTTTAGTATAATAAATGAGGTTTAGATTTAAATAAGTGGGTGCAAAGTGTACAAGAACAAGCACCCAAAAAAATATAGGACTTGAATTTTCTTTGGGTGGTCAACTCATCTATTAAAGGTCTTACTTAAGATTTACAAACATCTTTGAAAACTCAAGATTAAAAACAAATGATCAAATAGCCTTGGCAATGTAGACACACCTTACCCAAAAGGTGGAAAAATGGACACACCCTGATTTTGATATGGTACTACGGCTCAAAATATATATTTTATAATAGTTTTTCATCATTCTTAATATTTTTTTTTCACATTTTCAATATATCATTTTATATTTCAATACACTCTTAATACTATAAAATTAATTTCAACCCAGTGTTTGAATCACAGTTTTAATACCATACATAACTACTACAAGAAGTGTGACGATAGATAAATAGACAGTGGCAGAAGGAAGTGGGGTGGGCATCGGCCATCTCTTGGATGAATTTTTCTGAGAGACATATGTAACGCTTTTCATTTAAATATGTATAGATTAACTGAAAAAAATAAGTTATAAATTGACCTTCTGAACAATTTATTTTTGATTTCGCCACTTTAAACGATGGAATCATAATGCAGGGATTTGCCAAGCATCCATTGCACTCTTCACAGAACTGGAAATAGTTATTGAGATGATCTCCATTGGGACACTTGTGGTGTTCTACCTAGTGGCCAATGCTCTCATATACCGCAGATCCGTACTCCCAAGCAATCCCAGCCGTCCATTTCGATCATCATCATCAACTCTTTTCTATCTTTTCTTCCTCACCTGCATCTCAGTTGGATTCTCCTTGTCATGGAAACTCAAACCCCAGTACTGGTGGGGCCTACCATTATTTGGTGGGCTGATGATCATTGTCACCGCCTTTTTCCAACTCTTCGTGGGCCCTGGCCACCGCCGGAGAGAATCATCGGAATATTCTCCCAACTGGTCAGTGCCGTTCATGCCATGGCCGGCGGCGATTTCCGTCTTCCTCAACGTCTTCCTCATGACCACGCTGAAGCGAGTTTCCTACGTCAGGTTCGGCGTTTGGGCGTGTTTTATAACATTGTTCTACGTGTTCTATGGCGTTCACTCCACGTTTCTGGCCGAGGAAACGGAAGAAGGCGCCGCCGGTTCCGGTTCTGGTTCCGGCACAAACACTACTACTACTACTACTTCAGTTCCCATTCAACAAAACAAGCTAGACATCCAAGTTTTATAACGAAATGAATTACCAGTTTTGCTTTGCTTGCTAAACGAAGGTTATTTTAGCCGATAATGTTTTATTTTTTAGCGAAATAAACCTCTATAACGTTATATTAGGTCTAAATAAGTCTGACGTTATAAAAGATGGCAAATTTTTACATTTCTATATGTAAATGCATATTATCGGGGAAAGGGGGTCAATTTAATCCAATTTTGTATAAATATTAAGAATGTGTTTAGACATAATGTAAAATGTCGATGACTTATTTGAACATCACATAAACCATCGCAGACTTATTTGGACGCAATGTAGTGTTACGAGCTTATTTGACATTAGGACCAAATTAAGTGAACGTATTACCTATAGATATAGTCGGTAGCATTTCTCAGCAAACCTAACTGATCAATACTAATACATATTGTTAAGCACTTCATATACATCGGGGTGATTTTTCCCTACTTTGCATTTTTTTGGCTATTCCCCTAGTCAGTATTGAAAAGTTTTTTTTTTTTTTTTTCCTTGATATTCAAGGGGCCTCACCTCTATTTTATAACTTTTTCTCTTTCTCGGGTGAATTTCGATCACATATTATGTGGAAAGCCGGTCTCCGATTCTACCGCAAGACTATCCTCTCGAACTCGTTGAAAAGTATTGCGATCGAACATGAGAAAATGGCGGAATTCCTATGATTACGGAATGAATGGATTATCAAAATCGCACTTTTCACGCATGGATATATAAAAGATGGTGCAGTACTAGGCTAAGGCAGTAGCTGTCCCTTTGCTGATTGACAATGACACCAGTTTTACGCTAATTGGAATATTGGATCCCCTCAGGATCTATGGAAAGTTTTTTTTAATACGGAATTGATATTCGCAGTAACCGTTTCGATATTTACAGTAACATTCCCCTGTAAAAAGACAAAAATACCTCTGGGCAAATAAAAAAATTACAAACCAACTATGCAGCCCGTGAGGGCTGAAAAAAAAAATTGAAAAAGCAACTCACGGGCTCTGTTCCGTTTAATAATTCCTGCAAAGCAGAGCAAGGTGGAATCACAAAATCGGATAAAAATCGAGACGACTCGGATCGAAAAAAGATGAGTGGCTAAAGTTAAAATATTTTGCGGTATTATTTTAGATAGTTGGTTTGATTATTTTAGTTGTATTATGTCCGGATGTGTTAATATTTTTGTCAAAAATGTGAATTTTTTACCGGATTGGCGAATATCCGCCCGGTGGTTACTGCAAATATCAAATTGAGGGGGGGGGGGGGGGGGGGTGTGAAATATCGCCGGCGATATTTTGGGTTTTTTTTTTTTTTTTTTAAGTGTTAGGGGTATTTTAGACTTTTCACAAGAAAATGTTACTGCAAATATCGAAACGGTTACTGCAAATATCATGCCCCTTTTAATAAATCTAATAGCAATGAAAGAATCGTGTTTTTATTTTTCGCATTCAATACTTTTACTAATATATCTAAGTATGAACATGCATAATTCAAAATTAGTTTATAATTAAAAAAGTAAAGATATATAGCACAAAAAGTAGAAAAAAATTTATGTAGAGTAAATTACTATGTTGGTCTCTTAAAGAGCTAAGTCGTTTTGATCCTGGCTTGTTCTTTTCATTTTGGTTTTGGTTTTGGTTTTGTTTTTGGCTCAACAGTAAATTTAATATATTATAATTATTTGTCATCATTTTCATTATAATTTTTACTATTTAGCTATACTTTTTTTATTTCCAATATACTTTTTACACTAAAAATTATTTTTCAAAAACATGTTTTCAAAACCAAATTTTAAAACATCATAAAGAACAAGCCCTTAATTTCAAACAAAATGTCCTTATATCCCTGATTTTGCATTTGTAATTCCAAAAGGTCCCTAACTATTTTGGTAAAGAAACCATCACTATCTGATAACCATGCAAGTATGGGTAGTGGCGGAATCAGAAAAAAAAAAATTTAAAAAATCTTGAAGAGTCTAATATGTTGGATATGGAGAAGAGGCCGAAGTTAAGTATGGTCGAGGTCAGCCCAAGCCGACCTCTGTAATGTTGTCTTGGGCTGCAAGCTAGTGATATCACTGTGACAGTCTGGGACTGACACTGGACCTGTAAGGAAGCAACACGTGTCGGACTGCAAGAGGCTTGTTATGATGCTCGAGGAGACAGTTATCTTGGGATAAAGATGATCCTACCCACGTGAAGGACACCACGTCATCTGTTGACGTGACACACCATTCACTTAACGCCTATAAATACTTGATCCAAGGTCCTTCGAAAGGTATCGAATTATTGATTTGTCTTTCTTATACTTCTCAATTCTATTCTAACTTAAGTTTCGAAGTAGAATCGGGGAGTTAATCCTAAAAGCAGGTTCACAAACTGGGATACGAGGTCAGCTGGACTTGACGCAGATCAAGGATTCAACATAATATATGAATAATTTTTCTTTAGCAATTATATACATATTTTTTCTAACTAAATCACTATTACATATACTATTAATAAGAGAGTTAATGATTTCGTTCATCAATTTAAAAAGTAATTATTAAATGATTTTAAACTCAAATTTCTATAATATCTAAACTATAAGGCTGTCTCCAACTAATAGCACCAAATGCGATTTTTTAATTAAGGAAAATATTTGTTGCCTATAATTGGTGATGTGAGATATGCACGTAAAGAGTTTATTGTGGGGCAATTACATGTTTTTTCCGCAAAAATACGCTGTCCCCTTCTCCTTCTTCATCCTATCGGGTTTTCTTAAAAACTTCCCCTACCATCATTTTTTTAATTTTGTTTTAACTCTTAAGTGAAACGATGTAGCTCTCCCCTTCTCCGGTTTTCTTAAAAACTTCCCCCACCATCATTTTTTAAATTTTGTTTTAACTCTTAACTCTTAAGTGAAACGACGTAACTCTCTCGTCTCCACTTCTCCTTCTTCATACCATCGGGCTTTCTCAAAAACTTCCCCACCATCATTTTTTTTAATTTCGTTTTAACTCTTAGTGAAACAACGTAGCTCTCTCCTCTTCCCTTATCCTTCTTCATACTACCGATTTTTCTCAAAAACTTACCCTAATATCTTAAGTGAAACGACATACTATTGATTTTTCTCAAGAGCTTACCCTAATATCTTTTCTTAATATCTTTTTTTTTTTCTTTCGCTTTAATTCTCAAGTCACTTGAGAGTTAAAAATTAAAAAAAAGGGGGAACGGTGTCGGACTGCTCCTCAGCCATCGGGATATGCATCTGTCCCGCCGCCACCGCCGCTCTACGACAGAAACGGGCAATATGTCTCTTACAGTCTTACATTCGTAGTTTCTAAAATGGGTTTCATCTTCTTCCTCCGAAATTTTTAGATCTGGTGAAATGGATTTCCCTGATGCAATTGCTAAAACTAAAAAAGAAAATATACAAAGTCAAATCTGAAAAACTAAAAAGCGAAAATAATTTGTGTAGGAAGAAGAAAAGCCGATTGTAGAGAAAATAATTGTAGGGAAGTTTTTGAGAAAAATCGATCGTATGAAGAAGGGGAAGGAGACAGCTATAGCACAGTAAGAGTATTTTTTGTCAAAAAATTTGACTGTTGCCCACAAACAAAAGTCACTTCTATTCCTAAAACCAAAATGCCGGTAACCTTTCGGGCTTGGATGAGAGTTACATAGTATGCACGATTACTAGTCCAGCGTCACAAAGAAGAACCGATCTATTGAACAGAGAAACAAGAAATTTGTAGGGCCATCTTATAAAATGGTCAACTTACATGTTTCCCGCAACTATTTAGCATAATAACACCACATATCACAGAATTTTAACAACTAAAGCACTATTTACCGTGTGCGATCGGCTATATGAATCATACCTTGTAAACGTAATCCATTAAGACATTACTAAGACAATATAGATGTAAACAACGCTGAAATATTTGCAATCACAAAGAAGTAGAAGCCTCTCCAAGAATCAAGGATCCTCATAAAAGGGTACGAACAAAATAGAGTTGAGGTTCCCAGTAACTAAAGTAAAGAATCCAAAGGGTGATGAAAGCCTTATGCTATAAGAATCTCAAACAAGAATTGCAGTTAAGATTACTGCAGAAGATCAATGAAAATTATGGTTAGAGCATGATCATTTGCAAACTGAATACTCCCCTTTATTCCATTATACAAGTCTAAAGGTACAACCAACTGTTTATCAGTTAGAAGGTACAACTCCAAAGTGAACTCTTCTAATGGAACCGAGGAAGTAACAAATACCAGGTTATATAATTATAAGTTGCTTGAAATAATCACGGATAACAATCCCAGAAATCCAAGAACTTCCAATTATAAGCTTCTCTTTTTACATGAGAAGTTCAGATTCAGCAGCAGCTAAAAATGTTCTTTCACATTGTGTCACTGAAATCAATGCTTGTTTCATCATGAAGGTCTTAAACAACAGTTAAAGAGTATGAACAAAATAGATTTCTGCATAGTCACAAGAACAACTGCAAATCCACCTGACAAAATAAGCCAAGAACAGTATGAAGAGTTCTAAAACTTCTTTGCCTCACAATTCATCTTACAAATAATATATACACAGAATTATTGTCAAATGCATCCTATACCGGTCAAACAGTAAACAACCTCAAGTAAATTTGCATCAGATAAGTTAGAACTAAAGAGAAACTAAGTAAAAACACTAAAATCCAACTACATAGGCAAGTAAATCTATTTGTCCAGGGTAGTAGTGCTCAGGAATCTGATTACCTAGTAAGTAATCAACAAATCTTACATTCAAAAGAAGCAGATTTCCACTATGTTTCCGGCGGAGCAGTAATCTTTGGTTTCTTGCTCTTAATCCCCACTAAACCCTTCGCAAGAGCATCAACAATCTGTCGCTGCGACTCAAGTATCATCTCATTCCGCTTCACCTCCATCTCCATTCTATTTTTCTCCATCTCCCTAGCCATTTCCATTTTCATATTTTCCATCTTCATGAATCCCTCTCCCAACACTTTTATGGCCGAAACCATATCATCGATCGCGCTCCTCCCTCTTTTGCCCTCACCTACACCTACTCCAGCATCACCACCAACCCCCCTCTTCTCAAATGCCATTTTGGACAAAGTGTGAAACCCATTTAACCCTCTAGATTGAAGATCAGAATCCATATTTCCACCATGTTTTTTCCTTGCCCCCTTAGATGCCCAAATCCCCTCCTTGGAATCATCATGATCGTTATTCACTACATCATAACTAGCATTACTACTGAGCCTCCCATCTATCCTCCCAGTTCTCTTCATTCTAAGGCGAGGCGGCATCGTAGTTTCATCCACCAAAGACTTCATATTGAACTGTTCACTAGCATCAAAAACACCCCTTGGATTTCCAAAAGCATTCCCAAAGTTCTTAGCTTTAAACATTGAAGCTGCAAATAGTCCATCCTCAAGACTCTTTACGCCAACCCCACCACGAAAATCCATCTCTTCCTCCTCTTTATCAGATCCCATATCCAAATAAGAATTATATCCATTAACAATCTTAGACCCAAAATCAGAACTCATCTTTACCTCCCCATTTTTTGACGAATTACTACCTCTAAAGACGTGCCCTAAATTAAAACCAGAACTTAAATCATCATCAAGTTTTGAACTTTTCTTAGAATTAAGTTTCAATTTCAATATATTCTGATCAAGCAAAGTTTTTAAACGAGCTCCGTTACCAGAAACGTCAGGATTTTCCGTTTCGTGATTCGATCCAGCAGCGGAAACAGGGGTTCCATTCTCCATTGCGTCCATGTTCTCAAAGAAAAACCAAGATGAGAAAAACTGGCCAGTGGGGTGGCTGAGGGACCGCTGCTTCTCCGCACGGTAGCGTTGACGGAGCTTCTCCATCTTATGGCGGCATTGGGCGGATGTCTTCGCAGGAGACGCATCCGGGCAACGGCTGGTAACGGCTGCCGCCACAGCATCCCAGTCCGCCGTACGAAGATACCCCCGGCGAAGGGCATACCATCTCTCACGGTAGGCGTCAATTAAAGCCAGGGTCTCCTCCTGGGTCCAACAAGGCGGCGGAAATTTCCGGACAGGCTTCTCAACCACCTCGGCAGGAACATCAGGCGTCGCAGCGCCGGCAGCGGTGGCAGTGACGATGGACATACCTCTTTCCCAAACAAATTCGACACCAAAAAAAAAAAAAAAAAAAAAGCAAGTATTGAACTTTTTCGCAACCTAATCAAGAAAAGTACAACTGGGATGAAAGCAAAACAATTAGGAACACGGCAGGCAGGCGGAGATTGAAATAGTGGAGAGAGAGAGAGAGAGAGAGAGAAGAGGAAGTAGGAGTGTTTGATTAATTCATTTGGAGAAATTCATGGGTTACAAAGGGGCAAAGAAATAGGGTGGGGGGTGGTGGTGATGGGGCAGGGGGGTAATTGATAAGGTGGAGGTGGTGGCGGTGGCTGGAATTATGATAAGGAAAGGCAAGGCATTGAATATGGGGGAATTGTGGGGGCACCACTAATTTTCCTACTTGTACTAGTAGTAGAGAGGCAGTGGAAGAGGGAAAAGGGGGCTGGGGGTGCTGGGGTGCTGGGGTGGTAGGGGTGGCGGTTGGCGTGGGTAGTTGGGTAGTGATGATGTTTGTTTGAGATGATTTGTCGGGAGGATGGGGCTGGGGATAAGGGGTTAGCGTGACCAGTGCACCCCCCCACAACAACTCTACCAGTTCACCACCATATCGGCCCCACCCGAATACCCGACCCGTGATCCAAGATCCACCCATCGCCATCGTCATCATCCATATCCACCCCACCACCCACAGTCCACTGCTGTGTGAGTGGGATGGGATGGGGGTGGTGGGCGGGGGGCTGAGGGGGCAGTTTGTGGGTTTTGATTGGTGCGTGTTGAAACTGAAATTGGAGGAATGACGTCATCGTGATCCGTTTGGTGGCGTAGTGACGGGGCAAATCCGGTTGGTTATTGGCATATTGCATAGCGATAGCGTTAGGTGGTCTTGACTTTTGACCTTGTTGTTATCGGTTAGTGCAATGTTTCCACTTGTATAGTAGAAGTATGCAGATGCTCATGGGTTCCCACGTCATGCATATACAATTTAGTGAGGGAATTACATTTATCCCCCGAGTTTCGATAAAATTATAAATATCTCCTTGAATTTTGGTAAATCACAGATAAAGAGAAAGTTTCGTGTACATTTATCTGACGATTTAGTAGAAATACTTAAGCTGTTAAACTTAATACGCATATTTTTTATCAATAAGAAATACTTAAAAGGCTAAAATCATTACGTGTGTTTTATTTTTCACTACGAATGATATTTTTTCCCATTAAACTCGATACAGGTATTTTTTTCATTACATGTGTTACTTGTTGTTTTAACATAATTACGATATATTAGCAGTGAAGCACAATATGTCAAAATTATACATAAAATGCGCAATCGTTCAAAAGCTAAACTCATAACCGCGACACATTACAAGTTCTACACGATAATCAGGTCACATTAGACTCGATGCGCTTGTCGGACAGTCAAATACCTTTTTCTCTTTTTATTTTTTGTAGACCTATTTATTATCTTCGAAAATCTTTAATAAATGAGGGGATGATTGACATTTACCACACGAAGGAGAGGGGGTATTTGTAATTTACCAAAACTCATGGAAAGTAAGGCCTTTTTCTTTAAGTTTTGATTTTGATCTCAGTTTTGGTCTCAACAGTAAATTTAATATATTATAATTAGTTTTCATCATTTCCAATACAATTTTTTTCTATTTAGCTATACCTTTTTACTTTTTCAATACACATTTTACATTATAAAATTATTTTTCCAAACCAAAACTCAACCTAACCAAAAAGAACAAGATGTAATTCACCACTAAAATGAAGGATGAGTATGGTTGGTGTCTAAAGTTAGTTTTAGATTTGCACTATAGTCCATAAAATATTTTTTTTTCTTCCAAATTTGCAATATAAATAAGCAGAATTGACGGAGGTAGGATCGAACCCCCGACATCTTAGTGGCTCGCCTGGCGCACCAACTGTTGATATTGGAATAAAGGGGATATTGGGATAAAGGGCAAAGCTAGGGACAAAAGGAGTAAAGGTTATTATATTAAGTGTTGGATAGTGACTACGAAGTAGATTAAGTGCTGGATAAACGTTAACGGTGGAGTTAATGGCTCAGCTAAAAATGGGGCAAACATTAAAAGCTCGAAGTCGGTTACAAAACAATAAAGTATGATGACAGTTACACCAGTAATAAAGTCTTATGGCAGTTACATTAGCATTAAATCTCGATAGCAATTACACAAGCAGTCCAACGGATAGAAAAGTTAAAGTTTTCTAGAAATACGAAGTGAACGACTCAATGTAAAGAGACTGGAAGGTACGCAATTGTTCTCTGATTATACTGAAATTATAAACTGTTGCTCATACTAGCTTGAGCATCAAGTGATACATGATGATAGCCCCATATTTATAGGTCAATATTGGAATACAGGATGACCATCCAATATCCATAAGGAGAGTTGCCAGATTCCATTGCCTACCGCCAGATCATGTTTCCTTAATGGTATTTTGACCGTCATACTAGCAATATTTCAGTACATAAATTTGGATGTGTGTGTCTTTGTTTTTTCTCAATACAGGCGACACTCGTTATATGAACATAATTGTGATGCTTTATCAGTTAAATTCAATAAATACTTCATAGGTTAAACTTAAACACTGTACACGATACTTCAGTTATTCAATACATAAATTCAATAAACTCAACACAATATTTATTGTTTTAACATACAAGCCATATATCATAGGCTAAATTCAACACTATAGTATAATTTTTATCACATAAAAATTGTACACGATCTAGTACATAATCTACAAGCGATACTTCAAACGTTAAACTCGATACGCACGACACTACATCGTCAAACGTGTCGAATACACGTTTTTGCCGATGAATGTGAATGTAATATAAGTGGAGGTAATCAGCAATTAGTGCATAAAATTAATTTGTAAGATGAATAGATAACTAGTGGAAAGATTAGGTGAATACAAAGTATTAAAAAAGGGAAAATAATACGGTGAAGTGCAAAAATGAAACTAATTAAAAGAAACATTGGAACCGTTTAGGATCAGGGGATTGAACCCGACGTGAATCAAACACCCAACCTTCTGATCTGGAGTCAGACGCGCTACCATTGCGCCACGGATCCTTGGTGTCTTAAACCATCATTTTTATCCTTAAATCTCCTAAGATTCTTTGTTCACCAGCTGTTCGATGATTTTGACGCAACAAAAAAGACGAGGTATCCGATGAAGGTTAAAGATTTCCGTACATACTATGAGTCCGTTCTTTTTCGTTTATTTTTATGAAAATTATCATTTTGAAATAAAAAAAAGTTACGCAAAAAAAAACTCATTTTTAACAAAATTTAAATTTTCCTCTATATTTGTACTCACATTTTTTTAAAAAACTAACATAATTTAAATATTATACTTTTTTTCCTTTCCTCTTACACAATTTTTCATAAAAAACTCCATGCAAAATTTTTTTTTCCCAAACCAAAACATTTTCCAAGTTGGTCACTAAAAGAACAGAGCTTATAACTTCAAATGTCAACAACAAATTAGAATACGCACGTGCACATTTACACGCATTTGGTTGTTATTTGTTAACAAATTTCAAAATATAACATATGATTCATCAATTCTTATGGAAATCCTTATCGTGTAATGAGTCATAATTATAATTTGTCGGTTCAGAATCTCATGCAAGAACAATACAAGTGTCAGAACACGACGACAGAAAAAAAAAATTAATTATATTTTTAGGATTCTATAGATGTTTTGGACAGAGCAGCTGCCAATTGCCAAGGATTTTTGGTACGTGGACACTCCATGACTATGAGATGAGTTTTTTTTTTTTTTTTTTAATTTTATTTGTAACTTGGCATTATTAACATAGAAAGCAGAAATTGAGGAGAGAAAAAGAACGAACTCTAAATAAGCAAACCTATACAAGTAAAAATTAAATTATTAATTTTAGAGTGATACTTTATACATTACAATAGATGAACTATTAATTTGTTCATTTAAACGATAAGTTTTTTTTGTCTATGAAATTGAAATGGAAGTGAACCGACAGGTCTAATCAAGAGCCGGTTACTGATTCCGTCCCATCACGACTTAAAATTAAAACTTGGTAAAACACAAACCGAATTATAAAAAAAAAAAAGAAAGATTAGGACAGTTAATTATTAGTTTATTTGGGGTCGAAAAAGAATTAAAAAAAGATGGAACCGTTTATGGATCGGGGGATTTGAACCCGACGTGAATCGAACACGCAACCTTCTGATCTGGAGTCAGACGCGCTACCATTGCGCCACGGATCCGATGGTGCTATTTCTCTGAATCTTATTAATGTAAACGCTTGGCTAGCCCATAATACATTCTTTCATGGAAAATGTTTTACTTTTGAAAGTATCAAAATTTGTATTTAAAATATGGAAAGACAAATAATACAAGATCAACAATATAAATCATATTTCATCATCAATGATCGAGTAAAAACATATCAAGAAAGTAAAACGTTCTATGTTAATAAATGGCAAAAAAGGAAGGGGCATGTTAATTGCAAGACCCATTTTAGTAAACACATGACACTTTTTAAAATTTTAAGTGGTAAAAAGACAAATATACCCTTAATAATTTTTAACTTTATAAAAAAAAAATGTACCCAACTTTTTTAACTCAGGGAAAATCGCTTAGTCTGGGCGATTTTCCCAGAAAATTGCTCAGACCAGACGATTTTACCAGGCGAGGGGATTTTCATTTTCCCTAAAAAAATCGCCACAGGGCGGAGTTTTTTTCAGGTTTTCCCGGTCATTCGTCGGAAAATTGTTTTTTCGGCGAACGACCACTGAATTTACCCTAAAATTATCACTACGCAGCCTGAAAACGCGTCATAAACACTACTACATTCCTAAACACAGCTGGAAAACACGTCATAAACACTAATAATTCAATTTTACTGCATAAAGGTAGAAGAGAATGGAGGGGCAAAAATGTAAATTCACGTCTAAAATTTTTTAAAAAGTGTCCTACGTTTAGTAAACGATGTCCTGCAATTAACAATTCCGAAAAGGAAATGCGTGCAAGCTTTAAATGATAATTAAGGAAGAATGCGACTTTAAATCCAGTCAAACAAGAGAAGGCGATCTAGTAACTCCAGTCAAGTAAGTAGAAGGCGACGATCTCCCCAATCTAATTTGCAATTATCTCTATGGAATGAACACAATATTGGACCACAAGTTCGGCCTTGATTGCTTTTTTTTTTTATTTTTTTAAACCTTTTTCTCTGAGAAAAATGGCTAGTTTTGAATTTGATCGGTTGTAATAAGCTTGAGGTTCCAAATTCACATTGAAAAATTAATATTATTAAAAATAAATTACAGATGAATGGAACAGAGTTGAAAAATGCAATCTATTTGTATGTAATGAAGTCAAATAAATCAAACAGCTTAAATCAAGGTTGGGTATTTAGCATCCAGAAAATCCCTCAATGTTTTTGCAGCCTTCTGTCCTCCCATCAGTTCAGCCAGTTTTTCCAGTGGAAGAAGAGCAAGTTCTGCCAAGCTCTTGCAACCATCCATTATCGCCCGGTAGTTGGAATCTGTCACGCCGGGGAGCCGCCTCAGGAACTCCACGGCAGACGTGTTGTAATTCTCCGCTCTATCAGAGGATCAAGTAGCAGACCATCAACACTTTGATGGACGTGGAAATGGTTCAAACACATGTATTATATGCTTACCTGACATCATTTTCCACAATGCCTTCTTCAGATGGTACTCCAACTCGAGTTGCTTTCGCCTCATCTGGTTCATCCTGGTTCGCTTTGAGAGAAGCAAAGATCTCGGCAGTTGCATACAGACTGCGAGACCAGACAATGCGCAGGCGAGGGAAATGGAGAACAAGCAAAGACAGCTTAGATATAATGTTATGAGGAGTGACATCATCACCTATATCACTTGCAGACTGCAAAAAATAAAGTTCACTATATAAATAAACAGATTCAAAATGCACCTCCACCCTTGGAAAACCAACTACAAAAAAGTACCTGAAAAGAAAAGCTCTTGTCCTGTGAGAATTCTATCAGAAGAACGGGAATTTTATAGTAACGAGCCATCATTTCCACTTGGTGGTAAAGACGACCGGATGCAAAGCTACCAAAAAGATCTTGTATACTTTTTCTCTCAACACATATCAAGGGAGATAGAATATAATCTCCAACTTCCAACGTCACAGGTATTATGCGCATGCCCTTTTGGTGCAACACGTTGGGGAGGCTGCTCATGAATTCCCTCATGTCCACTATGACCTAGGAGATTGTGAATAGTCATTATATCTTTATCAATAAGATTAATGCAAATGTATATAGGTTTTTTCGGATCATATACCTGTGTCTCCTTCTCTGCTTCCTTTCGTCCCCCTGCTTTTCGAGTAATCATATTTTGGGAGATTGTGGATTGAGGCTCAACAGAAGAATCAAGTCTTAGAGACATATCCTGAATGCCACACAAGGACCACCTTAGTAGCCATATGAGTTCTGATGTTTAATTGCAATAGCCATATGAGTTCTGATGTTTAATTGCAAAGGCACTTGGAGAGTAAAAGAATATCATCACCCCAGTAATCAATGTACACAGCAATACGAGTAACAAACACCATCTAGTGAAGTAGAGCTAATGAAACAGTGTACGATCAACTAATTAACATAAGATAAGTGATGCAGAACTAGAGTCTTTTCAGGTTAAGAGGACTCAACAATAATTTTCGTGTATTGAAGAAAAACTACTGGGTGAAAAATCCACCGGAACAAAACAGAATAGAGGTTTAAAATAAGTAGTAACACAATAAAGGCCCTCGAATCATGGCATGAAAAAACATGTCAATCACAGCCTAAATGCAAAGAAAAAACAGACCAACTTCCTAGGAAATTAAAACCCATAAAAACTGAATGAATGAAACAGAAATGGTACAAAGATCAATAAAGGACAAGTGGAGAAAACTAACATGATCAACGGGGATCATCATCAATGATTTTTGCCTAATAAGTGATTCAAATGCTCCATTCTCTCTTCGTATAGTTGCCTCAAACTTTTGCACCTCAGTAGACTCTTCATAGAAGAGAAAATAGACTTTCACCTTTTTTGAAGGATTTTCAGCTTTATATATTTCTATCTCCCTGACAAAAGCCATGTCAGGGTGGTAGACAACAATGACAGATGGCTGCAAAATGTCAAGTATATGTTGATCAGTATCTAAGGCATGAAAATGCACCGGCGGGAGCTGCTTACTATCATTTATTGGTTCAAGACCATGCTC
Organism: Leptodermis oblonga; assembly: GCA_016801395.1. Lineage (NCBI taxonomy): Eukaryota > Viridiplantae > Streptophyta > Magnoliopsida > Gentianales > Rubiaceae > Leptodermis > Leptodermis oblonga. The sequence goes on from CM028757.1 coordinate 4,190,560, forward strand.
TTGAAGCAAACACTTATCTGAAGATGCAAACTCATTAGGCAGTACAACAGAACCACCCGCCTCATTTGCAGTGCACTCAATTTTCTGGTCTTCATTCTCAACAGAACATGGCTCTGATTTACTACTTGTTGCAGCCTTCTTCTGGGTCTTACAAACTTTTAATCTATTCTTGTTCTTTTGTTTTCCACTTTTATGTGCCTCTCCACCCTCACATATTTGAAGATTATCATCAACAACATCATCCCTTTTCCTTTGTTTAATGATTTCAGATGCTGCAGCTATCAATGCATCATGTTCCAGCCTGCTTATGCTGCTAACTTCGGCTTTCTGTCCAGAGACTGAGGGAATAACTCCATTGAGTATCCCAAAACCTTTAGGTTCTTTTGCTTTCTTCTTCTTGCCGTGTTTTGGCAAAGCCTGCAGCTCTACTTTGCTTAGCAAATAGTTTTCCCACTCTTCTTGCATAACCTTCAAAGAATATTATTCAGAATTATAACAATAAAGAAATTGTCTAGTGAACCAAAAATATCAAACAATTCCACAACTCTAGATCAAAACTTTTAATTTTGATTGGTATAATTTGTGAAGGAATGCAACTGAAAGACAAAAGTTTTGTAGACTGAACATTTTTTAGAAGCAGAATTACTTCCACCAAACTTAGAGAGTAGAGAAAGCAAAAATAAATAATTTAAGGGAGAGGTTGAGGAAATAGACAAGGCAAAGAAACTTAAGGCTCCTTGATTTACTAAAGAAAGTGTTAAGAACCTTATCGGGGCCCTTCTTAATGCAATCTTCAAGCTGCATGCATGAGTGCTCATCTTTGCATGCTACTAAAACTATTCCATTATTGCAACCAAAATCATCTGAAATTAGTTCCATGTCAGACAAATATTGTCTCTCTCTTTCCTCTTGTATCTCCTCAAGTATGTCCTGCCAAAAAATCATGTGCAAGGATGAACACTTCAAATCTACAGAAACTGGGAAGACCAAGGAAACCAACAAGTATTAAATCAACATATTTCAAATAACCCAAAGAAAAATGAAACCTACTCACTCACACGGAACACCTTCCACTTAGGTGGCTCCTCTAAGACTTCCTCCAAAACAGCACCACCATCAGTAGATACTTGTAATTCTGAAAAGGTACATAAAAGAAGAGGCTAAACTGGCCATATTACCAAAAGATAGATGATAAACAAACAGCTTTAATTATGCTAAGGAAAAACCCCACCTTTACCCCCCAAAACCAAGGAGAAAAAAAAAGAGAGAGAAAGAGCTAATTCCTTTCATAATATAGAAGCATTAGTTCCTTACAGAAAATATTTCCCTGCTCCAACATCCAGTTATATCATATGCACCCAGAGGCAATTACCAGGAGAAACTAAAACATAAAGGCTACAATAAAATAACGAAAACCAAGAAAACTCACCTTTCTCGCTGTTACTGTTTTCTAACTTTCTTCTCTTGGTTGCAGTAGTCTTAATTTGTCCAGAGCTTTTCTTACTATCAGACCTCCCAAAACGAAAAACACGCTTCTTTGCCAAATCAAAAATCTTGTAGCTAGACTCTGCAAATATCCAAACTGACCGAAAACTCTCTGACGCTCTCAGAGAATCCAAATACTTCAAATATGTCATGGCATCGTACCTATTCACAACATGCAATGTCATACGTCATTCTGAAATCAATGAGTGAAAGAGAGGAATGGAAACACCTGGACATTTTCTACAGCCTATAAAACAATTACCCCATATCAAATCAATGAGTCAAAACTCCTTTTTTCATTTTCCCTCAATCATTGTTTTCCCTGAATGCTTAAAAGATCAGCAGCATGTTAAACAATGGCTCTAATAAAAGGATAGATGTGCAAACTAAACCATGCATCACAAGTTTGAATCTTGATGAACGAAAAAGTGAAAATTAGAATGCAAGTTGCTCATAAGAAAACATAAATGATAAGAATTAAAAAGAATTGCAATCCACTCTTGAAGTCCAAAGGATTAGAAAAAAAAAAAAAAAAAAAAAAACCACTTTCCAGCATGAAATGGGGATACAAGCAAAACAACTTTTATCATCTTATTAATTAAAGTAAAATGCAGGTAAAAGAACTTCTCAAAACAATCATGAAGATACAAGAAAAGAAAACCACACAGATTACTGGGAAATTCTAAAATTGAAGAAGACTCCATAAAGAACTGAAAATGAAACTTGGAACCCAAGGGTAAAAGATCAATGCCAATGTTTACAACCAAACAAATTAGAATGCTAAGATGCACTAAACTGAGGTAATTTACAGAGATCAACCTTGTAAATCCCAACATAATCCAGTAAAATTCACACGTATCAGATGAGCAGAAGAAAGAGTTTGAACATGATAGACAACATAATTTATTCCTTCATACCTCACAAGGTAATCCAAAAGTTTTCTCAATGTCTTCAGATCTGAAACAAGTTGTTTTGTCTTTTTCCCCATTGTATGCCAAATAGGATCCAATTGCCGTCTTATTATCTCATCAAATGACTTGAATAACCCATTCTCCACTGTCAAGTCATCCACATCAACTTTGTTAGTTTTCCTCATCTCCTTCAAACAAGCATCCATTACCTCTATTACAGCTTTTTGAATCCCAATCATGTATGGAGACATGGGCACCCTTATGTCAACCACTTCTGGTGGATCCCTCTCCAGATCCTGAGAAACATATACCTATAAAACCAAAAGTGCGACAAAGGAAAGGAAGTCCAAGAGTTAATGAGGACCAAAAAACTGAAATTCCATACGTAAAGTTCTTGACCATAATGTATCATTAAAATTTGAAGTGCCATGGTTTAGGACCTCCCTTAAAATGCTAAAACGACAAATGTAAAAGAAGTCCCATTGCCAGGCTAGAAACATTTCAGCTTTTGAAGACATCAGAAAACACACAGCACAGTACCGTATGAAAATCTAGAATTGCGGCCGCAGAAGAAGGTACAACTTCCTAATATACAATAAAACAATGTATGACCATGTAAAACCCTCATCAAATCAGTTCCATTTCTACCACAGCAAGACAACAGCTTTCAATGTTACTAGCCGCATTGGATGTAGCAGCATCAGAGCTTAAGTGAATCTACTTAAATGCAGTGTAAAATCCAAGAAGAATTAGAGCACTCTTTGGGTGTACATTGTACTATTTGAAAGTGCTACATTCTCTACAATTCCTGAATTTAACCTCAGCCCAGATGATCAATTTCATGGCTATTCATAAACATTCTAATATACCATATCCAAATAAAATAAATAACTAATCAATAACCTATATTGACATAAATTTTAATGAAAAAAGGAGAGAAATTAGGTATTAAAAAAAATTAAATTAAAAACCTGAAACCTCGGCCAGAGGTGAAGTTTTTTGAGGAAAAGGCACTTAAGAGTCCGTTCAGCTTTGGCAAAACCAGAGACCATAGCATCCGGCCTGTCGGAGAAGGCACGAACGAAGAGGGCCCGATTCGAAGACCTAAGAATGCGAACAATAAATGCCTCAGTGGAAGTATCAGAGAGAGAATGGGCATTGAGGAGAATAATTCCCGCGACGGCAGAGGTAGGCAGGCGGTGGGTGAGGAGGTCAACGATAAGGATACGAGTAGTAATGAAAAAGATGCCGCCGGAGGAGTACAGGGAGTTGCGCTGGTTGGCCGGGAGGTCAGAGGTGATTTCAGAGGGGAGCGATTGAGAAGATTGAGAAGAGGGAAGGGAAGCTTCGTAACTCCCGATTATGGATGATTTCTGGGACTGGGAGGAGGAGAGGATTAAGAGCGAACCTTGTGATGGGTGGTGGAGGTGGAGGAGGGAGGCGACGAGTTTGTGAAGGCAGAGGCCGCCGGAGAGGATGACTAGGCCGCCTTGAGGGTCTTCTAGAAGGTCCGTTATTATATGCTCGTGAAATTGAACCATTTCGGTGGTGGATGGGTGGAAAGGGGTAGGTGAGGATGGCGGTTTTGATTGTTACATGAGCGGCGGCGGCGGGAAGAATGGCGGTTGATTTGGAGGGATTGAAACTTCAAAGTTGAAACATTTACATACATAGTACAGAATGTGCAATATTTTCAAAATGAGTCCTTTAGCATGTGGGAAATTGAAATTTTAGCGTAATTACTTTGAAACCTTTTCATTTCATTCCCATTCCATGTGCATGTGAGAAAAACACAAGTACCAAACGCAGCCTACGCAGGTAGGTATGCTTTTACTACAAACATAGGAGTTTTTTTTTTTCTTTTTTAATTTTAAATGGTGTAAAAGACGAAACTACCTATATTTTATTTCTTTTCTTTATGAACTACCATTTTGCCAACGGCTAGCGAAGAGAAGATGACCATTTTGGCCGCCTGCGTCCAAGGGGACAAGTCTTTTGGCATAGGGTGGGAGGAAGGGGTTGAAGACCCCTTCGGGTTGCTGGTGCCACAGGGGTGAAAGAAAATCAAACATGGGTAGTTTAGTCTTTTAGGCTATTTAAAATTCGTTAGTTAAGTTAATTTGTCATTTATTGAACTAAAATTTCCACAAATGCAAAGAATATGGACTAAATTATAAATTACATTTACTGCTAATAAAAAAAAAATGTTTACAAAAATTGCCAAATTTCCACTGATTATTTAAATTTATCACCTTTACAACCCATACTCATATATCCCAACTAAACAAAGAATTTCCCATTACACTTTCTATATATCAATAGCATGCTAAGATAAATAAGAAAACGACGTTTTCTAGTCGTCACACATGCACACTAATGATACATCAAAAGTGTAAGAGGGGATCCACTCAGCCCCGAGTCCCAACAACATTAACATTTGTATTCAACACATAAGCCTGGAAATCCCAGTCTTACTCCTATACGCTTGTGTGCATGTTTAACTCAGTACATTGGAATTTGGAAGGGTATACCACTAATTGAAGGAAAAGAGAAACACAAAAGCTAAACGCAAACACAAGATGGATCCTATTTTTTAGTGCTTAGGTTTAGTCCTTCACTGCTATTTGCCCTTCTAACTGAAAAGGTTACAGGTTTCTCCAAGACTGCCACACTGATGTTGTTCCAAACATCTGATTTGGTGGGAAGCTCAGCGATTTTCTCTGCAACATCCATGTCCTCCGGGAGCACGAACCCGAAGACAGTATAGGGTTTTTTCCACTCAACATGGTTTGCCAGGCTTATAAAGAATTCAGGACCATTGCCGATCCACGCCACAGATCCCCTTTTTATGGTTGGACAGAACTCTGTGGGTATGTCACTGATAGTTGATCCTTGGACATCAAGAGTTCCTTGAATCAGAGCGAATGGAGGACCGAAAGAAGCCTAGAAGGCGGTGAAAAATGGTATTCAATCACAAGAAAATAGATTCTCCAGAGGATAACATCATGGAAGTTCATAGAAACTGAATCATATCAAAGAGAGGAACTTCAATCAAAGAAACCTTACATCTTTTATATGGTTTCCACGTGAATCCCAGGATTCACCCCGCCCTTCAGCACGGTAGAAACTACATCCCGCACAGGTCAACTCCAACAACTCTAGAACGAAGTTAACTGAATGCGGCGAACATTCAGGCAAGAGCTGCAATAAAGCATATTCGATCACAATCACAAAAAGGAGAAGGGAAAGAAACTTTTACACTGAGAAGGTCAAGAATTTGTGCTCTATCATAATGCTACACAAAATAACTTGGTGGGGAAGACACTATAAACTGAAGAATTTAACAATATGCTCTATCAAGTATTTAAACAATTTAAAATGACAAAAGTGGCATACAAAAACATAACTTAGATGGAAACTACATTATAAATGGCACACATGAAACGATCTGATCTGATGAGAACACGCAGCAAGCATAATGAGAAGTTACTAGACACTTCAAAAGAACAAATAGGACATGAGGGTTGGATATTCATGAATAAGATATCAAGAATCCTCGCCAAAGCTATACCAAAATAACATTAACAGCTGAAGCTGTGCTTCTACAGACTCCGATAGTTAGAATTGCAAGTCCAAAACTGTACTGAATTCCTCAAAATTCTTATATGGTTTCCCTGAGCCCTTTTTAATGTTCACTGACTTTTGCTGTAGAGGTTACCGACATTTCGCAAGTGTTTATAGATTTTTCAATTCTCAAGCGTCTAACAAAGACTTATAAAATTGATATTCTACTGTTTAGAATAACAGCTTACTAAAAGTATATGGTTGAAAAGTTGCTACACAAATCTACTTCTAGGTAAACTGGAAAAAGATGAGAGGAATGAATCAAATAAGTGAACGCCAAAAGCTTGAAGGGTAACCAAAAGGAAGCAAAACTACCTTAATGTGAAGAGTTCCATGCTTAGTTTCCATGCCAATAATACCCTGCAAGAAAATAAGGAAGGAGAATCTTAGGATCTTGTTATTCACACCTAAAACGAAATTCCAAATGAAAATATTCCTCCACTCGGCATAAAGGGAATATATGTACACTTGAGTTAAAAAATATGCTGAAACAATGTTTATCTGAATCTTATCAAAAAGAAGGTATGGGTATGGAATTTTTTTTTCCTGAGCTAAAGAAAATCCATTGAAATGTTATTGTTAGTGTCAGAAAAACGGTGATTCATCCCAAGGAAGTCATCAAAGGACAGAAATGTTCTCATATAAAAAAATTAAAATGCTACTGAAAACTGATTTATTGTGAGTTTGAATTTGAAAGCTAATAAGGGAAAACAGAGGCAAGATAGGAGCAGCAGTCTACTAGAATTGAGAATTTTGGTTCTTCAGTAATTTCTCGACAATGTATCAAGATGGCAAATGCAGTTTCCATATTGTACACTAAACACCTAAAAAAAGACCATGAAGATGAATATCTAAAGGAAGGCCAAGAAGATCACAAAATCATCAGCCAAAATTTTGTAATGAAACTAATAGCCCTTAGCAAATGGTATCCTGATCAGGTAACTATCAAATCAAAATGCAATGACAAATGCATCAAATATATTGGAACTGAATCTTTATAGAAGTAAAATCAGTATGAAGCAGCTCTCTCAATCTCATATAAAAGATAACATCCAGAAGAAGGATGAGAGTCACAGCAGGAAAAGGTAGCAAATCACCCCACAACTAAAATCAGGCTCTGTTCTTTTCCATTCTCATTTCAAGAAAATCATCACTTTTTCTTCTAAAATCTTGTACAAAGAAACAACCTCAATTTCTATTCAATTTAAAATTCAAATTTTAAAATTTCCTCAAAAACTTCACTCACAAATTCAAAAAATAACACAATCATTACACTTTTTTATCTCTTTCCTATACAATTTCCCAAAAGAAAATTCCCTCGAAAAAAAATTCCTCTCCAAAAAATTCCCAAGTTGAAACCCAAAGAGATCAAAGCCTCAGAATTGCCACTAAACAACAGTAGGTAGTCCAACCACAGGCACTTTAGTTCACATCATGATGCACAATGTAGCTTATGAAGGGATCAACGAAAATGAATAGAGGACGTCATTAGTGTGAAAGCAGAAGAATAACATACTTCCCCTTTGCCAAAAACAAGGCCAGAAGTCCACAAGATTTTGTTCCCTGCTTCCCGCCGATCAGGGGCAAGATTATCTGTCTGTTTCTTCAACCAACACTACATCAACAAGACAAAACAAAACAAAGAAATCTTAGCTAGATAATATAAAAATTCATAATCAATCACCCCACCTTCAAAGTTTACATCAATTGTAACATTAAGATAAAAGGATAATGAAACCCTCCCCTTATTATGCCAATTTCCACAGCTAGAAGGTTCCATTTCATCTCTAATTATTACAGTAATTGGACGCATTAGAATCCTTGTTCATCAATTCATTCCATATATTTCAGTAAAAAAGTGCAAGAACAAATTTCAATGTACACGCATGCTAAGGAAAACAGAAACTCAATCAGCCATTTCCCTTCAACAGTTCTACCAAATTTTCAAAGAACAAAACACAAACTTCAAAAGGCAACCGTTTCTGTAACAGCAGAAAAACATCAAAATGATCAACTTACCTCACCAAAACGTGACCCGCAAGCTTCTCTATTCCCACAAAAAACCCAGGAATCACACAAACAAGGCCCATCTTTACCAGTGCACATAGCCTTGCAAGCCTTACAACATTCCTCGGAAGAATTAAACTTAAATTCCGAACCCCACTTCACAGCAGCTCCCCAATACTCCAAATGCGGTACCCCTCTACAGCAATCAGAACTGTCATCACCGCCAAGATTCCCACTTTCTTCACCCAAATTGGTCAAAGGCTCAGCAATTGAACTCTCCGGTGGCCGGAAAGCAACTGACATGAACAAATAAACCGTAGCGCATGATACAATCCCCAGAAAAATCAAAATCTTTGAACCCAATCTACTGGGTTCGGAGTCGATCGGCTTCCGACCCATTTGAGATTTAGGAACGGAGAGGAAAACCCAGAAATGGTTATAGGCTGATTGTGGTTGGTTTGCTAGATTAGGTAGAATCTTTTAATTTTGTTTAGGTAGGGTGGCTTGAGGGGAAATTGAAGATGTTGACTTTGAAAATGGAGACGCTGAGTTTGAAATACAACTCTTTTATAGTATTAACGTTAATTCTTCTTGATTCTCCAGTCAATTAGGAATATAATGAGGTGGAAATACGCTTGGGAATCGGCAATGGCGGAACTGCGGTAGTTTTGGTTTTCCAATAGAAATGGAAATTTTGTTCGTGCGATTTCAGTCTCTTTTCTACTTTTTGATGTGGATCGAATTGGAGTGTGAATGTGGGAACTGTTTCTTAAGAATTAATTAGCATAGATATTGTATAAAATTACGTTACGCAACATATATTATTTAATGGTAAAAATGTAGATTTTTTGTCAGGGTAATAAAAAGAAAAATAGAAATCATATTTATTTATTTTAGTTCTGATTGGTGTTATACTAAAAAGGTGAATGTAAGATAGTTTTTCGAATTAAAGAGGGTTTCGAATCTTCTGTTGCACTATGCGTTTTTCAAATGAGAGCATTTTAAGATTTTAAATTTTTAAAGAACATATTATTACTCAGATTTCATATTCAAGGCATGAGATTTGTTTTCATTAAAAAGATTTCAAATCAACATTTATTTTATTCCGAAGATTTTCGTAATACGATTTTCCTTGATTTCCTAAGAGCTTGTATCGAGCCGTAAGTATTCCAGTGATAGTATCTCTCATAAGTGAGATACACTGAATAATTTCTCTGAATGTCAGTAGTTATTTTATAGACAAACTTGAATTCATTCTTATTTTCAGGGTTTTCTTTTCTAACTTTGTACAAGGCCCACATATTTTTTTTTTGGGTATAAAATCAATATATATTGATATATTTGAATGATTAAGACAATAATTGTGACATAGCCATCTCTCAATAATTTTATACTCCCTTTTTCCCATTCAAATAGTCTACTTTGAAATGTGTATAACTTATTATGAGTTGTGAGGTAAACACATTTACCATAATATTTTTCACTTATATTTTTACTTTAGAAATAAGAGTTAATTGTAAACCACACATTATATTATTAGTAAGGGTATGTAATGTAAATAAATTCAAAGTTGACTATTTAAATGGGATAATATATTTTTTTTAAAGTGAACTCTTTGAGTGGGACGGAGGGAGTATCATTTATACACAAGATACATGGAATAGTATTATTTTTCGAGGGTACACAAGATACCATTTTTATTATTACAATTATAATGTCCATGACACATAAAATCAAGAACCATAAGAAACAACTACCATCAGCTCGCAATTGGATTTTGATACTCGAATGGAATTCTTTTTTTCAAAGCATTATATGATGGTTTGAACATAAACAGAAAATTTATTATTTTTATATAAAAAGTATCATCTAATCAGGATACTCAAACTTAATTGTTAATTTTTAAATATTAAACATCAAATCAAAACTTAAAACTAAATTAAGAGACATTAATTGTGAATTTTTTGTTGCGACCCGTATGACAAATGATTTTTTGGTAAGGCGAGAAGTACCCCAAATGTGTTTTCCTCAGAGGTGGCTGAGACTGTGGCAACAATATTAGCGGTGGATCTTATCTGTAGCTGTGGAAGGGCACCATGCTCCCTCACTAGGGATTCTGCTTCAATTGTCACCGCGGTGCGCTAGGAAGAGCTATTGCCCTCGGGGCCAATGGGGTTGGTGGACTGTGTGGCACATGCCATAGATGCGCATGGTGTAAGGGGGAGTTTTTTTTTTTAGTAGAGAGAGCAAAAAACAACATTGCACACACTTTGGCCAGGTTAAGGTCCGCATGCCTCAGTATAGAATGTGTATAAGTTGTTGCTCCTGATTTTATTTTTCAACACCGCTGAACGATTTTCAATACCAACTATATATCCTCCTACGGTCTCTCCGCCTGGTTGCAACCTACGTTTTCTCCATCCATGGTTAGGCATAACCGACCTTTGTTGATGTTCCTTAGCTATAAATACATATATTCTTGAAAAATACTCTCAAAATTGGCAATTTGGCATATTCATAGTAATGATCTTATCAAATTATGCAAGATGCATAGCAAGGTATTCATTCCATTCTTTGTTCTTATTAGTTTTTCAATGAACTTATCTAATCTAATTTAAGATTCAACTATAATGCGGCTTCATTGCTGCACTTTGTGTCAACATTTTGGGGGCATTTTCGTCCGGAAAGGGGAAACGTTTGAGTCTCCCATGCTTCAGCATCGTACGCTGAATAAAAAATTTTGGGCCTCACTTCTGATTCAGAACGTGGCGTCCGCCCATTGGATGGAGACTTTACCGTCCGCTACTTCGCCTTTGACTAAAACGACGTCGTTTATGCGGGAAGAATTGATGTTCCAACATCGCGTCTTCTCTCTTCTCCATCGGCTCCGCATCGGCTGGCCATTTTTTGCAGTGGGGGTACGAGCCGTCCATGGAGAAAATGGCAGACCCCCTCCTCTTCCTTCTCTTGCCCGGTTCAGTGGGCTTCTCTAGAACCTCGAGAGTTTCGATTTCTATCAGCGGCAATGGGATGTTTACTTTAACAGCGGAGCTTCTCATCCACACAAGTTCTCTGCCACCGCCGATCCTAGGGCTTCTCAAGACCCATCATCTCTCCTCTTTTCTTTTCCCCCATTTTCACCTCTTCATCTTCTTTATTCTATTTTATTTTCTTGTGCTCTCGCTCAACCCACTTTCTTCAACGAAAAACTTGAGGTGATTTTATTTTTTTCATTCCAAATCAGGTTTGTGTTGGTTTCAAAGCTAATTTTTTACTTTCCTCTAGGTTAATGTTCTTCTTTTTGGGTTTTCTTTGGTCGGTGAACAGGTTGATGAGTGCTAGGAGGTGAACACATCTTCAGGGTTCAAGGTGTATTTTCTTCGATTTACGTTTGTGTAAGGGCTGCTGTTCATTTGTTTGATGTTGATTCTTTTGTGCTTCAGGAAGGATGGTGAAGCTTGGGAGACGCCAGAAGGTTGACACAAACCGCAGCAATGGAGCCGCATCCTATGCTACTTGAAAGGTGAGCAAAAGAAAAACCTATTGACGAAAGCTTTGCATTTTTTCAGATTTTAGGGATGTTTTTAGTAATGCTTTATCAACATGGTTTTGCTCTCCACCTCCATCTGCCCTTCCTTCAACCTTCTCAGATGAAAAGGTGATATGTTTTCCCTTTCATTTTAGTTTTGTTTTCCCTTGCATTGGCTAATGTTGTTTTAGTGTTTATGATTTATTTTAGGATGAAGTACTGAATTTCTGTCACTTTTAGGTAGCGATATCCACAAGCTCTTAGTAGTAGATATATATGGATTAGTCTGGTTATGATTGTCTAGCGGGGACTACATGCTTGACTATTTTATTTCTACAGGTCTCTTGTCTTTCATAATTTTGTAGCAAAGTGTCTTGCTAAGGATCCACGGCTTCGTCTAACTGCTGCTGAGATGCTAAAGGTATCCATAAATATTTCTTTTCATATTTTCTGTTGATTGTGCCATGAAGTATAATATGATTTTAAGCTGGTTCATTGAATTTTTGTTTCTCTTGGGATTTTTAGATCAAGAGAAGGACACTTCTCTTGTCCGAAAATATACTCTTTTTATGGTTTTGGTTGTGACATTATGGTTCTGTAATTGTTCATTTCGTACAATCGGCTATTTAGAACCAAACTGAATTATCACTTACTTTGGTGTAGTCAATTAAGTTGTCCCGTCTTTTAGGCACTTGACTATGTTTCCTTTCTATGGTCTTTCCTTATTAATGTATATCGTCTGCCATTCTTGGTTTACAGTTCATCATTTTTTCATTCTTCACATAAAGCTTTCATCTGAGACAATACATTTTAATAATCTTCTTGTTGTGTGATATCATACAGAGGAACATGTCTTCTTAGTCTATCATTTATTTTGAGTTGTGTGAACTGCTTTTAGTTTCTATAAGGTGATATTTTCATATATCATTTCTTATAGTCCCTAGTTCTGTGGCTGGGCCAATGATTTGCTATTAGTACCTGGATTTTGCTCTACTTATTATTAGCCAAAAATGGTAGAGAAAGAAATGAAGCATCTTTTTGCTGCTGTTGTTGTTGTAATCAAGGAAACTAATGAGGGTGTCCTTGCTCCCGTTTTGAAGCTAAATATGATTTTATCTATTAGATATGTGCATTATTTTGTTTGATCCTTCTTTGCATTGTTTGTTTGTTTTTCTCTTTGTAATGAAAAAATCCAGTGTAAATCTGGAATTAGTATCGGTGTTCTGTTACTAATTCTGTTTAATTGTTTTGATGCTATTTTTGTAGGGTACAGTTGCTTTTTTGCTGTAATTTTTCAACAGTGTCCGACTCAAGTGAGGCTCAAATACAACAAGAAGAACAGCAACAACAACAAGGTTTGGCAGAGGTAAACATATTTTTTATAATTTGAGTCCACCCTTCAGTTTACCCTGCAATAAATTTCCGCCCACTCTTTTACTTTTTTAACAGCGTGGCTTAAATGCCATTGAAGTTGGATACCCCTTGTGCTTGTTCTGGAACCATTTGGGGGCATTTTATTCTGGAACCATTTTATTCATTTATATAGTCAATTGATTCTGCCCATGGATTCACAGGCTTTTGCTTCTGAGGTCTTTTCTTTTGTTCTCCTATCTAATGGTCTCATTTTTTTAATCATATTTTATTTTATGTTTTATTTGATGTGAAAACAGTCATTCTTGATTTGCCTCAGACCAAGGAGCTAAGAATTTCTCTTGAGGGTGTATAGAGCAGGTTGGGGTTTTTAATTTTGTTTTAAAGTAACCTCTTTTATTTTTACTATTTTTTCCAGAGCTCCCTTCGTGTTTCATGCTTGCCTATGTTATGTTCATGCTGCTTCTTGCTCTTGTCTTCCAAAATTCATATTGATAGGTTCTACTTTTTTCAGTTCTCACTATCATTTTTTTTTTAACTGAGAAATAATTCTTCTGCTTAGTTGGGTTTTCCTTTTATATTGTTGAGCTAATGTTTTGTTGGTGCTTTCAATCTTTGGTGCTTCTTCATGCTTTTAGAACCCTTAATGGAGATTTCTCCATTTTTTTTATGGTCCGAGTGTCCTTACTTATATATAATGCATGCTAAACTAACTGGTGTGAGATTGGGGCATTGTGATATGCATTTGGTTTCTTTTCTCTGCCTAAAAATTGGTGTGATTATTTAAAGCTGCTGACTTTCTTTGTTCTCAATATAAACCTTCTTGTTAGTGTAGATCAACAATTTTTAAGTGCAAAAGTTATAGAAGTTTGGTTTTTGTTGATGTGGACCTGTAATAAGCAGTTCATCAGTTGAATTTATTGATTTTTCTTGTAATCTGAAATTATGGCTCTGTTAAAAGCATATTGGCAATTATATCTTTAGATAATACCAGTTTCCAGCATTAAGCTAGATAGTTGAAGGAAACAGTTTCCATTGCTCTTGTATCTTTACAAATAAATGGTCTATAATTTACTTGATGGTGATTAATCAATGTCAAATAATTCTTTGTTTGTCAAGTACCCATGACTTGGGTGATGTTTAGCTTTACTGTGTTAATAGTTATGTGTGGATTAGAGCTTTCACTGTCTTTGATTTTAGTATGCAATACATCAAATTGTAAAAGTGTGAAGCTTATCTCAGACTAAAAGGAATTTTCTTGTGATTTGTTTAAACTTCTGATACCTGATGCAATTAGTGACAATTTCAGGTGTTTGACGGATATGGCTGGAAGGATGCAACACAATTTGTGTGTGACCAGCTAGCTAGGGTCATTGTTGAAGACGCAAAGTTTCCTTTTTAGCTTGAGAAAGTGGTTAAAAGGTCTTCCGCAAAACAGATGCTACATTTGCAATTTCGTGCTGTCTGGAGGCTTCCCTCTCATCTGGGACTATTGCACTGTCTCTTTTGGCCACCCAAACACAAAATGAATAACCATCAAGCTCTATGTCCATTTTCAGCTACTTTTATATGACTGGCTTTTGTTTTAAATGTTTTTTTTTTCAACTCTTGTTGTTTATCGAACTTTTTTTTATTTGCCTTCCCTAAGTGGCAAATGCGCCTTGAGTGCTTGTACAATTATGTAGGTCTTGGTACCATTTTCAATGACAGGTGTGCTTTTGCTGTATTAATTTATAGTGGATCATTTAATCATCCCTAACTAATAAATTTTTAAAAATAAATACTAATCAGTATGGAGGCGCGTACAATTTTAAGGATATATTCCTTAGGATGTTTGGGAGATTTTAATGTGATTCTTAGAATTCAAACTTTGTTTGACAGTAGTCTAAAAATTTTGTTTACAAGACATAATTTTCAAAACTTTGTTCAAGACATGTTTTCAAAAATGTTTCCTTGTAATAGCATGTTGTCATCATCATGCTATTTCTCAAATTCCTTTTCATATATCAAACATAATACTTTTTGAAAGAAACTCTTTTTTTTTTTTTTTCCTTTTATCTTTCAAAACCTTCTTTAAAACGACATAACAAACGTACCTAAATTAACATTTCAAGATTCAAGAGCATAAAGGTATCCAGAAATATCATGCATTAATTCAAATTCATGGTCATACTAATTAAAGAGCAGATCCAGGCAGAAACCATTTGATGGAGAATAAAGTTCTCAATTTGTCCAGGCCCATCCCGATCCCCAAGGTATCACCACACCTATAATAATCAAATCAAATCACATAAACAGTAGTACATCATGTCACAACAATTAGTAAGTTAAATGGTTAGTCCTGAGTTTAAATCCAGTATCCTATCTCACAAATTGAGAGAACACTACTGTAGAAATGCCTAAGGGAGGCGCCCCTTTGGAGACGGGTGTAGGGGCGGGCAAAGCCTTTGGAGGCGGGTGTATTTGTATTGTAACAAATATTTTAATATTTTTCGGAAATTTCTTTTTTTGGATTGTTAAAATTTGAAACTAATTTTGAAATTTTTTTGAGATTCGAGTAAGGCAATAAATTAATAGGTAATAAAAATCACAAGTTTTAGAAGGAAATATAGAAATATATCTTTTCGATTTTAACTTTAAATACATAAGTATATATAGCCTAGTGGTAAATTTAATGTGCAAGAGTCAAGTGATTCTGCAGGCGCGAGTTCGACTCCTATCGCAGTCATAAATTGAAGAAAATTAAATTAAATTTTGTACTGGAGAGTATTGGAGGCGAAAAACCGCCTCCAAAAAAAAAAAATTTTGTAATTGGAGGCGGGTGCTATTTCCAAAAACTATTTATTGGAGGCGGGTGCACTCCAATAAATAGTTATTGGACCCGCCTCCAATAACTATTAATTGGAGGCGGGTGTGCGGGTACTCCAATTGGAGGCGCCCGCAGGAGAGGGGGGTGCACAGCCGCAACACCCGCCTCCAAAGGCCCTAATAACCCGCCTCCTTTGTCACTTTTTGCCATAGTGGAACAAAAATGTAATTTTAATTTTTATCCCCTTTTTGTCATATGGCTTATCAGGCCAGTCTTGCCTTATTTATCATAAATTTCAAAATATCCCAAAATTTGGTATACCAAGAAAAGAAAAAGAAACAAAAATATTCTGAAGATTGCGAAAACATTAAAATACTTCATAAGTTTTTGTGAAATAATAAAATTGTCATCAAGAAAGAAAATCGATCTTGAAAATTCATACAAGTTCAGAAGAGTATTTTGAAGCTTACCCTTTTCTTCCTTAATCAATGTAAAAAAAACAGTTGAAAGTCATTGTATCCGAGGATATGATATGCCTTCTCACATTTCGAATAAATAAAAATGTAATTTGCCTCATAATTGTGAAAGACTAAAAGTGAAAGGTATACCCTCTAATATATATGATCTCTCTTCAAAAGAAAGATGATTAAATCACTATGCCACAATTACCTTGTACTATCTTATACTTTTTTAAGGGTAACAAAATTTGACACCCTCTAAGATAGATCTACTGTCGCAGGGGATACAGTGTCTCCCCTCACAGTGATGTGGGGGCCATAGTTGAGTCCACTTGTGGGCCCCCACATCACTGTGAGGGGGACACTGTCACACACGATAGCAGATCCCTCTAAGATGGTACGGGGCACAGAGTAATTGTGACACAGGTGATTTGGTGCAGAAGAAATTAAAGATGCATAATGTACGCAAACTAAAGATATTCTGAGTTGGTAAAAACTGAAACTCACTTCCACACTGAAACAGAAGAGGGATTTTGAGGCCGCAAGCTTCAGCAATGTCCAGGGCTCTACGGATGTCGATTTTGGCCGCCACCTCCGGCGTAATCAGCGGGCAGACGCAGTCGGGATGAGTCTTTCGGATGAGTTCGCAGCAGTGAGGTGAAGGAGGGTTTTCATGGGCAAGGAGCTTGCATGCTATGATCCCAAGTGTTCTCTCCTTCTTGCATTCGGCCGATTCACTCGTGGCTATGGCCGCCGCCGCCACCGCATTACTGATTAACAGAGTCAGCATCGCCATAGCCATGGTTGCCTTGTTGTGGTTCATTGCTTACTGGCTTAATTTGTTGCAGAAGTGATTGAGGAAGAAGAGGAGGACTAACAAGCAATAACATTTGTGGATATGGTTTTCTTGCTATCAATTTATTAAAGGTGAATTGCACTCACTTTTTTCGAAGTTTGGTTAAATTACGAATCAATTCTTGTGGTTTTTGAAAACTACAAATATCTTATTAAACTGTATATTCAAAACTTTGGTTTGCATTTTCTTTTGTGACTATCTGCAAATGTAATATTGAGTCAAATTGAGCCGAGAATAGAGTGTTCAAACCCTGATTGACGAGTCTAAAATTCCATTTATGTTCGTTTTTCTATTAAATAAATGAGATGAAAAAAGAACTTTTATCGAACCGATCCTGAAATTCTTCATAAAAATTCGTATTCATTCTCAGCTATATATAATAGAAGTCGATTTGGCAATCATAATAAAATTAGAATGATGTGTTTGCAATTTCAAGAAATTACAATAATCGATTTGTAATTTAATCAAACTTTGAGGGAGGTAAATGTATTTACCCATTTATTAATGTCGGTCTTAGAATAACATATATTTTTTGGCTTTCTCTAAAGATTATTTATTGAATTTTGGTTTTTTCTTAAGAGGTCAAAGACTTGCATGCTGTTCTTTCTTTTAGAGCCACGTGTAAAGATTTTGAGCATCTTTGGTTTATTTTTATTTTTTTACTCTGTTGGTGGGTTGGGGTGGGGGTTGATAGTTTGGGAAAATTATTGAGTGCATTGGATGTATCTATTTTAAAATAGTGCAGTTGTCCAATTTTAAATTGATAGTTTTAATTTTTATTCATTTATGGATCTCCTACATATATATCTGTTTTTTTCCAAAATAGTACTATCTCCCTTAAATATATCTGGTTAAACAATTCTATGTGGTGTAATGAAAACACCGAATAATCTCTCGATAATGTGGGGTTACTTAGTGGACCCCACTTGCTACTCTAGTTAAACCCTCCCCATTGTCGTTTCTTGTTACCTAGATGTTTGAAATAGATCTAATGACAATAAAGACAAAAATAATGTTGTGTAGAATTGTACTTAAAAATAATTGTACATCTAAACTAAACTCTGGTCCGGAACATAGAGGCAATCTTCTATCCTACGATATTTGTTGTTTTTACTTAAATGTGATATATCAACAGCTAAACTTGATACATTAGAGGGAATATACGATTTGTGATACAGTAGATGTTATATGTGATATGCAATATTTTAATAATTAACTTATACATGTGATACATTAAGTGCTACACACAACAAAATTTCTTAAAATTGATACACATATTTTTATAACATTAATGTGATACTTTAGATTCTAAATTCGATACACACGCGATTAAACACCCAACCTGTCACGTATAAGTGTTTTTGCGATGAGCATAGGGAATTTAAGTTTTTAATTATTCAGTGAATTTTGAGAAATTCTAAGAATTACTACTCGAATCTTACATGGCACAAATCTATGACCCAAATGGTAATATTTTTTAAAATGATAAGATTCATTTGACAATTTTTTTGAAATATCAAGGTTCGATTGGCGTTCACTAAATAATATAGATAAAATTTAGGAAATGTTTGTAATTTACCACTTTTTCATAACTAAAACCGTAAAACGTAACATCACATGGTCTTGCCCGCGTGGAGGGGTGGACCTTTAAGTCAACGATTTCCTCTGAAAATGACAAATGGACTCAACTCAATCCCCTCGCCCCTCACCAGCAGCAAGCAAGTCAACGTCAACCCAATCAAATTGCCCAATGAATGGTACAATCACGTAGAATGGTATAGCTAAATACGTTTAAATGATTAGGCACAATTTTAAGAGAAAGGGATGGCATTGTAGTTTAGACAATTGCTAATTATTTACTATATCAGGTAGAAGAACAATGATAATAAAACTGAATTGTTAAACGCAGTAACGGTTTTACTAAACGCAGTAACATTCTCATATATAAAGACTAAAATGCCCCTGGAGCAAAAAATGAAAAAAAACAGAATGTACTGTTCAATATTACACTACGATCCATATTACACTATAAGTAAACACTATATTTATTTTTTTACTTTAAATTAGTTTGCATAAATTCTCTATATACCTCTTCATTATAATTTTCGAGAAAAAAAACCCATTCGAAGGGGGATTTTTTTCCCGGATCGGCGATTATCCGGACGTTTTTTTTCTGTTTTTGCAACATTTCGGCCGGGGAGACTGTCTCCCCGGTTTAAAAAATTTCGGGAAATACCGCCGGTCGCCGGCGATATTTTCCTGCGAAAATACCGCCGGAATCCGGCGGTATTTCAGGCCAAAATATCGCCGGAAAATGGCGGTATTTTGGGGCGGCGGTATTTTCCCGGTCGCCGGCGATATTTTCGCCGGAAAATATCGCCGGCAACCGGCGATATTTTCCGGCCGGTTACTACGTTTAGTATTTGCCGATTTTCTTATTTTTGGCCAGGGGCATTTTTGTCTTTTCACAGGAGAATGTTACTGCGTTTAGTAAATTAGTTACTGCATATAACATGCCTCTAATAAAAATACAAACACGTACACACGCATAAATGAGAGTGTTTAAACTGATAGACCCGACCGTAGAGAGTAGAAAAGTTCCAACAGTAAGGGTAGTAGTAGCTTCCATCCAAGTAGACTCAACTCAAGGAGTGGTGATGCCTGAAGAAAAGCACATACACACAAGGATCAATTAATTTTGCACATATGATCGATCAATGGAAATTTCAAATTATGTCACTTATATTTTAGTTTTTCATTCTTAAATAAGTGTTATTTTACAAATTTTAGTAAAGAATTAAATACAAAAAAATTCAATTTTATCTTTCATATATATATATAATATTTTCCAAAACTAATAATCCATCCATTCTATTAATTAGAAGGGTTCAATTTTTATATTTTTTTCTTCCAACAGAACAGTCGTGTTTTGAATTTTTTTTCTACTTCTAATACATACATTTAGGTGTAATTTACCGTTAGTTCACCTTTCAAAATTAAAGACGTGTGAAGAAAAAATTATTTTAGGAGCATGTTTTATACCTTCATACCTGTTAAAAGCCGTACATCTCAATTAATTTATCACAATTTTTAACAACAAATGACGTGACATACATTTATTGACTATATTTTTATAAAATAATTATTAATATCACATTATTAACTAACGAATACATGCCAAATCACTTGCCGTGAAAAGTAGTAAGGAATTAGTTGATTAAGGCGAATATCATTATTCTCTTAAATAAGTATGAATTTCTCTTAAAGGACAGGAAATAAGGCTCTGTTCTCTTGTGGCAATTTTTCAAGAATCATCACCCTTTTTTTTCAAAACTTTACACAAAGAAACAACTTCACTTTTTCAACAATTTAAAATTAAAATTTTAAAATTCCCTCTAAATACCTACTCACATAAATTCAAAAAATAACACAATCATTACACTTTTTTATCTCTCACCTACACAATTTTCCAAAAAAACTTCCCTCCAAAAAATTTTTAACAAAAAACTTCTCTCCAACGAAATTTCCCCTACACAAGCCACAAGAGAACAGAGCCTAAAGGAAGGAAGGAACTTACTGCCGCACTTGAAGTGACGAGGGAGTCTCCTTCCGCAACCTTCAACAACGCGAATGGCGCGCTTGACGTCGATGAGGGCAGCCAATTTAGGAGTGACGACAGCACAAACGCACTGAATATGCGACACCCTTATGCGCCAGCAACAGCTCTGGGACGGCGGCTTTCCGAACAACAACGGCTTGCACGCGTTCACCAGTTCCCTCCTTTCCAGCCTGCACCTCGCCGCACTAGGCGGCGCCGCCGCGTCCACTGTTCTACCACCCGCACCCAGAACCAGAAGAAGAGAGAGCAAGGCCATCATCAGCTTCTTGTTGTTCATGGCTGACCTTGACGTTGACTTAATAATTCTTGATCGATCTCTTTCCTTCACCAACACTTCCACTGAAAATTTAGGTTTTAATTTTATTTTGAATCCAGCTAGGCCGCCAACTTTGTGTACAGTGCGCGCACGCATATATATACACAAAGATGGAGCTTGGATTAATGATGCATTGGGACCATATAAAGTCAACTAGTTACAGCTTTCACACTGAATAATATATTGACAGATAATCGAGTCAATTTCGCAATAATTATGACACATATATGATTATTCAAAAGTTGGGAATGGATTCCAACATTTTTTTGATTAATAGAAGTCAGCAAGGTTGTTTTCCAATTTCGTTATTCTCCTCCTCACAACACGTTCCTTCAGTGTAATATATAGCAGGATGATGTATAGTATTGAATCAAAAAATAATTAAATAAAATAAATTTCAAGGGAGATATACAAAACTCTCAGTTTCATGAGAATGTAAAATATGAATAATGATACATTCACTGAAAATTTATAATGAACTCTCAGTGTAACTGATGCGGCAAAAGTAGCAAAAAATTATTGAATATTTTAAATAAAAAAAGTCATATAGTTCTATATATCCACATCAATTACTAAATTTTTTCTTTAAATATTTTCACTTTCTAAATCATTTATCATAAAATGAACTGTGAAATTCAATGGCCTTTTTGTTTTGTTATTTGGACTTTGATGATTTACCTAAGCCTAAGGTCCGGAAAATAAAAACCTACATGGACCCTCCCTAATCCTATTATATTCACGTATTCAACTTTACTTTTGCAGCTGGGAATCACTTTTATTTAATTACGATAGTCAATGCTAATTAATGATCCCAATTTTTTAGTTTACTTTACTATTCAATTTATTTTTCGTGATAAAAATCATTTTATAATCGTGAAATACAAAAAAAATAAAATAAAAAATTGTTCTTAGCTTAAGTATTTATCGAGAAGACAAGTAGCATGATAAATGTAGTACCTAATAATGGCCTTTGCTAGAGAAATATGCTAGAGAATAACGCCCTGGCGAATGCTTTAGAACACAATATTTATTTTCAAGATTAGTAATAGTTTGAGCAAGTGACTATTAATTGCTAGACACACATATGACAATGTTAACACGAATTTTGACATGTTAAAAATGACTTTTTAACTTATATACAATTCAAAATTGTCATTCCTAAAGGCTCATTTTCATAATTTATAAAACAACACAAACCCGACACATTAACAGTTTATGACCCAAATTATCATCCCTACATATTTGTAAGATCGGAATAAAAAATTAATTATTAAAGGGTCAATGCATAAACCTTTTTTTTTAATAATTAAATATATATATATATTTGATAATAAAATCAACCATAATATATATATATTTCACCATCTGCACAAGCTTAATTAAGCATGTCATTAGATTAGATGAAGAAACTTTGAGGATTGAAAATTTGAGTTGTTTAAACATTATTTTTTCCAAGACAAGAAGAAAATTAAGGTTCTATTTATTGTGGTTCATTTCCACGTAGTTTACATGTGAACTTATGAAGTCGTCTTTGTAGTCTATCTCCAATCAGTTTTATTCAGTTTCAGACAGAGACTCAGATGAGATCGATCGATCCAA
Organism: Leptodermis oblonga; assembly: GCA_016801395.1. Classification (NCBI taxonomy): domain Eukaryota; kingdom Viridiplantae; phylum Streptophyta; class Magnoliopsida; order Gentianales; family Rubiaceae; genus Leptodermis; species Leptodermis oblonga. The sequence goes on from CM028757.1 coordinate 4,213,144, forward strand.
ATCAGTTTAATTAGTACGGAATAATTGACTAATTGGACTCCTCGTATCCTACAAATTAAGATTTTCTAGAATTAATTATTAACGTTAGGTCTACCTACCGCCCACATCCAAGGTTTGTTAATTCGGTCCGGAGGACTTGTTCACACAGACACACTCATACAGGTGTTCAATTTGTCAATATTTGAACATTTTTTAAACTAATAATTTCTCAATTATATTCTTCTTATCCTTAGCTTAGACTTTGATCACTAATTAGTTTACTTCTGCCCAAATCTGTTTGTTATATATATAGAAAAAACTTATTATATCCTACCGTTTGACGGTTTGACTAGATACATATCCATTTTTAACTTTAAAAGCGTCGTTTATAATTATGAAAACACGTTTATCAATTTCAATATATAATACACTGTGTGTATATCAAGTTTAGTTATGAGATAGCTATTGAAGTATCATATATTAAGTTTTGCCTCTGATGTATAGCGTATTGAGTTCAAGTTCAGTGCAGAGAAAGAATCTTTTTTTTTTAAATTTCGGAGGGGTCCATAATAGCGTATTGTAAATTTTTGTTTTAATAAATAAATATACACTATTAATAAGGGTGCAATAGTGGGTTGGAAGGGTCCAGTCCAAGGACCACCCCCCCCCCCCCCCCCCCCCCCCCGGCTCCGTCCCTGAGTTCAACATCTGAGGTATTGTATTTAGCCTATGATTTATCACGTACTGAGTTTAGTCTCGTGTAATATTACATATTGAGTTTAGCGTCTCTGATGTATCGCGTATTGATAAAAACATAAGTATCAAATTTAATTGGTGAAATATAGATGTCAGACTGTCTGACGGGGGACTTCCTCTATATATCTATAATATATTCGGTGACCCCAAATTAATTAATTAAGAAATTAATGGATATTAAAACCCAAAACCAAAATCTCTACTTCTTGCAACCTTCATTTGCTCGTCTAATCTTTAATTTTCATCCTTTTTCATTAGCTAATTGGATGCGATTTGAAAAGTATCCATTGGGAATCCTCAATCTTGAGGCTAATTAATCCACCGGTTCACCCTCTAATTAGATTTAGTGTTATATATATACTTTTTCCGTTCCACTATAAGAGTCTAAGTTTCATAAATGTTCAATTTTTTACAGATGTTAAAGTACAACACATAAAACAATTAATTTGACAACATCTGTTCCATTAATATCCTTACTTTTTTTAGTGCGAGTTAATTATGGACGATACATAATTATATTAGTAAATGTAGGAAAAGTAAGAAAATTGAACGTGAACTATTCTATTGGTACAAAAAAATATTTTTTAAAGTGGACGGACCCTTTCAATGAACCAGATGGACTCTTATAAGTTAATTAAATAGATCACTTGGTTTTAGATTAACTTATAATTATAATACTCTGTATTTGACTTTTTTTTTTTTTTGTTACGTTGGTTAATTTGGTTGTTTGTAATCCTTTTTCGTTTTCCTTAATTAACATCATATTCAACTCTTATTATTTGAAACAAAGTCGGCAATGATGTAATGATTAAACTACTATTTAACATCGACTTAGAAGTTAAGTTTGGGATTAATTAATTAAATCCTTTTCTCTTAATAATTAATTAATCCTACATGCATGCTTGACTTTTTCAAATTAATAATTGCGTGGAATATCGGAAAAAAAATACCACTCAAATTTTATAATTATTCAATGAACCACTCACTTTGTCTAGTGGTAAAAATACTTGATACTTATTTTTTTTTAAAAAAATTATTTATTTATTTGATACTTATAAGAGATCGAGGTCCTGAATTAGAATAATATCGATCACCAGCAAAATTTGAACATTTTAAAGCAAATCAGTCGACCCATATATAAAAAAATAGCTCTATAATTAATTTACCTATTATATATATAGCCAAACATTCAAGAATTTCTTCAAAGAAAATTAATTATCATAATAAGATTACACTAAGAAGTTGGAATTGTTTACTATATACTAAACATTGCCATGCCAAAGGGCTCCAAACTCACCAAATTAATCCATAATAATTAAGATTACACAAAGTATATAATATGAAATTCCATTTATTCCAAATTCATAATGAACCTAGAAATTATAAGCATATATAAATATATAATATTGATCTTCAAGAGGGAAAATCAAATCGGCAGATTCAATGATCTCTTGCAGCAGCCCAAGCTCGACTTCAAGGGGTCGTGATACCTGAAAATTTATCCCATGCATAACAAATGGTCATCAATTTCTAATGTTGTCTTCAATATTAAAATCAAGATTTATTTAATTAATTAGTGGGGGATGATATAATATTAATATTTAGGCTTAATTAATAACCTTTTGCCCCCTCATAAGTTTTCAGGTTGCCCTCTACGTTTTCAAAATACATTATTCACCTATTGAATTGTCACTATTTATCGTGAAATAACACTTTTATCTCTACTTTTGTTTGTTGCCATCAACATTCTTTTTCGGGGATCAAAAGTATCACATTTTCATGATTAATAGCGACGATTCAGCAAGTAAAACAACAAACGTATCGAGAGCAAAGATGAAGAATTAACTAAACGAACTTACTTCCACACTTGAAGTGGCGGGGGACGGGCCTTCCACAACTCTGAATGATTCGTATGGCGCGGTTGATGTCGCCGACGAGGGCGGCCAGCTGAGGAGTGACCACCGGGCAAACGCATCCGATGTCCGTCACTCTGATGCGCTCGCAACACGCAGCTGAAGGTGGATTCCCATACAAAAGGGAATTGCATGCATTTATCCCTAGCTTCCTCTCCAACTTGCACTGCGCCGGAGTCGGCGTCGCCGCATCGCTTGTACCCGGCAGAAGACCCGACCCGACAAATAGTACCACCGCTAAGACCAATATCTTCACCGGCGATGAAAACGACGACGTTGATCTGATTATTTTACTTGTCTCAGCCATTTTTGATGTTTCCTTTAATTACCAACTCTCTATCTTGTGAAGGTAGCTTGCTCGTATACATGCTTTATATAGATGAAGTGATAAAGGGTTTTCCTTTTCTAAATTTTTATTTAATTATTAGAAAAAATAAATTGAGGGAGAAAATATGTGCTTAAACGATTGTGACGTATGACAGGTCACTTAAAAGTATCCGGTTCAATTTCTAACACTACGAGTTTCTGTTGTATTTGTGTATAGCCTGGTAGGACCCTGCAGGCGGGCACACCAACTTCTTTCTTCCCCTTCCTAAACTGCCCTCCAATGTCGGCAAGCCAACTTCTTCTAATGTCTTTTTTTGTAATAGACACAACCTTGTAATAGTTGTTTGTTAAAAATGATAAAGGTTTTTCTTTATCTTTTCTTTCCTTTCTGTTGTGTTTAATATATTTATTTGACTTTTTCATGATTCTAAGGCCAAATAAAATAGAATACCCTTGGCACGATTGATATTCTTTTCGTTTTATTAAAAGATACTCGTTTAAAATTGTATCTTTTAACTCATAAATATGAGTGTATGAACTAATATTCTAATAGGATAGGAACAGTGTAGAATAGAAGTGCAAAGAATCTACTCATATATTAGTATGTCGTTCTATTACCATTATCTCTACCTCCTATAGAGAAAATGAGCTTAATTTGGACCAAAACTGGTGAATATAGTTCTCTCCTTTTTCTTCTGTTTTTTTTCCTCGATAATTTATAAAGATTTTCGTTCGTGTCCTCATTAATTAACTTTTAGAATTTTTTATTTCTTTTTTTTGATGAATGATATATATATATATATATATGTCAGTTATTTCAATAAAAATCAAATCATAATTTACTTAGTTATGAATTCTTTTAACTTTTTTCTAACGTTAATCTTTTGCATACACTATTAGCATTATATATGTGACTTGTTAGAAAATTTTCTAGATCCGCCAGTGATCATCGGTTTGCAAACGAGGTAAGGAGGCTTCCGGAAGACAAAAGTGAAAAGTTGACTCAGTATTTTCTAAGTCGTCCACGTCCGTGTTGATTAATTTGAACCTTCACGCTTTATATTATTATTAGTGGCGCATGTCAAACGCGTAATTATTGTATATTTTCAAGGCAAATTTCAAAATTTTCCGGAATTTGGGAAAATGACAAATATTCCTATGAAGTTTGGTAATAAGAGTTACATCATTTTAGTGCTCTTTTAACTTTCAAAGTCAACTCTATCTAATTATTTATCTTGGCTTTTGCTCTTTTAACTTAAAAAATTATTTATGATCTAAATTCTTATAATATTTGAATTATTTTCGACTAACATGTAAACAAATGAAAAAAAAAAAAGGAAGTTCAATCACTTTGTTCCATGTTAAATTAATTAAAAGGTGAACAAAGTGATTGAACTTCCTTTTTTTTTTTTTTTTTTCATTTGTTGGCTCCGTTAATGTGTGTGAATCTCACACGTTAGTCGAAAAAGCCCAAATATTATCAACATTTGGGTTCGTAACATCTTGGAACAACTTTTGAAGTTAAGTGGCTAAAATAAAATAGTTTCAAGTTAAGAGATCAAATAGAGACAACATCCCAAGTTAAAGGATAAGAGAAATGATTTAACCTAAGTCTAACTTACTTTTTACCTCCCCCTTGTTTATTAAGTTGTTTGACTTTTGTCACATGTGTTATGTTCTCTATTTAACGAAAATCAACATTTTTACCTCTACTTTTACTGATCTCAACAATATATTTTAAGGAAAAATGCGATAATAATGTCAATTTTAAGAAAGCTGGAGCAATAAAATTCATCAATTTTTGTAAAACAGTGACAATTCAATAGACAAAAAATATATTTGAAAGATACGGGCACAATTCAAGGTATTTGTTATTTTCCCCAAACGTTAGGAATTTTTAAAAATGATCCCCTATTTTTATTATTAAGAAATCAACATTAATTCAACTTTTGTGCGTCTTAATTACCAAAATTAAATTATTCTACAAACATAAAGGACATTAACTAGTTACTTTTACCAAAAATTACTTAAAACCTTAAACAGAGCAGCTTTTTTTTTTTTTTTTTTTTACCCCTCTGCCGTTTAAGTACTACTTTCTCATATATAAGAGATATTACTTATATAAAAAATTAAATACTCGAATATTTATTTTTATTTTCACTTTTCTCCTCTTGCACCCAGTTTTTCCATAATCCCTTGTCATCATTGCATGACGAGCGAAATACGCGTCCTCCTTTCTTTTTGTCATTTTTTCCGTGATGACAAAGCATATACTTTTTTCTTACTAGAAAGTATAACTTTTGACAAAGAAATTAATTACTGAAATTCTAGTAAAAGAAGAAAAATGAAAACCCCTTGTTCGTTTTAATGAGTTTTGAAAACACGTTCGGAAATGATGAGAAATTAATATAATATTTACAATTTCAAATCTAAGTTTTTAAAAATATGGGGTCGGGGGGGGTGACAATTCATGTTGTGTCCGGGTTATCGAGTTTGGGTTGGCGGGTTCCCGTGTCGACACCCATCAACTCTAACATTACATTTTTTAATTATTTGTGTTATTCGTGTAAACCTATTTAACCCATGGCCATTTTGGATCCGTGTCGTGTTAAAATATAACTAGCATGTAAAAATACTCACTTATCATAAAATACTCATTTTCTATTATATAAACCCTAAACTCTAAAAATTCATAAATCAAATAAAAAATATTCATAAAATGTCTAAATGGGAAAGAAAAAAAAAACTCTAATTTAGAATGTATTTATAATTAAACAATTAAAAGAAACCTCAAAAAAAAAAGGAAGAAAAAAACAAAACTATCTTGCGAGGAGAGAAAGCATAAGGCTTTGACTGGCTAAGGAAAGAGAAAGAGAAAAGAGAAAAAAGAGATTGTTGGTGCAGGTAGATATGGAGGGGTTGCTTGGTCTTTTAATTTTTTTTAATATTAAAATTTGGACCGCACCGCATTAGTAAATTCTTGGACTGCATTCAAAGTTTTCTGTATTATGTCACAACTATCAGTCGTTGCATTTTTTTCGTCCTGTTCTGTTTGGGCGTTTTGAAAACGATTTTGAAAACAAATTTTGAAAAATAATTTTATAATGTAAAAAGTGTATTAAAAATATAAAAAGTAGATGCTAAATAGTAAAAAGTTGTATTAAAAATGATGAAATATGATTAAAATATATTAAATTTACTATTGAAACCAAAACCGTTTTCAAAACGAAACAAAAAGAACAGGCCCTAAAGTAATTTTACATGGAAATGGTAAGTCTTTCCATTCTCAAATTCTTTGAAGTTTCCATTAAATTCATCAAAAATCGTTTTCTTCTTTTACCTCTTAATTATTTACCCAGGTCAAAATCATTAATCCTCATTTCTCTGCAAGGTTGATCACGAAACAAAAATGATATTGGAGGACAAAAATTTAGCTAGCTAGCTAGGTTAGATGGGGAGCTTGTGGTTATGACTGTGGAAGCTTTGATTGCTGTTCTCCATTTGACTGAAGATTAATTGTGGTAGGTATAAATCAACTCTGGAGAGCTGAGACATGAGATCTTTTATACACAAAAAATATATATAATTGAGCGTATTTACCTTTTCATTGAAAAACGGTTTGAAAAAAGTACCGAGAGGGAGGTAAAAAAACCTCTACTAAAATTGCGACAAAAAGAAATGAAATAGAACTAATTTGAACGTTTCGAGACTCAAGCTAATGTTGAGTTATCCTACGCATAAGTGGTCGAGTTTGAATTATTTTTCCAGATAAAGAGTAATCCTTTCGTCTTCTTGATTTTTTTGAAATCACTTGCATGAAATTTTCCTCTTCTGATATGATATTTAATTCTTGTTTCGAGACACGGATCTATGCTAGGTATAAGTTAACTTTTTAATTATTATTTTTATACATAAAATATATATAGTGGGAAATAAAAAATTTAAACAGGATTGCCATACAAGCCCATACATGTTTTCTTTTGAAAAAAGTAAGAATAATTCTTACAGCTATATGGTTATCTAGTGAACTTTTATAATTGGGCTGATGAAAGTATTTCTAGTGGTACCAATGTGCCAGGATTGGACTCTTTAAACGCTATCGTTTAACTTCATTGTTAGTTTGTTAGTAAATTGTACAAGTATCGGTAATAGCTTTATTTTAGAGTATGTTTTTGATGAATGAAATCTGAGTTTTCTCCCCCCCCCCCCACCCCCCCAATTCTTTTCTCTCCCTCTTTGTATATTTTCTCCCCTTTCTAATTCTTCTACCTTCCTATCTAATCTCCTCTCACTTTAATTCTTTTCTGATAATTATATTGTATTTCCGAAGGGCATGACACAATGAGTGTCTACGATCTGTTTACAAATTACAATGTACATTTTCACATTTTTAAAGTAAAATGTTTTATTTTTCAGATAATTTTTAACGCTACGTACCAAGATAGAAAGGGAAAAAAAAAAAGAAAAGAAAAAAAAAGCGAAAGTTTATAGTAGGATATGAATAATAAATCACATAAATTGAATAAGGTTAATTAATAAGGTATTTTATTAATTTTCTTTAATCTATGTTTAACAAGCTAAAACATCATACAAATTGGGACGGAAGAAATATGTGACAATTCTATTGCGAATCAGTGTCTAATGATCGCCATTAATGGCGTTTTGGGCTTATGATATGGAGACTTGACCTGGGATTTTGGGTAATCCTCATTATGTCTTCCACACTTTGAAGCTGTTGGTCTGGATCAGCTTCTTCTTCGCCCATAAACTCCTTAGGCAAATTCTTTAGAAACCATGGATGTTGCTTTATCTCTGGAATGGTGATCCTCTGCATCAACCCAACGTTATATTTAACTCAAAAAGTTAGAACTTAGAAGTGGCACAATAACATACTTCATCACAATTCCTAAATGTGTCAGGAGTTAGCACCACCTAAAGAAATGTAAAAGTGTCAGGTCATTCTTTTATGGATGTCAAACTACAACAGATAAAATAATTCATTCGCATTATATCTTTACTTTTTTTTAATGTGGATTAATTGTATTTGTAAGGTCAGGAAGAATTAAAAAAAAAAATTGAAAGTAAAATATTCTGTTAGCACAAAAAATATTTTTTAAATGGACTATTCTAAAAAAGCCGACGAAGTATAAGTCAATTTAATTAGATCACTTGGATTTAGATGCTAATCTACAAATAATACTCTGTGTTTTTTTTAAAGTTCATCACGTATAATTAATTCAATCCTTTTCTCTTAATAATTAAATTAATCCTACTTGCATGCTTGACTTATTCAAATTAATAATTGCATGGGATATGGGAAAAACTACCACTCAAATTTTATAATTATTCAATGAACCATTACTTATTTGATCTAATTTTTTTTATAAATTTTTTTTTTATTTGATACTCATAAGAGAGGTCCTGAATTCGAATAATACTACCAGCAAAATGTATTTCCATGCCAAAGGGCTCCAAACTCACCAAATTAATCCATAATAATTAAGATTACACAAAGTATATAATATGAAATTCCATTTATTCCAAATTCATAATGAACCTAGAAATTATAAGCATATATAAATATATAATATTGATCTTCAAGAGGGAAAATCAAATCGGCAGATTCAATGATCTCTTGCAGCAGCCCAAGCTCGACTTCAAGGGGTCGTGATACCTGAAAATTTATTCCATGCATAACAAATCATCATCAATTTCTAATGTTGTCTTCAATATTAAAATCAAGATTTATTTAATTAATTAGTGGGGGATGATATAATATTAATATTTAGGCTTAATTAATAACCTTTTGCCCCCTCATAAGTTTCCAGGTTGCCCTCTACGTACATTTTCAAAATACATTATTCACCTATTGAATTGTCACTATTTATCGTGAAATAACACTTTCATCTCTACTTCTGTTTGTTGCCATCAACATTCTTTTTCGGGGATCAAAAGTATCATATTTTCATGATTAATAGTGACGATTCAGCAAGTAAAACAACAAACGTATCGAGAGCAAAGATGAAGAATTAACTAAACGAACTTACTTCCACACTTGAAGTGGCGGGGGACGGGCCTTCCACAACTCTGAATGATTCGTATGGCGCGGTTGATGTCGCCGATGAGGGCGGCCAGCTGAGGAGTGATCACCGGGCAAACGCATCCGATGTCCGTCACTCTGATGCGCTCGCAACACGCATCTGAAGGTGGATTCCCATACAAAAGGGGCGTGCATGCATTTATCATCAGCTTCTTCTCCAACTTGCACTGCGCCGGAGTCGGCGTCGCCGCATCGCTTGTACCTGGCAGAAGACCCGATCCGACAAATAGTACAACCGCTAAGACCATCATCTTCACCGGCGATGAAAACGACGTCGTTGATCTGATTATTTTTCTTGTCTCAGCCATTCTTGATGTTTCCTTTAATTACCAACTCTCTATCTTGTGAAGGTAGCTTGCTCGTATACATGCTTTATATAGATGAAGTGATAAAGGGTTTTTTTTAAATTTTTTTTTATTCATTAGAAAAAATAAATTGAGCGAGAAAATCCGTGCTTAAACGATTGTGACGTATTACGGGTCACTTAAAAGTGAGTGGTTCAATTTCTAACACTACTAGTTTCTGTTGTATTTGCGTGCAGCCTGGTAAGACCATGCAGGCAGGCGCACCAGCTTCTTTCTTCCCCTTCCTAAATTGCCGTCCAATGTCGGCAATCCAACTTCTTCTAATGTCTTTTTTTGTTTTTTTTGTTTTTTTTTGTTTTTTGCAATAGACACAATGTTGTAATATTTTTTTTATTTTTAATTTTAATGATAAAGATTTTTCTTTTTCTTTTCTTTCTTTTGTGTTTAATTTATTTGATTTTTTGTTGATTCTAAGGCCAAATAAAATAGAATAACCTTGGCATGATTTCGTCACGTGTCGTATAATGTTTTTATGTGAGAAACCGCGAAACATCGATCCTTCCTTGTAAAGATTTTAAGCCTTAAGGCCTAAGTTGCCTCATTAATGAAACAATACTAATTTAACGCCAAAGCAAAATATAAAGTTTAACAACTCATTAAATATGATGTAAAAAAAAAACACACTAAATAAAGTAATATTTTTTCACTAGTGAAACATGATTGATATTCTTTCTGTTTTATTAGAAGAGACTTGTTCAAAATTGTATCTTTTAACTCATAAATATGTACGTGTACTTTTGAACTAATCTTCTAATAAAACAAGAGGAGTGTAGAATAGAAGTGCAAAGAATCTAAACAAATATATTAATATTTGTTGCCACCTTAAACATACACGTAAAAACAGAGAAAATAAGCCCGTTGTTTTTGAACCCTTGTAACGTTTAAACTCATGAATTAAGGTTTGCAAGGTTGTTCTATTACCATTATCTCTACCTCCTATTGAGAAAATGAGCTTAATTTGGACCTACATGCAATTTCTTTTATTTGATTAATAATACATATATATATATATATATATTGTCAGCCATTTCAATAAAAATCAAATCGTAATTTATTTAGTTATGAATTCTTTAATTTTTTTCTCTCTAATTTATAGTCATGTCAATGTTAATCTTTTGCATACACTATTAACGTTATATATGTGTCCCGTTAGAAAATTTTCTAGCTCCGCTAATGATCATCGGTATGCAAACGCGGTAATTAAGGAGGCTTCCGGAAGACAAAAGTGAAAAGTTGACTCAGTATTTTCTAAGTCGTTGCATTGATTAATTAGAAACTTCGCGCTTTATTATTAGTGGCGCATGTCAAACGCGTAATTATTGTATATTTTCAAGGCAAATATCAAAAATTATTGTTATTTGGGAAAACAACAAATACTACTATGAAGTTTGGGAACACAATTAATACTTTCTGAAGAGTTTAGGTTACATTATTTTATTGGTCTATTAACTTTTAATGTTATCTTTGTCTGATTCTTTATCTTAAAATTACTTTATTCTGATCCTTTATCTTGAAAACTGACTGAATCATAATCTAAATTCTTATAGTATTTGAATTATTTTTAACTAACACTTAAATTGTTCCATGTTAAAATAAAAGGTGAACAAAGTGATTTAACTTTTTTTTTTTTTTTCATTTGTTGGCTCTGTTAATGTGTGTGAATCTCACACGTTGTCCAAAAAGCCCAAATATTATCAAAATTTGAGTTCATGCCATTTTGGAACAATTTTTTAAGTTAAGGACCAAAATGAAATAATTTCAAGTTAAGAGACCAAATAGAGACAATATTCCAAATTAAAGGACCAATGAAATGATTTAACCTAAGTTTGAATTACCTTTTCTATATACATCTTTCGTTCTCTAAATCGTCACTATTTAACGAAAATCAACATTTTTGCCTCTACTCTTACTGATCTCAACAATATAGTTTAAGGGCAAATGTGATAATAATGTCAATTTTATGAAAGTTGGAGTAATAAATTAATCAATTTTTATAAAAATAGTGACAATTAAGGAGATAAAAGGTATATTTGATAAATACGGGGACAATTCAAGGTATTTGTTCTTTTTTAGGAGGTTTTAAAAATTATCCCTTAGTTTTATTATAAAAGAATCAACATTAATTCAAATTTTACCAAAATTAGATTATTCTACAAACTTAAATGACATTAACCAATTACTTTTACAAAAAAATTACTTAAAATCTTAAGCAGCGCAGCTTTGTTTTGTTTTTTTTTTTTTTTTCCTTCTTTTTTTACTCTCCCTTTTAAGTACTACTTTCTCATATAGAAGTGATACATTTTTTGTATATAAAAAAATATTACTTATAGCAAAAATTAAATACTCTAATATTTATTTATGTCACTTTTCTCCTCTTGCATTCAATTTTTCCACCCTTGTCATCACATTTAGATTAGTTCACTGCATGACGAGCGCAAATCCGCGTCCCTCCTTTCTTTTTGTCATTTTCCCGTGACGACCAAGCACATATATTTTTCCTTACAAGAAAGCGTAACTTTTGACAAAGAAATTAATTACTGAAAATTCTAGTAAAAGAAAGTAAAATGAAAACCCGTGTTCGTTTTGATGAGTTTTGAAAATACTTTCGAAAATGATGGAAAATTAGTATAATATTCAAATTTTCAAAACTAAGTTTTTAAAAATGTGGTGGGGGTGACAATTTATGTTGTGTCCGGGTTATCGGGTTAGAGTTGGCGGGTTCCCGTGTCGACACCCATTAACCCTAACATTACCCTTTTCATTATTCGTGTTATTTGTGTAGACCCATTTAACCAATGGACATTTCGAGTCAATGTCGTGTTTTCGTGATGTAGTAAAAATTACTCATGTGGTTTCGGGTTGGTGAATTCACGTGTTGATATTCTTAACCTTAACTTTACCCATTTAATTATTCTTGTCGGCCACATATAACCCACAAATTTGTCAAGACTCGATCCTAACATATTTATATTGTGTTAAATTCGTATTGGGTCAAATATTGCCAGATCTAACCGAGCGAACATGGTTAGAAAGGTGTTCCCCGCCCCCTCAAAAGCTAGACGGCCAATTTTCTACATGCGGACAAAACGCATGAATTATTTTCAAAGTTTCTTGTATTATGCTGTCAAATCAAGCACAACGTTCTCTATTTGGTAACCATTCATTGCATTTTTCTAAAGTAAATTTACATGGAAATGGTAAGTCTTCCCATTCTCAAATTCTTAGAAGTTTCCATTAAATCCATCAAAAATCGTTTTCTTCTTTAAATCATTAATCCTTATTTCTCAGCAAGTTGATCAAGTATATACCTAAAAACAAAATTGATATTGGAGGACAATAATAATTATATATAGCTAGGTTGGATGTGGAAGCTTTGATAGATGGCTGTTCTACATTTGAATGAAGATTATTGTGGTAGGTATAAATGGAGTGAGATTTTGTTTCTTGGGTGATACACTGTACCATCTTACAATAAAGTGAAAATTACATTTGACCCTTTGAATTTGTAAGATATTATACATATCACCTTGGTGGGCTGAGATAGGGGATCTATACTCCGTATAAGTTAATTTTTTAAATAATTAATTATTATTTTTTACTATAGTTCTTTCACTGTTTATTTGGTCACTGAATAATGACTTATGCAATTGCATAAGGCAACTGAATTAGTAATGCATTATAGGTCATTATTCAGCGACTGAACGGTTCCATAAAAGGACTATAGTATTTCCCTAAAATATATATGGTGCGAAATAAAAAATTGGAAACAGGATTGCCATACAAGCCCATACGGGTTTTTATTTTTATTTATTTTTAATTTTAAATTAATAATTCTTACAACATGCATATGGTTATCTATTGAACTTTTATAATTGGGCCGATGAAAGTATTTGGGCTCTAGTGGCACCAATGAGTGTCTATGGTCTGGTTTACAAATTACAATGTACGTCTTCACATTTTGTAAGTGAAGTGTGTTATTTTTCAAATAATTTTGAACATTATCAAGATAGAAAGAAAAAAAAAAAGAAGAAAAAAAAGGCAAAAACAATCTTACCATTAACAAGCGAAAGTTTATAGTAGGTAGGGGTGTCAAACAGGCGGGTTGGGCGGATATTAGGTGGGTATTAAATGGGTATTAAGTTAATGGGTAATGGATACTCATTACCCATTCAATTAATGATCTAGTTCAAATGGGTAATGAGTAGCTATGGGTACTAATGGGTACCCATAATACCCATTATACAAAAATGTAAGGCTTATTTAATGATTTATTAATAAATTTTTTTCAAAGTTTTTAAATTTCATTTTAATTCCTTTTTTTTTTTAAGCGAATTTTAATTTTTTGAATCTATTCTAAAATTTGAAATATTATGTATTGTATACTTTTATATTTAATCGTATGTAATTTTTTTTGTCCAAACACAATTTTTAATTTTTTTATATTTATATAAATTCGTGCATGCCCCGACCCCGACCCCGACCCGAGGCCTGAAACTGGCCCGAGATCCAAAACTGGACCAGGCCAAAAACTGGCCCAAAACTGGGCCTGAACCTGGGGCCCGAATTGGGCCCGGCCAAAACTGGACCTGGCCAGAAATTGGCCTAGAACTGGGCCAAAACCGTGGGCCCGAACTGAACTGGCCCAGCCAGGCCGGAACCCAAAGCCATCCCGAAACCTGAGTCTGAACTCGACTTGGAATTTGAACGAATTTTGAATTAATATTTATAAATAGACAATTTAAAAATATTATAAAAGAATAAATGGAAAAAAACGCAAAGTAATTGTAGGACACCAAAAATAAGGAAAAAGAAAAAATAAGTTTGAAGGAAAAAAAAAAAAAAAGTGGGCCCACTAAAATAGGTGAGTTGTTGTGTTTTTGTTTATACTTTTAAAGGTGGTTTTGGATGGGTATTTTTGGTACCCATGATGGACGGGTTTTAGGGTACCCAATGGGCTACCTTAAACCCGCCCATTACATATTTAGGCCAAGCCCACCCAGCCCATTATTTTTTTAGGTGGATTTTATTGGATTAAAACCCAATGGGTTTGGGTAGTTTTTGGGTTAATGAGTTTTTTTGCCACCCCTAATAGTAGAATATGAATAACAAATCACATAAATTGAATAAGGTTAATTAACAAGGTATTTTATTAATTTTCTTTAATCTATGTTCAACACGCTAAAACATCATACAAATTGGGACGGAAGAAACATGTGACAATTCTATCGCGAATCAGTGTCTATTGATCGCCATTAATGGCGTTTTGGGCTTATGATATGGAAACTTGATCTGGGATTTTGGCCTCCTGGATAATCCTCATTATGTCTTCCACACTTTGAAGCTGTTGGTCTGGATCAGCTTCTTCTTCGCTCATAAACTCCTTAGGCAAATTCTTTAGAAACCATGGATGTTGCTTTATCTCTGGAATGATGATCCTCTGCGTCAACCCAACGTTATATTTAACTCAAAAAGTTAGAACTTAGAAGTGGCACAATAACATACAGGAAAAGTGGTAGTGTTGATCCCATACGTTTGGCCAAAGTAATGGTTTTAGTCGATTTTTTTTTTTGTTAGCACGTTTTGCAGTCGTACTAGTTTAGCATTTTGGTATATAATTATTGGGACTTTTGAAAAAGAACAAAAGAAGTAGATGTGTGACTTTCTATTTCGAATAAAAAAGACCAAAAGTGTCAAATATACCAGGATAAAAGGAATAAGTGATAACACATAGACAAAAATGACTATGACCGCCATATATATAACCAAACATAAGCAACCAAAATTGCAATAATTTTCCTATAACACAAATAATGTCAGGCTAAGCCAAGAACGCATAAATATATAGCTTCACTTCCTCTTTTATAGAAGAAATTACCTTGGAAGGATTAGTCACAAAAATGCGAGAGAGGAGTTGCCTACAGTCTGCAGAAACTTGTATATAATCTGGGATGGAGTACTGAGCACTCATTATCCTCTGTTACAAACAAAACACAAAATCCCTAACGTTAACGTTATGTCGGGCCCAAATAACCCCTTGATGTTATAAAATAAGGCTAATTTAGTCATTTTACGTGTAATTGCGCATTAACGAAAATGGGTTAATTTGACCAAATTTCGTAAACATTGAAAGTGTATTTAGACTAACCGCAATAGTTTGTCTGAAATTTTGGGGGTTTTCGGGATCGTCGAAAGGATACAATCCGACCAACATCACATACAATGTCACACCGCACGACCACACATCCAGAATCTGGAAATGGCAGGAAAGCGAGAATGATAAGACAAAAAATGATGCAAATTCTTGAAGATCAGATTCCTTTTTTTCAGAATTCATACCTTCCCATCATAGTCCTTTGTTGACAGAATCTCAGGGGCGATATATGAACCTGTTGGTTTGCGTTTCGAAACCAACAATTCAGACTGCAACAAATTAAACAAGATTTATACCAAAAATAAAGCAATAACGTTGGGATGGATTGAAGTTTTTAACAAATATTAATGTAACCTTTGAGTAAACAAAATCGTAAATTTTAAGACGGGGTGTTGGATTTCCATCCAAAAGAGTATTCTCCAGCTTCAAGTCCTTGTCACAGATTTCCTGTGAAAGTATTAGAAACGTGATTTTTTTTTAGTGAAAACGAATGGAGTACTGTACTGTACAACATATATTCACAATACCATTGAGTGACAGTAGCTGACAGCGGAAATCAGTTGCTGGAATAAAAACCGAGCCTGCATTTGAATAGATCCACAATGCCATGAATGCTATCTCCGTCAGGATCAGCAAGAAGTTACAAACGGGGCAAATGTTCATTTTAAACTCTAATATTTTACCTAGAGTCAAATAAATCCCTAATATATATTGGGTCCAAATAAACCCGACCTTATGAAATTGGGCCAATTTAGCCCCTTTACTAGTAAATGCTGGCCAAATTTCGTAAACATTGAAAGTGTATTTGAACGTTAAGGGCTTATTTGATCTTTAAGTACAACATTAGGACTAAAATAAACATTTGCCCGTTACAAATGTATTAAAAAAAGTCCGATACCTCGTCTTCGTTGAATATACCAGCACGGCGAATCCTTCTATAAAGTTCTCCAGCGGCAGGATACTCCATCACAATTGCTAAATGTGTCGGAGTTAGCACCACCTGGAGAAATGTAAAAGTGCCAGGTCATTCTTTCGTTACAATTATTCTCGTGTCCTACTAAAAGAGTCGTATTTCTAAACAGTAAAACAGGGCAACAGTAATATATATATATATATATATATATATATTGTGCTATTACAAATGAGAATAGGAGGATATAGAATAGTGACCAAAACCCAAATTTGACGGAAAAAATCACTTCGTGAAAGCATACCTCTTTAATCTTAATAATGTTTGGATGCGTTAACGATCTGTGTTCGATGATTTCCCTCTGCACATTCTCATCAATCTGATACACATATTGGCACATAAAAACAACCATCAATAGACTGGAAGAAGAAGAACCATTTTAAAAGTGAATCCTCGGTTCCAGTAACAATAGTACAAAGTTAACCCTTCTAATAGAACCGATGGAGTATAAAGATGCTCAAAAACATACATTTTTCCCTCTTTCAATGTATTTGACATCAAGAAGCTCTTTGGTCTTCTTATCTCTGACAAGCGTATCCACTCCAAAATTCCAAGCGCCCAAATCCTTCACTGGCTCATAGTCATATCTTTCCTCCATTGCAGCCCCAAATTCAAATCCAAGAACTTCAAAGAATACCCTCTTAAACAAGTATCCAAAAACAGAGCAACACTGATTAAGAATCCCCAAATAAGAGAAGACAACAAGTTTGTGAAGTAGTCTTCGTAGTCTTTGTTTAATCGTGGAAGAAAATCGTAATATTAGAATATTAGTATTCACACCGACAGAGACTCACTTTGATTAGTATTGACGTTAGGACTATCCAGCCACCCACCACCAAGGTGGTTGTTGTTTTTTTTAAATTAACTATTACGTTAAGGCAGAAAGGCTTGGGGAGGAGAAGGATGAACCTGGGAAACCCGCTTGCAGGTCATGTCAATCTGCATGTAAATATAATCGAAACTAGCACAAGCCAGAAGTATGAATTGAAACCCGATGACCCATTAAGCGTGACTATGGCTAAGACCATCTCCAGCGAGAGCCAGAATGGCTCTGGTTGTGAGACAATGGGTGGAACCATAGCCAATTTGGAAGTCATTTTTGGGCGGCTCTAATGACTTTTATTGATATTGTTTGGAAGTAATATTAGAAGCCTTTAATGGTTTTTATTGTTGGAGATGTCTTAATATACTAACTTTATCTCGCTTGTATAGATCTAAATATTGTTCGATCAGTCAAATCATAAAGTTGCACACACCCAAGTTTATATAGATAAAGATATTATTGTTTTAGGTTGTAATGTAACCGAGTCGAGTAGATCTCAAGCATGCCTTAATTACAAATAAGTACACCGCCCCCTCATAAGCTAGATTGCCAAATCTCTGTATGCTGACAAACGCATGAAACATTGATATTCTACTCATTATTTTCAAAGGTTTGTGTATTAGGTTATGTGGAAAAAATTATTTTACTTTTTGTTTCTTTATATTTGAGGTGTTGAAACTTTTGGTTCTTACGTTTGACAATTTTATCCTTTTTCTTTGATTATTTTTTATAATTTTGATCATTTTACTAGCTATAAGCATGTAATAAAACGGGGAATTTTGGTCATTTTGTAAAATAAAAAAATTTGCGAGTGTGAGATATCATTAAGAAATTTTTTTTTTTTTTAAAAATTAAAAGTGAGGATGTTCACCCTTTTATTGAAGCTTGAAAAAAGTAGAGCGAGAGATAGAACACTTTTAACACCTAGCGTAACAAAGCTGTGAAATAAAGAAAGTTAGAACTATTTGGAGCATTTTGAGCCACCAGCTAATGTTGCATAGTCTCTTTGCGGGAGTGACCGAGTTGTAATTGTTTTTTCAGATAATGAATGATCATTTCGCCGTCTTGATTTTTTTTATTTTACTGGCATGAATTTGTCCTCATATTACTATAATATCCAGTTCTTGTTCCCATTCAAAGGCTTGTTCTAATTAAAAATTAATTGCTTAACACCCAATATATCAAACTTGCTACTCGAGAATATTGTCCAAATATAAATGCTTTGGATTCAAACTCCACGCGTGAACAAGGCACAATAGTGAAGCTTACAACATGGTGGAAGGAGAAGGTTTGTTATCATGCCTAGAATGGACATGCTCTCACTACTACAAATCGACTCATTTAATGCGTTTTTTAGACCCCATTAAAAGCGTTATTTCAAAATTTTTTATCCACGCCGATAGTGGTGAAAGGGATGATTTTGTAACCTATAATTATAGTTTTGAACTTCATAGGTTGCAAAAGCTGTTTTCAAAAGAAAAATTGTACATTCTACATATTGACGTTACAAAAGTAAAACGACGTCCTTTGAACATTCAGATTCAAGAACTATAATGAACAAAATAACCCATTGGAGTCACGCAGGCCATTTCCGAAGGGATTGGTTCATCATTCATCACCTTCATAATCGAACAACAAACTCACCACTTTCATCAATTTCAGATTCCAAGTCACCATCTAAGTCATCAGTGTCTATGGATCCGCCATGAATGGCGTTTTGAGCTTCTGATTTGGAGACTTGACCTGTGATTTTGGCCTCCTGGATGATTCTCATTATGTCTTCCACGCTCTGAAAATGTTTGTCTGGATCGGCTTTTTCTTCACTGCTACTGCTGCCGCAGCCGCTACTGTTCTTCTCCAGCTCCATCAACTCCTTCGGCAAGTTCTTTAGAAACCATGGATGCTTCTTTATCTCTGGAATGGTGATCCTCTGCATCAACCCATATTTAAGTTAGGATTAGGAGTGCCAAAAAAATACAAGGAAAAGTGTTAGTTTGTGTACTACAATGTCGACTTTAATTATTTAACATCAAATTGTCAGGATGGCCGAGTGGTCTAAGGCGCCAGACTCAAGTTCTTGAACGGATCCCCGATATAAAGGATTGTTATAGTGACTAAACATAACGATCAAAACTTCGATTTTTTGGCTAAGCCAAGAAACATGTGGTATTCTTGCCAAACACAAAAATTGGTAGAAGACATTACCTTGGAAGGATTAGTAACAAAAATGCGAGAGAGAAGTTGCCTACAATCTGCAGAAATTCGTATATAATCTGGGATGGCGTACAGAGCACTCATTATCCTCTGTTACAAACAAAAACACCAGCTCTTCATCAGTTCAATCAGATACTCATAAATGTTACTGGAAACAATGGTTTTTCAAGGATTAATTTCCACTCACTGTAATGGTTTTTCGGAAATTCCTTGGGTCGTCGGGTTCCTCGAATGGGTACGATCCAACCACCATCACGTACAATGTCACGCCACACGACCACACATCCGCAATCTGGAAATGCAGAATGATCAGACGACAACTACAACAGCTAAGCATTTGTCTCACTACATGGTGTTGGCTAGCTACTTGAAAATCAGTTTCCTTTCTTGACTATTCTTACCTTTCCATCATATTCCTTTCTTGACAGAACCTCAGGTGCGATATATGCAGGCGTTCCCACTGTTGATTTGGGTTGCGAATGCAACAATCCAGACTGCACAAAAATACCCAGAAACAGTATTACAAGGCGAACTCTTCTAATAAAACGGAGGAAGTAATAAAGTTGGTATGCAATGAAGTTTTTTGCGAAGATTTATGTAACCTTTGAGTAACCAAAATCGCATATTTTAAGACGAGGCGTTGGATTTCCATCCAAGAGTGTATTCTCCAGTTTCAAGTCCCTATGACAGATTTCCTAGAGACGAATAATAAACCTTAATTAGAATATAAACAGTATTGAAAATACGACTTTTTTAATATGACAGAGAGAGTACAACGTGCTTGTATATACCATTGAATGACAGTAGCTGACACCTGATATCAGTTGCTGGAAGAAAAACCTAGCCTGCATTTTAATAAATCCATAATGTCAGAATCAACAATACATAAGGAAAAATAATTTTAAAAAATTTCCAGTATTTTATATTTTTACCTCGTCTTCACTGAATCTACCGGCACTGCAAATCCTTGCAAAAAGCTCTCCACCGGCAGCATATTCCATCACAATTGCTAAATGTGTTGGAGTTATAACTACCTGAACGTATATAAAAGAGTCGTATTTCTAATGTTGAAATAGCAAAAACAACCGTTCTCCGTGTATATCCAAGCCATAAATACGAAAATAGCTATTATTACAAACACGACTTTTCTAATAGAACGAAACGAAATGAATCATTTCCATCTATCAACTTCTTCAATCATGGACACAGAATAGTGACCAAAATCCAAGTTTTTCGAAGGAAAAAAAACAGTTTTACCTCTTTGAACCTGATAATGTTTGGATGCCTTAAAGATCTGTGGTTGATGATTTCCCTCTGAACATTCTCATCAATCTGACACATATAAGCAATCATCAATGAAGAATCATTCTCAAAAGTCAAACAAAATGCTCAAAAAACAGTGAAAATAAATAAATATATATAAATACCTTCTTCCCTCTTTCAATGTATTTGACAGCAAGAAGCTCTTTGGTTTTCTTATCTCTGATAAGCCTAGCCACTCCAAAATTCCCAGCTCCAAGATGCTTCAATGGCTCATATCTTTCCTCCATCGCAGCGCAACTTCAAAGTATCCAAAAACAGAGCAACCGTGTCCGATCAAGTAGTACAAAACAAGACTCGAGTAGGGAGAGCGAGATTAAGAATAAGCAAAAGGAAGGCTCAAAATCGAAACAACAGAGGTCGATGGTTAATTACTCTACGTTTGACTTGCGTGAGAACTCAAAAGAGCCAAATATAAGCAAAGTGATGCTGACAGGATAATCCTATTTAAAAGAGTTGGGATGGGGGCATCCAGGTTTTTTTAAACTATAAACAGTTTCCTTTCCAAGAATATGCCACTTTTACTGAGAAAGTATTCTGCTAATCTCCTCGAAATAACTGTTATGTTGTGACTAAGGGCGAACTAATTAGGTGGTATTGGGATCAAATCCTAGTACGGCCGAGTAGAATTCTCCATGGACAGGGCAGAACGAGAAGTCCCTCAGTGAAATTATCTACTTTTTTAGTCATTCCAAGAGAATCCAGATAATAAAAATATATAATATATTCCAGAATATACCCCTGAGAAACTGATAATAAAGAGGACTCGATAATGATAGATGATATATTCTAGCCCCCATAAAGACGAATTAGCAAGAACTTACCACAAACTAGCTTTCGGCAAAAATTGCAAGTAGATTATTCAAAATATCGTTCGTTTTAAACTATGACGGTTGATCATTTTATTTATTTTTTTTATCTTATGCAAGTAATAAAACCGATAACCAATGTCATTTTAAATTTTTTTTGAAAAAAAACACTGTGATGTTGACCCTTTGTTTGATCTTGCCTTCTTCGTGTTTAAGCTCATTCAATTTAAAATGGATTTTGGAAAGGTTTTATCATGTGTGGCCGGGGGGGGGGGGGGGGGGGGGGGGGGGGGGGGGCTCACAAGTTTCAAGAGCTTCCATTCTATTGGCTGGGCGCCTTTTATTTTCTCACTTTAAATCAGCAATGTCTGACCCCTGAGTATTTTATTTTCTGTTATCATTTTGTATGTTGTGAACCTATAATTAAACAACACAAAAACTTGTATGCACTCGATTATGATAGAGATCGGTGAATACATTAGATTAAAAATGATCGTCTTTAGAAGTGGTTTTTTTTTTTTTTTCTTTTCAAAGTATTAGTTATATAATGTGTAACAGTATCAATTGATACTTTTCGAGAGTATCAATATTACTTTTCGAGAGAATACCGAAAGATAATTTTCAAGAGTAAAATGTATCAGCTCTAGAACATAACCAGCTAGTACTCTTGGTGAAGAGTAGGTATTACTCTGTGTACTTTTGAAGGATTTTTTTTAATTTTTCTCTTAAAGTGACTTGTTTATGAGTTTAGAACGAGAGTTTATAAGCTATACTTGCATAACTAGAAATGCACCAAACTTGTCAAAATGGGGTGGATTTCAGTTTGAGTTTGATTCCTGTGTTATTCCAACCTATCATCAAACTTAGGACTAACAATTTTTAAGACGACACGAAACTAACACGATCAAAACAAGACATAATTAGGAATATTGCTATAAATAATTAAACGATAAGATCGAAATTAAATAGTATCAACACAAAAACCAATCAACCCAAACTTGTTAACATAGACACGAAACGAATTGTCAACCCTAATCAAACTCATACATGTTAACATCTCAACCACACAAACCAAATGCTTAATTAGTAAATATTGAAAGTATTCCAACTTCTGAATACACTTTAAATAGATAATATTTGCAGAGATATAAATTGAACTCTGACTTTTAAATAACTTTTTATGCGTCATAATCGTTGAGACATTAGTTCGTTCCTTCCTACCAGGAAATTCATTATTTGTGTGACTTGTGTGTTGCAGCAGTCGGCAGTGATTGGCATACCACATAGATGTCCAACCGTGGAAAATTGGAATTGGGACAGGTACGCTTTCATCTCAACCATAATCTCTATTTTTAAAAGGGAAATAGATTCTGACCGATTTGGTCTAGAAGGTCCCGAAAGGAACCCAGTTTTTTACTTTTATATTTTTGCCCCCTTCTTTTGTGGCTTCTCTTTCCTCTTTTTTTTTTTTTTTCTATTTTCCTCTTTTATCATTCTTTCAGTAGATGATTTTATTTTTTATCTTTTTTTTTCTGTCCAAATTTTTGGAAAACAATGGAGTAAAAATATGGATTTTAAATATATGAGAATTAATTTTTATTTTTTTCTTTTTATTTTTCGTCTGATTTTTTGGGACAATTAATTTATATTAGGACTACTATGTACTGTTTTCCAATAAAGAATGTACTTTTTTTTATATTATACTATACTGTTTTACAAATATGACTACTCTGTACTGTTTTACAATAAAAGAGTATGTTGTTTCTATTATTTTTTTTGTTTTACAATAAAGACTTTATTTTTTTCTATGTATTATTTTACAATAAAAACTGTACTGTTTTACAATTAAGATTGTGTTGATTTCAAAACTATTATGTACTGTTTTATAATAAAGATTGTATTATTTGAAAAGAAATCAACACAGTAAAATTAAAATAAAAAAAAAAACTCAATTATCTTCAGAAATTAATGAGAGACATTTTCATCTTTTGGACCGAGACACCGATGCGTCTCGTTCCTAATCATGACAAATAATGGCTCCCTTTTGAAAATGTAGTTTCTTTCTACCGACCAAGACAGGTGCCTCTCACCTCGTTATAACCACTTCTAGATATAATGCCCCCATGGGCGGTGGTCTAAACTAGTTATAATTTCCCAAGTCGGCGTTTTTGTGACTTGTGTTAGAAAAAATTCACACGTCCCTTGGGAATATCCGATAAAATTAAATTGATGAAGCCGAGTTTATCGGTGAGTGTTTTTAGGTCGGACTCACTCAGATTCGTCAACTCTAATACCTATACTAGTAGGAAACTTCTCGCAATTAAGTTCTGATGTCAAAGTTAATATCGATATATAGAGAATATATACAAAGCTAGAGAGAAAATAGTGAAAAGAGAGATCCCTTTGTAATATCCTTTCGTGTCACCCGATGGGATGAGGCGTGTGATTATCCATTAGTTCTTCCATGTCATCTAATAGGACGAGGAATGTATCGTCCAATGGTCTTTTATATTTGTCTTCTCCTTTTTTCTAGATATAAATAGTTTTTCGTTAGTGGACCAACTTAGGCCAGATCCTAGATTTACTAATTGGGCATCGGGTTAGGCCGAAGAACAAATCAGACACACCAAAAATGATACAGAGAAAAAACTCACATAAATCTTCTCCTCTTCATGTTTCAATCGAATAATATGATACGAAAAATATAATCAGATCATGTTTGAGAGTTTTAAGCCGCAAATTTAGATTCGTTACTACAAAATCAATCACCTTTAGACTAAAAGGCACCCAACAATACAAATTTGTAGGTTCTCTTCTCTTCTATACACATCATTTTCATCTTACTATGTCCATTGCCTTTTTCAACGTTCACAAAATCCGTTTTAAAACGTGAAAAAACTTTATTAGGAATTATAAAAGTCTTCTTACGTACACGTAACGGTTGTTATTAAAAATTAGAAACAATGTCTTTTTCGTTTTTCCTCCATGAATGATGTATATGAAAATTAAAATTATGAAAATAGTGATGTATTAAAATTGATTTAAAATAATAAAAGTGATATCTTTTAATATCTCAAAGAAAAAAAACTCAATAATGACGTGTCTGATAGTCCGATGATGCGTGCGTTTTCAAGACACGCTTGCCTTTATTAAGTATTACAGTATTTAATTGAGTCTTTTAAATATCATATTTATGTTCAAATAATAAATATTAAAAACTCTTGGGTGTTTTCAAAACATGTGCACACTTTTTAGGTGTTGAAATATTGAATTTAAACTCTTTAAATATTATATTTAGGTTAAAAACAAGTATTAAAAAAAAATAATGTGTCTAGTTTGGCATCCCCCTTGGGTTGGCCCAAAAGGTTTAGGCCTGTGAAGACACAAGGTGGATGACGAGTTTATATTATGAGTTTAATATTTGTCAGAATTATCATGATATAAACTATATCAGGACTCATTAAATATCCAATCACAGGTAGCCACCTAATTTTTTATAACTTGAAATATTCTAATTATTATATATTTGTTATGTAAAACCACTTTTTACCTTACTATAATTATTGAACTTACTACAGTTTTTACTTATAGATCTACCTTAATATTTTGCCAATATAAAATAAATCACTTGAGATATTTTAACAATTTTACCATTAATATTCATTTTTAACAAAATAAATATAGTGACTAAGGGTTCACTTATTTGTATATAGGGTATAGTTATTTTAAAAAATTTAAATAATTTTTTTCATTGATATTCATTTTTAATAAATTAAAACTTATGACTAACGGGTCACTTATTTGTGTGTAGGGTATAGCTATTTAATTTTTTGGGATAAATTTTTTTCGTTGATATTTATTTTTAACAAATTAAATATTGTAACTAAGGGTTCACTTATTTGTATATAGGGTATAGTTATTTTAAATTTTGAAATAAATTTTTTCTCATTCATACTTATTTTTCAACAAATTAAATCTTATGACTAAGGGTTCACTTATTGGCGTGTAGGATATAGTTCTTTTAATTTTTAATATAATTTTTTAATTAAAAAATAAAATTATAATAAATTACAAGATTAAATAATATTCCTGGTGTGCATAAAATTGAACTTCCATTGGGCCTGGCCCAATGGACTAAGGAAAAGATAAACAGTAAAAGATAAAAGGACACGCAAGAAGTCCAGAACCCTGCTTAGGTCGGATAGATCCTCCCAACCGAGCCAAGTAGTATTTCGGTTACAAACTTAGGTCGATCAAAACCCTAAAACCGAGCTGGACAGTATCTCTGAAAGGTTTAGGTCGGACCTTAAACTTCAGAAATGCCTTGTTAGTTTCTCACATCTACATCATGATAATCGGCTTAACCGAGCTAAGATAGTTAGGTCGGATTACGTTATTTCACTGACACAGTAGGTGAAAGTCATCATAGGGTTAGGAATATCTTTTGAATATGTGCAGAGATTTTCAGATCTTCTGAGAGGAAGAAGCCCATGAAATCCGGTCAAGACAGTACTAAACGTACACGCCACGCTAAACAGAGGGGAGCAGGTGAACATATCAATCATGATGGTTCAACGGGTACTTTTCAACTTGGAGGTATATATACTAAGTCTTCAGACTTAGTGAGGTACGCAACTTTTACCATTTTGAGCCAATTGTCAATACTGTTTATCTTCTTCCTGCTTTCTAACTTGACCGTCGGAGCCTATACAGGGGGGAAAGCCCCGCTCTTTCCTTGATCATTCACAGTTGTTACCGGAACAGTCCACAAATCACGTTCTTCTCCACAATCCTTGCTGATCCGAGCTACCCATATCAGTTCTCAGCCTAGCTGTTCCCCTTTGCAGTGAAGTTTCCTTCAGATTGGGCCTTGCTGTTCAAGACAATTCATTGGGCCGTGAGAAGCACCACTAGAAGAACATTTTTTGCGTCACATCAATTCCATATAATTATATTTACATTAGGTAAAATTTAATTTTCATAAGATAAAGATAAGTATACTATATAATCAGAATATATCAGTTTAGAAAAAATTATGTGGCAACATGTAATTGAATGTCTGATAAGTTCTGAAATAACTTATTTCAAGATCATTCTAATAATTACTCCATTATATTATGGATAACAAGGTAAAAAGATAGGATAAAAATTGAGGAAGGTGTGATTGTGGAATAATTATTGAAGGGATTAGAAAGAATGTTATAGTTGTATAGGAATAGGCGAGAGTCAAAGAATAGTTATGGCAATAAGGATCAGTAGTGAATAGAACCTTTACGAGGGACGTTACAAACGTAACTTCCGGTAACAATTCTACTTTACATAAAGAGTTAGTGGCGATGACAAAGATAAATAGTGTTAATATTACAGTAGAAGAGGAGAGTATATAAATAATAATAAAAAAAAATCATAAACCTTATCAAAGTGCTTGATTCATTCTAAACTAAACGAAACACAAATTTAATCTACCATATTACTAACTTGGGCATCAAAGTCTTTATTTTATTGTCATCTAGTGAAATATTGAATTTATCTAGTGAAATATTGAGTTTAGTCACAATTTTCAGGAACTATCTCCTTTAATATCTTTGAAGGCCATGCAAGAATATCACTTTCGCCATTTTGAAAAAATTTGTACAATATTATGATTTTGCTAAAAAAAAAATTTTTGACTAGGGGTGAGCTGTCGGTTCCGGGTCGGGTCGGGTTTTGGGCCGGGTTTTTTTTTTTTTTTTTTCCTCCAATGAAAAGTTTCAAAATTATATTATATTTGCTTAAGATGAGATTTGAACACATGACCTAAGTTCAGCAATTACCTTTAAGGTAAGCTAATTAGCCACTTCTTCTACTTTTTGTTTTGTTATATTTTCTTATTATCTTTATTATATTATATGTTTATTTATATATTAATTTCATATATCAATTCTTTATATTACATATATTATAATAAATTTTTTAAAAACAATATACATTATAATACTATATAAACTAATGGTAAAATTTACATTTTGTGTTATTTTTCTCTTTACTGTTTGTACATTTATATTACTATTTAAAAAAAATATTGTAATAAAAAAATAATAGAGTATAATTTTACTTATTTAAGATATCAATTTTCAATTGGTAAGCATAGTATTTAAATTTGAAATAATATATAAATTTACGAAATAAAATATATTTTTTTTTATATAAAAATTAATTTTGTTTAGATTGTGAAATACATGTGTGATGTAATTTAAATCATTAATATAATTGAAAAAGATATTAAATAATTTATAGTTTAATGTTGTATAATATAATAATAAGAAGAAAAAATAACAAAACAAAGAGTTGCTGGAGTGGTTAATTAGCTTTTCTTAAGATTGGTTTGCCAACCTTAGGTTGTGTGTTCGAATCCTGATTTATGCCAATGAGTATTATAATTTTACATGTTTTAAGTTTAGAAAACCCAAAATTGGATGGAGATCCGAACCGAACCTGTGGGTTTGACCCGGAACCGACCCCGAAAAAAACCCGACCCGCAGTTATGGAAAGGAAAAAAAATTGAGAGGGAACCGACCCGACTCGACCCGTGGGTTCGACCCGGAACCGAACCCGAAAAAAACCGAACCCGCGGGTCACGGTTTTCCGGGTCGACCCGACCCGTGGGTTTTTGACCACCCCTAATTTGACCCAACCACCCTATTTTAGTAATTTTGAAATTTTCAAAAATAGTTGGGAGAATCAGCAACAATTAAATTTTTATCTCACTTTATTCCACTATGCTTTTCAGCCA
This sequence comes from Leptodermis oblonga, assembly GCA_016801395.1. Lineage (NCBI taxonomy): Eukaryota > Viridiplantae > Streptophyta > Magnoliopsida > Gentianales > Rubiaceae > Leptodermis > Leptodermis oblonga. The sequence goes on from CM028757.1 coordinate 4,241,643, forward strand.
CGGGTACATCTATATTCTTATAGCATTGAAACAGCTACCATTAGTGGTATCAAACGATTCAAACCAAGTGCAATTCAAACAAGCTAAATCTTCCAACTAGGGGTGAGCAAAATATTCCAAAAATCGTCCGAACATATGATCGGATCCGAAATTTCGGATTTTTTTTTTTCTCCGAATAACGTTTGGTTTCGGATTTTTGTTTCGGATAATCCGAAATAATCCGAAACATAAATTTAGGGAAGAAAAGACCTAAAATGAAAATAAAATATAAAAAGATAAACGAAGAGAACCACGGGTTTCAGATCGAAATCCGCGAGTTCGGACTAAAAAATAGCGGGTTCAGAACAAACAGCGATTTCGGATAAAACACGATCCGATCCGATCCAATCCGAAACCACGACCCGAAGCTTCGAATTCGGATCGATTTGGAGTGGATTTGAATCGATTTAGAATGGATTCGGATCGGTTTTGCTTTTGCTCACCCCTACTTCTGACTAACTGATAATTACGCCAAAGAAAAAACTTTAAGTTAATTAATTTCAAAAAGTGATATATTTGGGAGGGTGAAAAAAAAAACCCTAGTACGTGTATATACTTGGAAAAAGATAATACTAATTTTGTTCCCATTCATCTTTCAAGGGTAATTTATTTGCAGTTAACTATACACAATAAATATCATCCATCGTTCATTTCATACAGGCGAAGGGGACATAAAAAACTCTGGCTGTCGTCTTTGCAATAATATCCCACAAAATGGGCACAGAGGTTTTGCAGATTCCTCAGATATGCAAGATTCTGAAACATCTGATAAATCTAAAGGGTATTTTGGCAGTGAGAAAAACAGAGGAGGAGCCAAATGCAAGGCGTTTCTTCGACAGCAAATGCAGAACCAGGTAGGAGCTATCGGGCAGACCTGCATAGAAACCGCGCACCTCGCTAGCTTGTGTTTTTTACCATTTCCACTGTCGTTTTTCACTCCTTGGCAATGTGCAACTTCTGCAGATTCGAATGGAACAGCAGCTGAACAGAAACTGCATCTCTCTTCTTCTGTGTATTCAATTGTCGACTGCGATTTCAGGCTAAAAGAAACATGAACAACCTAGTTAAGTACTGCAAATGCAAACGCTGATTCGTGTTTGATAAGATGACACGCTGCAGAGGAAACACATTGCACAATAATGTAAACTGGAGGCAGGGAAGAATGCAAATGCATCAGTATGTCTTTCGCATGTAAAGCTTGCACTCTCCCCGTCCTACTGAAAGCGTTGTGTTTTTAATGATGAAAATACCTCCAAGAATATAAACTTTAGCGTGAAAAGTAAAAAATACTAGGAAAAGGTTTTGTGGAACAAGAATCGGTGGAGAAAATCAAGCATGTCATTTGAAACTTCAGTAAAAAGAAGAAAATATACAGTTTAGCCCAAAGAAAAGAACCAGCATCTTGGACAAAAGCAGCATATATTCCTAGTGAAAATATAGAACATACAGGTAAAGATGGTGGAAGCCAAAAGTGGAGTACCTTTTCTTAACCATTGCAACTTTTTCTGCAAGGGATTTGACATGGTCCTTCAAGTCATCATGATTTAATGAAACCCACTGCATCATCTGGCCTAATCCAACCGGAGTCCAGCTTCTAACATTCCCAGACATCGTGGAAAGAAATGAATCACTTCTTAAAACGACATAAAAGCTCAAAGCATAAAGCCTTTCTCGAAGCTCCCTCTCACTGTCACTAACCAGCTTCAACCAAAAATTCTCCTCCTCTGTAGCACCATCCAATCCTTTGAAAACTTTCTCGTTTCTAATTGCTTGATCTGCATTCAAGTTTTTAATAAACATGCGTCTGCCAATTACGTTGAGGATTTGTAACTGCCGGGTCGTGATACTTGAGAGAAGTTTAGGGATCTCAAATGAGATTGCAGTAGAAACTTCAAAATTGGATCCAAACAAAGATCTCATCCAATGAAGTATTATATTCGCCACATAGTTGGGGAAAGACTCTTTGAAGGCCAACAGTGCAGCCACAATGTCCCAAATAACTAATGGGCTATTCCTCCTATGTTCATGTTGTTTGAAGGACGATAAAATATTAAGTCCCCAGTTTATCAGTTCACTCTTAGAAGAATCAGCAATTTCTTCATCTTCAAATTCTAGATCCATACTCAAAGAACTGCCCAGCTGCTGCCCTCCAATCCAAAGAAACTCAACAGCAGCTTTTAGAATCCTGGGTAATATTCCACATCTATCAGCTCTCAAGTAGGAGAGTAAATGCGAGAAACATGCTTAAGATAGTTGTGACATGTTCATATGACACTTTCAGATGCACCAGTACAGCATATAGAAAACAGAGAATTATTAATTCAAATAAAAAAGGGAAGGTAAAGAACTAAAAAGAATTAGAAAGAAAATATCAAAACATATATGATATATCTAAACTTAATTGATACTATGTGTTGTGATAGAACATGATAATGAGATCTAACCCATATAAGTGACCCTATACGGTGAAATGAAGGCATAATTGTTGTTATATCAATATCTCAAAAGAAAAATAATAGTTGGACTGACAATAAAACATAAAGTCAACATTCTGTTAATGGGTAAACATGAAAAAAGAATTGTTGCCTTACTTGAAAATTCTATTGTTCCTCTACCATTGAAAATATACCAAGAAGGAAAAATAGAAGCTTGTAACAATGTAAAGGGAGCATTAGATAAAACAGACCTTGCCTCATACATCGGATTCAGCATAGCAGTGTCAATACTGTGGGTCTGAAAGATCATAAAAAGACTTACAGAGTTAGTAAAAGCACTGATGAACTAGCATCAATATATACTTAAACAAATCCTAGAAAGTAAAGGTTAGAAACCAACTTGAGACAAATAAAGTGATGAATGACGAGAAACAGTAGCAAAAGGATAAATAAAAAAGAGGCCATAGGAAAATTATGATACATTCAATAAGGAAAGCAACTATCTTCTGTTCATAATATAGTACATAGCAAGAAACTGAGGGCCAGAAGCAATACAGAACAGACAACTTTTATTTTAAAAAATCCACAGAATATACTCAACACAGAGAAAGAGAGACATGAAAGATGAAAACTACTGCAGGATTGAGCATACCACTGCCATTGCCAAATTTCCGGGGGATATTGCCAGACCAAAGCATAAATCATAAACACCTGGAACCTGCAACAAAGAGAACTTTCTGTTTATCAATAATGAATGAGCACATGTGAAAAAATAAATGTAAGTAGTTACACCATACATCAGAAGGGCTTCTCAAACCAGGAATATTTGACGGAAGAGGTGCTTCACTTAAGATACTTTCATGTAAAGTCCAGCTCCGGATAGAGCCATCCTGGATTTCATTATTCAAATGAACAAATAGTTTATTTAAAAGCAGATGATGAAATATTTTGGATGTTGAGGAATTATCATCAGCAAAAGTATCAAATAAGCATGAAAGATGGCATGAACGAACACATTATGTGAAATGTTTATATTGCTAAGCTTGCAAACGATGTTGAGAGGATAAAAGAAGCAAAAAAGAGTATGAGATAGCACATACCCAATCAGGAGCAATATGATGTGTCATAAAAGGGAATCCAACTTTTCAAATTGAACAATCTAAACAAAAATTTTACTCCAACTAAGCTCCAAAAGCTTATATTGCCTATTCTCCATGAATTAGCATAGGATTCCCTTCAACTTTAAATTTAATTTTTTTCTATAAGCTTCATACTTGTTTCAAGTGGAAGAAATGGAAATATCATGAATATTCTCAAATAATGGACAAAAACAGGAGATATGATGCCTTGAGAAAATGACAGAAGGTAGTTAACAAATCTGACCAAAACACAATTCTGGATGATATTGAAACAGACAACAATACAGGATAATTGGCTGTTGTAATGACAAATCTTTACAAAGCATAGTTGTAAACCTCCTCTCAAACAAAAAGACAATAAAGCATTATCCTTCCCTTTTAGGAAGTTAATTTAAATAGCAACTAGGTAAAACATAACTTAGGTATATTTGACACACACCTGGCTGCAGCTGTATAAACAATTTCCACCAAATGCCCAAGCTAATCCCGTAAGCTGGAATATTTTTAAGAAGAGTTAGAGCAGATAATTCATGAAAAAGATTCATCACTAATACGAACTTACAATGTGATCATGAGCATTAAAACAGCCTGCTTTCTCAAATTCGTTAGAATGTAAATCACCAATCCAGACTTCCATTAGTCCAGATCCTTGACCGATAGCTAGGAGCACTTTTCCAGGAGATTCAGGGGGCAAACAGATAGAAAGCACAGAAACCATGGTACTATCTATAGTTGTAACCTATATGAAATGAGGAAACCACAAAAATAAAAAGAAAGAAATCAAATTCGTCTTCAATCAAAGAAAGTGAAAAATAAAAACATGATCTGTGAAATAGAATAAAATAAAAACCTCTTTCAGCAGATAAAAAGGTAAGCAATTAGTTTCTGATGACTTCACCACTTCACTAGCATATGCCTTCCAGATTTTGACACTGAATAGATTGAGAAGTAAATAAATTAATTAAAAAATAATTCAACCATCAGAGCATATCAGTATGCAAAAGTCAAGGAGTCAATGGATAGCTGTGAAAATATTATAATGGCACCAAGGGCCAATGCATAAACACTTCCATATTACTCAATAACAACAAGTAACGGTGTATTTGAATCAAGTCAAGTCGAACCCAAGTAATGCTATCTTGAGCTCGACTCGATTCAAACTACAAGTACTTGAACTCGAGTTCAAGCTTGAGTATCAATAAAATAAAATAAAATAAAATTTTATTATTTACAAATATGTTTTATTAAATATATTTTTATAAAATTATATAATATATTGTATAAATACTCAGTACTAATGGTCTGCTTAAGTAAGACAGGGTTAAAGAAGACACCCAATTCAAAGCAAGAGGCATGTTTATTTTTCATTCAATAACTCTATTAGGAGTTCGTAATTTGCTAAAGCTAATTAAATTGTCAGACTCAACCGTGCACAAAACATTTCTGCAAGCCAAGATAAACCTATGTGAATATCAGAAACAAAATTGTATAGTCAAGGCCAACATTTTTCATCAGCATACTTGCTTACCTGCCATTAGAACTCCCTGTAGCTAGGAGAAGTAGTGGGTCTGAACCATCATCAGGACAAAACAATGCCCAACTTATAGCTGTTATCCAGAAATCATGTGCCTGGATAAGTCCAATAAGTGAAGCAGAAATAGGTTGCCTACTACTCAAATTAGTATAGCATTGTGGCTGATCAAATCTCCAGAATGATATTCTGCCAGATTTCCCTGCAACAGCGAGTAAAGAGCAGTGGCTTGGCGGGTTATGAGCAAAAGTTTCTTCTCCTGAGGTCAATAGAAACATGGGCGACCAAGCTACAATAAGCGAAGACAACATTGCACTACGGGAAGCAAATTGCTCGGCTGTTATTAATGGTAGATTGCAAAGTTCTGGAGTTTGTTTTGCACGCTTTTTCCCGGAGCCATGTCCATTATCCTTGTTCACCTTTTGGGGTTCAATCTCAATCTCAATCGCAAGAGTCTGAATACAAGTTTTGGAAACCAACCAAAACTTCAGAATATCAACAAAAATAAAATAAAAAGCATCTTGATTTTATAAACAGTAAATTAGATTAGAAATAGATAATTAAGCAATCGGATAAAAACTAATTAGTGATTAATTTCTTTAATCTAGCGCAAATAACAACACAGATTCTTGATAAAAATGAGAAACTCCAACAAAAAGTGTACATTACAGTCAATGCCTTCTGTCTTCTTGGCCTTTTTCCCTGCTTTGAAACAAATGTTGGCTCGATTTCAGCATTCCTTTGATCTTCCTGAGCTTTAGTAACAGGATTCTGGAAGCGTAAACCCAGGAATAAGAAGATCAAAATGGGAAGCTCAAGATTAAGCCCAAAGAAAAAATAACCAAAATGTAAAATAAGAAAAGGGTAACATATAAATGATCCACATATAAAAGGAATTAAGGAAAAATAAATTATTTCAATCTACTTATTAATCAATGGGGAACTAAAGAAATCTTACATCTGCAATTTCTGAAGATAAAAGCTCCGGTTCCTCAAAAAAATTGGCGCTTAAAAGATAAGAGCAAAGCATCTCAGAAATATCCATAACCTATAAGAATAAAGAAGAGGTTGCTACTAATGGACAGGAAAAAAGCATGCACATACGAGAGTCAAATATAATTTAATAACAAAAGGAGTTTACACTGTTTACTAGAAATCGTGGAAGATCTTAGATGCATCAATAAATTGAACTAAAAAAGTGATTGATTGAGGAGCAGAAAATTTATGTACAACCAACATTTTACTTGAATATTTCCAAGGTATACGGAATTTAGGCAGGAAAAAAGAGACATTTCATCAAGTGCTATTGCAATAAAATGTTTTTGCCCTTCCAAGTCCCAAACAACAAATGAAAAAAAAAAAAAAAAAAAAAAAAAAAAAAGAGGCTGAAAAAAGAGAACCTGGAACAACTCTTCCATTTTCAAAATCCCACCCCCCACCCCCACCCCACCCTACGAAAAAAATAAAAAAGTTTCAAGATTTACTTGTAATTAAGAATACCTATCCACTTTGAGAATGTCCTCAAACATTCCCAGCAGATTCATATACAACTAGTTTTAACAGTTAAAACTTACTTAGGTAACTTAGTTTATTTAAAACATACTATTTTGCAGGTAAAAAGTAGAACTTGTCATTTATTACGTACGAACATGTCACCCACACAAGCGCAAAAGCCTCAGAATAGCAAACCTACATACCTCTATCCACTCTGAAGAAAACTCACAATAAGGCATACGATAAATTTTAGCACGTCCTTCAGTTGTGCAAACAGCAAGCAAACAACTGCACCAAGTATATCAAATCACAACAGATTTAGCATATGTTACAAAATCCATATTAATAACAAAGATGCATGTAGATATCATAAACCTACTTACCCAGCATTAGGAGCAAATCCAATGGGAGACCAGGAAATCGACCGAGCACAAGGTTTAACATTTCGATATAAACAAGTGGGTAACAAACATGGAGAGCGTAAATCTACCATAGGAGATAAGCAAACAAAGTCACAATCAGCAATTCAGCATGCACAAAACAATAGGGGAAGAATGAAATAGCACTAAATTTGAGAAATCAACAACAAAACATTCATCACAATGTGAATTCCACCTTGTCGATCGACGACTCCGACGGGAAAAGGATTGCTAGGGGGCAGCGTAATGAGTCCTCGAGGTCCGAACTTAGTGGCGGGTTTCTGACAAATTCATAATCAATAACAGAGTGATTCATTCTGACCTCCATAGCCAAAACTCCTAACATACGAATGGAACTTCAAAGAATCCAATTCGAAAAAGGTAGTGACAGTACCATAATAGTTACGATGTGGCCGGAGGCGACTGCGACTAAGTTCTCGCCGGACCAGGCGACGGCATTGGGGTAGTGCGGCGACGCCACCAGTGTGGCGGCCTCGAGCCGCGGCGGCATTTTTGGAGGGAAAATAAATAATAAATAAAAAAGAGCAGAATATTTGAGAGAAGAGGAGAGAGGACGACCAGGGATCGAAACCTGCGAAGAGATAATCAAATGTTTATGTCCGACACAATTGCCATTTGACAACCCTAGTTTAGGCAAGTTCAACCCGACCCGATTTAAACCCGATTTCATCAATTTTTGGGAGCTGTAAAACGGTAAAATTAAAAAATTAACTGGTATCGAAACCGATTTTGGTCAATTTACCAGTTTGAACCAGGAAAGGAAAAAAAATCTAATTTATTTGGAAGGGACTTTTTTTTGGAAGGTGAATTCAGCGTTATCACATATCATTCTGATATATAATACGCTGAAGGCAGGAACTGTGAGGAGAGAAAAACGAAGTTAGGAAGCTGCTTCCAGAGTCATGTCAAACTGTGAGGAAAGAAAAATGAAGTTAGGAGTTGCTTACAGAATTATGCCAACCCATTTTGAGGGGAAGAATGAAGTTGTGATGCAAGCAATCTTAGCATCTAAACTGAATGCAGGGGATGTGAGTAGGGGAAACACAAAATTGATTGCAGGAGTTGTGGAGAAGAAAAGCACGAAAGTTAATGCAGAGATTGAGGGGAGGGGAAGTACAAAATTGGGGAGTCGCTTGCAATAGTACCTATTACATTGAAAGTATAAGTGTGAGGAGTGGAAGAACGAAAGGAACCGTTTGTGGAGTCCTATCATCTTACACTTTAAATAGACAAAATTGACAAATGTATGAATTAAACCCCCGACTTCTTATTGGCCCTCTACACGTCACAACTGTTAGGACATTGGCTCGTTATTTGGAAATTTTTGTAGCACCGATGTTTATAAGCAGTAAAATTTAGGGGACAAAAATAAAGAGAGAACAAATAGCAAGTATCACGAAATTAGGGGAAAATGATATATAAGTGTAATTTCTGAAACTATAAGAAATGAAGAAAGTTTAAAGAGAATATGTTAATGATGTTTTGATTTCGGAAAAATAAAAATAAAAATCATACATACAAAGAAATTGCTTTTTTGGTCAAGATAATGTTTTAAAATCCAATTTACAATTTTTTTTTTTTTAGTCAATCAATATATGAATTATGGCTCACACAATGCGGGATGAGACTCTCGACAATACAACAATGACCCGAATTTGAACCGATAAGTGCAAACAACACATTTACCCCCAATACCACAACATGATAATACTGACACAAGAGTACGTAATAATAGTAATACTATCTCAACTTCCATGGCATTGTCAGCTTTTTAACTTCAACATTCAGAATCGACCATATCTCAACTTCCATGTCATTATCAAAATACATGAAATTCACCACATAGAAATCCTTGTTCTCAAACAGTATGAAAACATGTCAACTTATTCCAGGCACTGAGCACCTTTGCAAGACTTAAAAGTTCCAGCCCAACTGAGTTTATTCATGAGTCTTCCGGAAATCGTTTTCTTCAGAATTTTTTTCTCACCAGATGCAAGAGATAAAGATTCCTCTGCATCCAGGCATTAATTTCTGGAATTGAACTGCTTCTTAAAGCATCAAGTATCCTTCCATTCCATGCTGCTTTGAATCCTTCACTGGCACGGCAAAGCTCCTGATGGAGAAGTTGCTTAGGGGCCTTCTCCATAAGATCAAAGACTATTTTGTACCAGTGAGTACACAATGTTAAACGTCCAACTATGTGGACAAGTTCATCTTGCAACTTCTTTAATTACTTTCTGAAACCTGCATAACAAAACTGAAGAAACTGGGATATCTATGGTTCCATCCTCATCAACTGGAATCAGATCCTTGCTCGCAAACCTTGGTGGGATGCCTCTATCCATACACCAAAACTAGCTCACCATTGGCAAGTGTTCCTGGTAAGACTGTAAAATTGGCAAATCCAGACCATGGTGAACTTGAAGAGGTGGAGGAACTGGAAATTCCGCCATCATCAAGTAAAATAAATAAATTTCTGAAGAAAACAAGTTCCCGGAAACCTGAGATTTGCTAGTTAGGCCTGTACTGTGGGGGGTCTTCTCCGAGCAGAAGAGACCTCAAGATGGCTTCACACACTGCACTATCATACACGAGCATGTGTCCACCGTCAGGGACCTCATGGTACCGGATCCATGGCAGCCTTTCTGAAACGTATCTCTGCAGTTTAACCGGGACAACCTTGTCCTCGAATCCTTGCCAGATATGAACAGACGATTCATTTTCAGGGTAAGGATTCGTGAGTTCCATCGGTTCAAAGTCCCATCTACCAAAGGCCACTATACAGTCCCGGCGGATGGAATCAAAAACTTGACGCTGTTTGAATCCATTCTGCAAATGGATGTAAGTTCAACAACAGAATCAATCTTCCATACAACATAAATGTTTAACCAACTACCATCCATAAATGCTTTCTTTAACAGATCTGAAATGCTTAAGGAACAATCTTATACTACAAGGGAAAAATTACCTGAGCAAACAATTGGTATCCTGGAGTATTAGTCAAGAACTCTAGGTCCTTTGAGTTGAAAAATGCAGGGTTCTTATCAAGTACATTTGAAGAGGGGAACACTTTCTGAGTCAACCACCAATGTAGCAGGCCAGGAGTATGTCGGCAGAGCCAGATAATCCATTTGCTAAGGTTCTTCCTGTAGTCATCCTTTACCAAATCTTTAGGGAGGGTGCGCCATTTGTAATTGATCATTGGAACTATAAGTGCAGCACCTGCTAACCTGAATATTATTTGATAATCAAGTTAAATCTCACATTAGTTTAATCGCCTCAGAAACGCTTCAAAGTACAGCGAGTGAGCTCTTACCGGTGTGGTAGGCGCTTCAGGCAACTCCATACAGGATAACAGCCCAAAGAAATTCCCATCACATAGAATTTGGGTCCTAATTCTAGCTGATCAGCTATTTCCTCAATATCTGTGGCTTCACTTTTTACAGATCGTTTTGGATTTGGATCGCTATCCCCATATCCCGCGCGATCAAACAAGAGGATGTATATTCCCAATGCATTCATTAGTTCCTGGAGACTATAACACAATGAGTTTGTTCTACATGATTAATCTTTTCAAACAAAGCTACGTCCCACAGATTGTAAGGTCAATTACCATCAAGTAAACATAACAATTTTACATTTTACAGTACTTACATTTTCAATCAACAGCAAGTTACAGAAAATTTATATTTAAAATAGTGATTTCAAGATGCTCCTGCATAGATAAATCATCAGCTACTCTACCATTAACATACATGAACATAAACAGAGTGAAAACACTACAAGTAAAGCTTCTTGATTTGAACAAAAAAAAAAAAAAGAAAATTTGTTCAGGATGATGCATGGTTGAAGGATTACTCATTGTTAGCAAACTCATAATCAAGAAAATCACCAATGCATTATCCATATTATCAGTGCTTGCAAATCAAAAACGTTGACCATGGCAATCAACACTAATCGAAGGCGCTCATGGCAAGCTAAAAAGAATACTCAAAACCCAGAAAAACCTTAAATCCGCCGAACGAATTAGATGGATTCCAAAGATTTTCATACCAGATAAAAGAGGGGAACACTAAGAAAAAATCAGATCAGCGGCCAAAAAAACACAACTCAACTTGTTCGTACCTCGGGTGCTAAGAAGTTCATCTCTTTGGAGCTGCCAAAGCCATGAACGATAATTATCCTGTAATTTGACTGGTCCTTCGGGACTCCTACTTCTTTATATGCCAAGTGTCTTCCATCACTGAGCTTGATTCTCGGCGATTTAACAACATCAGGGGCAGGGAGTAGATCCACTTCTTGTGATTCATCATTTGTCACGTCGGAAGGAGAAGGCAGTGTGGGCTGATGATTACTCAATCCCAAACAACCTCCCAAACAACCCATCAACGTACCAAACACCCTCCTAAAAACCATGCCTGGAAAAAAACCAAAAAACGAAAAAACATCAAAAACCCAGAGTAAGTTGCGAATTTCAACATCAAAAGAAGAAATCCAAAGATGGGTTTTTGAATTTGTTAATTCTCTCGTTTGATTAAGCTCACCTGACCCTACTTTTTCAGCAGAAAGGTAGTATTATTGGGAGGATTTGAAGAGCTCCCCAGAAGTGGAAAGTGTATCAGGAGAAGAAGAGGAGTGTAAACATTTGGAGAACTCTTGGCCACACTATAATTATAAAGGGACCTTTGAAAAATACCGATCTCATCTCATCCGTACTTCGTGGCTCGGTAAATCCAATCCCAATTCGAATTCACCCCTCCTTCAACTTTTGACTTCAACAACAAACACTGTTCCATTGATTGACATTTGGCATTGTTCCTTCTTTCTTGCTCCTTAATCCTTAGGCCATAAATAATTTTGGCAGATGGGCTTCTTGTTTCTCTTCTCCTTCTGCTTCTGTCCTATTTGATCAGAGAATGATGTTCTGGAGGGAAGAGGAGAGGAAGACGTGGGAATGTGAAGGTTGTGATTGAAATTTTTTGTTTTGTGGGTTGTGGACTTTGGAGGGTGAGTCATTCATAATATATTGGGGAAAGCATAATATCTTTGTTTGGTATATATCGAGGAATATTTTCTTTTCTTTATCCCCTTCACAAAAGCAACTCATACATATTGGATCTTTGGTTTAACTAAATTTTATGGATGTTACATTGGTTTGGAAGACGTCTTTTGAAAATATATTATTTTAAATACAAATTTTTTAAAAAATTTTAAAACTTCAATGTATGTATTTGATTATTAAAAAAATATCTCAAGTATGGGCTATGTAAATACTCCATCAGTCCATCCTATCCAGAATAAAATCAGTTGAGGTTTTAGCCACACAAAAAAAAAAACATAATATTTTTCTCAACTTACCCTTGCCTTAATTTATTTAACTAAAAGTTACTTAGTAATAATCTAACTGAGTATTAATTTGGATTGCAATAAATTACAATATTCAAGGGTTTTTTTTTTTTTTTGTGGTCATTTACTTAGTTTGTTTGAAAAACTCTAAAAGGGCTTTTGTTTTATCGAAGGAAGTAGTTTTGGTTTTATTTTTATTCACTAAGGACATATTAGTCTTTCCATAATGCGTGTTATCACATTCTGGAAAGTATTGAGATGTGGTTTAAGATATGGTTTAAACTATAATTTGAGATGTTGTATGTTATTACATTTTAGAATGAGTTAGAAACAATGTTTAAAAATGTGTTTTAAACTTAGGTTTAAGATATGGTAGGATACCATAGTTTAGAATGAGTAGAGAAGCAACATTTATAGTTGTTATTTAGGACTGTCAATGAAAAACGGGTTGAAGTTTGAGATGTGATTTGGATTATTGTTTTTCAAATTCAGTTCCAAAATACATTTTAATTGATGTAATTTCAGACCGAAGAGGTCAAACAACATTTTATTATGAACCCTACCAAATTCAACTCAAAATGCATTTTGGAATGCAATACCATACAATGCCTTTGTCCAATTGAAATATAAGGTCTTGTTGTCTATTAAAACCTTAATCAACTCTGTTATCTACCTTATTCTCTTCTTGATTCGTTTTTATTTTATTTTCAACCCTATAAAACATTACCAATAAAAAAATATTGTAAAACATAAAATGTGTTTTAAAACTAGATATTTCCACTACCATATAGTGAAGCATCCTAAACTTTTAGATCATCTACTACACTTTTATAGTATTTTATTTGTGTGCCGCATTTAATATGACACCATTTTATATAACCAAATGGTATTGTTTTATTATAATTAAGTATAATACTATCCTTTTTTATATATACAAAAATATGACACACAAGTGACAAAAAACATTCGTTGAAAAGAAAATATTGTACATATTATACATATATAATTCAATTCAAGGTGTTGGAAAATGAAGCAAATCTAAAATCCAAATCAAGCATCACTTTATAGCAAGTTCGATTGGACCATAACTATATTGAAAATGAATCACCTAACAAGTTTAATTGGACCATGGAGATTGTGATTGTAACCTATTATTGTGCTAATAATTAGATTGGACTCGTGTGGCTGGAGCGAGGCTACAACGTTTGTATCTCAATTGTTAGTGGACGATTTCCAGGGCTCTTAATATATTTCCTTACATTTCAAAAAGATTGGACTCATGTGTAGTAATTTAATTCAAACAATTGTCATTGGTTGATGGCCATAAAATAGAGAAATTATTTCATGCACTCATTGCATATGACGCTGTGCAACCACTATTATTTAAGAGTAAAATTGTAAATTTTTTGCTAAAGTGATAAAAAAAAATATGGGGTTATATTTATTCATTTTAATTATGATTGTTGTGATGCACTAACAAGGTAGATACAACGGTTGTACTTCTTCTTTCCCATTCAAAGAGTCAAGTTTCAATTTTTTTTTGTCACATTAAAATAATCCACTTTGAATTTGTTTCCATTCTATATTCTTACTAATATTAGAAATTGTCGTTCACAATTAACCATGACTAATAAAATAAGGAAATAAGTAAAAAATATGATGTTAAAATACTCATTTTATGTATTGTATCTCATAATTCATTATAAATTGTACATTTATCAAAGCAAAACCTTTTGAATGGGATGGAAGGGCGGGAGTATAAAATATTTCACAAAATGGACCACATCAACGTTGTTTACTCAAAAATAGTTCGAAATTATTAAGGGTATTATCGAATTTCATATTTTAGTTTATATTGAATTAGTATATATTGTAAATATTAAAAATAACATAGGAAAAAGTTACATTCGTGTTAGAAAATCATTCAATCATTGAATTTTGACTTATACGCATTATAAGTGCAATTACATAGCCCAAATTTAATGACACCAAATAATTCTTTCAACGATACTTCCGTCTCACTCTGAATCACAAAACTAGATAGATATTATACTTTAAGGTGCATAAGTTTTACCGGCTACTGCTTAGAAAGGTATCATTATTATTGAATTATCTCCTAAAATACCAGTGAATAAAAAAAATTTCTAAAAAAAAAACCAAATTACATTTGTTCCCTTAAATTTATCTAAATTACAGAATTAATTTTATATTTTGTAAAATTTTCAAAAGGAACATTTTATAAGGTTGAGGATTAATTGATAAAAAGAAAAACGTGAAATAACCACAAACTTTGGGTAACTTTAATTTTAAGTTTTATTTATAAATGTATAATAATTCAAAAAAATATAACTATTTATTTAAATATGAAATATTCTTTTTTACATATAAAATATATTAATTATATGAATATTTGATTTTACATCACTTGTTAGTTTCATCAAATTACAGTAAGTATTTGTAAATGTAAACGAATTTGAAGAGATAAATGTAATATATCCAAATAAAAGGCTAAAATTGAAAAGCTTTTTGAGATCATAAATTGAAATGATTAAAAAAATTAAAAAAGAAATTTTTTGAGATTCGATTTCACATTTCAGGCCTTTCTTTGTACAATTGAGGAAGCTTCTTACTCGTATAGTTCTTCGCTTGTTTTTAAATTTTCTTCCAACTTCTATCTATACATATATAAATATATATATATATATATAATTTTAGAAAATATTACGGTCCATTCCGCGGAATTATTCACTAATAAGGCGATATGATAGGCATTCGTATAAGCTATTGTCGGTGACTGAATGATTCTGTTATGTGAAAAAGATTGTGGCCTTATTCAAAATTTTCAATATACTCCTTTCTTTTCATTATAAAAGTCTAATTTATTTAAGACCTACCATTTTCATAAGTTTTATAATGTAGCTCCTAAAATAAGTAATTTTTCCATAATTTTTTTCACTTTTGTCATTACTTTTAAAATACAGGTGGATTATGAAAAGTAAACGAGTCTCGAACAAAAAATTTATTTGTAGATATGGTTCTAACTGGAGGAAAGGAGTAATAAATACTACTCCCTCAATTCTATTCTTACAAGATTTCTATTTGAAATGTAAAATTTATAATGTGTCTTAAAATAGAACGTATAAAATATGTAATTTATCACAAATTTGTTCATTTGTATCCTTAATTTAAAAATATTGGTTAATTTTGAATAGTACATTATTACATTAATAAAGGTATGAAAAATAAATGAATAACTAAGACGTTTGTACGAAGACGAATTTTATTTTTTATTTACAAAAAAAATTGACTACTTTTTTTATGGGCCCCATTTGTAATGGAAGACAAAGAAATGCAGCTTCTTTCTTTCTTCTTAGAAATGCAACTTCTTTCTTTCTTCTTGACATGATTTGTTTTATAATGAACTTGCTTAATTTTTTTTTCCAATGAAAGAGTAATTTTTATAATACTTTTTGTATTATTTCCTAGTATAATATGCATAATTTATAATTAATCCGCAAAGGACATAAATGAAAAAAAAAAACTATGATAATTTATTTTAGGTATTATAATCAAACTTATAAAAAGTTTTTCGAAAACATATGACGTTTTGATGAATGAAGTAATTTTCATCATTTTTCTTTCACCTATGCCATTTATTTTTAAATGTCAAATAATTGCAAATTATATATAATCAATCGATTCAATTATATTACTAATGGTATCAATTATTAAAAAAGTATCAATATAAATTTTCTATTTGGACAAAAAGAATTTTAGAAAACAATATTCTTCTTTCATTAAGTAGAAGATAATAAATAACTCCCTCTGTTCCAATGCCTAAAATAGTTAATTTGACATCATTTGTTCCAGTAGTATCCTAACATTTTAATTATAGACTAATTATGAACCACACATGATTATATAGTAAAGTTAGAATGAGTAAAAAAATATAAAGTTAACTCTTCTAATGGAATAAAGAATGTTTTTCAAAGTAGACTGTTATGGTAGAACGGAAAGAGTATTATTTTTAACTAGAAAAGACAAAAGGTAAATAAGTAAGTAAGTAACCTACTAAATGAGAAGGACTGGTTTATGGGGTTTGTAGTATATTTTAAGGAAATTGTTATTCATAGGAACAACTTTACTATTTGCAAGAACATTTTTAAAAAATTTTGTAGTGAAGTTACTGAAATACCCTTTTGTGTTTTTTACCCAAATTTTTTGCCTTGCTTTTGTGTTTTCGGTCGCTGCTTGCATTTTTGTAAAATGTCGCCACAGGACGCCACCATTTTTGTAAAATGGTGGTGTAGAAAATCTAGCTCACGCCGAGCGACATTTTCTAGAAATGCCACCACAAGACGCTACCATTTTTGTTTAGAGAAAATCTCACCCAAGTCGGGCAAGATTTTCTAGAAAATCTTATTCATGTCGGGCGAGATTGTATAACAGACAATAATTTTGAAAAAAATCTCAACTTTAAGCAAAAAAAAAGTGTAAATTGTTTACTTACAATGAAATATGAATCGTTCTCGTGGATATTTTGGTAAGTGAAAATTTATGTTGGTAGTTTTTCTTCAAAATATAGGTAAGAATATTTTTGTCTTTTCAATACTAGAAATTTTAAAAAGTATTCTGTGAATAGTAAGACAGGTCATGTTTATAACATACCCCTATTTTAAATGATAGACTAATCAATTGTATAAGATAGATTTATAGTTTTTTTTTTCTTTCTTTTCTTTTTTGGGCCAATTGAACATCATTATAAGTATGATTCCAAGTGGAGTGGCTCATGTTAATTACTTAAAAAAATTCCTAACTTTTTTTTCATTTTGCCTATTATCACTCATTTTAGTATTATATTATACTGTCCATATCCTTAGAAATTTGACCTAAAGACTTGTAAGACATGAAATGTGTTTAACAAATATGTCTTGAATTTATAATTATTTTTTATTAAAAATATAAAAATGAACGGTATTAAAAATGTAACAAAATTATCATAAAATAAAAATACGTTTTTAAAATGTACTAGTATTTTGATTATTTGATAAAATAAATGAGATTCCTCTAAATCTTTGAAGAATCCAAAAAATTAGTTGATTTAGATCTGGAAATGATTTTTATTGTCTCATGACGAATTACTCATAAGCAGGGACTCGATTTTTTTCTCCTGCAATTTCTTTAATATTTATGCGTAGGTTGGCAGAATCTTACAGGATGACGCCCCACCTTTTTCCTTCACCTTATCTCCTGTCATTGAGTATTAAAGAGAGGAAAACAACAACAAAAATCCATCATCGAGCAATTATAGATGATTCACATGGAAGTGTGGAACCAATGACCAATTATCTGCAGAGGATCATGCCTCGGATACTAAGAGAATGCTAGGGTAAAGGTTATAACGGTAAATTACATTTACCCTTGGGAGGCTTTGGAAAACAATAAACACCACGTGAGATCCAAACATATAAAAATAAATACTTCATCCGGGTTAATTTTGGACTTTTACCTCATAATCGACTCATGAATAATTGTATCATTAGACTATTTTAATGGAACAGATCAGTCTGCACTTTAAATAAGCAGAACCCCCGACCTATAGCTGACCGACTCTCTATGCATCACAGTCGATAAAACACAGGCTCCGTGAAAATTTTAAATTCAAGAGTAGTTGGTTCAATTACTTGTCATAGCACTAGTTGAGTCACGTATTATTATGGCATTATTGAATTTGTCAGTGTTAGACATTTCTTTAAATTATTAACATTACAATTTTATATGAAATGTCTCATTCCAATTAACAAGACAAAAGGAAATAATTGACTACATTGTATTCTAAAAATGTATTGTCACAAAGATTTAATTAAGAAGATAGTAGATAGAAGAGATAATTAAAACTCTTATAAGATAGTGTGAATGCAAACATTCAATTTATGAAAGTAAATCATGGAGTATATTAATTTTGTTCTAAAACTAGTGGGGTCACAAGTATACAACTAACAAGATAACACAGATAATTAAGACTTTGGTAATTTTAGTTAGTAGAGGTTTTTATTGTATCAAGGCTTTGTTTGATAAAGCTAAAATTGAAAAAATGAAATTTGAAATTTGAATTTATTAAACTACTTTGTTTAATAAAAACTAAAGAATGAAATATAAAATCTGAAAATCAAAGTTTGAAATTTGAAATCTAAATCTTACTTTGTTATTGAGAATAAAAATAATTTATTTTATTTTTTGAATCAAATTTAATTATATTTTTAATAAAATTAAAAAAATAATTAATAAAAAATATTTTATCTTTACATAGTTATAGAATTAAATTAATTTTTTTTAAATCAATTGATAAAATTTTAAAATATCAAGGGCATAAAATAAAATTAAATAGATAAAAAGAAATGAGAAAATTGAAAGAGAAGAAAGAAATTTTTTAAAAAAATATGAATGCAATTTAGTTAAGTGATCACTAATCACTTAATTTGTAGGCAATAATTACATAAATTTTCAAACTTACTTAATTATTTAAGTTATTCAGGTTTCCGTAATCAAACACACTTAATTGATTCGTATTCAACACAATTACCGCAAGGGGAACTCCCCTGCGGATCACCTGGCTTGGGTGGCTTCCTCTTCGCAATTGGTATGCATCACATCATTTATCTTTTTCATACTTCATTTTAGGCAAACCTCTTACTAATTCTGTCTTTGAAATTTTATTCAAGATTAATGTGTTCAAGTAAGAAAATTTAACAATTATACTTGTCATTATTAATCTTCATATCATTAGTTTCCAAACCAATAAAAGAATAGGTTAATGTATTCATGAGCACATAATTATTGCAAAAGAGTTGAAGAACTTTAGCCAAAAGTTTCTAAAGCATGCATAATTAACCCCAGCTATTGAATTTCAAGTGTTATATCTTGTTTAAAAATTTTCTGCTGCATATGAAAATACGCAAGTTAAACAATTTAAGACCGGCTAAACACAACAATCCCTACATAGTCCTTGAATCTTTTATTTTCATGTTAGAATTCTAATTGGCCTAAAGAGCTCACGTTTGTATGAAGGTGGTAGGATACCATAGTCTAGAATGAGTAGAGAAGCAACATTTATAGTTTTTATTTAGGACTGGCAATGAATAACGGGTTGAAGTTTGAGATGTGGTTTGGATTATTGTTTTTCAAATTCAGTTCCAAAGTACACAAATTCAGTTCCAAAGTACATTTAAATTGATGTAATTTCATAACAAAGAGGTCAAACAACATTTTATTATGAACCCTACCAAATTCAACTCAAAATGCATTTTAGAATGCAATACCATACAATGCCTTTGTCCAATTGAAATATAGTATTGTAGGTCTAGTTGTCTATTAAAAACCTTAATCAACTCTGTTATCTACCCAATGCGAGACAGGTGATGAACACAATCCACATGACATACTATTGAAATCATATAGAATAATTTACGTGGTGACAAAATTGAAAGGAAAAAAAAAGTTGACTAATTGAAAATCCCAAATTTGTCTACGTTGAGTTGGTTGTGGTCAAAATTTGAATGATGGACAACAAGAAGATGGAAAATTCAAGTTTGTGGAGTTAAGAGAAATAATTTTAAATTCGGGGACAAAAGTGGGATATGATGCCAAGTTTGGGGTACTGAAAATAAACAATTTAAATCCAGTGACGAAGTTTCAACATGAAGGCAAATTTAGGGACCAACGAAGTTATTATGTATTCTTTAAAAATGTCATATTCGAACCTTGCTTCAATGCAAACAATAAACGAAGTTCTAAATTTATCCCTGTAACAATAAATTGAGAAAGAGAATATTTTTATTAATAAAAAACACAAGTTAGTGTATCAAATAATTGAAATAGAGGAAAAAGTATAACATTAATTAAGGGTAAATATGACAATTTTTTTTTAATTTGTGTATTTTTATTTTTAATTTTTGGTTTCAACAACACTTTTCTAAAGGACAGAGGGAGTAATATAGGAGAAAATTAATGTTAGTTAGGAAACCATTCAATCAAATTGGAAAACTCCAAACTTTTGCCTTCCACCCTAAATTGAGAGATTGCCTTTATATCTTTCACTCTTTGCTATAGCAAAGGTGAAAGCAAGCTTTGATCTCCCTTCAATATCAGTAAGGAAAACTGACACGTGTTGTCCCAAAATTCAAAATTCAAAATAAATTTTCATAGTGATTAACGTAACAATCACATGAAAGAATATTTTTGGATACTACATATGATGTTACATAAGTCGGTAAATTTTTTCACTATATATTTTAACTCCCTCAATCATTACCCAACACGTGTCCCTGATACACAAGCCCACCTGCCACCCCAAATTGTTCATTTCCCCTCCCTCCAAAATCGTAGGACAAAAGATCATTCCCCTTTTATCTTTGGCCAAAATGTGAAAAGCACCAATTACTCATGCCTTGCTCAAAAGCAAGAATCAAATCACCCACAAATGCAATAAAAGGAAGATGTAACAGCAATAGCATCTGTCACAGTACAATTCCATATATGAACTGAAACCTCCCAAGAATCTTTCAAAGTGAATTCCATACTGAAATCAAAGCACAAAAGCATCTCTATCATTCTTGCTTAGCTGATTAAATGAAAGCAAGAACATTTCCGGGGGAAAAAAAAAAAGCACATTTTTTTCAAGATCTTGCTTTCCCTTTACTAGACTTGGTCAGTCAGTGTACTGTACATACATTTCATTGCAGAACATGAAAACCTCTATCAATGGAAGTTTCTTTAAATCGAATTCAATGTCACTTTTGATCCAGTTTCTAGAAATCAACTTACTTTACATCGATCACAACGAAGCAATACAAGAATGCAGCAGCAGCAACAACACTGAGATTTGCTAGTAATTAGGCCTGTACTGTGGGGGGTCTTCACACACCGCGCTATCATACACGAGCATGTGTCCACCGTCAGGGACCTCATGGTACCGGATCCATGGCACCCTTTCTGAAACGTATCTCTGCAGTTTAATCGGGACAAACGTATCATGATTTTCAAATAAATGATAGAATAATGAATCGTGAGGCATACATGAGGAAGCTCAAAGACTAATATCATAAACGGAAACACATTGAATACGATGAGGAAGTCAGATAGACAACTGCTGCTTGAGAAGAAGATGACACCATGCTTGATTAATAAAATAAGAAAATTGTTATTTACAGGGACAAGATTACTAAATGTAAAGACCATTTTATAATTTTAAATACTGAAAAGACTAAAATGCTAATGCTACCATTAGAGGAATCTTCTCTTCTTTTCCTTTGCGCGACCACCGGAACTGAAAATTGCAGAACTGAAGGTTCTGCGATCGGAAATTGCAAAACTGAAGGTGCCAAATAACATAGCTCCAGAGGCAAGGGTCGTTTGAAAAGATACACCTATTTCCTGCCAAATAAGTTGGTTGTACTATCTCAACTTCCATGGCATTATCAGCTTTTTAACTTCAACATTCAGAATCGACCATCTCAGCTTCCATGGCATTATCAAAATGCATGAAATTCACCACAAAGAAATCCTTGTTCAAACAGTATGAAAACATGTCACTGAGCACCTTTCCAAGACTTAACATTTGGGAAAAACTTCAAGCGCAACTAAGTTTATTCATGAGTAGAACAAAAGAGTTTTCTCCTGGGAAATCGTTTTCTTCAGAAAAATAAAATAAAAAATAAAATAATAATTTCTAAAAAAAAACGATTTCCTGGAAATCCAGCAAGGAGAATAGCAGATGAAAGAGATAAAGATTCCTCTGCATTAATTTCTGGAATTGAACTGCTTCTTAAAGCATCAAGTATCCTTCCATTCCATGCTGCTTTGACACCAAAGCTCCTGATGGAGAAGTTGCTTAGGGGCCTTAGAAGATCCAAGACTACTTTGTACCAGTGAGTACACAATGTTAAACGTCCAACTATGTGGACAAGTTCATCTTGCAAATTCTTTAATTACTTTCTGAAAGCTGCATAACAAAACTGAAGAAACTGGGATATCTATGGTTCCATCCTCATCAACTGGAATCAGATCCTTGCTCGCAAACCTTGGTGGGATGCCTATTCATGCTCTATCCATACACCAAAACTAGCTCACCATTGGCAAGTGTTCCTGGTAAGACTGTAAAAAGGGCAAATCCAGACCATGGTAAACTTGAAGAGGTGAAGGAACTGGAAATTCAGCCATCATCGAGTAAAAATAAATAAATTTCTGAAGAAATTCTTCAGAAAAATTTTTTTAAAAAATTTCTGGTAAAAACGAGTTCAGGAAAAATCTTTTTCTTCAGAAAAGTTTAAAAAGATAAATTTCTGGTAAAAACGAGTTCAGGCAAATCTTTTTCTTCAGAAAAGTTAAAAAAATAAATTTCTAAATAAAACGAGTTTTTAAAAATCGTTTTCTTCAGAAAAGTTTTAAAAAAAAAAAAATCAGAAGAAAAAGCTTTCCGGGAAATCTTTTCCTTTTGAAAAGTTAAAAAGAAATAAATTTCTGAAGAACGAGTTTCTAGCTCTCACTTAAAGAGTTATGATTCCACTCAGGAATCAGATGCTTGTGCCCGCTCGCAGTGCTTAACTTGGTGGGATTCCTTTCCTTCCTCCATCTGCACTCCATAATTAGTCCATCCCTGGTATCATTTGCTCATGATGAACTTGAAGGGGTGGAGGAATTGGAAATCCCTGCGTTATCAGGACAACCCACGAGCTTGTTGGCAAGGATTCACAAATCAGGCAGTTCATATTCCCGGATGAGAGAAATGCTATAGATACCAGAAAGGGAAATGATCAGCTCTTCTATTATCCAGGGAGAATATGGCTGGTAATCCAATCCAGGCTCATGGAGATCTCCAGAAAGTACTACTGTTATGGTGATTACAAGGATGGTCCAACCTACATTCCTCACAAGAAAGACTATGCCCGAGTTGACATCATCGGAGTTGGTTGTTATTCTTCCAGGGATTTATGGACCTGGAAAAGCAAAGGAGGGTGATAAAACTCATGATCTGCACAAGTCCAATGTTCTTGAGAGGCCTAAAATGATTCACAACGAAAAGATAAAGATCCAAAGATGAAGATGGTAGAGCTCATTTGTTCTTCGCTTCAAGGCAAAACAAAGATCTGCACTCAAGACAATCTTGATGTTACGAATTTCACCAAGTTCCTACAAGGGAAGCCCCTGCAGTGTTTAAGCACCATGATCACATCAGGCTGCAGTGGTTGGGTACCGAATGAGGCGTTAGCTCATGTGGTGAGATCAGTTATGGGACCTGGAAAACGTTTCCTTCAGAAAAGTAAAAATAAAAAAGTAAATTTCTGAATAAAAAGCTTCCTGGAAATCGTTTACTTCAGAAAAGTTAAAAAGATAAATTTCTGCAAAAAACGATTTCTACTTCAAAAAGGTGAAAAAGAATACCAACAAATAGATTTCTGAAGTAAACGATTTCCTGTTCTTCAGAAAAGTGAAAAATAAATAAATTTCTGAGTCCTGGAAATCATTTTCTTAAAAGAAAGAAAAAAAAAAATTCGAAGAAAACGATTCTTCATCTTGGCATTTTTTCTGGTTTCACTCTTTTCGCTGAGCTAAACCATTCGTCAGAGATCCTATCTAGTGTTTACTAGAAATCGTTTTCTTCAGAAACCTGCAATATAACCACACCAGGAGCTTTGAAGCTGTCCTCAAACATTTGGTCAAGAGTTTTTCTTGCTCCATTACCACTCCACTGATCACCATTGGCTGTTGCAGGTCATCACTTCTGGCATCATTGGTTGCAATATCGGCGCCAGCGCCAGCAGCACTGTGCACGGGGCGGTCATCTGTGAGAACGAGGAAGCTAAGTTCAGAGCAATGGCATTGGCTAACTTACAGCTCAGTTGGCTAGTTTCTGCAGTTATGATTCTTGTTGCCGCCATTTGCTTCAAAATTTCCAGAAACGCTGCCCCGGGGGACAACCAACTGATTATGAGCAGCTTCAAATCCATCCCTGCTTATAAAGCAGTACATGATCATACAAACCAGTAACATATATTAACTGTAATTGGTAGAACATAGGAAAGTTTTCCTGGAAACCGTTTTCCTCATAAAAGTAAAAATAAATAAATTGCTGAAGTTCAGAAAAGTTAAAAAAATAAATTTCTTAAAAAACCAGTTCCTAGAAACTATTTTCTTCAGAATAGTAATAAAAAAATCTAATCTGTAAATAAAACGCGTTCCCGGAAAACGTTTTCTTCATAAAAGTAAAAATAAAAAACCTCTGAAGAAAACAATTTCCAGGAATTCATTTTCTTCAGAAAACTTTATAAAAATAAATTTCTAAAGAAAAAGCGTTTCTGGAAATCTTTTTGTTCATAAAAGTATAAAATAAAATAAAAATCTGAAGAAAATAATTTCCTGGAAATCATGTTCTTCCTTGCCTATTTGTAGGCATCATTTCACTAAATCAAATTGAATCGAGATTTGGAGTCTGGATACGCGTCGTTGAATTAGTGAGAGAGTCTCACTTTTGTCTGATACAACCTTGATTCTTTGAGTTAGTGGGTAGGCCACACTCTTATCTGCCATATTTGTTGAGTCGTCATTGCTTACATTATCTTTTTTGTCTTATTGTTGAGTCATCATTGCTTACCTCATTTTTTTGTCTTGCAATAAAATTTTATATTTTTACATTTTTATACTTAAAGTTAAAAAAATAAATTTCGTAAAAAACCAGTTCCTAGAAACTGTTTTCTTCAGAAAAGTAATAAAAAATCTAATTTATAAAGAAAACGAGTTTCAAGAAAACGTTTTCTTCATAAAAGTAAAATGAATAACTTCTAAAGAAAAAGATTTCTAGGAATTCTTTTTATTCAGAAAACTTTAAAAAATTAAATTTCTAAAGAAAAAGCTTTTCTGGAAATCGTTTTCTTCATAAAAACAAAAATATATATATATATATATATGAAGAAAATAATTTCCTGGATATCATGCTATTCAGAAAAGTAAAAAAAATCTAAAGAAAAAGCTATTCTGGAAAGCGTTCTCTTCATAAAAGTTTTTTAAAAAAAAAATTTTAATTCTGAAGAAAATGATTCCTGGAAACCGTTTCCTTCAGAAAAATTTACAAAAATAAATTTCTGAAGAAAACGAGTGTCAGGAAATCGTTTTCTTCAGAAAAGTAAAAAAAAAAAAATTAAAATTCAGAATAAAAAGTTTGGAAATCGTTTCCTTCAGAAAAGTTATAAAAAAAAATTTCTAAAGGAAACGATTTCTCCTTTAGAAAATTTTTTTTAAAAAAAGCTGAGATATAACTGTATTCAAGGATAAAGATGGTAGAGCTTACATGTTCTACGCTTCGAGGCAAAACAAAGATTTGCACATAACTCAACTCATTCAAGATTATCTTGATGTTACGAATTTCACCAAGGTCCTAAAAGGGCAGCACAGGGAAGCCCCTGCAGTGTTTAAGCATAATGGAAAGTACTACATGATCACATCAGGCTGCAGTGGTTGGGCACCGAATGAGGCGTTAGCTCATGTGGCGAAATCAGTTACGCTCTCAACTGTCATGAGCTTGTGCTCTAATTTTCCTAGTTCAAGAGTACAGAAGTTCAAAAAAGGGCATCCAAGTGCATAGAAGCTCTCGCACGTACAAGATCAGGGAAGGACTAGGCCACTAAAGGCCTAGAATTAGAAGCCTTGCCTTATTTTAATATCAGAGGCTGTTTTTGTTACTAAAGCCAGTGACCGACCCAAGTCACATAGCAACAACTCTTGCCACCACGACAAGGTCCATGTTTTCAATAGTTAAAAAGTAATTGTGGTTAAATGTGCATCTAAAAAGGGAATGAAGCGGAAAAAGAGAATCCATGTAAAGCCAAACCAGAGGTTGCATTTCTGAGAAAATGGATCAAAATGTTCGCAACGCACCTACTTTGATTTTTTAACAGAATATTAAGTTTGAAACAAATCAAAAAGTGACACAAAAGTTACTAGAACTAATTGGAAGAAAAAAAGGAAGCAAGAGCCAAAATACCTTGTTGAGTAACGTCTTAAGGTCTTCAAATGCAGGCTTTTAAGCCCATTGATGAAATAACTGGAACACAGTAGCTCAGTCTTCCACATTGAATCTGCAAATATGTGACACAAAAGTTGGTAAGGATTAGTGCTCAACACCTTTAAGGTATACCATGAGTTCAAGTTTGTCTTTGGACAAGCGTCAAAAGAGGACCTTCTTAAAAAGCGATTACTATTACATGCCCCCATGAGTTCAAGTTTGTCTTTGGACAAATGACTGTGATGGCCATCATTGGGCATGATATAGGCTTCTGTGGTGGCTGACCCATCAGCAATTTGAGGATTTTCTTGACGAAGTTGCTGATTATCTCCCGGCAAACTTTGTAGGCTGGGATCATCCTACAAATGCCGGAAGAAAAAGGAAAGTAGGATGAATCACCACAGCAACACATCAGGTAAAACATAGAAATTATAACTAGAATTGAAAAACAGAGCAACTCATACTCATCTAGTAAATCAAACAAGAGAAATAAGTGGATTGACTTCTGAATAAGAGAAATATCTTATTCAAGTCTTCAACAGCAGCGACTTCTCCAAATTCTCAAATTTCTTCTTACCAATTGCGAGACATTCCTTACAAAGATTCTTCTTCCACATAGTTGTTCAAAAATCAGTTTCCAGTACTCAAATGCTGGAGTTGAGTAAGAATTGTTTACAACATGCAGCACAATAATACATCTCCAAATGGAGAAAGTTTAACTATGCATCTCCAAATTCGCAAGTAAACTTACTTGGGTATCTCGGAGACGAAGTGGAATTTCTCTTATAAATCGAGAAGGTTGAAGAACCTGAAAACAAGCATGAAAAAATTGAGAGCTGAGACAACCTTGCCCTCCCATTCTGTTATCGAAGATCGGGCACTGCTGTTAGCCTTGAGGTAAACGACTTGCGCCGGTTAGGGCTTTGACGAAGAGCGCGAAGGCGGAGGACAATGTGGAGGGTAGGCTCCTTCCGAATGTTGTCAGCTTGGATTCGGCGTCCTCTAACTGCTGATCGGGCACGGGAGGAATGCCGGATGTTCGCCGGAGCTCTCCACCTCGACCTCGACCTCGAGCGCGATCGTCTTCTCGGTTGAGGAATATGCAGTATTCGGTACTAGTGGAAGTGGAATGAAACGACGAGAGGAGAAAAGAGAGGGAAAATTTGCCTCTTTATAGAGGCTAAAGAAAGCGTTTTCCTAAAGCAAGTTACCATAACGCGCTTTCTCCTATGGCAGGCTTTGTAAATCCAGCCCAATCATGAAGATTCCTTTTGCGTTTTTTTTCGTTTGTTTTTGGGACAATGTTATTTGCATATACAACTTAAAAAATTTAATAAGTGAAAATAACTTCTTTTTTTTTTTAAATAAAAAAACATAAGGTTTAAAACTTTCGCCACAGGACAGCTATTACAGGCTTAATTGGGCCGACCGGCGGTGACGTCATACGCCGGCGGTCGACGTCACTTTCCGTTAGTTTGGACGGAATGAGACTTAGTGAGGTTTTGTATGTCTTTTGAAGTGTAGTGGTGCAGGGGTTCGAACAGGGGATCAAGGGTCAGCTTCTGGGAAATGATTCACTCTTTGTACACCCTGATCCCCCAGGGAGGAACTTCGGATTTCTTGGGTTTTCCCCGAACTGTGGGGTGGTGATACTTGGCTCGACGGTTGGGGCTAAGATAGACCAAGATGGCACGAGACTTCGAGGGGCGGTGTCGCTAAGTTGGCTAAGTGTGGGACACTTGGGATGCGAGTTAGCTTAATTGAAATGAGTTGGCTCGGGTCGGCATGATGGTGGTGCGAAGGGGCGCGGCACGGTGCTGCGACACTTAGCACTGGCTCGCGAGAGTTGGCATGAACCTTGCGAGGGACACGATCAAGGGCTGGAATGGTTCGAGCTCGATGGTTGTGTGCGGGACGGTTATGACTCTGACGGTTGCGGATAAGAGTTGAACGCTGGGGGCAGGCGTAGGCCACGTGGTCCACGTCGCCCACGTTCTGCGATTTAAGGGGCCACTGTGCGGTTGAGCCTAGCAGTTGGGGGATGTCCTCTGCGAGTGGGAAAATGTATTTAAGCCCACGGCTAAGGCAAATGAGGGTAGAGAGAGTTGGCCGGAGTTTGCTTAGCACAGTTTTGTATTGTTTCCTCGGCTTGTGAGTAAAAAGCTAAGGTTGGCCATTGGGCGTAAATTGTGAGTGCATTTAAATTCTGCTAAGTCCTTGGCCGTTAAACCTCCATCGAAGGTTGGCGGAGAATTGCCGGAGATCGGTGGTGTTTGACGGTGGTCGGCGGGAAGCGAAAAATCCCGTGACAACAGCCAAGGTTGAAGAACTTTGTCGGCATGTAGCGAAGGTTTATCGTATTCTTCTTCCCGTTTCTCTCTTTCTTCTTTTTCGTCTTCCCATTTATTTTTTTCTTCTTCTTCTTCTCGATTTTCTTCTTCCTGCAATTTCGGTGATGCAATCATCAATAAACACCTCCCAACCATCTCCAGCTGCCTTATCCCTCTTTGTATTTATGCAGGGTTATCTTTGTATTTTCATTCTTAAGTGGTACATGCATTTAGTAAAATGGTACATACAAATAACAGTTTCCTAATTTTTTATATCGATTGGCCCGTTCTTAGCAATTTTGATTCATCTATGCGATTTATCTAAATGAGTAAAAATTATTACACGGACCACTGAAGAATATGGAAATCACGCGAAAGTCCCAACTTTCTTTTTCATTTCAAAAAGATCTTTAGAAACCATTAAATTCCTCTTTGACTGGTTAAACCTATCAATACAAGTTATATGGACCAAAACTACAATAACATGCAAGCGTAAGTGAATTATTTTTACAACAATAAAATGTAAGTGACAAAAAGTGCAACAAGTCCAAACAAAAAGGACCAAAATTGCAATTTTACCTTTATTTATTCCATTTTAATTTTGTTTTTGTACTTTTATAATAGTGTATTAATATTTTCAATACATTTTTTTCCTTCTTCGGTTACATAATTTTACAATTGTAATCCACTTTTTATATTAACATTTTATTTTTTATAAGTGTGCTTTAAAAAAAAACACCCTTTAAAATTATATACTTCTTCGTGCTTTTTTTTTTTTTTTTGAAACATATACTTCTTCGTGCTATTAGAAGAGTCAACTTTGAAAAAAATAATAATTTTTTTCCAAATAAAAGAGCCAACTTTCAAAATTTTTACTTTTACTACCCTTACTAATATAATCATGTGTGGTCCACAATTAGCCAATATTTAAAAAGTAAGGATATAAATGTTATATAAAGTGTTAAATTAACTATTGAGTTAAGTGCATAAATAGTCACGTAACTTTGCAAAAATTGCAGAAATAATATAGCAACTTTGAAAAACGTGTAGAAATGGTCATTTCGTTAATTCTAGCAGTTAACTTCCTAACGGAAGCTAATTTTTTAAGGCAAAATCGTCCAATTTCCTTTTCCTGTGTCTTATCTTTCAATTATTTTTGTTTTATTAGCAAATAAACCCATAATGTTTCTTTTTTTTTTTTTACATATTCAACAAAAACTAAATTTTACTGCATAATAAAAAATTTATTATAAAATTTAAATTATTTTTAAAAATTTTAGAAATAAAAAATGAAAAATTAAACTATCTTAAATTATAAATATCATAATAGGGGCCCAACTTATTTTTTAATTAGGACAGCAACAAATTGAAATTATTTTTGTAAAAATTAAATATGAAATATTAAACTATCTTAAATTCAAAATACTACAATTTAAAATTAAATATTCATATCAAATTTTAAAAATATCATAATATTAAGAATAATTTCTATTTTAGTAATATTATTATGCAGTAAAAAAAATTTTGGGTCGAATATGTAAAAAAAGGAAAGATTATGAGTTTATTTACTAATAAAAGTAAAATAATTGAAAGATAAGACAAAAGAAAAGGAAATTGGACGATTTTGCCCTCAAAAATTAGTTTCCATTAGGGAGTTAACGACTGCCCCTAACGGAATGACCTTTTTTACATGTTTTTTAAAGTTGCGTGACCAAAAATCGACTTTTGAAAGTTGGGTGATCATTTTTGCAATTCCCCAAAATTGCATGATGAATTATCCACTTCACTCTTAACTATTTTATTTGTTATACCTTGACATTCATAATAAAAAAAATATACACTATTCTTATATGACGGAGGAGTAACAAATATGCCATTAGTCAAGCATTTGGCGGAAGGCGTACAACATTGTCTTCTATTCTGACAACGTAGCCCAAATGCAAAATTATGGTAAGAATATGTCAAGATTAGTATCGTCATTTTATTTTTCAAAACTTGTTTTCAAAATCGTTTTCAAAACGCCCAAAAGAAACAGGCACTTAGCATTATTATTATTATTATTATTATTATTATTATTATTATTAGTATTAATTGTATTACGTTATTAAGGTAATTAGTCGTAGAGGGAGTATATAACTCGTGTAATAGCTCTCTGAAATATTATGTTGAATGATATTTGAAATTCTCTCCTCTAATTTCTCTCTTTCTCTTCTCTCTGTCTCTCCCTTTCTAATTCTTCCACCTTCCTAATAAGTTTTCTCCCTTATCACAATTCATTCTTTGATTTTTATACGGTTGAACATGACATAATGGCATATGCCATGCTTATTATATGTTTGGTATAATTACAAAACTAACATATAATTTACGAATTTAGAAAATACCAAGCTACAAAAAATATATATATATATTATTATTATTATTATTATTATTATATTATAAAATACTATAGCATAATTTATACGTCCAACTGGGTATATTTTGTACTCTTTTCGTCCCATTCAAAAAATCAATTTTGTATTACTGTTATTAATACAAAGTAAACTGTTTGAGTAGGACGGATAGTAATACAAAGTGGACTCTTTGAGTGGGACAAAAAGAATAATTTTTATGTTATACATACTTCATCACTTCATTGTAGTTTTTACACCCTACAAACCTTGTTGTGCAATATGAGGTATGAACAACTCAGGAGAAACTGTAAATGTAATTATTAGAAACAACATGGTTAATTTTGTAATTATACCCAAATATCAGGGTGGTAAAGGTAATTCGCCCATCAAGAATTGCCCAACACAATAACGCAGCCATAAATAGTTGTGAAGCATTTCTTAAAACTCCTCGAGGAATGAAGTTCATAGCAAGTTCGAAAAAGCCATATCTTACAACGTTTGAAGAACACATTACTTAGATTAAAATCTAAGTAAAGTTTCACCTAGTAGGATCAGAATGCCCTATGCCATGACGCTTGAAAAATTCTCTGAAACCATATGAGCTGACGTCATAGTTAAACTGAGAAAAAGCCAAGAAAGGAGAGAGGAGAAATTAAACAAAATGCATTCAGACTTCGACACAAGAATATGTTCAAGCATCATTAACCAACTCCTCATCAATCTTATTCAGTTCAATCTAAACACCAATTCAATCGAACCGAGGAGAGATTCAGAACTTACCGGTAGAACTTGGACAGCGTATTTTGTGGTATTTGGGTCAACCACCCTTCCCTGATTCACTGCCTGATCCAGATACACCCAGAAATTTTAAGGGAGGTATGTCATTGTATAAGGTCCCCCAAAAGTATAAAGTACGTGATCATTCATGAGATAAATGGTAGGAGGTATGAGACACTATAGTCCCATATTTCATGTACTGTTTAAAGTAGTAATAAAAAATTGATGCACTTTCACATCATTTAAAGCTAATTTATCTACGTAAATTATACGTTTATTAAGTTTTATCTCCTCGCCCCCTATTTCCTTTAGAATGTAGCTAGTTCTTATTATCTCCCATACTGTTAGCGAAGGATAGAATACAAAAACAATAACAACAACTAAGCCTTTGTCTCACTCGAAGGACGGGATATTTTCCCTTCAAGATTACTTAGACATAGGGACATGTATAAACAGAACAGCAAGAGTTAGTTCCAATTCTGTTCCTCCAAGCACACAATAAGTTGTGCATGATCATAAACTAGTATATGTGCCAAGAAAAAATGAAAGCTCTAGTAAAGCAGATCGCAAAGCAGGATGCATCACGACAAGATAGACACACCTGTTCTGGGCTATGAAATAGTTCTACAAATGGATACTCCTTCTGCTGACGTGTGATGCAAAAACCAGGATATTTCGGGCATTCAACCTGTCAAAAAAGAAACAAATTTCCAGCAGAACAAAAAATTGTAAGATAGTTAAACATAGCTAACCAGATGAACTTTCCTTTATCAAACTTAACGACCAGATAAGTGTTATTCCCACAATTCCATTAGAAGAGTCTATTTTGTAATAGAAACTAGAAATGAACATTAGATTGACCAGAGTTGCACAAATGTTAATATATAGTGTTGAACTATTTCAAGATACTAGATAGGAACAAGTATATGAAAATACAAAGTCATCAAAATGTAAACCAAAAAATTGACTGGACCATTACTTACATGCCAACATAAAGACTGTTCCTTTAAGGAAAAGATAACATTCCTTGCAATCCCTCACCTTTCTTCTCAATGTTTAATATAGCAAAAAATAGATTAGTGTCCTACATGTTCCAACATTAACGAAAATCACTTACTTTTCAAGATCACCGTGGTTGAAATATAAATTTCTTATGGACAATGAGAGCAAAATTCACCGAATAGAAGCAGTTTACATCCATAACAAATTGACAGAAAAAAGAAAACATAATGAACCATCCAAAAGTAGCTTACGCGCATAAATTTCACGTGTGGATAAAATTGCACAGCAGCTTCCTCTAGAACTTTGTCAAGATGCTTTGTAAGGTTACATCTGCAGGATTAAGAGAAAGATTTCAAGATTCAACATGAAAAACAATACAAAGAGCAGAAAAGTAAAAGACAAGAGCACATTTCAAATTACTTGATGGTAAACGCAACAACCACAGGGTAACCTTGATGAAGAAGCTGGACAAAGTCACGCTCTGAAGTGAAATTAATAACCCTTGATGGTCCAAGATCCTTGGGATGGCCAGTATAATACCTTCAAATCACCAAATACAAACAACTTTAAATGAAAATAAAGCAAAATGGAACTTGTTAACAGAAAGAAAGTCAACTAGCTGATAGGACTGAATAATAAGTCCAAACTGTTTTAACTTTTTAACTTAGCCATTCTCAAGTATAATTATTTCTCAATTAGGGCATGGCATGTTCATTCGTTAGAGGTTTTTAAGAGAGATTTTGAAGAATATGTTTTTATAAACTATTTTCAAAAACTATGTATGGCAAAGGAATTTTAAGACAGTTTCAACATAGTAAGGGGGAAATATCATTAAGGGACCAAAAAACAGTTTTGAAAACCATGTTTTGAAATAGTTTTCAAAACCTAAAATAACACCAAAACCTCCATTAAAACCTCAAAATGAACAGGCCCTTATGGTACAGAATCAGGGCAATGAATTGGTGATGAAACAAATGAAGACAGGAATGCATACTACTAACAAATCCAATAACTAAGTGGCTATAAAACAAGAATGTGTATCAATGCAGGGAAAAGAGGCTTAAACAGACTGGCAGGTCGCACGGAGCTTCATCATCATTTGGTTAAAGAACGTGGCCTCATCCATCACATCACAAAACCAATATTCAAATGCAGTTTGAAACCTTTTCCCTTGTTTTGTTTTCTAAAGCCCCTGTCATGGAATCAAAGGGTAAAATCAAGTTCGTGATCCAGAATTAAAGTAGAAACTAAAATTGAACGAACGACAGCTCTTCTGAATGAAAAAACACAAAAACTAAAAACCAAACAGCTTAAGAAATCAAATAGAAAGATGCACAAGCCACAATCGTTCATGAAGAGACAGTTCCCCAATCCAGAACCAATTTCCAAGACGAATTACGCAAAAAAATCAATCAGAAAATTAGAAGCTTCTCCGAAGGCTACATAGGCATAACTTTCAGCAGTGAAACCATGTCCAGTGGCTAAACTAGACCGTCAAGAAATAATATTAAAAAATTTTTAAAAAAAAGTAGAGAAGCCACAAATGACACCATTTTCATACTCAACACAAAATTCAGTAGCCAATTTCAGCTATTTTCTTCACTATCTTTAAAAAAAAATTAAAATTAAAAAAATTGAAGCAAAGGAGAACAGTTTTCCCAGAGTTCATAATCTCCAAAGCCGCTCTCCAAATTCAAATAATTCCCCAATAGACCAGGCACGAGCTCAAGTTCATCTTAAGTAGCATTACCTCGGTCGTTCGTCTCCTTCTTTCCTCTGTAATCAAAGTGGGACTCAGAATCAGTCATTCAGGAGTGTTGCGCTTGTGTGTTTGCAGAAGGGCAGAATTGGATGTTTGTATGAATTTTTTGTTGGGCTTGGGATTGGGCTTAGGCTTAGACTTGGGCTTAGGATTGGGATTGGGATTAGGCTTGATCTTGGGCTTAGGATTGGGCTTGAGCTTAGGATTATATTACTGAAGCGGGGCTGTTAAACTGTATTATTTGTGTTTTGATGCGTTTATCATTTGTTGTTACAGGCTTATAGCTGAAATACGGAAGCAAAAGCTTGTAGAGAACGAACTGAAGGTAAGCATTCGATCTACTATGACCATAGTTTGCAGTATCGCGATACGTATCGTAGGATACTACGATCCCAAAATACCAAATCGATACTACTTTCGATTCTATCTGATCCTATAAAAATTTGCTAAAATGAATCAGAAAAGAGTAATTTTTATAATTTATCAGTAATTTTACACTTGCACACGAAATTTCGTGTAGGATCTTATTATTCGATCCTGCACCAAAATCGATCTCACGTAGGATTGCGATTTTACAAACTATGCCTATGCCACACCATACCTTGTTCTATTAGGAGACCGTTATAGAATTATTCAGTCATTTAATAATAACTTTTGATACATTATTATGATAATTGAATGATTCTGAAACAAGGACTGTAATTTTACTCGGTTCTGTTATATGAAATTAGTCAAGCCTTAATTTTGAGTTGCAATGCCTTAATATACATAGTGATTTTTTAAAGGCATCTAGGAAGGTCGAGTCATATATTGAGAAAAAGAGAAAGAAGAACGCTTCTAAAGACCACAGATTTATGCCATATAATTGTGTCGACGAAGGAGAGTGATACTCCTTCTGCTTCATTTAAAAAGTCATATTTAGAGTTATACCTTGAGATTTATAAATACATATACTTCTGAACTCTTCTAACAAAATATAGTGAATAATACGAAAGTGTTTGGCACTCCATCTTTCATGTTTTACTAAATAGTAATTTATATCTACCATTAAGACGGAAGGAATAACACTAACAAAGAAGTGTATAAGGGCCTGTTCTTTCTGGTTGGCTAGAGTTTTGGTTTAAGTTTTAGTTTTGAAAAAATAATTTTATAATCTAAAAAGTGTATTGAAAATGTAAAAAAGTATAACTGAATAGTAAAAAATTGTATTAAAAATGATAAAAATTGATTATAATATATTAAATTTACTGTTAAAAACAAAATAAAAACTTAAAAGAACATGAACTATAAAGTGTTTAGCTATGAGTTGGAGGATTTTTTCCCTAAATATTCATTTTGGGGGAAAAAATTATCAAAATAGACAATTTTTTTTTTCATTCCCAAAGTATAAAAAACGAAGTTGGGAGATTCGTTTTCATTGAAAACGAATTTCCCAACTTCGTTTTCTTCAAGAATAACACAAAAAAAAAATAAAAAATAAAAAAAAATCTTCAAAGAAAACGAATTCACGGAATTCGTTTTTCAAAGAAAACGAATTCCGTGAATTCGTTTTCTTTGGAAAACGATTTCAAATGAATTCCTTCCTTCTTTTTTTTTTTTATTAATTTCAAATTAATTTTTTCCTTTTTTGTTTTTTTATTAATTTCATTAATTCAAAAGAACCCCCATAATTCATTTTTGAGTTATAATGAAAAAAATAAAATATAATTATATAACTGAAATTTTAAATTGTAATTTAATAAAATTTTAGAAGAAATAATTTACGACATTTTTTGAAATACATAAAATCTCTGTATAAATGAATTTGGGGAATTTATTTATCTTTAAAAATTTAGTCACACATTTATGTTTTAAAAATAATTAATTCCATTAAAAACAAAACTCATAAATTCGTTTATCTTAAAGAGAAATAACATTAGACCGATATTGATGTTTTCATTTTTAATTGTTTTTAGTTTAAATGAGCTTACATAATGAATACTAGTGGGATTAGGCAGGCGCGATAACATAGAAAATTGAGAGAATAAAGAAGACAAACTTAGAAATTTTTTATAACAACTCAAAAACGATTTATGGGGGTTCGTTTCGAAAACCCTAAAATTTATTTTTCATTAAATAATATTTATTTTTTAAAAATGAATAAAAACTTAGAAATATGTTGGTGAACCGTTTTCAATGAAAATAATTATTTAATTTTTAAAAAATTTGTTTAAATATAATTATTTTTATTTATTTTAAAAATCATTTTAGTGAAATTCGTTTCTTAATGAAATTAATAAAAAACAAAAAAAGAAAAAATTAATTATGTGTTTATTAACAAAAAGAAAAAATTAAAAAGAAAAAATCATTTTAGTAATTAGCAATTACTAAAAAACAAAAATTCCTTTTGAAAACGAATGCATGAAATTCGTTTCAAACGAATTTCATGCATTCGTTTTCAAAATAATTTTTTTTTTTTTTTGGGTTAGTTTGGAAGAAAACGAAGTTGGGAAATTCGTTTTCAAATGAAAACGAATCTCCCAAATTCGTTTTCTATAGTTTGGGAATTTCAATTTTTTTTTGTTTGTTTTGGTAAATTTTCCCCCAAAATGAATATTTAGGTAAAAAAATCATGAGTTGGAAAAAAAAGAAAGAAAAAAAAAAAGCCAAAAGTGTTCAGCTAAAAAAACAGTAGCAATATTTATAGGCAGGCATGGCTAGGGAGCTGAGCCTTTCGAACATGCCCTTAATCATTCAAGGCAACTTTTCCATTGTGCATGCACTTGAAAGTTTGAATTTAACCCATATGACCTGCAGAGTGTAGACCTTGCTCTAGAGGGCTGAGCCTATTATAAATAGTCTCATAATATGCCTCAAGGAGCTGTTATGGGCATGACAACTCAAATTATAAATAAATTGATAAATTACTGTTAACGTGTTAAATTTGTATTATGTTTTCATATTGCTTTAAAAGTCATTGAACAATTATTTTTAAGAATGACAATTTCTTATTGATTAAGAGATGCTTAGATTCCCTAGTTT
Organism: Leptodermis oblonga; assembly: GCA_016801395.1. Classification (NCBI taxonomy): domain Eukaryota; kingdom Viridiplantae; phylum Streptophyta; class Magnoliopsida; order Gentianales; family Rubiaceae; genus Leptodermis; species Leptodermis oblonga. The sequence continues at coordinate 4,279,408 of CM028757.1, forward strand.
ATATGGGCATACAAAGGAAGGGAACTGTGGGCACATGATGAGGTTTCAATATTTGGCACGGTACATTTGTCGAACACCAAGACGGCAAACACGCATTTGGTTGGTGGTTGGACCAAAAAACAAACTGCTTTTGAAAAATCGAACAATGTTCCTTCTTTAAAAAATGATTTAGCACATTATATCTTTAAAACTAGTGTTTAAGTTGTCCCACGGTGTATATAGTGTTGTGTAAAAAAATGCATGTCTCCATGTGAGTTGTGTATATGTGCCCTAAGTCTTGACGAAATTCTAGCACTTTTAAGCTCGGTACTTTTGATTATCTATTTGAGAAATTTTAGTTTTAGGAAAAAATAATATTTTGTATTGAGGGAATTTCTTTGAGAATTTCTGTAAAAAGAGAATAAAAAGTGTCATGATTATGTTTTTTTTAATTTATGTGAGTGAAAATTTAGAGAAAATTTTGAATTGGATAGTAAATGAATTGTTTTTTTATGTAAAATTTTGGCAGAAAAATAAAGATTTTCCTGTAATGGAATAGACAAGAACATAGCCTTAATCCAAAATTTGTTTTTTTTAAAAATAGTATAACAAATCAATAGTAAAATACAATTTATCTTTATTTATGATGCCTCTATATATTCATCACCCTACCAAACAAACATTACATATTCTTTGATTGTATTTTATTATACCATACTTATACGTATTTGTATGCACCATTTTATGTTTACGGGATAAAACAGATGCACCGAAATAATATCTTGTGTTTTCTTATTTCAAGTTTTCAACACACTCGCTCGATTGACCCTACCTCATCCCTTTGAACAGAAATGTCAAAAGAAATCAATGAACGATGAAAATTTAAAATTAAAAAGAAATGATCAATTCGGAAAGAGAAAGTGAGCCATCCATCATCACTTATTGCACGAGTTCAACAACTTCGTACTAACGTTTGGCCGTCGTCCGCGATGACATATTTTACATTGAACTACTTACCCCATCAACAAAATTCAACGGTTAAATTCAATAGCACAGAGGGTTGGTTGAAGTTTGAATTTATCCAACATTAACGAGACACGATATAAATATATTAAAATTGAAAAAAGTCTTTTTTTAATTCGTGGGAATGTCCGACAACATTTAACTCTTAAAATAGATACCTGTGTTTTTTTCATTTCAAATTTTTTTTCTTCTTTATTTTCCTTTTAGAACAAACGATAGCCTTTTCTAAATGTGATACTTTTTTCAAACAAACAAAATTTAAACTATTAAAATAAATACTTTTTAAAAATACAATACTTTGTTAACCAGATATCCTTAAAATCGATACTTTTTTTTAGATAATACTTTTTTTAAACAGTCATTATTTCATCTCTTAAAATCGATATTTTTTTTACAGGCAATACACATGTTTTGGAGGGGTGAAGGGGAATATGCGCACAAGCGCCATTGGACAGTCCGGCCTGTCAAATACATGCTTTTGTGTTAAAGTTGACTTTTAGGTGGTTCATGGTTTAAAAGTCAATATGAATGGTACCAATAATTAAACAGTTAAGATCAAGGTTTGGATCTCAACAAATAAACTGATCAAGCCGAACTTGTGAATTGGGACGGGATTAACTTTCAAAACAATACGGTTGAATTTTGGTGAGCTCACATACTAAATAAGTTGACATGAATATCATACATAAATTTAGCAGTAAATAATTGTCCACTCTTAAACTCACAAATTCGGACCCGACACGATCGGGTGGTCACCTATGTGGTAAAAACTAGTAGCCTGCTTATTTAATCCGCGCGTAAAAAGTCCAGTTGATTTGATGGTTATACAAAAACACATAAAAGCTTGCATGGAAAAAAGGCAATGGGATAACGTGTTCTAATTACACTGTATTATTATCTTGTCTCATTTTTCATTACTTTAGTTAAACTAGTCTCATTTCATTATAATTTTAAGTAAAATTAACTATTTGTCATTTCAATAATTGAATATAATTAATAAAACAAGATAACTTGAATACTCCCTCCATCCCACTGAAAGAGTTAATTTTGAAATATGTACAACTTATTATGAGTTGTGAGGTACAACATCTAAAATAAATAATTTACCACTATATTTTTCACTTATATTCTTACTTCTAAAGTAAGGGTAATTTGTGAACCACACATTGTTATATTAGTAAGAGTATGTAATGTAAATAAATTCAAAGTAGACTCTTTAAATAAGACAAAAAAAAATTTTAAAAGTGAACTCTTTAAATGGGACGGAAGGAGTATAATTTTTTTTTTTGTTTTTTTTTATTTGTTAATTAAGGAAAATTTGACATTATCATGCACGGCCTATTGAGTAACTTACAAGTTATAAGTATAGGTGTTGTAAAGGTAAATTTATTTATTTTTTATAAAAAATTTTATAGCATGCGTATTTTTAAATTGTATAATATAATTGGTATAAGTGGTGTAGCTAAAAAATATTATTCGATGGTAAAAAACACTATTTATGGGAGTTTTGGATGTAAGCGGGGGCTTGAAAGCCCTCCAAACTCCATTTTAAACGGCAATGATCGATACGTAATAACCTATACAAAGGATCTGAATTCTTCTAAAACCTAAACTTACGCTAAACGACATCTTCTAAGCACCATTTTACAAATCGACATATTTTTATATTCACGAGGAAAGCAAAAATTAAAAAGAGAAATATAAAAAAAAAATTAAAAATATTAATAATGGGATTACTTGAACCAAGACCAACGTCCAATTAATTAATGCTCACACGCAGTTTATCATTTGACTTCCTGTTCTCTATCTTTGGTTTCAAACTAAATTTGAAAATAAATTTTGAAAAATAATTTTATAATATAAAAAGTGTATTAAAAATATAAAAAGTAGATGCTAAATAATAAAAAATAGTATTGAAAATGATAAAATATGATTAAAATATATTAAATTTACTATTGAAACCAAAACCGTTTTTAAAATGAAACAAAAAGAACAAGCCTTTGAATATTGATTATTTTGCATACCAATGCCATATTTTCACACTCATCAATCAAAAACAGTAACAAGTTAATTAATTAATTAAACTAATTAATTATTAGTGAAACAAACAAGATACACATGATTATTAATTAATTTTTTAATTAATTAATAATCATGTGTATCTTGTTTGTTTCACTAATAATTAATTAGTTTAATTAATTAATTAATCACAACATGGTTTGTTGGTTTCTGCTTTTTTCAAGATACAGAACCATTCGATATCTCGTGTTTCCACTCGCCAAAATAAGCATAATTACAAGCAACACCATTTAATTAATGTTTTTAAGTGACATCATAGTTTAGGTTTATTTGACGTCATATTTTTATTTTAAAAATAATTGAAATTTAATTATATTTTGTAATAAAATATTCACATGAAAAAACTATAATTCTTTTAAGAAATCATTCAATTATCGTATTTGACCTATAATATTAAGTATGTAATTCATAGTTAATTAAATAAAGTTCATAATTTTAATATATCATAGAGTGAATTTAATACATAAGATATTAAATCAATAGTCGATGTTAACTATTGTTTTCTTGACATTTATTTTTAAAAAACTATCGTTTCCTTGATTTTCTAGGGGCTGCCGCTTCGAAGTTCAATGTACAAAAACCAATTTTCTCATATAGGCTGCCTAGAGAAATTAGGGAATATTCCTCAAAGATCCATGTAGGATGCCCTGAGATATTGAAACATCAACCAAACAATATAAAAACCAACTCTGAAGTCGGCTTTCCAACTTCGTCATTCTCCTCCCCACAACCTCTGTCTTTAGTGTAATAGATAATAGAATCATGTATGATGAGTTATTTGAAAGAGGAGTTTGATTTTTGTCATTACCAGTATGGCAAAAATTGACTAGATTACCATGTAGGTCGGTGGACGTCCCAACTTCTCTTTCTTCTTATTCTCAAACTTTCTGTCATCTAAGGTAATGATACGATGTTGTAATAGCTGATTGTTAAAAAAAAAATCGTTATCCATATATGCACATAATTGTTTGTAACATTATGGGATTGTTCTTTTTAATAGATTTAAAAATAGGTTTTGAAAAATAATTTTATAATGTAAAAAGTGTATTAAAAATATACAAATGTATAATTAAATAGTAATAAATTATATTAAGAAAGATGAAAACTGATTATAATATATTATATTTATTCTTGATACGAAAACAAAAACGTAAACTAAAGAACAGGCCCATATAAGAAAGAAAATTTGGTGTACATTGATTTCCAAGTTGCTTGTTGGTTTCTTAATTCGGCGGCAGCAACAACTCCTCCTCGAAGAATGAGACAATTTTTGTTTATAATAATATTGGAAAAGTATTCACTACCGCAAACAACAGTAGGGATATTTCTGTACCCTTGGTAGCCAAGAACACCGCCCACGCATCAAGTGAAGAAATTAAATGATGTTCCAGACAACAAAATAAAATAGAATAATAATGAGAATTTCATTAATTAATCAAAGAAAAAATACACAGACAGAAAAACAAAAAGAAAAAAAATATTTGATGCAAGACAATATATTGTTTGACCCAAAAAAATAAAATAATAAATTACAATAATTGATTAAGATGTCAACGACTTGTGGACAACAAATTTTAATGGGAATAATCATATAAAATGTAAGTATACACACAGTACTGACTCCGTTCTTTTCCATTTATTTTTATGAAAATCATTATTTTTGAAATAAGAAAAGTTATACAAAGAAACAACTCTATTTTCAACAAAATTCAAATTTTAAATTTTAAATTACTCTCTATATTTCTACTCATATTTTTTTAAAAACTAACATAATCATTATACTTTTTTTCATCTCTCTTACACAATTTTCCATAAAAAAAAACTCCTTCCAAAATTTTCTTTTTCCCAAACAAAAACATTTTCCAACTTGGTCACTAAAAGAATAGAGTTGTAAAGGGTATTATACGTGTATTGGCGCATCCTGGTTAAAATATACGGAGCGAGTGTTGAAGGAAGCTTTGCTAGAAGGCATTACTTCCCACATAGTTAACTTATTTTGGTGATTCAAAAGAGCGACTTATAACTGTTGATAGAAATAATATAATATTTGTGAAAAGTTTATTATATATAAAATGTATATGAACCATGTACTGTATTATATACACATGTGTCACGGTGTGATTACTGCAAGTATGTACAACTTTATCTAATTAAAATTATCTAACATAAGTAATTTTTTAAATTATTTTCTTAGTTATACCTTTACTTTTTAATTATAAATAAACTTCAGAGTAGCAAAGATGTAGAAATCAAAAATAAAATTAAAAACATGAGGTTTTAACTATAAATATAAATATAGAAGAATTATATTATTTTATTGAGATGGAGAGAATATTATATACAGTTGGTTATGATGTTCAAATCTATGGTCCATGAGAAATAATAGATTATTTGTCCAAATTACTCTATTTTATTTTATACAAATAGTAAGATTACGTTTTCTTAACTAGTTTGGACATTAAAATTTGTGGTCCATGAGAAATAATAGATCAGTCGTCCAAATTACTCTATTTTATTCTATACAAGTATTAAGATTGTGTTTTCTTAACTAGTTTGGACGGGATAAAATACCATAACTTAGACGGATGATCCATCTACATGATAAATATCCCTCACTCTCTATACGTTAGTAATTAATTGAGATATTTTTCTTTTCTTTTAAGACATTGTCTATCTAAAATTAAAATGTATTGCATACGTGTTTGAGGAGAAATTATTTCATGTATCTGTTGCACCACTTATGATGGTGCAGTCAGACACAATAAAGTGATAAGTGATATTTTCTTGGGACAATGATGAACCTGTAGGGGATCCAAAAAATAAAAATAGATTTTATTTGCTATTTTATTATTGTCTAGCTGCACTATTTTAATGATGCATCAAATACACTCAATAATTTCACCTCAAACTCCCTAAAACTAGTGCATCCAACCAATAGCAAAGTAGAAATTATGTATTATTTTTTATTCTGGACACCTACGTGTTTATCAAGCTCTCAAGAAAATGACACTTATCCCTTAGGCCTCTATGACTGCACCGAATAACCTCGTGTTTGAGATAAAATCATTTAGTGCATTTGCTGCATCCATAAAATTAGTGCAGTCAACCAATAATATATATATATATATATATATATATATTTTTGAACTTCCTACATGTTTATCACCCTCCCAACAAAATAACATTTATCCCCAATTATATCTAACTCTACCACGTAGGATTGTGCAGCATATGCACTGAATAAATTCTCTTATTTTGAAGTAAGGTATGTTATTTTGGGAAAAAAATTATTCACTGCAATATATGTATCTCTAAAAATAGTGTAACACACAAATTAGGATAAAGATAAAATTATGACGGCAAATCTTTGACAAATGAGGATAAAAATCAAATCTAATGGCAAATCAAAGGACATTACTCATTCCATTATCCTTAATTTCATCTTTAATTTAATCTTTCAATACCATTCTTAATCCATCTCTCTCATGTATCTAATTCTTACAAGTTTGTACTTCTAAACTCTAGAATTTGAACAATTATTTTATACAACTGTTGCATTTGCATTTTTAATATAAATAAGTGTTAATTACGCAAAACCCCCATGTGGTTTGCGAGTACAGGATGATCCCCCTATACTTTAAAAAGCTACGCAAAACCCCACTGTGGTTTCAAAACCCCTATAAAGTAGACGAAAATGGCAATTTGTAACCAAATTACCCTTATTCAGTCAAAGGGTCATCAACTCCATATAAAAGTATAAAAAAATATCACAAAATTTCCCAAAAGTATAAAACATATTATTTCCACTGTTGCTATCGATAACTATATTGGAAAATTTTGTGATATTTTTTTATACTTTTATATGGAGTTGACTGAATAAGGGCAATTTGGTAATGAAATGCCATTTTCGTCTACTTTACAGGAATTTTGAAACCACAGGGGGGTTTTGCGTAGCTTTTTTAAGCATAGGGGGGTCATCCTATACTTTCGCAAACCACCGAGGGATTTTGCATAATTAACCCTATAAATAATTATGACTTCTTGTTTTTTCCATCACTTTGGCAATAAATTTACGTTTTTGAGCTTAAATAATACAAATTACATAATATCAATTTATACAACGGGTGCATGAAATAGTTTCTCATAGAATTCTCACAATAAGTCACAAAAATGGAAATTTTAAAAACATATCCTGAATTATAATGGTTTCAATTGTCAATGAAGAGTTTGAAAGAATCACACCCAGAAAATCTTTAAACAATATTATAATATTTTAATCAAAAAATAATATATCTCAATCTCATTTGCAGACTGTACAAGTCAAACTAAGAAGTCAACTCAAGAATAGTGTATTTTGATCGGGATATATTTGTTATAACTTATAAGGAATAAGAAAAATTACTATAAAGAGTTATGTTTATATTATAATATTAAAGTCAAAATAATAAAAGAGCGTGACTTAATCTTTAAATTTAATTTTTAATATCGATAACAGAATTAAAAGCGTGACCTTTTATAGGTTATCTATCAAATTAATTGGCAAGAGAATGAACTAATTTGAAGGTTGAATAGAAGGAGAATATACATTTAAAGATTTTGGTGATAATTAATTAGCAGTGAGTGAATGTTGGAAATGGGAATCATGCATGCATGATCTCCAAATCTTCAAATGAACACAACCCATAAGGAGGGAAGAAGGCAGCTTCTAGCTTAATAATAATGGATCTAGATTCCAACTTCTTTAAATTTAGAGGCACCAGGATCTCGTCGAATAATAATGTTTTAATACTATTTTTAACGTTACAAACGTGATTACAATCTCTAGAACCTAAAGGCATTAGGATCTTCGTCTCGTTAAAGAATCATGTTTTTACTTTTAAACCTTATAAACATGATTTTTTTAAAATAAAATAGATAGAGTAATAAATCCGGATCTTGTTAAGGTTACTTTCTTGTTGGAAAGTTTTGAAAACATGCATATGTTTCAAATTTTGGTTGAATCATTTATATTACCTAAGAAATTTAAGCAAAATAATAGTAATTTTAATACTCAAATTATATATTAATAATCTCTTGTATCATCATATACTTTGCAAATTAAAATGTGATACAGACAAAGAGTCGGACGTATATTTCAAATTAACGTAAAAATTTTGGAGTTTTGGACAAAACAATAACTACAAAAATTATATATTAATTTTCTCCTACCTAATTCCTTAACCTAATTTGTTAAACATACAATAACACTGAATGACTATTGCCCATTCGAGATGTCTGATTATGTATTTTATGAATTTTTTAGCGCAACACTTTTTTTTGTAAGTTAAAATTAGAGATAATATAGGTGTTTTTTGGTATTGATTGAATAATTGGAGGGGTTGTAATTTCAGTTACGCTTACACATGAGTTGACAGATTGCTTATTTATTTATTTATTTTGTTCTATTCATATATTGACATATGTGTTACAGCGTGTTAGATTTATATTAAATTATGGGTTGTTATTTTTAAATCGTTACTCATTCCAGTGTTTCATTGAAAGAATACTAATGACATTACATTTGCTTAGTTCGCTTTTTGGTTATGTCCATATTAGCGCATATGTCTACAACGTGTTATGTTCGTGTTGAGTTTTAAATTACCACACATTCTATTTTCCCATTGAAATAATATTAATAACATCGTATTTGCTTAGTTGATTTTGTTATCTTGTCCATACGTAGTTAGAGCATGTTATATTTATATCAAATTTCGAATTGGATAAAAATGACATAACGCCCGTTTTTTTTGTTCTGTTTTGAAAATGGTTTTGGTTTCAACAGTAAATTTAATATATTTTAATTATATTTCATCATTTTCAATATAAATTTTTACTATTCAGCATCTACTTTTTACATTTTCATTTTACATTATAAAAATATTTTTCAAAATTTGTTTTCAAAATCGTTTTCAAAACGATGAAAAAGAACATGCCCGTATTAACAATTTAATCTACCTAGTACTAATAATTTAGTACACAAAAATCGTTTAAGAATACAATTGCATGACAAGAAAATAAATATTGGAACAAAGAAAGTGTTATTCATTTTAAAATAAAATAAAAACAAACAAAGAAAAGCTTAGTATATCACTCTAACACGTGCACCACTGTGACAACGAAGTTTAATAAAAATTAAGTTGCATTAATTAATTTATATTCCGTAATTAAAAATCCACTAATCATAGATTACCAGCTTAATTAATTTCCTTTTGTGATGTGACAAACAGAATATCCCGTTAACTCTTCCAGAGCTTATTCCACTTTGGCTTCCCCGTAGCGTTCTAACGGCACGTGTCGTTCACTCTCTCGTTACCGCTACTTTTTTTTAGGGTATGTTCTTTTTCATCGTTTTGAAAACGATTTTAAAAATAAATTTTGAAAAATAATTTTATAATGTCAAAAGTGTATTGAAAATGTAAAAAGTAGATATTGAATAGTAAAAACTTGTATTAGAAATGATGAAATATGATTAAAATATATTAAATTTACTGTTGAAACCAAAACCGTTTTCAAAACAGAACAAAAAAAGCAGGCCCCTAGTATTTTATGACTTAATTGCATTTTTACCCTTGTATTATCATGTTCTTACTATCAGTCCCCATATTTTAAAAATTAACATTTATGTTTGTTTGTTTTTTTTTTTTTTTTAAAGGAATAACTTCCTTTTTTTCTTAAAAACCCAATATAAACAAACACTATCATTTTTCACCAAATTCAAATTTTAAATTTAAATTTCTCTATACAGTTATACTCACAAATTTTAAAAAAATAATATCATTATTATATTTTTTCTTCTTTTTCTTACACAAATTTCAAAAAAATAATTCCTTCCAAAATATTTTTTTTTTAAATAAAATAAATGAGTCACAATCCAAACATACCATTAACCTTCCATTGTCACTAGTGAAGTAAAATAAAATAAAAAATGATCCAAATGCCTTAGATGGAAAGTAGATCCGAAGAGCAAAAAGACACTGTCGCCTTCCTTGTGCAAACCTCGAAGGTGGAAATAAAGATAATTGCATATGAGTTTCGATCGATAAAACAGAAGAAGAACGCTAGATCTAAATTGACGGAAGAGTACTGCTGTGTTGTCAACGAAAAAGATCGAATAAGACGTGACGACTAGAACATTGGCGCCGGCCGCAGAAAGACGTAGATCTGACTTAATTGCATTTTTACCCTTGTATTATTATGTTCTTACAACTAAAATAAAAAAAATGACCAAAATGCCTCAAATGAAAAGTAGACCCGAAGAGCCAAAAGACACTATTGCCTTCCTTGTGAAAACCTCGAATGCGAAAATAAAGATAATTGCATATGAGTTTTCAAGCGATAAAACCGAAGAAGAATGCTAGTTCTAAACTGACGGAAGAGTATTGTTGTGCTGTCAACGAAAAAGATCGAATAAGATGCGACGACTTATTCATCGGCGTAGACCGCAGAAAGACTTAGATGTGATTTAATTGCCTTTTTGCATCAGATGGAAAGTAAACCCGAAGAGCGAAAAGACACTATCACCTTCCTTGTGCAAACCTCGAATGCGGAAATAAAGATAACTGCATATGAGTTTTCAAGCGATAAAACCGAAGAAGAACACTAGATCTAAATTGATGGAAGAGTACTGCTGTGCTGTCAGCAAAAAAGATCAAATAAGAAGTGACGACTAGTACATCGGCGTTGACCGTGGAAAGACGTAGAACTGACTTAATTGTATATTTAACCTTATATTATTATGTTCTTACTATGAGTCTCTATATTTTAAAAATTAACACTTCTATTTGTTTTCATTTTTTTTTCATGAAACAACTTTTTTTTTTTCCTTAAAAATCCTATATAACCAAACAACATCATTTTTCACCAATTTTAAATTTTAAATTTTAAATTTCTCTATACAGTTATACTCACAATTTTTCAGAAAATAATATCATCATTACATTTTTCTTCTTTTTCCTACACAAATTTCCAAAAAATAATTCCTTCCAAAAAAAATTCTTTAAAATAAAAATAAATCCTACTTGAGTCACAATCCAAACATACCATTAACCTCCCACTGTCACTAGTGAAGTAAAATAAAATAAAAAATTACCAAAATGCCTCAGATGGAATGTAGACCTGAAGAGCGAAAAGACACTATCACATTCCTTGTGCAAACCTCGAATGTGGAAACAAAGATAATTGCATATGAGTTTTCAAGCGATACAACCGAAGAAGAACACTAGATCTAAATGGACAGAAGAGTACTGCTGTGCTGTCAGCGAAAAAGATCGAATAAGACATGACGACTAGAATATCGGCGCCGATCGTAGAAAGACGTTGAACTGACTTAATTGCATTTTTAGCCTTATATTATTATGTTCTTACTATCAGTCTCTATATTTTAAAAATGAACACTTTTGTTTGTTTTCTTCTTTTTCTTTTTCTTTTTTTTCCATTAAAAATCCTTTATAACCAAACAACATCATTTTTCACCAAATTTAAAATTCTCTATACAGTTTTACTCACAGTTTTTCATAAAATAATATCATCATTACATTTTTTTCTTCTTTTTTCCTACACAATTTTTCAAAACCAATTCTTTCCAAAAAAAAGCAAAATAAAATAAAAAATGACCAAAATGCCTCATATGGAAAGTAGACCCGAAGAGCAAAAAGACACTAACGCCTTCCTTGTGCAAACCTTGAATGCGAAAATAAAGATAATTGCGAGTTTTCAAGCGATAAAACAGAAGAACACTAGATCTAAATTGACGGGAGAGTACTGCTGAGCTGTCAGCGAAAAAGATTGAATAAGACGCGACGATTAGAACATCGGAACCGACCGTAGAAAGACGTAGAATTGACTCAATTGCATTTTTACCCTTGTATTATTATGTTCTTACTATAGTCTCTATATTTTAAAAATTAACACTTTTGTTTGTTTTATTTATTTTTTTCAGGAAAAACTTTTTTTCCCTAAAAATCCTATATAACCAAACAACATCATTTTTCACCCAATTTAAATTTTAAGTTTTAAATTTCTCTATACAGTTATACTCACAATTTTTCAAAAAATAATATCATCATTACATTTTTCCTTTTTTTTTTCCTACACAAATTTTCAAAAACAATTCCTTTAAAATAAAAAGAAATCCTATTTGAGTCACAATCCAAACATACCATTAACCTTCCATTGTCACTAGTGAAGCAAAATAAAACAAAAAAAAAAAAAAGACCAAAATGCCTCATATGGAAAGTAGATCCGAAGAGAGAAAAAACACTATCGCATTCCTTGTGCAAACCTCGAATGCCGAAATAAAGATAATTGCAAATGAGTTTTCAAGCGATAAAACCGAGGAAGAGTTATGTTGTGATGTCAACGAAAAAGATCGAATAAGATGTGACAACTAGATATCAGCGCCGACCACAGAAGGACCTAGATAGTGACAGATGTTGGAGCGAAAGAGGGACAACAATGGTATTTTGGGCCGAGCTGCATAGATCAAAGGCAATCGGTACTTTCCAAATTTATTTTATTTGATCAATGATGAAGGGGTTAAATGTTAATTTTTAAAATATAGGGGTTGAGAGGAAAAATATTATACTACATGGGCTAAAGTGTAATTAAGCCATTATTTTATTGATCTCATTCTCCTTCCTTCTAGTCTTCATCGGCAATTCACAAAATCAAACTTGATTTTTGTGTCTTTTCACCGATTGTTAGGGATTAATCCTGGCCGTACACTAAAGATCAAACCAAAATAAAAAAAAAAGGAAAACAAAAAGAAAAAGAAACACGCACTCAATAACTACGACGCCTTTCCTTTCCTCTAAAGACGTCCAGCCAGCCAAGGCCCAGAGGTATATATATGTATATATGTATATATGTATATATGTGTGATCCGATTTGCTTCGAGGCAGTTCTGTAAACCTCTTCTCTTTTTTGAGCATTTTCTGTTCATCATCTAGGGAAAGGAAAAACCCTCTCTCGTTTGCCGTCCTTTTCTGTGTTTCTCAAGAGGAGGCTGCTCTTTTGTGGCCTCGCCTGTTGCTGGTAAGCTTTTTTTTGTGCATTGCGTTGCAAATCTTGATGCAAGATTCAATCTTTTCCCAATTTGTTTATGTGTTTTGTTTGATGAAAGTAATTGCCGTTTTGCATTCGGGTTTTTGGAGGAGTTTGAAGCTTCAACAATTGTTTTTTTATTTTTTAAAATTTTGTTGGGGTTGAGTTTTGAGGGATGTTGCCTACGATGACAATCTAATAGTTTTTTCAGAAGGGTGAATTTTGTTTTCGCTTTATTCTTTTGGGATTTATGAAGATTTATGATCTCAATAGAAAGAAAAGTGATGGGATAAAGCAAAATTTGGAATGACGAAAAGGAATATTCCGTTCAAATTTGATGTTGACTTTTGCAGCCCTGTTCAAATTTGAAGCTGGCTTTTGCATGCTTTAGTTGCTTTTTCTTGCAGTAGTGGGGCTAGAACTACTTACCGAAATTTGATCTTTCTTATGATGTTGGTTCGGTAAAACATTTACTTTAGTTCTGAAATTTTGAGAAATATCAAATTTTTGTGTTAATAGGATGAGATTTTAACTTTGAAAGCATTCGTCCCCTCGAGATTATAGCTGTTTTGAGTCCTTGCGGGATTGATTGATGTTAGGGCTGCTTTGTTTTCCTTTGTAATATGATATAAGTACTAATGTTATACTGTGTTGCTGCTTGGATTTGTGATTTTGTAATTTGCAAGGTTAAGATGGTTTTGATATTGTAGTGAAGCTAGGCGCTAGGCGGGTAGTCTAGTGGTGTGCTTCCTCTGGCTGGCCGTTTGGTTCGACTTTCCAGTAAATGGGCTGTTTTCAGTCTAAGGCGAAGAAGCAGTATCCTGGATATGAAGACCCTATTACGCTTGCTTCCCAAACAGCTTGTAAGTTATTTGACATCTTTCATGTTGAATATATAAAGGGGTATTTTTGTAGCCTTTTCTTCTTTAAACTTGATTTTCTGATCACTTATGGATAAGGAAAAGTATGATCCTGTCTTTCTATTCAAAATTGAGAAGAAGATGGGTAGAAAACAGAGGAACATTAATTAATATTAAAAGGGTAAGAGGAAGATCTTAAAAGAATTGAAAACAACTTTAAAATATGACATGCCATATTTGAACATAAATGAATCGATGTGCCACGACAAAGGCTTAGTTATTGTTGTTGTTGGTGTTGTTGTTGTTGTCTTTCTAATTGAAATCTGAGAAAAAGATGGATAATATCTGTATCTTATGCATGGGTTTGTTTTTTCGAGAGTTGGTATGAGAATAAAATGGAACACCCAATCTCGGAAGTGCAAGCATCCCCTGAAAATCATTTCTCCACCATGTTTAAAAAGCACCCAACCTAATGTTTCTTTCTTGATCAATTTTGATTTTCTGGGCCATGTTTTTGTTGTTTCTCTTGTTGAAGATATGTTTTGAGATTCATGTGTGTTCTTTCTCATTGCAGTTACTGTTAGTGAAGTTGAAGCATTATTTGAGCTGTTCAAAAGCATTAGCGGTTCACTGATTGATGATGGGTTGATAAGCAAGGTAACATTTTAGAATTTTCTTGATCATCCCAAAATTTTCAGTTTGTGAAACCTTTTCAAAGCATATCTGCCAAGTCAATGTTACTAGCTGGGGATGTTGTCGTGGAAATTTCTATTGCCACCCATTTGTCCTTGTGGAGACAATTTTTTTATTATTTTTTTATTTTTTATCCTTCTTCCGTTACTTTTGGGAGTGGGGAGGGGACTTCTTTTCTGTTCGTGCGGCTATTGCAGGAGCACAATAATAATCTTCTGCTCATGTTAACATCGGTATTTCATGTTGGATTTCAGGAAGAATTTCAATTGGCTTTGTTCAAGAACAGAAAGAAAGAAAATCTCTTCGCCAACCGGGTAAGAAGTTTTCGAAAGTTCAGATGAAATCGTCTATTCTTCTTTTGTTGTTTGTTGTTGGTTGGGTGGGGGGTTTGCATCTATTTCAAGTTGCATGAACTATGAAGTATGATTATTTTATGTTCCTCTTTATATATATATATATATATATATATATATCCAATGCTTGAAGTATTCTTTTTTGAGGAACAAACTTGGGTGCATATTTGAATTATATCGGATGTGCTGGGTATCTTGTAGATTTGACACAGTGTCTTTTAGAAAATTTCCTTTTGGTGACCATTTGCATTAAAACTAGTTTTGCCCCCTTTTATACTTTGAAAGTTTTTAATTTGCAGATATTTGATCTATTTGATGTGAAGCATAAAGGTGTTATTGATTTTGGTGACTTTGTAAGATCACTCAATGTTTTCCACCCTAATGCTGCGATAGATGATAAAATTAATTGTAAGTCGAACTCTTCCTATTTACGGCATATCCATATTAATGTTCAGGGTGGAAGAAAAATGCAGTCAAATGATCTAATACTCAGTTTTGTTTGGTCATCGAATTGCAGTTTCATTCAAGCTTTATGATTTGGATGACACGGGATACATCGAGCGACAAGAGGTTTGTTTCATCTTTTTCCAACTACTTTAATCCCTCTGCCTGAAGAGAATCATGTACTTTGTTTTAATATTTAAGCATGCTTATTTATACTAGTCTGTGAATTGGGCAGGTAAAGCAAATGTTGATTGCTCTCTTATGTGAGTCTGAGATGAGGTTGGCTGATGAGACCATTGAAATCATATTGGATAAGGTTAGTCACTTTAGTCCCAGGCTTCTTGTCTCTAGTGCATTAAGCTTGGCAAGGTGAAGATGGATTAAAATGAACAAGAGATGAAAACTTGTTGGGTTTAGGATAAGGGATTCTCATCGGTAGACTGGGAAATTCTATACGAACGTTTATCTCTATCAGAATACTTCCTCATTCATTTTGTTTTGAGTTTCGCAGCATCTAAACTCATCTTTCTCTTATAACATCAAACATAATTTTGAAACTTCTATAGCTTTTTTGAAGCTCGGGGCTCTTGAATATTCATTTCATCATTTTGTACTATGTTTCTGTTTAATCTGAGTTCTCCCCTGCTGCTTTCTCATCATTGAGTTGAGTGGATCTGTTCTCATTTTTCGGGCTAATCTTTTTCGACAGACTTTCATCGACGCGGATGCAGACAAGGATGGTAAGATAGACAAATCAGAATGGCATACGTTTGTGACCAAGAACCCTTCCCTACTTAAGATAATGACACTCCCT
Source organism: Leptodermis oblonga (assembly GCA_016801395.1). Taxonomy (NCBI): domain Eukaryota; kingdom Viridiplantae; phylum Streptophyta; class Magnoliopsida; order Gentianales; family Rubiaceae; genus Leptodermis; species Leptodermis oblonga. The sequence continues at coordinate 4,295,733 of CM028757.1, forward strand.
TATTTAAGGTAAGATCACTAACCAGCCATCATTTTTTTACCTTAAAAAAGGCGAAAAAGAAGGCATTTTGATGGGTTTTTTTTATTGCTTCAATAACGCAGGGACATCACCACCACATTTCCTAGTTTTGTGTTCAATTCAGAGGTTGATGAGATTGCCACATAGAATTTATTTTATTGGTTAAATTTGTGTTCCTTTATTACCCCATTTCCTAGTTTGGTGTTCATTAGGAGCAATCCCATTTACATTTTAGAGAAAAGAAGAGAAGAGGCTCATTCCATTAATGGCGGCTGCTGCTGGACTTGTTAAGTTAATACTTTGAAAAAAGCAGCAGCTCTGTAATTGTGTATAGATAGTGTTATTTTGAATGGCATTTGCAGCCTTATTATTGTTCAACCTTCATCACCCTTTATATTAATTAGCTTTCCCAGTTCTCCAAAAAAAAAAAAAAAAAAAGGTTGTTTTCCCATAGGGATCCCACATTTCTCTTGTTTTTCTAGAGCTCTGTTTTTATTTTTTCTGTCTATATTCGAACTTATAATTAACACACTTAAAAAGTAAGAACATGAGTATTCAAACTTATAAACAGGACGGATAAGGTTCGGAGTCGTTGAACATTATTACACAAAGGCTGTAGCCAACTAGCCCAAAAGGGAAAAAATTATAAAATTGAAAGGGTCATTCGATAAAATTGGAACGATATGTGGGTCATTTGATAAAATTATAAAATTGGAATGATACGGGGAATGTTATAGTATGTATTTTGTAAGATTGGGATCATATTTCGTTGTCCTACTATCTATTACATGGAAGACAGGGTTTGCACTATAAATAAACAGAATTGACAGAGGTATTCGACCTCTGGGTGGCTCATTATACGTCATAATCGTCAGAGCACTGGCCGTTCTTATTGATGAATTGTTTTCAAAATCTAATGTTGTTTCTTTTCTCTCTCTATAATTTTCTCATTTCCTTAATTTTTTAAAATTTTATTTTATGCTCTTGATATCATTAGAGTTTTATTTTTCTTTTAATTTGGAAAATTAACTACATAAACACTAAATTGTCAATATTTGTAAACATAGAATGTATGAGTGCTCAATTCAAAAGAACAATGATCAAACATGTTATAAAGTCAAACATAAGGGGTCATGAGTGCAATTTTTCCATTTTAAATTCTATCTTCTCAGATGAGCGAACTGGCGTCACTTCTAGGCATGGCTTCGCATTCGCCATTCTGACAAATCCTCTCCATCAGAAGGTGTACAGAAGAACGAGGTAATCGGACGTGTTTGTTAATTTTTCACGTTTTGGCTTGTTTTTGTTGAGTGTTAATGACACTGGAGCAATAAAACAACTGATGCATTTCTCAGACGTTGTTTTCTGGGAATGATACCTATTATCTGTTCGACGAATTGCCTCAATGAGTAGTAATCTTAGAGCATGCATCCAACTCTGTCTTGAAGTTTTTTTATTTTCTTCCTCTGCATTAAACAATTTGTGACAAACATGGCTTTTTTTTGATGTCTTTAAATTAGCATAAGCTGAATAGAACGGCGGCTTTGACGTGCTGAGGAAGTTGGTGCAGAAGTTTACTCTGTTTTTGATGCACATTTTTGAGGAAAAGTTAAAGATGCTTTCTTTGATCACTTGGAGAATATTAGTTCCTTTTCTTTTATTGAGTGTTAGTGAAAATGGTACATAAAAATAAATTTGATGTCTTTTTAATACGGTAATGGCTGAAGATAGTAGATGAGAATTGTTTACTCTTTCTATTGAGTTGAAAAAAAAAGTCTCTTGGAATTGAAGACGGTACCGTTTTGCAAGTTGGCTTAATTTTGTTGCTTGACCTTTTCTTGGCTCTCGTGAATTGATGAATATTGTTATGTACAGGTGGAAATTTTATTGAATACTAATGCACTAAAACAGATTGGTATTCTTCAAGACTTTGATTTCACATTATCTTTTCCACAGGAAAGCTTTGAATTTTCAGATGGTTTTCTGATTTGAATGGCACAATGTCTGAAAAAGACCTGTTTTTTACGCTCTTTCTTGATCAAGAGTTATGGGCCTATTACTGGGATTGCCTCAGACACTGGCTTGAAATATGTTATTCGTAGAAATTATGCTTCAGGACATAGTTCACTGGAACTGGATGGAACGACGGATACACATGGTAATCAATCTTCTACTTGTGTAAAGCCAGAGAAGTTAGGGTGGGAAGGATCTTCTTGTACAGCCTTGCTGGGGAGGCTAGAAAATGCTTTAAAGGATCATCAGGTGGTTGAAGCTTGGGATGCATACAAAGATTTCAAACGCCTGTATGGGTTTCCTGAAGAGTCCATTATGAGGCTGTTGATAATTGAGTTCTCATATTCCTTGGATAACAAATGGCTACGCAGGGCATTTGATATCGTTCTTTCCATGTCAAAAGATAAATCAGTATTGCTTAGGCTTGATTTACTAACTAAGCTGTGTCTTTCCTTAGCGAGGGCTCAAATGCCTGTCCCAGCATCTGTGATTCTTAGATTGATCGTAGGGAAAAAGAATTTAGCACCCGTGGATATGCTTGGGCTAATATTTCTTCATATGGTGAAAACAGAGACCGGAACAGTTCTGTCAGCAAATATCTTGATTGAGATCTGTGGTCTCTATCAACAATTAATTTCAAGCAAATCTGGTTGTGCAAAGATAGTAAAACCTGATACTGTGCTATTTAATCTTATTCTTGATGCCTGTGCAAGATTCAGATCATCTCTGAAAGGTCTGCAAATGGTGGAGTTGATGGCACAAGTTGGAGTTGTGGCTGATGCCCATAGCATAGTCATTATTGCACAAATACACGAGATGAACAGGATGAGGGATGAGTTGAAAAGGTTTAAGAGGCACATAGATACAGTTTCGGCCCGTCTTGTTTGCCATTATAGACAGTTCTATGATAGCTTGCTGAGCTTGCATTTCAGCTTCAATGACATTGACGCTGCTTCAGCTCTTATTGCCGATATGTATAGGCATGAGGACTGTAATCCAAGCCAGGAATGTGGAAGTGAACCATGCTCTGTCCCAATTGGATCTGCCAATCTCAGGATGGGGTTAAAGTTACAAATCTTGCCTGAACTTCAATTGAATGATACAGTCATCAAAGTTGAAGGAAAGCAGACACTTGTTTTGAATAAAAATGGGAAACTTGCACTGAGCAGCAAAGCAATGGCAAAGCTGGTCACAGAATATAGAAAATGTGGGAGAATCAATGAACTCTCGAAGCTTCTTATCTGCATTCAAAAGAATTTTGGTTCTTCAGAATCTGGGAACTTGTCTCGTGATGTGATTGACGCTTGTATTTGTTTGGGATGGTTAGAGACTGCCCATGACATTTTGGATGACTTGGAAGGGACCCCCATTGATAAGGGTTCGTATATGTCCCTGTTAACGGCTTATTACAACAGAAAAATGCTCAAGGAGGGAGACAGACTTGTTAAGCAAATGAAGAGATCTGGTTTATGGGAAAGTCTGTCTGATGAGATAGCTATTTCAAAAGAGACTTCGGAGTTGGAGGGCAGAAGCGCCTTGAATTCTATGAATGTTAGTTCAGACAACAAATCAGACTTGGTTGAGTCTATCGTTTGGGAAATCAAGGAAGAGTATGATATAACTCATGCTTCTGCTACAATTCATGAGTTGAATTCATCTATCTACTACTTCACGAAGACAAAAATGATTGGAGATGCCCTGAAGACATACCGAAGGATGCAAGAGATGAAGATTCAGCCGACAGTGCAGACTTATGCCTACCTAATCGATGGGTATTCTGCTCTGGGAATGTACCGCGAAATCACAATCTTGTGGGGTGATGTTAAGAGGAACTTGGAGAAAAGTAATTCAATGGTTTACAGAGATTTATACGAGTCCTTGCTATTGAACTTCATTCGAGGAGGTTATTTTGAGAGGGTAATGGAGATCATTGCCTTAATGATGGAGAGCCGGATGTACCTGGACAAGTGGATTTACAAAAATGAATACCTCAAGTTTCACAGGGATCTTTACAGGAATAAGAAGGCATCGGATACGCGAAATGAGGTTCAGATGAAGAGACTGGAGCAAGTTCAGGCATTCAGGAAATGGGTTTCACGAACTAGATTCGGGGAGAAAAATTAAGAACTGAATCTGTTCAGAATTGTAGCTCTCATTCTCAGCTGCAATATGGTTCTCAATGAGAGTACCGAGGTTCTCAAAATCCTTGATCAGCTAATGGAATGTGGCATATGCCATTGGAAATGCTAGCCAACTTTAGTGAAATGCTGAGCTCAACTTCCACATAAGAAAGGTGATTATGACTCATTGAACTTGCTGCTGAAACTTGGAGGTGGGAAAGGTGTTCCTCTTGCTCCCTCCTCCCTTCACTGAAAAAGTTATATTTTGAAATAGTATTAGGAACGAAACTATTTTTGGAGACGAATAAATGAAGTAATATATAGTAAAATCACTAGCCGTAAAAGATAACAAAGTTTTGTATTCTAGGAGAGTGAAAAAGGTAAAATAGTAATAACCTATATTTGTGTAATTTTTGGTCCCAGGTTTTTTAATCATCTCTTTTTTTTTTTCTTTTATAATCATCTCATTTTCCAGCTGATATTCTTGACTCTGAAGAAAAACAAAAGGCTCTACTATTCTCTTGAAGGCGGGGCGACAAAATGAACCACTTTTATTTCTGTAATTTGGTTTAAAAAAGTTGGTACAAGAAGCGTTTTAAGGACCCGCTTGATATGAAGATTTGGTTCAAACTTTGGTTTGAATTGTAATTTTGAAATATTAAAATTTTATTAAAAATGTTAAAAGATGTATTGAAAATATTCCCTACATTCCCAAATAAGTGGTCGTTGTAGAAAAATACACAAATCAAGGAGATAAATGAATTCTTTTTTTTTTATCCTTATTTATGTTTTCTTGTTTGATTACATTTCAAATGTACATTTAAAATAATATCATTAAATGAAATTAATTAATTATGGGATAATATTGGAACTATTTAAATTTTTTTGTTTTGAAATGTGTAAAGGACATTTATTTGGGAACAAAATAATTTTCTATATTGACTACTTATTTGGGAACGGAGAAAGTATGAAAAGATTTATTGAAAATATAAAAGGCTTCTTGAAAATTGTGAGAAATTATTATACCAAGTTACTATTGAAAATATAATGGCTACTTAAACAGAGCTATTATTCTTATAGAGAAAATACGCAACTTAGGCTATTCTTATTTTCATTCCTTTTAAAGAAAAAATTCCCTTTTTTCCATCGAAAAAGGAAAAAAGACTATATAACTAAAATATTTTCATTTTACTCATTTCATATTTTTAAATTTAAAATTTTATTTAAAATTATATCTACATTAGAATAGTTCATTTGTAATAATGTTCTTTTCGTGAAACGGAGGAGGAAGGGGGCGGGACTCCCTGTGTCGGAGAGCGCAGTGCGCCCTCTCACACAGGGCTTGGGCCCCCACATGTGGATCTCATGTGGGGCCCATCTCCCTGTGTGAGAGGGCACAGTCACAAGAGATTTGGTGCACGGAGGAAGGTGCCTATAATTTTTAAAATTTAACAAGTGGTGGAGTGAATAGTGACTCATTATGTTAAATATTGAATCAATACAACATTTTCTTTTATTCAAATAGGGATAATTTTAGAGTGGGCGGTTGCTACCTTGCGCCGCTATCATTGTGCTCACTATTGGCTCGAATAAATTCTGTGGTGTTATTTTGGATAGATAGACAATGTATTGCTATTGGGCACGAATTAGTTATATTTGATTCCTCTGTTACGTCTAATGTATGCATAATTGCATATGAGTTAGTCCTTATCTTTTCAATCGTTATTTGACTATTTTTTTAGCTTCTAGCAAAAAATTTGATTAAAAGACATACGAAGAATTTAAATTAATAATATATTTAATTTCTAATCGTAAAACATAGCTCACAATAAGAAATTCGACGGAGCAGGAGTAAAATTACATTTGGACCGTTTTACTCCTACTTTCCTCCTCACTTCTATTTGGATTTTGGCTAAATCGGACAGAAAGTAAATAATTTTCTCTTAATTGAAAAAAAAAAAATCATTCAATTTATGTTTTAAACTTCTTACCTTCCTTTTTAAATTTGAGAAATAGGTTTAGTTTAGGAAGAAACATAAACATCGGGCTCGCTTGACGCACCAAAAGTAAAATGAGAATGAGATATTTCATTTAATAATTTAAATTATCATATTCGCGTAGGTATTAAACATAGAAATTTTAGTTATAAAATCACTTACGTATTTTTCATTCATATTCCCGTGCTCCAAACAAAAACAAAAGCAAATCAATAAAAACAAGAATTGTTTTAAATTAACAGATTAAAACAAAGAAGGAGGGTTGGATGAAGATGATGATCAGTATGTGTAATCTTCCTGAATTGACTGGAAGTTTGAGACTTTTTATAATTTTGAGCTTAGAAAACAAGTCTGGGTAAACTATATATAAAAAATTCACCCATCAGGACTCGTTATGTTTAGAGCCACATGTTAGACATATTTTTCTGTCTTTGGAATTTTTTAGTTCTTTTTTTTTCTTTTATTTTTCCTAATTCACGCATTAATAATAACACGGGTATCCAATATCTCTTTTAATTTAAAAACAAAAAAAAATTCACTATTTAAGTTAAATAATAAAAAATTAAAAAATAAAACGAAAAAAAAAAAGAAAAGAAAAAGAAGAAGGCAGGCTCTTGCTCTTCCGCTTTCTCTTCCTCTTAGGAAGTATAAAGAGGAACAGTCGCAAAGGCAACCAAGCATAAACCAAACATGGACTTCGCAGAGCAAGCATTGAACTTATTCGGAGAAGACGACGACGACGATACCCAGAACTACCGAAACGACGACGCAGAAGAACCGGAGGAGGAGGAGCCACAAGAAAATCGGCAAAATCAAGCTCATCAATCTTCCTCCTCGGCGTCATCCTCCGCTGCCTCCTCCTCCGCGTCTTCCTCCGACGGCTCTTCGTCGGCGTCTTCCAGGTCGTCGTCCTCCTCCAGAAGTAGTAGCGACGACGAACCTCAAGAGGAAGATCATGATGGTGGTGAAGTGAGGTCGCATAATAATTCCAACAATAATCGAGCTAGTGACGGTAATAATTATTACAATAGCAGTAGTCGGAATGACTCTGGGGATGAGGTCGAGGAGGAGGAAGATGTAAAGGATCTTTTTGGTTCTGATAATGAGGATTATGTCAAAACCCCTGCTATTAGTCCCTACCCAGTTCCTGGTAATTTTTTCCCCCCTTCAGCTATGGAATCTTGATTTCATTTGTTTGTTCTGTTCTGTAAGTTTATTTTGGTTCCATTTCAAATTTGTATGAATCTGTAGGTGGGTTTCATTTGTTTTTTCGATTGAAAAAAGATGTTATGATTATTGATTGACTTGGATTGTTTTTTTCAATCACTTTAGGGCTGGCAATTAATTAAGTTTTGATCTTGTGCATTGGAATCTTATGGGCTGTTTTTCCCTGTTCATATCAGTTGGTGTTGTGAAATTTGAGTAGGGAAAGTGGCTACATTTCCTATTTTAGGGGACTCAGACACTGGTGTTATTGACGGAGTTGCTTTTGTATTTCATTGGCCTTTCTTGCTTTGATATGATTGTCCTATGCTATAGCGTTCTCATTGCAAATGCAGCTGTTTTGATGGGTCTGTCCTAATTAGGGGTTAAGTATCTTTGCCAACTCGTTATACATGTTTTTTTTGATGATTGTTCATAATGGAATTACAACTGCATTTATCTATGTAGTGGTCTATTACTGAAAGCATTTCCTTACAAGTTTATCTCTATCAAGAACTGGGATTTTGTGCGGGACAATTGTCTCCTGGTTATTTGTTTTACAATGAATGATAACCGTGCTAGGTGAATTTAGAAAAGAGAGAAAATTTCTTAAAACTTATCTTTTGTTTTAAAGCATTTCCTGTTGGGAAGTTACCTATTATTGTTGAAGGATCCATTTCTCTACTTGTTGGCATCCTTCATTACCTCTTAAAAAACTTGGAGCATTTCATACGTTACTTTTCGTCTGACGTGTTACCTTTTAATATAAGAAATCTATTGTTCTACTTCCATGGACCCTCTGAAGTTTACTTCTTTCTTGTCGCTTCTCCTCCATTTCTTTCTCTCTTTAAATCAATAACACGTGCACTGTCATAATAAAGAAAGAAATAGATTTCCTTGCTCCAAAAACTGAGCTGTACGATGTCGTGTTTTAATTCACCAAATTTTTTCTACATGCAGTTTTGCCAGTGGTACGAAACACTAACAACCACACGAGAGGAGGTTTTGGACGTGGTCGTTGGCAGAATAACCGAGGGCCTGGCCTTCTTCCTAGACCTCCTGGGCCTTATCCTCAAAGACCATACAATCAAAAATTTTATACCCCCCGTGATGAACGTTTTGTTTCTGAACTGAAATTTTCAAAGAGTGAAGAAACATTGGCTAGAAAATGTATTGCATTTCAGGAGGTAGGAAATGTTTACTTCTTCAGGCTTCCTTTGTTGCATTTTTGTAAAGTATTATGATTTTGCTTCATATTTTCTTGAGTGATTTTTTTTTCTTGTTGCGTGATAATCATAAACAGCCGTGTGAGCTTGCTTGCTATAGTCGTGTGGAAGGGGGAGATGCATATTTTGATGACAGAAGTTTGGTGAGCTTTTTTATCCTCAATAGTCTCTATTGGACAGTATGCCTGGTTTCAAATATTCGATACTGATGCTTTACTGACATAAATTTTCCTTCTGACATTTTTAGAGGCTATTTAAGCGTCTCATAACTCAAGATGTTGGGTTCGATCTGAATGAGGGTTTTGAAACTTTTATACCGAAAAAAGGTGAGGTTTTCAAGGGTGACATGAGAAACATGAAATGTTAGACATTGTATCATATACATTAAGCTAGTGTTTAGGGATTGATACTTGATGTTTTCCCTCCAGATCTTGGCACTGAGGGCTTTGGTGACCTTCTGGCTTGTATAAGAAGCAAAAACATAGCGCTTCAAAACATGCACTTTGTGGTGAGATGGGTGCATTTCATTGACCTTTTTGTGATGCAAATATGCCTCAAAGCTAACATTTTCTTTGTTGTCCTAATTCTTATGGCAGACTTACCGCAACAACCTTAATAAGGTAAACGGTTATTATTTGATGTTATTGTATGCATTGTGACAGTTTGTTTGATTATTTTAATCATTTATAGATAATGGCTACTGCTTACATAAGGCATGAGCCTTGGGAAATGGGGGTGCATAAAAGAAATGGAGTCGTGTATCTTGATGTGCATAAACTGCCGGAAAGACCACAAAGTGAGAAAGAGAAGCGATGGTATGAACTATTTTCTTATCTTATTCAGTTGTGATTAGCTTGGCTCCCTTGCTTCCACTTAGATATTTCCTTGGGCATTGTTTGCAATTTAGGAGTGTTGTGGATTATGCTAAGAACTTGGGCTTCTATGTACCTCTGAATATCAGAGGTCGACATTCTGAATTTGTTTTGTTTTCTGGAACAATGCTGTGTAGTGAAATATCTGAGACATAAATTTCTCTAGAGTTCTTTGGTAGTGAATGGCTTATAGCTAGCTCACATTTTTGTTGTGGTGACCTAGTTCAGTCTCACCCCTTCCACTTATGCTTGTTAGTTTATTCTTTCTGCTGTTTCCTGTGAATCAGCTGTTATTGGGGATATTGTTTTGAGAGCCTTGCAACAGAAGATCCAACTAGAGGTGATGGTGATGGGATTCATCATATTGATGCAAACGTTGAATACTGTGCTGTAATTAAAACCAAGTTAGGAGCTCATCGTATTTTAATGGGTGCTGAAATGGATTGCTGCGACTCCACTGATGATGGGAGGAGGTTCTATATAGAATTAAAGACTAGTCGCGAGGTGCTAAATGTTGACTGATTTTTGTCTTTTCCTCTATATGGTAGAATGTGGCGCCATTGTTCACTTGTCTTTTGTTCTCTGCAGCTAGACTATCACACAGAAGAAAGATTTGAGAGGGAAAAATTGCTCAAGTTTTGGGTACGTATTTACCTTTTAATATGGTTAAAAGGTTAAATTAAATGGTTTTAAAGGTTAAATTAAATACTGTGCTGGTCCACTTGTTCGAACATTGTGGGTTTTAAAGGTTAAATCCCATCACCATCACCTCTAATTCGAACATTGTGGGTTTTAAAGGTTAAATTAAATAAAAATGTCCAATTCAGACATTGTCCACTAATGTCTTGTCTTTTCTTATTAAATTGGATATTAGATTCATGGTCCACTTGTTCAGTTCTTTATGTGATACATTTTTCATTTCTAGACATGCAATTTATGTAAAGGTTTATTAGTTAATACTTCAATTTTCATTGGACCGAAAAAAATGGTTTGTTGGAGGGATTGTTTTTAATCAATTACCGATCTTACTCATAACTGCCCTTCCTAGATCTTCTATAATCTTGATTCTGCCTTATTTTTTGTGGTTGGACTAGCCGCGATAAACGTGCTTCACATTTGCTTGACTCTACTTAACTAATAAATTTCTTGTATGACACAGATCCAATCATTTCTAGCTGGTGTACCGTTTATTGTGATTGGATTTAGGTGATACACCAAATCCATGTCTCTTGAATTTGGAATCCATCCCAGGGTTCTTACACACACACTCTTGCATTCCTTATCTCATCACACTCACTTCGCATGGTGAATAAATGTGATATTTGTTTATTCGAGGATCTTTTGTTAATACAGAGATGATGCTGGACGACTTGTGCGCACAGAAAGACTAAGAACCAAAGATATCACCCAAAGAGTAAAAATGAAGAATTACTGGCAGGTAGCTTTTTGTGCTTCTTGGAGTTGTGCAGTGTAGGTTTCTTGTAACTTTAATTCACCTGCTTGAACACCCATTCCATTTTCTCTCTTTCGTTTAATTTCCCATTTTACAAACAACTTGTTACATCAAGATAAAACCAAAAGAAAAATGTAATAAAAAACATTGTCCTTTCATGCACTTAAAGGTGCCACCAAGTCTGACATGAACTTTCTAGTCTGTTGCATTTGCTTGTGTTATGCTTTGATCCATCAGATAAATATAAATAATATCTTGTCAAACAACCTTCCTTAAGGGTCTCTTTAACCTTTCCTGGCAAGGCTGGTGGGATGATTTTACTGTGCTATTTTCTTGTTTATGACGCATTGGCTTTGCAGGGTGGAGTATGCCTGGCATTCGCGGATGAGGTGCTGTGCTGGCTTTATGGAACAGTCAAAGAGAGTAAGAGCCTTCTAACTGGTCATTTTAGTTCTAGGCACTTCCTTTTGATGCTTAGATTACGTAATAAGCAAACGTCGTGAGTGAGTTCGTAAATATAAAAAATGGAGCATGCCATTGCCACATGAAATTCTGAACTTTGATGTGTTTCCGAACGTTTGTGTTTTTTCAGATGGAAACTACATCTTACAGTTTGTGCCGCCTTTTACTCGATTGGAGCTATTGCAAGCAGATTCTTGCCCAGAGCAAATCACTGACCATGTTGAACAACTGTAACAACTTGGAGATGCTAACCTCCTCACAGCCCTGCATCTCTGGGCTGATATAGTTATTTGAGATTGATACCTGAATATAATGTGGCTGGTGGTACTGGTGGGGTTAAATTTTGTAGTGAAGTAGCCTACATTGTCTTGCTTTTGCCTTTGGATAATCTCTGTGTAGACTGTTGTACCCTTCAAAAGTGCAGATTTTGGTTTCTTGGATACTGCTTCTACTAGTACATCATTTGAGGGTAGGAAAGGAAGGGTAAATTAAATTGTAACTTTAAGGCTATGTTTGGATTGCACCCTAATTAGGGAAGTTTTGTTTCTGGGCGAACTTTTTTTGGAAGGAATTTTTGTTCTTGGATTGTGTAGGAAAGATAATGAAAAATATAATGTTTAGATTATTTTCTAAACTAATGCGAGTGTAATTATAGAGAGGAGATTTAAAATTTGAATTTAAAGAAATTGAAGTGTTTGGATCTATGGGAGGGTTGGGGTGGGCTCATATTCTCTGTTACACATCTTAATAACTCATCACAAATATTAATTTTTATTTTAATTTTTTCACTAACAATATTTATTAGCATTATAATAAATTTTTGAACTAAGGATTTACCTATTTTAGTGTAGGGTATATTTATTTTAATTTATTGGGATTAAAAAATTAAAAAATACCAAAAATATATATTTAAATACTAGATTTATGCAAAAAATTAAATAATTTTTATTACAATTAGGTAGAATGTCAATGAATATCATTGATAAAAGAAATAAAATAAAAAATAATAATTACGATGATGAATTATTAAGATGTGTAACAAGAGAGTGTAATAGAGAATCTTAAGTCGTTGGGTGGTGGTAAGGGGAGGGTATTGTAATTCCGAGGTCATGAGTTTAATTTTTAGGGATGCAAGGGTGAAAAAAAATAAAATAAAATTTTAAAAAAGTGTTTGGATATATATACCATTATTCAGTGGTTAAATAGTTCCAATAATATATATGTGTGTGTGTGTGTGATACCGTTGTTTGGAACTTTTTGTACGTTCAAATTTTAAAAACTTGAGTATTGGGTATAGTCTCAAAATATCGCATATATTATAAAATATTACATATCTGATATTTTAAAGGTAGAAGTATCACATGTCAAACTCTTATACAATTTGACTTAATACACCTCTAAAATATTTTGAAGAATTACAAAAAGGCTTTAGTTCAATTTTTGGAATCACAAAGGGCAACATAATTATTACCCGGTTTGGGGGTGGCCGCGGTTTTACATAACATCATAGTTTATTTGATAGTTTTCACAAACTTTGAGGGAGGTAAATGAATTTATCCAAATTTCATTTGAATTTTGATGTTTTTTACACCGAACCTTTCCATACCCGTGTAATGAAATACGGAATTGTTATTTGCAGTAACATTTTTACTATTTGTAGTAAAATTTTTCTGTGAAAAGTCTATAATGCCCGTTAGGTTTTTTTTTATATAAAAAAAGAGATCATTTTCACTTTAATTATGGCCGATAATGACGAGGACAATCCATATTACACTGTAAGTAAATAATCTATACATTTTTTGTACGTAAAATTGGTTTTTTAACCAAAAAAAAAATATCTATACATTCTTCATGTTCTTTTATTCTCTTTTGAAATTTTAACATTTCTAAAGTGGTATCAAATGCAACTTAATCCAATCACGGCTTTCGTGGATCCAACTTAAAAATGTTCTTGCACATAGGGACGAGACCTCGGAATTTTCTTGGGCGGTATTTTGGTTCAAAATACCACGCGGGCGGTATTTTGAATCAACTTTGGGCAGTATTCAAAATACTGACCCCAAAATTCCGCCCAAAGTGGGTGGTATTTGGGCGGAATTTTGGTAATGTTCCTACAAATAGGGGGCAGGATTTTGGAATATATTTTTGTTAATGGCGAGATTTCTGGCAAAATTTTTTCTATTTTTTGGGTTTTTTTGGCACAATCTCGGGCCAGATAGGATTTTTTCTGTTAACAAACAAACTTTACGTAAAAAAACGTATAAATTATTTACTTACCGTGTAATATGAAAACTAAAAAAGAGTTTTTTTTTAGCTAAAGGACAAAATAAATTTTTCACAAAAAAATATTACTGCAAATAGTATGTGCCAAATGAAATATTCTTAAGTAATTGGACGCCTTCTCTGGCGGTTTCAGCCCTTACCACACTTCAGACTCCATAATTCGTCTTGATACAAGTTCGCGACCCCCAAATTTTGTAGAAGGTTGGTTACTATAATTTGGGAGAACAGGAAGGAATCTTTAGCTTCCTCTTTGCCATCAAATGCCGGAACTGGAGGATTTGGCGACCTCGACGTCTCAACGGCCGTCCCTGCGCCGCGAATCCATGGAAAACATGTCGGAGAGACTGTCGAAGCTCGATAACCTTTACTTCCCCCGCGCAGTTCAATCGTCCGCCACCACCGCCGACCAACGCAAAACCCTCCTCCTTGACCTCCTATCTCGTGACGCAGCCGTTTTCTTGGGTGAGTAGATAAATTCGCCTTTTTGCTAAGTTAGCAGTTCTTTTCATATATTCATGCTGTACAAAATGTGTCAGGTTTCCTTTTGATTATTATTATTATTGTCACTGTTATTAATTTTCGGGAGTTTTTTTTGTCAAATGTTTCGAATTCTTTGTTTGAGAATCTACCTAAAATATTAGGTTTTGGCATTTGTATTTGCAAGAATTTGGTTACACCGATGTGAATTTTTTGAAAATTTAATATCATAGTGTTTTGTTGGTATTTCAGAGAGGTATGGATCAGAATTAACGTTCGATGAGCTTAAGGAGTTTGATGCTTTAAAGGGGGATTATGAGATCAATTGGCATTTGAGTCATTTAAGAAGCGTGCTTAGTCCTACTGAGGAGGATTTGAAGTCTAAGTCAACAAAGATTAAGAATAGAAGGCGGGCATATATGGATAAACTAGTTAATGATGGGCAGTATTTTTCGGAGGATGCAATGAGGGAAAGAGAGCCTTATTTGCATCATGAGCTTTTAGGGAAGTTTCAGGATCCCAGTGGGAGGAGCATGGCCAGACCCGGGGAGCGCTGGTCTGATACCTTGATGAGGCAGTCTGAGGAAGCAGTGCTTCTGCAGAAAATCAGGGGCGAGCAGCAGCGGCTTGGTGTGGCTGAGAAAGATTGGGTAGGTAATGAGAGATTAGAAGAAGAAATGGAGGAGGAAGAATCCGAAGAATCTGAAGAAGAAGAATCCAAAGAATCTGAAGAAGAAGAAGAAGAGGAACTCAAAAAGGTTGAGAGAGGAGCTATTAAGACTCCTGTTAATGGGCCTTCAGCTTCACAAGTTCAGGAGGTAAAGGGTTTTTTCCTCGCTTTTCTGCTTTGTGCAATAGCACGCTCTTGGTATGTTGTTTTTCTTGGTGTGATGCTACTGAATTTATGATATTTGAAGATAGTTATTGGTTTGTCAGCAACTTTAATGAATGTTTGATTCGCCTTGTTTGTATTCATTTTTGAGCTAGCTCATATCGAATACCATATCTTTCAACTTGGTGCTAGTGAAGGAGTTGCTTTCTGGCTATTATGCCTACTTGTCACAGCCTTGGCTAAAATAAGTCATCTAGATCTAAAACAGGAGTTAGGATGTTCAAGGGAAATTTGATGGGTGCTTTTGTGTGGGATACCAAATTCCATTTCTCAATTTACATTTAAGATACATGATGTTCTTATGTGGGTTCTAGACAGTTTCTGCCTTCATTACTCTTCCACTCATCCTGGTAGATGGACAATAAATTTTCGATTGAGCTGTTCAACTGTCCTTATTTTTTCCTTTCATCCTTAGAAGACCCAGATTACTTGCTGTGAATATCCTTGACTTCAGCGCCATCAAGCTCAAATTTCTTTCACCTGCTTTTAACATTGACCCGGATACCAGCTAGGCCATAATTGTGATTTTAAAACAATACAGTAAGCCTTTCTTAAGTGTTGCTGAAGGGAACCGTATTTTCGTAAACTAGTATGGCCCTAACCTCTTTGAGGCATATGCAGCTCTCCCTGTTTTTTATGTGTTTATGGCTGTAATTGTTGCATAGTGGGAACAAAAGGAAGATGAAAAATCGAACTAACAGTGCAGTCTGCCTGCCGGTATTTTTCCCATATGTATATGAGGGGTTATGTTGTTGTCGGAACGAGATAGATTACAAAATTTTCTAAACAATCCTCAAACTGAAAGTTCTTTTGGAGATCTAAGTCTAATGTAGCTTGACCAATAATTATTATAATTTCCCATTCGAGATATAAGTCTGTTATGATAATCAGATGTTCTTTAACTGGGTTTAGCTAGCCTTCATTTTTCCAAAATTTTCTTCAAGTCTCCATGCAGAACTCTTCACAACAAGCCACTTGGAATCCCAGTAATACCTAATTTTCCTTGTAGGTCACCAGTCGGCCGTCATCATCTGAGTTTGATTTATCTCCTGAGATTTCTTATATGAGTTGTTCTCAAATTTTTTTTGTTGTGTGTTTGAAAAAAATGCAGGAACACTCGGATGCCATCACGTCTGACCATAATCAAGGCACCACATCTGGGAAATCCCTGGAGCAGGAAAGCTTGTCCGTAGAAGAGATGGAAGATCGGTTGGACCAGTTTACCTTGATGATGCAGCAAAAGTTTTTATCAGGGGAAGATCATCAACATGTAGATTACTCGAAAATCGATGAGGACGAGAGCTTAGATGATCACTGGATGAGAGAATTGAATGATGATGCAGAAGAGAAGTACTTTGATGATGTTTGATATTGTCTGATGTTCATAGTGATGAGGAAGTCGCATATTATTATCTCACATGTTTGATTTTGATTGCTTCTGTGCTTAATTGCCCTTTTATGCCGCTATATTCATGGCTGTAATTGCAATGTTTCTTTTCGATCATTTTGGCGACATTTTGCTTGTGGTGCTGTCTAGTCATGCTCTCCAGTTGGGTTCAGCTGATTTTTTAAAAACTAGAAAGTCATGCAAAATCCCCATCCAGATTTCATGTAAAAAAAAAAAAAAAAACTTATATATTAATCTTTGTTTTTTAAAAATTTTTTTTACAGTAAATTTATATATTATAATATTTTTTTTTCTTAATTTTAATACAATTTTTTTTATTATTTAACCATTTATTTTTTACATGAAAATGTTGTGAACCAAAAACATGTTTAGAAAAAACTCATAACATAATGAAAAAGATCACATGTGTTACATAGCACAAGTGTCATTCTCACATAAGAGGAGAAATGACATTTTTACCTTTCTTGAATTTATGAGAGTGACATTGGTGTAGTGATTTTAATGTCACAACGAACATGCTCGAGTAAACAATATTTGTAGTATCAAAATATCCTATTCATATTCACTTTTTTATTAGTATGTTATATGTACTCATCAGTTAAAATTTTTGCAAACGAGTGCAATATTACATTATTTGTTATGAAAAATGTCACAATTGATTATTGATATTTTTAAAAGTATTATCAGGGTGGGCCGACTTTGTAGACTAATTCAACCAACCATTAGGTTAAGCATGGGACAGTTAAAATTTCGAAATCATGATGAGAGTTAGAATCTTGAGATTATATTGGAATGTCGAGATCGTATATCTTTTAGAAACTACACTGGTAGGATTGTATTTGCCACATTTTCTATGAGTACAAGGTTTCAAGTGTGGTACCAATTATGTAATTTACGTTGATATATGTCTTATCTAAATTAAAGAAAATTTTGTTCTTACATGAGTTTTAGATTATAATTGGGGATAATCACCATTTTAGTGCCCATATCATTACTCTTTTCGTGCTGATCAAAACTTACCAAAACTTACCTTACAGTCGTCGTTCACTAGGGTTTCGGTCGCCGACTCTCCTGTCATCAGGTCACCGACTTCCTTGACCTTCCAGCACTGGGTAGGTATCAGCCCCCATACAGTCTTACGACTTTGCATAGACCTGTGTTTTTGGTAAACAGTCGTGTGGACCTAGTCACTACGACCCCCTTTGTGAGGAGGCACCCCTCATCCTGAAGTTACGAGACTATTTTGCAAGTTCCTTAAAGAGAGTTATCTCACACCCTAAGAATTTTCTATTTACCCACCTGTGTCGGTTTCAGGTACAGATAAATTTTTGTTTATAATCCTTCGAGTTTTTCCTAGGAGTATGACATGAGTTTCTTCAGCGCTGTAGCACTTGAGACTCGAATCGTGGCTCGAGACATTTTTTTCTACCTCTTCTTACCCCTGAAAAATAGGAAAAACTTATATTTTTGAATCAAATATCGAGAATTGGTGTACTTGAACAATCATCGGCAATTGCACAATTGACTAATGAGAATTGTCTCCCAAACTCCCCGAATGTTATTCATCAAGTATCATCATTACTCATAATCTTCAAAAGGTTTGTATTTATGGCTCCATTCACATTCCACGTCAAACAAATAAAAAAATTTTCCCGAAACCCTAAGAAAATATCCTAAGGCAGAAACATAATGAAATTAAAATAATAATAATAATAATAATAAAATTCGCCTTCAGAATATTACAGCCAAAAAAAGAAAAAGAAAAAAATCTAAAGCAACAACGACAAGCCTTAGATACTTGTTTCCGCCGCCGGTAATACTCCCGACGATCTCTCTCTCTCTCTCTCCAAAATCCCGACGGTCTCTTTCCCTCCTCCTCTCTTCTTCTTCTCCACTTTCTCTCTCACACACTCACACACTGATAACACACAGAAACACACTGTCACTTTTACATAGTAGTATCCGTATTACATAAATCTGAAAATCAGCCCATAAAGCACAAATCCTAGAGAGAGAAAATAAAGGGGAATGGGTTAGCTGAGCTTCCTCTCTCTCTTTTATCTCTCTTCCCCCCTTTTCCAAAAACCCTAATTTTCTCTCTCTAATCTTCTTCTCCTTCAAATTTTCGATTTTCCTGTTTTTAATTTTTACTGTTTTTGTTGGTAATATAGTACGAGAGCGCAAAAGGCAGAAGAGAGAGGAGGAGGAGCAGGAGGAGATGTACAGGAGTGGAGGCCGAGGGTCGAAGGCGGTGGAGTTCGTGTCGGCGGCTGATCGGAAAAGGATTGATGAAGCCCTAGATAAACATCTGGAATTTGTGGCAAAAAATAAAGATAAACATCTGGAACGGTCCTCGCCTTCCACCTCTGCGACCACCACCACCACTGCCACCGTCGCCAGGGCTCTCAACAACGGGAAAGACCACCATCGGTCCACCATGTTTAAGACGGCCGTCGCCAATGACAACAATCAACATTTCAAGGACGCTAAATGCTCTGATGGTTTTTTCTCTACTCTCTCTTAATTGAAATGTGGATGCTTTTTTTGTGCAGAAATTCGAAGATTCTTTATTGAACTTGTTGCTTGCAGAAATTCACGAATTGAGGTTAATGTGGGATGTGGTTCGTGGTGTCTTGTGATTCTGGGTGGATTTTGGGACTACTGTTTTTCTAATGTACTACTTATGAATAATTGCCTCTTTAACAATTCAACATTTTACACTTGTTTTGCAAATGTTTGTGGGAAATGGAAATGCTTGATAATGTAGTTTTGTGCGCATTTGCTGTTATTGGTGAAATTTGACACTTTAAACTGTTTAAGAAAGCTTTGCCCTTTCTTTGCCTACTTCAATTTACTTCGTTTCATTCATTTCATTGGGTATATCAATATTCGTTTTTTGTTTTTTATTTCTTGTCTTTTCTCTCGTAATGTTATTTCCCCTTCACCATTTTATCCAGCCTTGCTAATTGTTATTTTTCGTTGCTTTATTTATTTAGGGATATCTTGGAATGCAGTTACATTTTGTAACTACAAGATGCTGTTGACTCACTACTTGGGTGACTGACTACTTTTGATGGATGTTTTGAAACATATTCAATTGGTTGAGGAGAATGATTCGAAACATTTTCCTTCCTAGTTTAGATACTTGTATGTGATTGTTGGGTAACTGTGGTTCCTACTTTAGTGTATATTGATGCATCTTACCTAGTTTACTGAAATATGGCAGAAACTAGTATTGGCCCTCTCTATAATTTGACTATATAACTTTTCCACTTCCTTTTTCTCTGTTTAAGTTCATTGACACAAGCCTGTGTGAGGGTACAAAATATATATTATGTAAGAGTGTGCGACTGTTTCATGTGCAACTCAAGTGGTTGTGTGCCTTGGTTTGTATACGTTTTAGTGAACCCTTTTAGTTGGCTGAGTTAAGATTATGTGGCATGTTATAAATTTGCATACTTGACCTTTATCATTCCAGGTTGTTTTAGATTCTTTTGTTTTTAATTGTTTATGTTGATCCTAGAATGCTTATACATGTCATTTACAGCTGAGGAATCTGAAACGGACAGTGAAGAGTCAGATGTGAGTGGTTCTGAAGGGGATGACACATCTTGGATTTCATGGTTTTGCAACCTCCGTGGAAATGAGTTCTTCTGTGAAGTCGACGATGACTATATTCAAGATGATTTTAACCTTTGCGGTTTAAGCAGCCAAGTTCCCTATTATGACTATGCACTTGATTTGATTCTGGATGTTGAGTCGTCTCATGGTGAGTTTATCTTTATGGAAACGATAGAAGTTCAATATTCCTTCTTTAATGATATGTTAAGTGGTGATCTGCTAGTTTATCTAAACGGAATACCTTACAGCGATAAGAAGTATGGATAAAAACACTGTTCATCAGACTGTCTAAAAGAAATACTTGCTCAAATGAAAGCAGATAGTGTAGTGTGGAAGAAAGATGCACTTAAAAATGTTAGCTTCCATTTAATGGTCGAGGTTTCCAGGTCATGCATATCATATGCAAAGAAAATTTTTGGATTCATGAGTTCTCTCTAGATTCTAATCTGATCTGTTTATAATCTCTGATGCCTTTTGATTTTAGTTCACTTTGATAAAGATTCTCCTTTCCCTTTCCACAAAAGGAAACAAAAAATCAGTTTTTGAAATAATTACTTATTAACAAACGGACGCTGAAATCAGCAATTTCTTTTCCCTTGCTGCATATATATATACACACACCAAACACGTATTTGTTGTTTTACTTTCACGGATAACATCTTTTCACCACAGGGATAAATATATTGTTAGAATTGAAAATTTATGTGATCTGTTAGTGGTGCAATCTTTAATCCATAAGTAGATGTATTGTTGTTTAGGATGATAGTGAGACTAGGTAATTTAATAAATGGAGTTCAAACCATCAGGTTTTATTCTTATTCAGCCTTTCCTCGTTTTAGTCGGTGGGCAATCAGTTTTAACTATGTTTGATGCTTTGCCACCGATATGTTAGCATCTGTATACGCTGTGCTGACCTGCTACTTAAGTGGTGGGGACAATCTTATGAGTTATACTGATTGCAGACTGTCATGATGATTGAGAGTGACATGGGAATCATTATCCCAATGAACCTCGAGCATTCATATAAGTGACGCGCTATTTTGCTGTATTCTGATTACGGAATGGTTGATATCATGGGTTGCCTCTTCTACTTTTTACCCTTTAGAAATTTGAAATTGAATTGGGATTTCATTAGATGTTCTAGGGAAGTTACAGCACGTTAGAGTTTTGTGCTGGTCAGTTAATCAGATCGTTCAGGACATTGTCTTTGTCATCGTTCTGTAGATTTTGATTTTCCAATAATAGGGTGGAATTAATAATCTAATCTGTAGGAGATGTGTTTACAGAGGAACAGAATGAATTAGTCGAATCAGCAGCTGAGATGCTTTACGGTCTAATACATGTGCGCTACATACTGACGACAAAAGGGTTGGCGGCGATGGTGAGAATCCATTCCATCATTTTACTATTTGTCCTTAGAGAGCTATAATAATGGAGTGGCATCTGACCATTTTCAGCTGGAGAAATACAAGAATGCTGAGTTTGGGAGATGTCCAAGAGTTTATTGTTGCGGACAGCCTTGCCTACCAGTGGGTCCTTCAGATGTTCCTCGTCAAAGCACAGTGAAAATCTATTGCCCCAGGTGTGAAGACATCTACACACCTAGGTCCAGGTTTCAGGAGAGTATCCTCTTTGTCTTAAGCCATGCTAATAGTTATGAGTTAATCATATTTTTAGTTCCTCATATATCTAAAAATAGTCTTTTTAGCCCCTCACATTTAAAATGCATATTTTGAAAAATTATATTTTAGCCCCCTACATTTAAATGGCACAAGTTTGGTCCCCTTACATTTTGGAAAGTATCTTGTTTAGAGATCCTTGTCATAATATTTCAAAATAGTAATGAGGGTAAAGAAAAAATATATTTTCAGAATTTTAGGGACAAAAAAAAAAAAAAAAGCATTTTAAATGTAAGTGATTAAAAAAACTACTTTTCAACCCTATTTATATTTAACATCTTCCAATTGCTTTAAGAGCCATGTCTTCATTTCTGTTTATATTTTCCTCCTATATGGGCTTATAAAAAATAATAAAAAAAAAGAATTGAAGAACAGATTTGGATGGATCAAAGTCAAAACTAGTTTTGCCAACTGGGGAGATCATGGTTCGTTCGTTTTGTGCTAGAAATATTGACTAGTCATTCAACCTAGTGAGCTACCAAAAGAAGTAGAATTAGGGAAACAACAGGTAGCTTAGTGTGGTTCTAAACTATTATCCTTCTTTATACATTACATTTTATTTTTTGACAATCACTCTTCAAATGAACTTGATGATTGATGCACAGCTCTCCCACCCAACTTTTTTCCGACCCTGGGTTTCTACCAACCCACTATCTTCTCTTGTTGTTTAGAACCCATTATCTTCTACCGACCCTCTATTTTCTCTTCCAAGAGCATCTCCAGCAGAACGCTCTACAACTGGGGGTTTTCAACCCAGTTGTGAACAGTGCACCCAGGTCCACTGTTCATGCCTCCCCCCTTTTGAATAATATAAATATGAAAAATAATATTTCAAAGTATCAAAAATTATTAACATACTAATTCAGACATTCATATTTATAAAATTACTTAATATTTACATAATATGAAAGACATTACATAAAAAATAAATAAATAAAAATGACATTACATAAAAGTAGAGAAGATTCAAATACTGATGAAAAACACACACACACACACACACACACACACACACACACACACACGGCAATAACTTTCAATAATCACGTGTCGGACTTAATTTTAATTTAGTTTGTATTTTATCAATCTTGATTGCGATATTAATATAATTATCGTTTAATTATTAACCAAATGAATTTATCATATTTTATGAAACTGCAAAATAAAACAATTGTTTGGGGTTTTTGTATAAATAACTTAAATAGTACAAAGGTAATTAAATTGAATTTAAAATTATGTGCATAGAGGAATCAAAATATAATATTCTTGGAAAACTGGAAGATAAGAGTTTTCTACTGGAATAGTGAAAAACTGCTGGAGATGGCCTAAAACCCTTGTTGTGTGCACCCTTTCTTTTTAATCATTTGGATTCGTGAAACCTAGACTTTGGAAAATAGGGGTGGAAACCTGACTTAAGCTCGATCAAGCCAAAAATGACTTCGCTCTCGAGTTTTGATAACTCGAACGCAAATTAAATTTTTTGTAATACATTTTAATAAGAAAACATAAAACGTAATATAATATGAATAAGAAAAAATAAATATATATAGTACTCTCGGTTGGCGACAAGCGACTTGAGTTCGTTATTGGCCAAACTCAAGTCAAGCTTTGATCGAACACAAACTTGAAAGGAATGTAAAAGTTGTCTTTGATGTCATTGAACTCATAATAGTCAAAGGAGATGCAATTCATCCTCAATTTTTTTGAGTGGGGTTAGGATTTCTACCTTAAAGCTACCTACACATTCAACACCAAACTTGCAAGTTAAAAATGATATGTAGAATTGTTTTGAACTGTGTGAGGTTGAGATTGGCACCTCCTTTGTTGGTTTTTTTTTTAATTTTATATTTTATGGCACCTCCTTTGGTTACATGTGTGTAACTGAATTTTCCTTTTTCAATGTTGTCCATGGATGTTGATAATCATTTTAATGCATTTCATGTTGTGGTTATTCTAAGGCTTCTATTTGCACTACTGTATTTCTTTTCCCTTGACTTGACCAAGATATCGATGGAGCCTATTTTGGAACAACGTTCCCGCACTTGTTCTTGATGACCTACGGAAACCTCAAGCCCCAAAAGCCGGCGCAGGGCTACGTTCCTAGAGTCTTTGGTTTTAAAGTCCACAAGCCTTGAAGCCCCCTGGGGGGGGTTACACGGTGGCTTGCTGCAGTTTGGCGGTGAATTTTACGGTGTAGGCTGCCTGATGGAGGGTGGAAATTCCGGGATGCTGTGCCTCCTGAGCCGGATGAGTTAAAGAGGTACCAACAGCAAAACTACTAGTTCTTTTGTCGTAGAAGCTGTGAAGGATATCTGGAGAAAGTGGGTAGTATCCAATTAACATGTTAAGCTACTTTTATGGCCTGTCAGTAGCATTATAGATTTTAAGCTCAGCTGTAAGCTTTGTGTTGTTAATGATTTTTTTTTTTTTTTTTCTTTTTCCCTCTCTGCGTTCTTTTGTACTAAATTTCTTTATCATGTCGATCCTTTCAGTTTTGTTTCTCTTTTTAATTTTCACTTGGGGCATGTTATTTGCAAGTACCATTTTACTAAACTCATGACACTTTTTAAAATTTTAAGTGGTGAAAAGATAAATATATCCTTGATAGTTTCTAACTTAAAAAAAAAAAAAAATTTACCCAACTTTTTTAACTCAGGGAAAATCATCCAGACCAGGCGATTTTTCCAGAGAAAATTGCCTAGCTTGGGCGAATTTATCTGGGAAAATTGCCCAGACCAAGCGATTTTCCCAGGGAAAATCGCCAAGGCCAAGCAATTTTCCCTAAAAAAATTGATTTTTTAAAAATTTAGTGGTCGTTCGTCGGAAAATCATGACCCGGAAAACCTGAAAAAAACGTCGTCTTGTGGCGTTTTTCTTAGGGAAAATCACCACAGGACATCGATTTTCTCTGGGAAAATTGCCCATACTCTGGGAAAATCGCCTCGTACAGGCGATTTTCCTAGATAAAATTGCCCCGACCAGGCGATTTTCTCCAAGAAAATCGCCCAATCCAGGCGATTTTCCTAGATTTAAGTAAGTTGGGTAATTTTTTTATAAAGTTAGAAACTATAAAGGCAAAAATGTAAATTCACGTATAAAAATTTTAAAACCTACAAATAGTAAAAAGTGGCCTGCTGATAATAATTCAGTTTCACTTTGGGGTCATTATTGGTGGAAGTGTTGAGATATGACAATGTGGTAAATATCCACTTAGTAGGTATAATGGAGCACTTAAATAACTTAAATTGTTATTTGAAAGTACTAATTTACTAAATGCAGTTACCATTTAAAAATTTTGGAGTGAAAAGTTATAAATACCCATAACCTCTTAAAATTTATTCTTTGTTTTTTATAACAGATTGATTCAAATTTCACCATTTAAAATGTGAATCAACTTTGTGTTCATTTATTGTTCTAAATTTTTATTTATATTTTAAAAAAAGAAACATTAAAAAGGCTGTTTTGAAAACTTCCACCCGAACCAGGCTAAAGTTTTTAAAATTCCCCCTGAACCGGGTGAAAGTTCTAAAACTTCTGCCAGATCTGGGCGAAAGTTTTCAAAACTAACTCCAAATTCGGGAGAAAGTTTCAAAATTTTCGCCAGATCCGGGCGAAAGTTTTCAAAAATGCCTAAGTTTTCAAAAAGTTTCGGACCCGAAGGAAGTTTTTGAAACTTCCGCCAAGTTCGGGCAAAAGTTTTCAAAACTTCAGGCCCCCTGTGGCAAAAGTTTTCAAAACTTCCGCCAAATTTGGGCGAAAGTTCAAAATTTTCGCCAATTCTGGCGAAGGTTTTCAAAACTTCGTTCGCCCTGTGGCGAAAGTTTGAACGAAAGTTTTCAAAACTTCCGCCAGTTCTGGATGAAAGTTTTCAAAACTTCAGGTGCCCTGTGGCCAAAGTTTTGGTCTATTGAGAGAGTTTCTTTCTTTTGTATGAATGTAAATTTTAATAAGGTTAGTTTTGTCTTTTCTTTCATTAAATTTTTTAAATGGTCCCTGCATTTAGTAACATGCCTCAATTTTAATGGTGGCCTTGTAACTTTAAGGTATGGATTCGAATTGGTTAAAAAAGTATTAATAATAAAAATAATTAAACAAATAAATCATCTTGATTATAATCTTATAAGCGAATTAGAACACTAAAGATTAGTGAAGACAAGTAACTGCACAGAAGATCTGGCTACTTTCGTAATTACTAAATCTGAATATGCGTTAACATACCGTCTAATATCCACTATAATTACATGTACCTCTTTATGAACTGTTGGGGGATCTCTTGGTTGTTTGACTAGCTCCAAATTGTCGATGAAGACTTTCAGGACTCATTCTTTTGCAATTGAATACTGAGATGCCCTCAAGCAAGCTAAGACTTCAATTTGTAATTGCGATACTCCCCGTACTTTCCATGACTTTTTGTCCAATGACACCCGATTTGTCTTTTATTATTGATCCTACCGCGTTGTCATTATAATTTTCCTTGAACGTCCTATCCACCAAAACTTTCACTTGCCTTGTCAGTAGTTTAATTCCCTTCCACCATCCCCCTCCCCAACAAGATGTGTATCGAGAGTTATATTGCCTCCTCATCTAGTGTCTCTATCATCCAATTTCATAGCCAATCATTTATTTGAACCAGTGATCCGACATCAAAATTAAAACCCAATGTCAACTGATGTGACGTAAAAAGTCCGCTTCAGGATGGTGCTTCTTCGCGGCCCAGTAAAACCTTGTGAAAAGCCACAGCCCAATTCGAATAAAGCTTCACAGGGAATGAGGAACAAGAAAGGCCCAACTTTGGATGAAGCTTTTTACTATGAAGGAGAACGAATCACTCTAATAACCGATCTGGGTAACTTGATTCGGCAGTGATGATGAGGCTTAATGATTTTGCACTGTTCCGGTGACAAAATGGAAATGAATCAAGGAAAGGAGCGGGGCTTTCCCCCCTGTATAGGCTCCGACGGTCAAGTTAAAACAATTGGAGAAGATAAACAGTAAAGATGAATGCTTGAAAATGGTAAAGATCCTCCCTTCACTAAGTCTGGAGACTTAGTATATATACCTCAAGTTGAAAAGTGTCCGTTGAACCTTCATGAGTGATTTGTTCACCTGCTTCTTCTGTTTAGCGTGGCGTGGACGCTACCATTTTGACCGGGTTTCATGGGTGTCTTCCTTTCTTAGAAGATCTGAAAATCCCTGCATGTGATAGAAAAGACATACCTAATCTATGACAAATTTCACCTACTGTGTCAGTGAAATAGCGTAGCCCGGTCTAGCTGACCTAAGCTTTACCGATCTAAGATTTGCCAATGTTATAGCTGTTATGACAATGTTACCATTATCCCGACCTGACCTAAGTTCTGCCGACCTAAGCTTTACTGACATAGGCTTTACCGACCTAAGCTTCCCGAGTGGAGTTATATTTTGACTGACCCAATCTTACCGAACTGGGTTATAAAGTTTGCCGATCTAAGATTACCAAGTTGGTTTATAACGTTTTCCGACCTAAACTTTCATTAGTCTTTACCGATCTAAGTCTTCATGACCGATCTAAGCCTTTATGACTGACCTAAATTCGTAACACAGCTATAGACTTAGTTTGTATGATCTTTCTGACCTGAACATGAATCTGGGCTTTAATTGTCTTCATTTTCCACTATTTATCTTTGTTTTAGTTTATTGGGCTCGGCCCAATGGAGATTCAATTTCATGCACATCATCAACATTCTCCCGAAGAATAGACATTATGGAAACAAACGAGTGTGAGCATAGAACAATCCTAATGTGAACACAATTATAAAAAAGAAAGAAGCATCCTACTCCATTAGGGAAACTACTGAAGCAATGATCAAATGCAATAAAGAATAGAAAATTCAATTCCAAATTCATGAGTCATTGTCACACGCCTTACCTTCAAATTCCGACCTTTTTTAAAACCCAAGCGCACAGCTAAATTACAAAAATTCCCTCCATTGTCATTCGAGTTTTCCAAAGACAATTTTTAAGGAGCACGCCATGAACTTTTCAGGATTTTCAAGAACTTAACTTGAACGTTCAAGATCACCTCAAGAAATTATTAGGGGCTTTGAGAAATTCAAATTTTACACACGCAAATCCAAATTAATTAGTTCTAATGCAAGGAACTCATTTTCAAACACTTTCGGGCTTTCCCCATTCTGGGTGTCACATGAGTTTCGCCCCTTGAACCTTCCCTAACGGAAACTTGAATTTTGTTGGCCTTCTCCAAATCCAATAACCTCTTAAGTCCCTTGGATTTAGACCATTTAATATAGCATTTGTAACGATCTTTTAGACATCTTCTCATTTACTTGAATCTTGGCCAAGCCAAAATCTTTGTTGAAGATTTTTTTTTTTTTTTTTTTTTTTTTTTTTTTTTTTGCCATTTGATTTCACCTTTAGACAAAGGTTGATCACACATCGGATATTGCCTTGAAATTTTTGCATCAGTAACACTGCCCTCCACTTATTCTTTGGAAAGAGCATATGGGAAACGTAAAAAACAATATCTTGCTTATTAGTCCCCAGGTAAGGGAGGCTTCAGGATAATACCAAAATACTATAATAAGACAGTTTCAGGATCTTGCCACACCACACTGCATAAAGTTCTTCCAGCTCACTTTAAATTACAAAAATTTATGGGTCATGTTATTTGCAGTAGCCATTTTATTAAATATAGTAACCCCTTAAAAATTTTAAAAGCCAAAATTACAAGAATGTCTATTGGCATAATATAGTTTATTATCTTTAAAGAAAAAGAAAGGAAAATTTTGATTGGCTTTAAAAAATAAATAAATAAATAAAACCTCTGCTAGCACCTCCGTGGAGTTTGAGGCGCAAGTTTCTTTAACCTGCGCTGGCCTCAGACGTTGGTTGCTTCGACTTTCACTGCGACCTGCCAGCACCCGTTTTCCTCTCTTCCTTTTTTTTTTTTTAATTTTCTTAGAAGACAACACAGTTTTCCTGCTTTTAACAAAAAGAAAATTTGTAAATAACACCACTAAAGTTTAAAAAAGGCTTGTATTTTCACTCACTAAAATTTTTAAATGGTCATTGCAAATAATAAAATGGTTACTGTATTTAACAATTTCCAAAGTTATTAGATGCATCCTTTGTATCTCAAACAATACAACAAGCCAATGATAAATCAATCACTTAAATTCATATTTTCGGGACCTCTTACATGTACATCATTTTTCACCTAAAATTGCAGCTCATGCTCATCCCATAAATGTATCATCTTACATAATGCAACAGATGCATTCGAACGTGACTGCATAAAACCTGCTCAGCTTACTAGAAATATCTGCCAACAAGTCAATCTTAGGAGCTCCTGACAAATCATTTATCCATCCAACAATAAACTAGAGCCATTCTGATTCCGTAATAATTTCATCATTAATCATCCAAAAAAAGAAGTAGCAATGGCATCAATCATCTCCTTCTAACTCAGGTTCACACTTTTAGGCACCCTTGGAGAGAACTCCAGCACCAAACAGAAGATTTCTTCGCGAAAACTGTTTACAGATTAACGAACAAAGTCACGTTATCTAGCAATTAGCTCAACATGTTAAAGAGTTTACAGCACACGACAACTATGAAAATTTCTCTTTACCCGTAGAGCATATACAGGAGTAGATTTGGTAGGCAAAGTCTTCAACGATCGTAGTCTGTTAACACTTGCGTTTTTGCTGATGATTAAAGCATCAAATATTCATGAATCTCTTGAAAACCATAAAAACTTAAATCTCGCATGCAACCAATTGAACTTTGAATATACAGCAAACTTACTTTTCATCTGTCTTTAGTAGTTTTGTACTTGCAGTCACATCCCACAATTTTACAGTGGAATCGGCAGAACCAGATGCAAGAAGTGAACCTTCACCGCTGACAGCACAAATTAAAATGTATTAGAAAAAGTCTGAAGAATTAACTCTATGCTTGCTTTTGAGGTTATAAACATTACTTGAAATTATACAGAATGAAGATTACCCACCTAAAATCAAGTGTCCAGACACAAGATGTATGACCAACCAAGGGAGTAACACAGCGACCACTTGCGAGGTCCCACATCATGATTGTACCATCCTCGTCACCAGATGCCATGTACCGACCATCTGAAGACATTGCCAATGACAATATCATACTCCGGTGACCAATGAAAATTCTTACACACTCCCCGCTCTGAACATCCCACAAACGAACAGTTTTATCACTAGATCCAGTCGCAATGTAGTTGCAGTTCGCATGCCATTTCACACACTGAAAAGGAAAAAAATGAGTACCAACTTCAATGAGGAGAAAATATACATAGGACTAATTAACAATAAGAAATAAAGAGAGCACTAATAAAGTATTTTTTGGAAGGAAAATATAGAACCAACCAACCAATGCACTGAAAAATGGTAACATTTTGAAGAAAAAGACAGTGCATCCAAATTGCAAGTTTCAACACCTATCACGATTATCTTTTGCATGAGGGTATACTCATCAATAACTTGGAATAATAGTAAAGTGCACTCAGAAGTTCAATTTTAGTACTGCTGTAGAAGCACATGATTATTGAATAAGCAGAAGTTTAAAGATGGGACTACATCGTAAAGTTTTTACCTCCGTAAAAACTTACTATAATAGGTAAATCTGACTGAACAATATACATTTATAGCCACCATTAAATAAATGTGCAGCAGAGGATGATAATACTTCTTAGCATAATCCAAACACATAACTTAGTAGATTGCAACAAAAACATTAAACACAGCGCAGCTTATTGCCCACTCGACTTTGAATCCCTGACTTCAGCATAGTGAGAGAAAACAGCCAGATAAACAAAAGTAAGCTGCCACACCTAATCAACCATGAGTGTATCACGTTTACAGATACATACATGAGAGAAGGGTGAGGGATTATAATGTTTCACAAAGAAGACTAGCGTCAGCAAGAACTTTGGGCAATTGAACAATAATCACAAAAATTAAGTGTGCTTGGTTGGGGGGTTTTGGAGTGGGAAATGAGAATGGGAATCAATCAAAAATGGTTGTTTGATTGAGAGGTTTCATTCCCTGGAACCCACTCCCAAATCCAAAATGTGAAAATGAACCATTCTCGCAAAATTTGGAGGAATGAAACCCATTCCTTATAAATTATCTTCTATATATATTTCTTTACTAAACATAAATCTAATTAGTAATAATTATCATTATAATATATTTAAACACAACTATTTTATACTCT
The DNA here is from genome assembly GCA_016801395.1 of Leptodermis oblonga. Taxonomy (NCBI): domain Eukaryota; kingdom Viridiplantae; phylum Streptophyta; class Magnoliopsida; order Gentianales; family Rubiaceae; genus Leptodermis; species Leptodermis oblonga. The sequence goes on from CM028757.1 coordinate 4,326,706, forward strand.
TTCCCCGTCCCACTAAAAGAGCCTTTGTTTCCAAATGAATGATATTAACAAAAAGTTTTTCATGTTTATGTTTTAAATGCAACTCCAAAGGGGCTGTATCAATATACTGCAAAGACATAAAATTATTTCAACAAAAAAAAAAAAAAAAAAAAGAGAAGAAGAAATAGGAAGATGTCATTGACCAAAAACACATAAAAATTGTGAAGGAGAATGGTGAAGGAGAACATACAGTAAAACTGACTTACTAAAACCATACAGATCCTATAAAACACATACATGGACCAAAACAGGGTGGTGTTTTCATTTTATACATTCAGATATCCATTTATTGACTGTCTGGTGATCAAAACCAGAATAAAGCAAACTGCTCCAGCACGAAGTTAGATTGAAATCACACAAATTATCAGCACAAGGAAAATGCTATTTCAAATCCAACAAACATTACAAAAACCAGACAACGGCGTCAAGAAATCAGAAATCCTCCCCAAGTCTTACAACAGTTAGCAAATGTAACAATTATGAGCTTTAAAGTCAAATGTCCAATGAATGACACGTTGCTTTGAACCTTGACCATATAACTGGATTATAAAGGAAAATGCTGCAGAGCAAAGTAATTGCAAGATGATCTACTTACATCTACATCAGATAAGTGACCCGCCATTATTCTCAATGGCTGTATTCTGTCCATTGTCCAGATCCTTGCGGTTCTATCATGTGAGGAGCTGGCAAAATAATGTCCCGCTGGACTAAACTGCACTCACATGAAGTTGACATAATTTTCAAAAACTTTCTGAAGCCAAAGATTTATGGACTTAAAATGTCAAGAATGGTGTTAAATGGACTTAAAAGAACAAAGTCACAGAAGTTCATGAAAACAATGAAACTCAAAGAGTGAATAAATGCTCAAGTGCAAAAAGAAATTCTAACTATCAAAAACCATGCTTCCAGTGCCATACAAATTGTTCGAAAAGGAATTCTAAAATTCTGAACCCTGGGTCAGCTGTTGAAAATCAGTCATGCATAGCTTATGAATGCAGCGAAAAAAACATTATATGCATGTTAGATGCAATTATATATAAAATGCATGTTACACCAACTGCATCTTTATTCTATGTGGAGAACCCAAAATTTCAGAAGTCTAATGACAATGTATTACCAATGAGTTCAACATCAAACGAATGAAAGTGATAAATTGTTTGTCACCGATATTATATAGGAACAACATGACATAAATTTTCTTTCTCACCAACTTAAAACTTAAAATAACATTCACAGGTACACTGGCATAATTCAGGTACACTGACAGCAATATAGTCTTAATGTAAAGGTGCTCAAATGAAAGGTCCGTAGGGGGTAAAACCAGCTCCTATGTTGCAGTGGACAAGACTAGAATCATATAGTGAACTTAACTGGTTCAATCCTGAGAAGAAAGCCCATCCTTCAGGGTTGGAAATATATTGAGTTGCTTTTCCACTTTCATTACTTCGAGCTAAGTTAGATTATATATCTCCTAGCTGAAGTTGTTTTGTCTTCCATTCAATAGCATAGAATTGAAGCTCCAAGCAAATCTTACACCAGTGTGACCCCGTTATACATTAAAGTGGACTAAGGAAACACCCAGCAACCCCAATACATTGTCTGGCTCTTTGAACAAGAACATGCAGATCAATGAGAAGCAGACTTATTGCATAAACAATATTTGGCTCCCACCTTATGGTGTGAAACAAAACTTGCTAAAGTATTGTTCCTTTCTGCCATTATGCGTAATTTTAATTAAATCACATGACTAATTCTTCAATTACACTTTCTCTATCTTGTTCTTGCAACCAATCAAATTCAGATTTTAACTTCAACAGAATCAACTCTGAAAGAATCATGGGGTACTTTTCATTTATAACTTGTTGATACAGATCTTAAAGTTACTGAATCTCATTATCATCATCAAGCAGAAGAATAGCATACAAGTGGTTTAAAGGTAAATAATAGACATGTACAATAGAATGGAAATGCAAGAGAAAAGGCAAGGGAGAAACTATCTGTGTGCTTATCTCAGTCAGGTGTTGTGTACAACTCCAATTTCAAATTTTCAATGAACACGGATTTGTTACCAATAGATGAATAAGATGTTATAACCTGAACATCCCAGACAGGATAATTATGACCCTTGTAGCAAACCAGATTTGCATTCAATTTTGTACTCCATAATCGAACTGCAATACCATATCATCATGGTAACCATCAGTGCACAATCACATAAGCTCACATTGATGAAACTGCATGTGGGGGAAAAAAGAAAAAAATATAGTAATAAGAGTAGCTTTGTGAAGCAAATGAAGACATACTAGTCGAATCTGATGAAGAAGAAAGAACAAAATCTCCAAACGGGCAAAAAGATGCAGAATAAACAGGTCCAGAGTGTCCCTGAAAGAGTGTATATGATCTTCTCCCACTGTTTGTGCCAAGCAGAGTGCTGTTGGGAGTTGAATCATTGCCTACCAGCGCAATGGCTGAAAGAAAAACCAGTTAAATATATGTAGATTTAGCATCTTAAGCTAGCAGTAGATACTACCACAGACCCAACAAAGTGACAACCAAAAGAGGGAAATGAAAAAAACCATTTTGACTGGTTTAGGAAAAAAGAAAACCAGCATCACATAGCAGAATAAAGACTTATTGTTTTGTCATTTAAATTATTATTTTTTTATTTCTTAATCATCTAAAACAAATTTTACACTATGAACAATTTGCATCAACAACTATGCATTTGTCCCACTACGTGGAGTCGACTATAAGGATCATATATCGCCACGGTTGAGATACATTGATTCATTTATATTCAAATATAACATATAATGTTTTAAAGTTGTTTTTCAATTCCTTTTTAGATCTTCATCTACCTCTTTTAATATTAATTCATGTTTCTTTGTTTGTAGCTGTCTTACTGGGGCATCTAGAGGTCTCCTACGTACATGTCCAAACCATCTTAGGCACATTTTCACTCATTTTTCCATCTATTGAAGCTGCTCCTGCTTTATAATATTTGCATTGCATATTTTATCTAGTCTAGTATGCCCACCCATTCATCTCAAATTCTCATTTTTGCTACCCTCATTTTTTGTTAATGTTCATATTTTGTCACCCAACACTCTGAACAGTCTTATAGCTGTTTCATAACATTTTCCTTCTGGTTTTTGCGGCACTTTATGGTACAAAGTATAGATGACGCACTTCTCTATCTATTCCACCCTGCTTGAATCTTTTGTGTTAAATCTTTATCAATTACTCCATTTACTTCTAATATATACCCTAAGTATCTGAAACTTTTCAATTCATTCAATTCATGTTCGCCAATATTAACTTTTATCGTATTGCTATTACATGATTACTAAAGTAGCATTGCATATATTCAATTTTAACTTTGCATATAGTAAATATTTTGATTCTAATGCTTCCCCCTAATTTAGCAATTGCGTCTGATCTCATTTCATCTATTATAACTATATCATCTGCAAATAACAAACATTCATGGATCGCTTTCTAAGTTTAGTAATCTCATCCATTACTAAAGCAAAGAGATTTAAGGGCTAACAAAAAGGAGAGAGAAAAAAGAAAAAAGCCTAGCAAATTAACAAACCATTATCAGGATGTTGCCCCAGCTTCGCCATGTCCCAAATCTGTACATTCAATTTCTTGGTTAGCAGCACACAAGAAGTTTCCAACAGCAATTTCATATCAAGACACTTGACAAACCTTAAGTGATGAGTCTGAGAAGCCACCAGCAACAAGTGATCCATCATGAGATATTGATGCACAGTTTAACCTAGAAGACCAGCATAAAGGTTGACAAAATTTATGAATTGATAGCATAGGCATCCCAAAACTATCAAGTAAGAAAACAAACAGTTTCCAAGAGAAATAACATACCCATTATGTGTGTTAATAAATGTATAGAAGCTGACAGAAGGTAGACTAGCACCGCTCAGTTGGACACGATTCCGAAGATCTTCAAGAATAGAATGCTCTACCTCAGCTGGTCTGAGAAAGAAACATAAATGATGAACTTAGAACCAAGATGAAAGTGTAGTACATGATAGAAAGACTCCAAAATATAAAATATAACCATTGTGTATAGAAATAGATTGATAAGAGAATCATCACTCATTTACAGGAGGCATAATTTGTTACAGAATAGTACCAACTTTAGAACTCAGTCTTTTTGAATCCAAGGTTCCAACCTGATTAGGCAAAATACTGTTCTCATAATAAATTCCCTAAAGCACTAGATTTTGTAATGCGTCTCTATTTTAATCTGTTGGGCCACAGGGTTTAAACAACACCCATTCTGCTTACTAGAAGATAAGGCCGCATAACCTAATTCACAGGTTGGCAGCTACCTTTTACATTATCTAACAGTAAGCAAATGAGTATATGATCGAGCATACTAGTTCCTTCAGATTCACCAGAACCAATATCTGATTAACATATAGCTCAGCAATTAACATTTGATAGGACAATCCATTAACATAAATCATACTCTTTCGAACCTAAAAATAACCAGTTAAAACCATGTACAGCAGTGTAGTCAAGTATACAGCATGTGCGCAAGCACTACTGACATTGCATGTCCATGTCAAACAAAACATCAACTCCATCTATTTTTTTATTATAAGATAATCAATATTTCTTTCCCTTTAAGTGGCCTTTTCAAGTAAGGGGAATTCATTTTCATTCCTTTTAAGTGACTTTTCAAGGGTAAGGGGATTTCACTTATGAGATTGATAAAAATACAAAGTAAATAACAAAGTACACTGATGGCAAGGTGAGCTCGGGCTTGACACGTGGTGCCACAGTCACTGTACCACTCTCCACACGAGAAGCTTTCCCTGCTGCAACAGAAACCTTATCCTTTTTTAACTTCTTGAGTGAACCGCCTTGCTTTCCACCTTCTAGTGGCCTTTTCTAAAGAAAGAAGAATATAGTTACAACGCAGAAAATACAGAACACTATATAATCTCAGAGTAAACTGTAGCAAGGTATATTCAATAATAGCAAGGACATCACGAAACAATTATATGGGAACAACACAAGACACAGACTCAAAATATTCTTTTGTCACCTTATTTTCTTCCAATTCACCTTCCTTTGCTTCTCCATCCAGTTTCTCTGAATCTGGAACCAAGCCACTAGCCTTCTCCAACCTTTCATCCAGGGAATCTTCCAGTAACTGTTACAATGTGAAAGGACTTAGGAATACATGAAAAAAAACATGTTCAACTAGAAGTGGTGTTAAACTTTAAAAGTAAAATTGGCCTTTTGCAAGAACATCGTAAGAAGCAACAAAGGATAGACCAGATACAGACTCAGAGGGAAGGGACAACAGACAGCATAGTAAGAAAATGGCCAACTTATTTCATCCAAATGCATAACTACTCAGGAAAGCTAAATCTTCAACAGATACCAGCTTCAACTCACATGATTGAGGATGTAACAAGTAGAAAATTATTCTCAAAAGCAAAAATTTCATGAGGACAATACGATATCCAAAATACTATAGAGCAGAGTAAGAGTCTGCCCATTTAGAATATCAAATAGTCAAAACAAACCGGGTCATTTAGGATTTCACTATCCTAACTAGTACCAAAATACCATATCATAACTTCTACCATCACTTTGGAAAACTGTTTGTGGGAGATACGTGTGTGTGTGTGTGTGTGTGTGTGTGTGTGTGTGTGAAGTTCATATCCCTTTTCGACTTACACCCCAATGTATTTCTTTCTGGTTTATCAGGCTGGCAGCATCCTGACCACATCCAATGAGTGCGACAACATCAGCATCATCAGAAATTGAACTTGGCTGCCCAGGAGAGACTGCCATTTAACAAAGTGAATTTCAATAACCAGTAATTTGGTATAAAAACATACAACGCTTATATAGTAACACATTAAATTTATACCTTCCACAACTACTGCATCATACAATTCCTCTTTTGTACTTCCCCAATCTCTCTACTCATTTTTTGTACAATAATATGTACAACTATTTTTTTTTAACTTAAGAGAAAGGGAAAGGAGAATCGAAAAAGAGAGAGAGAGAGAGAGAGAGAGAGTTATTTTCTTAATTTCATGGAGACTACCAGCCATTCAAGGGAAGCAGGGAAACGCAGTTGAACATCAAACCAGCAGCTGGGTTTAAGCACCGACATAAAAATTACTCTCAATGTTGACTCCAAAATAAGTCTCAAATATTACTCTTTCTCTATTAAAACCAAACAAGAACATTAATCTTGACAGCTCATGAGATATGGTTCAGCAGACCTCATTTTGTGGGATAAAGTCTTATAGTTGTTGTAGACTTTCTCTCTTGCCCCCTCTCTATATATTACTACATTTATGTGGTTTCTGAAAATTAATTTCTATATCTTCTTCTAAGTAAGACATTCTATATCTTCTTCTAAGTAAGACAGTTACTTCTCGTTACCTATTTGAAAATCAAGCACTTTTATCATCAATTCCATTTACTACAATATAATTTATTAATTTCCTATAGGACACTCAAAACTGGTGTAGTTGGCCCATATGACAGCTAATTCTGAATTCCTTTGTTAACCACTAATTGAAAAATTATATTCCCAAGAAACTCAATTTTATAACATGAAAAGCTGCAATGCAATCACAGGCAAACAATATTAACCATCTTATAAATAAAACATTTCTAGATAGTTTCCAAATATTATGTGCATAGATGTACCTTTAAAGTTGATGTGCTCATTTATCAGTCCAAGCATTGTAATAGATTGCGTCTTGTGCAGGTATTGCAGCAAAAGGTCATAAGAATACTGCAAAGCAAGCATGACGAACCAAAAAGTGGAAGCCAAATTTAGTTTACCTTGTACCGAAAGATGCAATTGGAACAGAGGCCTTAAGAGCAGAAACTGTATGGCCATGAAGTAAAACGGGACTTTTTCACAATGCTCAGCAATTTCAGAAACCCTGAACTCATAAATAAATGAAGACAATAAACTAAGAACTGAACAATTAACCAACCCCAACCTGATATTAATTAGCATCATTGAACAATCGCAACATCTGAGAAATTATGGCAGAACTGCTTCTTCCATTTTCTTTTCCCCTTTTTCAATTTTCCACAATTTTTGTTCCATTGAAGGAATTGGTGTATTCAGTCTTAGAACAATGAAATCCATGTGTTTCCAAAAAAAATAAATAAATGAATAAAATTATATTCCAGATGCCCATGCAGGACCTATCCGGAGTTGGTTAATATGCACAAAGAATTCTGACGTCATATCCTAAGTGGGTTGTGCATGATTTGTAACTAGGTTCCTATCACTTACGTCTTCAATTCCAGGAAGTAGGAAAAACATGATTTTACATCTTTTTTTTTTTTTTTTTGTTTCCAAGCAACAGACAACATAACACTTTTTCTAGTAGTGCAGAAATATCAGCTCTATCGGCAAATAATTTGCAGAAACCCCAATGATGAGTGGAGTGAATCCTGAAGAGGCAGGGTTGGAGTTTTCAAAATGAAATATCTAGCCTTCTACAATTTAAACTAACATTAAGTTTCTTCGAGTATGTTCTACTCTGAAAATGAAATCCAAACAATGTCAGCATTCATAATGCACACATCTTTTTGTCATTCATTAAACTGCAAGCTTGAGATATCTAACAACATTAATAACCATGTCTCTTGCTGCTTTTAATACAATTGTCTAGTGGCTCAATAGTCAAACCTGTTTGGAATGATACCTTAGCCTTCCATGGTTACAATTAGTTCTAAATTTTCGTTCACACATACATAAGCAGATACAACATTTTGATCGGATGATCCTTGTGGGGAGCCAGAGGAAACTAGATTCAAGAGGGTATATGGTATGGGATGAAGCAGGAAATGCACAGGATAGGGAGAGCAAAATTTCTATAGGCTGAGGAGAGCATGGAGGGACAAAATCTCACAAACCTTCACCACAGCCATCCCTAAAGATAATATACCTTGTGTTTCTGCTCATTTCAAGAAGCTCAGACATCATAGGGAACATTGTGTGTAAAGAAAAGATTTCACAGCCTTATGTAACAAAACTTGTCATTCACATGAAGCAGATAAAGAAATCACCTGACAAATATTTATGGTAACTTTGCTCTGCCTTAGAGAATGGGCAAATTCCATTTCCTATCAAAATTAAAGAACACAATTAAGGCATATTGGATATAAACCTTAACCTTCCTAAAGTACAGACAGCAGTACATATTAAATAGTTATTTACCTCCAGGTGAGAGGGTGAAAGAACACCTTCAAGTTTTTGCAGATCACGTGAATGCATCATCTCATGGTCTTCCCGGTAGCTATTAAAGAATGTTCTAGCTAGAGTTCAAGGTACCATTTCATTTTACAAACTCCGGAAAACAGTCAACAACCCAAGAAATCAATTGAAAATAAAAAGAGTACCTTCCTGGATGTGACCTTTAGCAACAAGATCCATAAAACAATGAATAAATAGTGGATAGAGGACGCGAAGCAACTCATGCTGCATGTTGAGAGAATAACAGAAATCAATAAGCATTATATTTCTGATTAAGTCATAAACAACTACTCATAGTTCTAAGCTTAACATTTCTCTGCGCCTGAACTAGAAAAGCAATTCACAAAATGTAGACAGATTAAACATATCAACAGGAATTTAAGTAAACATCTAATGAGCCCAAACAAATCTTCCTTGATGGACAGGTACTGCATCCAATGGCCAAATTGGCTTCTAGTTTACAATCTTAAACCATCTTCATTGCCACTCCTTAAGATACATTACTGCTCATGTCATGTATATGAAACTATTTCAAGTCAACTTTCATACTCCCTCCATTCCATTAGAAGAGTCCTGTCTAATAGAAATTTTGTTCCAATAGAAGAGTCATGTTCTTTACTTTTTGTACCCTTATTAATATAATCATGTGTGGTTCACAATCAGCCCACCTTTGAAAAATAAGGACATAAGTGGAAAAAATGGTGGCAAATTACTTATTTTAGATGCCGTAAAAATTTGTACATTTTCGAAACAGGACTTCTTCTAATAGAACAGAGAGAGTATAACTTTTTCTACTCTATTGGCAGGTGGTCATTTTTAGGACAATATCATGCCAAACCGAATAGAGGGTAAAAGCCTACGAAAAGATTGCTTGGATTTAAGAAAAGGTCACTTGGAGTTAAGTAGTTTCGTCGTCTGACCAATTAACTCACACACCAGATCACTTGAGAATCATTCTATAGGGTTCCCGTTTTGGAACTAGAATCATTTATCCAATTCCTATTTGTTGTCACCCAAACCTTAAACAAGGGTCAATTACATCTCTCGTTATGTCTAAGAAAATTATCAATAACTCATTAAGTTTTGAAATATAACCCTCAAACTCTACAGTATTCCTTCAGGGTGCAAAAGAGGACATAGGTTCTTTATATCTTTAGGCACTTTATAACCATAGAATTTGACAACATTTGACTTCTTTTACATATGCTACTACATTGTCTTTCACAGAAACAGCTGCCATCTAAAAACCTCCAGAAGGCAAAGCTTATACATATAAGATTACCTTGTACAAATCCAGTGAACTATAGGCCCATGACCGAAGCTTGCCATATCCATCATGATACCGAGCAGGAGTATTCTCCAAACTGAAAACATCAATAGATACCAGTTATGCTAACTGTAAGAGTGAATAGCACGACTTGCCTTTGATAAGCACTATGATGACTAAAATTGAACACATTCAACAGCCCCTCAAAACATCACAAAGTGCATTTTAAGGCCTTTGTATTATATCTAGATTTCGTTCAAAAGCTAGTGATAAAACCATAAAAGGCCTTCCCACGCAGTACTTTCTTACATGATCCAAGTTCCAACCATGTGAACTCAATAGAGGTTCCACCAGATAACAAACAATATGCAGGTCCTCAAACTAGCAGTGAAAAGGAAACCATTTACATTAATACACAGCCATTCACATACAACAGAGAAAACAGGGATCATCTTAATTAAATTATGGATTATAAATGTCAGAAAGCAAAGACAGAAAAAGCAAATATTCCGTATGTACTTGTCAAACTTCAAAACTCTAGTTTGAGAAGTTACTAGCAATTGGCGAGCACCAAATTGAAGAAGTGGAAATTTTCTGTACCAAGTACAACAAAAACAAAAGGAGCCGAAGCAGATAAAAGGAAGCATACATGAAGTAGAGGGTGTAAAACAGTTGCTGACACTTCCGGAATAAAGGGATAAAGCAGAAAACCACTTTCCTGTCAGAGGTATAGGTGTATTACTTTTTAATGGCTGATAAAAGAACAAACAAGAAGAAATCACATTTTCCTTTTCATGGAAGAATTGTTAAAAAAAATTTGAATTCAGTCTTAGACAGTCTCTATGCCTACTTCTATAGAGGAAAGCAGGAATTTACCAGAAGTTTAAGGGTTAAGGGGCAAGTGGTAGCTTTTGTATAGTAGGCAAGACAGATATGCAACACAGATCACCTGGAAAGGAAACCTTGAGACAGATCCAAATGATGACAACCACCCACCAAGTGTATAGGATTGCCTCGCACAAAGGAATTAATCACAGAAATCACTTACCCATTCCCATTCCCACGCGGCCACGCCAAACATACCCATAAGGCATTGACTTCTAATATATATCTATATAAGTATACATACAAATCCTAAAATAAACAGATACCAGCTCTCTCCCTCACTAAATTCTACAAAATGTAAATATATACCCAGACCCAGAATCCCACACCAGATGAAAGAAAATTAATAAATAAATAACAGAGAAAGAGAACGTAACTGAACCTAAGCATCTTAATCAGAAGTGAGTATGCCTTAAAAGGTGAAACAAACACAAAAAGCACCCAATAAAAAAATTATAAAAAAAAAAAAAAGTAACTGAACTTAAGTATCTTACTCAGAAGAGAAGGAGAGGAGATGGCGAGCAATTTCAGGATCAGAGTTGGAGTTAGGGGAGGATATACTGCTAGGAGTTGTTGTCTTAAGATGGTGTTGTTGCTCTTCCTGGAAGGCTAACTCGGTTTGCTTGAATCCCTTCTTCTTCAAATAAGCTATGACTGCCTTCTCAATTTCTTCTTCATCCATTCTTTCAACGCCTGGAATCTTCACTGCAATCTCTAACTTCTGTGTACTTGAGCTACCACTTTTGTGAGTCTCCAAATCAAATTACGCTGTTGATTTAGAATTTTAAGGGCTGAAATGGACTTGAGAGAGCCAAGATTTGTTGCAGGCAACAGGGAAATGTATTTGAGAAATTGTCTAACAAAAAAAGGAAAGGAAAAAAAAAACGTTTACCCTATCCATGATCTTCTATGCTTCAGTTCAGAGGGCTGCACAATTGCTTTTTTAATTTCTCGCTCTTATTTATGCAACGTGTTTGAGGGCAGGAAAGGATTCATAATGGGGAGGAAGCCAAAGATTCACTGAATTCTAACTAATGTTGATCGAGTGCAGATATTACATTTATAAACTATTATTATGATCAATAAAACATGTTACTATTTTGGCCTAAACCAGTTCAACAATAATTTTAATGGATCCATTAACATTAAACAAAAACAGTGAGTTAAAACTTTGTTCATGCTGCTGCCGTAAATTAACAAATAATATTTCTTTATTTCAACTGATAGCTCTTTCATGTTCAGCTAATAATGTAGACATAATATTGATCATAAGATTATCAGATCATCAAGTAATGCATACCAGGACACAGCCGCAAGGATAGTTCAATATTCTTGTTCTGACCTACGGTTGTGGCGGCGAGCTCTAGAACTGCAGCAGAAGTGAATCAGCGACAGCTCTATATGAGAGGAATTCGTTAAACGATGATTAAAACAAGGATTATAAATTTATAATTCATGATGAAGCAGCGCTTGAGTATAGAAATTTTTGTGTTTCTGCATTATAATCCAACATTATTACAAGTGTTTTGGTCCATCTCCATACATCCCTACCCCTAGGACTCAGCTCACGGGTATACAAAATCACGCCCAATGAAAATGAAGACCTTCAAAAAAAGCTCAAATTTCGAAGCAATTCCTATAAATTTTGAAGCCTACAAACTTAATTAATTCAAGAAATTGAGAGTCCGTCTAAAGCAGATCTAAACCTAAGAACTTCGACGGCTTTCCTCAATCAATTTCATGCTTTATCAAGAAATCAAACAGTAGAAGTAAATGCATCAGTTCCAAAACACACGAAAAATAACAAGAAAGAAGTTTCGTACTTGCAGCCCTCAATGCGAGTGCAGGAATTCGAGCAATGATGATGAGCCAGAGCCAGCCATATCCGAAAAATGTTATGCCCGGGAAAAGAAGAAATACTTCACAAATGGCTGCTTGCGTGAGGGAATTCGAAGATGGAGATGCCAACGTGTCCAGAAAAGAAGAAAGAAATAAAATAAAATAAAATGGGTAAGGGTATCTCGGGTTGAGCGGTACCCCCTGGCTGGACTACCCATTGGGCCCATTAAGGCCCAAATAATTGATAGGTGGGCTGGGTTTGGGTACTTCATAAGCCCATGGTGAATTTGATAGCCTGGTAAGAAATTATATAAAAATTGCACCATGTTTATTAATTTTAAAAGTTTAATTCTTCCTTACAAAAAAAATTCCTTTTTTTTTTCATTAACATTATATATTACTCTTTCGGTCTCATATAAAAAAAATCTAAATTAATAGTTTAGTTTTTATTTATTTATATTGTGTCATTATTAATATAAGAATATGTAATTTACAACTTATTTTTACTTAGAAAATAGTGATATAGGTAAAAAATATAAAAAAATAAAAAATTAGTGTAAAATTACTTATTTATATATTGTACTTAGACTAATGATACTTTTAGTGATTTATCATCTCAACTCACATGTCCTATCTGACATGGACTCTCACAATCCTTACATTAAACCAAAACCCACTAAAATTCTCACTCCCTCTTCTCCTTCGAGCAAAAATAAAAACCTGCACAGAAGACGGGACCACCATGAAGACAGCAAACAGAAGGTGGCGCCATGAATCGACGATGGCACCATGAAGACGGCAAATAGAAGAGTTCATGACGATGGCACCATGAAGATTAATCGTCGACGGCAACAAATTCTTCATGGAGTAGATGGATTTCTTCATGGGTTTCATGGGTGCTACACCTGAATTTTTTTAAAATTTTCCCAATTTGATTGGTAAGAAACCGAGAAATAGGATAGCACCATGAAGAAAACGAAAGAGTTTTGTGGATTTGATAATCAAGGTTTGTGTATTCATCCTCTATGGGGTTTCTTTGTACTTCAATGATATTAGTAAACTTCAATTTTGGTCCCTTACATATTGTCTTTTAATTTTTTTAGTCTCTTACATTTAAAAATAACTTTTTTGATCCTTTACTTTTACAAAGTGAATAATTTGGTCCTTTGCCGTCTGAACAAACGGAATCAGTTAAATGGGCACAATTAAATCTCACATGGCTATTAAATTTGAGGGCAATTTGGTCCACATATTTGTTTGCCTTGCCCAGCTTTTTTTTTTCATCTCCACCGTCCTCTTTTTCCTTCCTATTTGCCGCCACTTCACTCCTTCCTCCTGAGCGCCACCACCACCACCGTCACCGAGAAGGAGGCACATCGGCGCAGCCCGCCAAGCAATCGGCATCCACAGAAGCGACATACATCATAGCTGAACACTGATTCCCCAATGAACTCATTTTTCTTATGGGTTATTCGTTATGTTCTGCACCCTCTGTAATTTGATCTTTCATTCTCTAAAATTAAAGCTCTTTTACTGGTTAACTTCTTGCTTCTCAACAATCTTTCACTCCTTAGATTTCATGACATTATTTTTCAACATCAGGTCTCCTTAGAGTCAATCTTAAGGCTGAAAAAAAAAAAAAAAAACTTTCGAATAAAACTTCTTGTTGCTCCAGTACCCTGCTCCTATTTTGAGACCATATGGCTATGGACCAATCGTAATCAATCTTTACTAAGGATGGATTTTTCTCTGGTCGCTTCATGCAAGATACAAAGGCTAGCTGGTCATTGGATCTTCAGATTCCAGCACTAGTATCATTTGCAGGGAGTCTGGGGCAACTTTGCAGAGAGAAGTTGCTCATATGCTAGATGGAAGGAGAAGGGTCTGAAGCGATTGAAGTTTTTGTTAGGTCGTGGAAGAAAGGGTAGAAAAATATATGGACCAAATTGCCCTCTAATTTAGTAGTCATGTGAGACTCAAGTAGACCTAGTTAACTAGTTCCGTTAGTTCAGCTGGCAAAAGGACCAAATTGTTCACTTGGAAAAGTAGGGGACCAAAAAAGTCATTTTAAAATATTAGAGATTAAAAAAATTAAAAAGCAATATATATGGAACCAAAATTAGAGTTTACTCTATTGTAATTGATTAACAAGATGGTGTAAATGGATATTTTGTGAAGATGTTTCATTGTTTTCATGGTGTTGAGATTGCGTATTATTTTTTTTGGCAAGTGGAAGAGAGACATGGATGATAGTGGGTTTTGGTTTGGTAGTGTGTATGGAAGAGTCCACGTTAGATTGAGACACGTAAATTAAGATGATTAGTCGCTAAAAGTATCATTACTCAAATAACTTATTTTCCCTGTCAACAATTTATAATGCAAAAAGAAAAAAAAATTCCAAATTTATCATTGTAGAGATAAATGATGAGAGATAAAATTTTTACTAATCTAACACGCAAGTTGATGTGGTAATTCACTGAAAGATAAAAGAGAGTACACATTAATCGAAGGTAGACATGACAATTTATTGTTTTCTTTGATTTGTGTAAATTCTTCTCTAACTACTATTGTTAGAGAACAAAGAGTATGTATTTTGAAATTTTAACTCTTTTAATGAGATAATTAATACGGTTACAGTTGCATCAAACGTCTGCGTCATTAGACATCAACTAGAAATTGATTTTTTTTTGACAAAAAGAAGATTTATTTTTCAATCGGCCGCCAGCCATCCCTTGATTGATTGATGATTGATTTTAAATGATAGTAACTTGCAAATTAATTACAGGCATATTAAATGCAGTAACCGTTTTATTATTCGCAGAACATTTCCTTATGAAAAGATAAAAATGCTTCTGGTCAAAAAGAGTGAATAGTACCCGGTTAGAAAAAAAGAGTGAAGAAATATCGCCAGCGGCCGGTGGTATTCCGAGAATTCCGTCCGGGGAGACAGTCTCCCTGACCGAAATATTGCAGAAACAGAAAAAAAACGTCTGGATAATCGCAGATCTGGGAAAAAAATCCTCCGAATGGGTTTTTTTCCCAAAAATTATAATGAATGGGTATATAGAGAATTTATGCAAACTAATTTAAAGTAAAAAAATAAATATAGTGTTTACTTATAGTGTAATATGGTTCGTACTCGGGTAATTCGGACTTTTTACAGGGGAATGTTACTACGTTTAGTAAAACGGTTACGGGAAGACCGGCGGTATTTCTTCAATTTTTTTTTAACCGGGTACTGTGCACCCATGCGTTCACGCACTGTGAACAGTATCCGGTTTTCTTCTTTTTATTTTTTCTTTTAGACCAGGGGTATTTTTATAGGAGAATGTTACTGCGAATAGTAAAACGGTTACTGCGTATAACAATTTCGATTAATTAATGTATGGGGAGAACCGCTAGAATCCTTTGTGACTTCACTATGCTGATATTTTTGAAAAATTATTTTATAAACGTTGTATTAATTTGCACTATAGGGCATATATTATTTTTCAATAGTAAAAGTATAAATTCATTGTCAAAGCGTCAAAAAAAACAAGGGATCAGGTCGCTTTATTTTCATCCTCACTTATCTGTTGCACTCAAATTAAGAGTACAACAATTGTATAGAATATTTTTTTGAATATTCTTAAATCCTAATGGATTAGAGGATTTTTATTTTTTTTATGGGGGTCTAAATTACAATATCTTATTCGTTAAAAATCATTAAATAAACTCACGATTCACTAAAAAGTTTTAAAATAAAATTATATTTTTTTAACAAGTTGAACAGAATAAAATAATATACTCTCTCATCCGTTTCATTATAAGGGTTCATTTTAAAAAAAAAAAATTTTCTAATAAAAGAGTTCACTTTCAAAATTTTTATTTTCCTTACCCTTACTAATATAGTTCACAATTAATCTATACTTAATAAGTAAAGATATAAATGAAATAAACTGTGTCAAATTAGGTAATTTATGTGTTATACTATAACATTTATAATAAATTGTATATTCGTCAAAATAGACATTTCTAATAGAATGGAGGGAGTATATGATTTGAGAAAGAGTGATGATAAAAGGATAAGACACAAAAGCAAGAATATGGTGTAATTATGCAAAAATGTTAGGCAACGAAAATGAAGTGGGCAAAGCAAAATCAGATAAGAGCGATCGAAGCATAACGAAAGACGCAATTTTGAAAACATATATGTATGTGTCAACTTCATCTTCGTGATTGCTAGCTATCTACTTGTTTTGACTAATCCAGTAATCTTTTTGTCTTATTAAAAACGTTCATTTTGAAAGAGTGTATAACATATTATATGGGAGGTAAGATATGTCATATTTTGCATTTATATTTTTCCTTGTTAAGTAAACGTTAATTGTTCAACATGCATTAAAATATTAGTACAAATATATAATATAAATAAATTGAAAGTGAACTTGTTTGTTGTTCGAATGATGACGCACAAATGGATTACTAGAACTTTATGGTCAATTTGTCCAAATTATCAAATGGATTTGAAAATTTTTCAAGCATGATAGAGCAATATCAAAAAATTAAATTGCACATTTAAGGGGGTTTGGTAATTTTTTAACAAATGACATCCACAAAATAACTTTTCAAAGAGTGATGATGCACACAATACAATTTTAGATTGAATTTTCACAGTGACTAACATGACAATCACATAATTTAAATTTGTTACATACTTCAAATTAGAACTAACAAATGACTATAACATGTATCATTACTCTAACGTGGGGTATAAACTCCCCGTCCCAGAAGTGTTGTCGTGGTGTTCAAATTGCCTGGTCTTGACGTCGTTGTATCAGTGCAAGTTGTCCGTTGACGACATGATGTATCGGTGTTGAAGTGCAAGTCCCTAACATGGTGACGTGATGATAATGTTTGAGTTTATCTATTTTCATTTTAATTTTCATGGGAATCTAAATTTTTAATCCTATAAATCATTTGTATGTTTCTCTCATTTTCATTCTGGTACGCCATATGCATTAATGGAAATGAATGAGTCCCATGGCATCATATATAGAGGTTAGAACAAGACAACAACTTGTGTGTAATTTAATTTGTCAAAGGAAAATGAATGAATGAATGAATAATCAAAATTGGACAACAAAAGTAATAATGATAATGATTAATGATACAGACATGCTTAAACTCAAAGGAAGCAACGAGGAACATTAAATGAACATTAATCACTTATATATGCCATATCATTTGCATTTGGTCTCATCACCTTATCTTTTTTGTATTTTTATAATGTTGTGGTCCAATCACCACCCACTTAATTAATTAATTAACTATAATTCATTCGTTTCATTAGAAAAATCTACTTTGTCCAATGTATAACTTATTACGAGTGTTAAGTATAATACCTACCGAGTAATGATAGACTCGTTAACAAATCATACAAACTTTTTGATAGCAACTTCACGTGTCATGCATTCATTGCCCAATTATGTGATATTAATAAAAATATAACCAATGAATGCATGCCACATGAGTTGCTATTAAAAAGTTACTATGATTTATTGTTGAGTCTATTGTTACTCTTATCTAAAATAACTAATTTAACACTATTTATTTCATTTATATATTTATTTATTAAGAATATGTTAATTGTGAACCACACATAATTATATTAGTAAATGTATAAGCAGTAAAAAATTTTGAAAGTGATATATTGTATTAAAATTATAAGAAAATTCAAGTGACCTTCCAATAAAACAGAACTGAAGTACTACAGTAGCATTTATTATTTTAAGGAATTTGTACCCCGTGATTTTCCAATCCTGAATCATTTCGTTTTTTAAAAAAGCAAAATTTCTGAATCACTGTAATTAAATGGCCATAGTATGATTACGTTAATTTATTGTTTAATTACGTTATTATAATGAGTTACTACTGTGGAATAATTATGGTTTTAGAAGGTACTATATGTTTTAAGCATAACCCTAAGTAATTTGTCATTATTTATTTCACGATGAAAATTTGTATATGACGGATTGACAGTTCATTGACTCGTATATCGAATTTAGTTTATAATGTATCGTATATTAAATTAGCTTATAATATATGTAGTGTATATATTAAGGTAGCACGATTATAAATTTAGTTGTTGTGTTGCGTATTGTTTGTACCTAATATATCGCGTGTCTAGTTTAGCTTTAGCTTATAAAATGTTTGAAAGTTGCTTAACGCTGCTACTCTAAATTCATAAAATATAAGGGAAAAAAAAATTTTAAAAAGTGCCCGAATGGTTAGTTGACATTATACAAGTTATGGATACTTAAAAGTTTCATATAAATACTTTCAACGAACAATACCTTGCTAATTATAAATTCATAGTTTGTTTTCCATAACAAGTGATTTCACTTACCTTATAGGCGTATACTAATTCCGTCTCAATGGATAAGTTATGTTTTAAAAGATATTTTTGTTCCAATAAACGAATTATATATTATATATATATAAATATTTTTTTTCCTGCCTAATATAGTGACGTATGACCCATATATAATTAACATATAGTTTTACCGTTCCATTAGAAGAATTAAATTTCAAATTTTATATTTATTTTAATAGAAAAGTCCACTTTCATATTTTTTTTTACTCTCTTTAACCTTACTAATATAACAATGTGTGTCTCATAATTAATCCACACTTAAAATATAAGTTAATTAGTGAAATAAATGGTGACAAATTAATTATTTTATATGTTGTACCTTGAAATACATAATAAGTTGTATATGTTCCAAACTTGATTATTCTTATAGAACAAATAAAATACTCAAAGCACAAGGTTATAAGTGGAATTTTGTTGGCTGATTAGTTATTTTATATGTTATTCCTTTAAACTCATAAAATGTTAAATACTTTTTGAAATATGAAGAGTAATATAATAGATACTAAATGTTAATGTGGCTTTAATTTTTAATTGCGATTATATTATTCATCAATTAAAATTTAAATTTAGGATACTAGACTTAAGTATAAAAAATGTCATAATTCATTATTTTATGTTTTCATTTCACTACCCAATGAGATTAATTTAATAATTTGCAAAAGGGTAATTACGGAAACTAACATTGGACGCTTTTGATGGTGGGGCTCTAATCTAGAGCGTCCGTTCAGAACTGGTCTTTTTTGTGTTCTTTTGCTTTTGTCGTGAGCCGCAAGTGAACTTCAGAACCGCCGAAACGGAAGGTTTATCAAAACTTGGATAATCACATTTTTGCCCCTCTTCGCAGTCGGATTTACTTGGCTACCAACATATTTTCATTTTATAATGAAAAGTTATTACTGAATATTATTTCATCCGTCTCACCACAAAGTTCTAGTTTCACAGATGTATACACTTTATAAATGTCAAAGTACAACACCTAAAATAATTTGACGACATCTGTTTTATTCATGTTCTTACCTTGTAAGTGTAAGTTAATTGTGAATCAACACATAATTACATTAGCAAAGGTACGAAGAATAAATAAATTTGAAAGTGGACTATTTTATTTGACCAAAAAGTATTCTTGAAATTCGACTTGTCTAATAGAACAAAGGGATTATATCGCATGAGAGTTCTTGAACATAACTCCTTAGCTCGTTTTAGTCGTTAAATTTGAAAATTGTTCAATATTCTATTAAAAGAATTCAGTATTAAATATGTACAACTTATTATAAATTTTAAGGTACAGTATTTAAAATAACTAATTTATCACAACTTATTCAATTGATGTCATTACTTTCTAATTATGAGTTATTATGATATTAATAATAGTAAGAAATGTCACATTTTTGAAAATTAACTCTTATATATGTCGAAACAAATCTTTTTTTCTTTCTAAAGTACATTAAATTAGACACAATTTACATTATTGTCTATAGGTGCCTTTTGATTTGACAAAAATCTAACAATAATAATAATGTCAAGGGAGTTGTAATTTAAGTTTTAAAGTCTAAAGTGGTCAATTTTCAAATTCAAGACGAACGAACATATGATTCTACTTTATTCGTTTCATTAGAATATATAACTTTACAATGTTAAAAATAGTACTACAAAGTAAACTTTTCAATGGAATAAAAAGAGTATACAATAACGAAATATATTTCTTATAGTTAACCCAATTATTGGTGAAATAAATGTTTAGTGTATCATTGTATATTTCGTTAAGTTAAGTAATAATTCAACACACTTCATTATTCAACTCCAAAAAACATGAAAATAAAATCCTCCTCTTGACTTTAGAAGTTGAAAGTATTTACCAACACGTGTACAGATTCATACGTAATAATATCACCAATTTAGGTAAATTATATTAGCAAAATTACCTTTATTCAAATAGTTGTCGAGTAAAATGAAAAAATTAAATAGATCAATAAATAATGTTATTTTACCACCTCTATAAGGTGTCAATTTATGCCATGCCACGACATAAAATTATGACATAATATATAAATAAGTAAGAGTTAAATTTTGACGAGTTTGCAAGTTGAATTGGTAGACACGAATACAAATATTAAATGGATAATATTATGGTTGAACATATTAACACGTGAGCTGGTCGACCTAAATTACAACATGAATAATTTATATTGTAACATAAAAACACATCAAAAATTTAACACAAATATAAATTATTCATGAGTAAAATAAGTCAATAGAAATAACTAAACTAGTAAAGTTAAAATTAAAAAATATAAATATAAATTTTTTAAACCAAAACGCGACATGAATCGACATCCTTTCCTTACTATATACTATTATCAATTAAGTGAGAAAGGGTAAATAATAAAGCAATGATTTTGTATTAATTTTATTCCGTCTTGGAAAAAGATCATGCAATCCCACTCCAACGGTTGTAAACGTAACACATTTCCCTCTCCTATTGTTTAATTTTCCCTCTCAGCCTATGGCTTAGAACGGTTTCGAATATTCAATCATGTATTTGGTAGCTAATCATCCATATCTCTATCGTAAAATAGTTGTTACGCATATTTTGAGGTCAAGGATTTGATTCGTATTTTTGGTAAAATTTATAAATTTTAAAGTAAATTTTTGTCAATTTTAAAACATAATATGTAAGTATAAATTACTTGTCCTAACGTGATATATCATGGTGTGCAAATGAAAGTTTGACAGCGAGAAGTGCTCCAAAGTGAGCGAAACACTATCAATCAAAGACAAGGTTAGTCGTGACAGGACAAATTTCAAATTTTTCAAAAAAAAAAGAAGAAGGTAATTAGTGTCAAAATCGAAGAGCAAAACCGTCATTAATCATCCAATTAAATTTCATTATCCAAAAATCCTTGAAAATTCAGCGCTTCCCTTTTTAACCCCACTGGCCCAGGTCCACTCGGTTTTGTCCCTGCCAAAATCCAGACATCATCACTTTCGCCTGAATTCTTCAGACCACGGCAAAAACCGCACACAGTCACACACTAATCTCAATCCATGCGAAGAAGAACAAGTTGACGAGAATTCATTCATAGTACCACTGTAAAATCATTACAGCAAAGGGATTGGATTGGAGGGAAAGAATCAACAAGAAAGAAGGAAAGAATTCAAAGAAAGAAGTAAGCAAAGTGTTTCTGTTTATGCTAAGAGAGTGAGACAACGTTTCTCTCTGGATTTGTTAATGAATCAGAGAAGATTTGAGGTTCAGATCGGGGAGGATGTTGTTGTTAATGGGCTCTCTTCCGATTTGAGTATAGCCATCCCATCTTGTTCTTCCGACCATTTTCAACCACCCGAGAAGCAGTCAACAGCGCCGTCACCGGCGGCCGTCCATCCCCATCTTCATATCAAGATTCCGCCCTTTTCTTCAAGCGTGAGGGGGAATAATTTGAAGGGGGGAAGCACCCTTTTCTCTACGCCCCATAAAAGGCCTGTGATGTCCCAGAGTCCGAGTTTTTCTCGCTCTCCAACGCTTTCTTCGCTTCACCATCAGAAAGTGAATCAAGGTTCTGCCGTTCAAGCTTGCCCTGACCTCCTTCAGCAGCCGTATCATATCCACAAGAAAATGTCTCTGTTGAATTCGGATACTTCTCACAAATCTCCTTCCCTTTGTTCTCCACCGATTCCTATGCTATTAGCTACAAAGAGAATCACCCTCCGGTTGATTCACCATTCCTGCCATTCTTCATGGTTCAGAGTCCAATTGAAGGTCTTTACTCTAATTTCTTTGCCGACTGTATATTTCTTCACCTCAACTCGTCGATGGCCTTTCTTGATTCCCGTTCTTTATTTTCTTGTTTTCTCTGCGCTTGTTGTAATTTCACTCCACTTGGGCCTCCTTAGATTTCCCTCCTCAGTTAGATTGTTTCTTGAAAAAACTTTGTGTATTAGGCTTTCATCACTAAGCCTTCTTCCAACAAAGCATCAGCAGCAGCAGCCTCGAGTGGTTTGGTCAATTGGGCACAAGGCTAAAACTGAAAAGGGTACCGATTCAGGGTGTTGGGTTGAAGTCTATAGCAATGGCGATGTGTATGAGGGCGAATTCCATAAGGGGAAGTGCTCTGGAAGTGGTGTTTATTACTACCATTTGAGCGGGAGATATGAAGGCGATTGGATTGATGAGAAATACGATGGCTATGGTGTTGAGACATGGGCGAAAGGGAGTCGGTATCGCGGCCAATATAGGCAAGGACTAAGGAATGGAGTTGGATTGTACAGGTCTTTCACAGGCGATTTATACTCTGGGGAGTGGTGCAATGGGCAGTGCCATGGTTGTGGTTTCTATTCTTCCGAGGATGGAA
Source organism: Leptodermis oblonga (assembly GCA_016801395.1). Classification (NCBI taxonomy): domain Eukaryota; kingdom Viridiplantae; phylum Streptophyta; class Magnoliopsida; order Gentianales; family Rubiaceae; genus Leptodermis; species Leptodermis oblonga. The sequence goes on from CM028757.1 coordinate 4,349,778, forward strand.
GTAGCTATGTTGGGGAATTCAAATGGGGCGTAAAACATGGCCTTGGCCGCTATCATTTCAGGTAAAATTTCCTCTTTTGTCTTAAGTCCAACTCCGTGGTGTTTAACTTGCTGTTCCTATGGAGTCTTGACATGTTTGTAGTTTTGCCATTTGCCCATTGTCTTTAAGTTCCTAATCTTAATGGTTCGTGCTTTGGTTTGAGGCCGGAAATCCGATTGATTTGGCCATTCTGAGTTGTTTTTGGGCATGGTAGCTTTCCATTTGCGGTTGTGTTGTGGCTCATTGTGAGGGTTCAGTGTTTGGTTGACAAAGTGGTGTTCTCATAACTTTGTTGCACTAGAGTTGACCTTAAACTCTGTAGGCAAAGCCCAAGGGATTAGCTAGTTTAGTTTCTTTTATTTGGCCTTTCTAAGCTGGAATATCTTTTATGTTTGTCTATTTCATTAAGAAGTGTAGTTTTACCCTCTTAAGTTTTGTACAAATGTTGTTACTGAGTATGCAAATTGGGTGTTAATTTTGAATGAGTCACGGGTTCAAGCTGTGGAAACGGCTTCCTATAGATATAGGCATATAAAGTTGAGGCTTAGTACCTACTAAATGCCCTGGTCCTTTCCCGGACTGCACGCATGCTTGTGTTTCTGTGCAGCGGGCTACCCTTTTTTTATTAAGTGTTTCAGTTTTGGGTTTGGAAAAATAAGTTGAATTTCTGAACTTTTGAAACTAAAAGGACATGGGAGTTGAGTGGATTTTGACCAAAGTAGAACCACGCTGAATTTGAATAAGAAATTAGTAATTAATTACGAGACTCTGACAAAGGGAGAAAATGTACAAGACATGATATACCTTTCTTGATAATATTTTGGATTTGAATACAGGCTTCCATCTGGAAACTCATTCAACTTCGAATAGCAATCTCTGTGTGTATGTGTATGTATGTACATTTTAGGTCTGAAAGAAAAGATTATTGACATATCAAGTTGAAGGATGTTTTTATATGTTTCTCAGTATCATATAGACAAGTATAACTCACGCAATCAATCTTTGAGCAGATGAATATCTGAATTTCTTTACCCTGAACTTTTTTGCCATTTTTTTGGTTATTCTGCAGAAATGGGGATTCTTATGCTGGTGAATACTTTGCTGACAAGATGCATGGTTACGGGGCCTATCACTTTGCTAATGGCCATCGTTATGAGGGAGCCTGGCATGAGGGAAAAAGGCAAGGTTTTGGTGCCTATACTTTCAGAAATGGAGAAACTCAATCAGGCTACTGGCAAAATGGTGTTCTTAATGCTTCCACTGCTTCAAGCCCCCGAAGCTCCCATCCTGGATCTCCTGTTGCTTTTGACCATGCAAAAGTCTTCCATGCAGTTCAGGTAACTAAAACGAATGCTACTATTAGAAGCATAATTTCTTTCTCTTGTTGAGAATAGTTGATACATATCTAGTATGTTGGTACAAATTAAAGAGCTCTTGTCAAGTTGTCCCGATAAAACGTACGCTTACAGCTCTTGTTACAATATCTTTCCACCAGATTTTTGTTATTGAAAGGATACATCTCCTCCACCTGTATGTTATTATCTTTGATGCGAAATCTTGTATGTTAAACAAGATATATTGAAAGGATGCATCTCCTCTACCTGCCTTTGGTTGTTTCTAAATGTTAAACAAAATCAAGAATCAAGCCCTTCACCTGTTCATTATGTTATCCCAGAAAGTAAACGCTGTTATTTCTCTGCTTACAGGAAGCACAGCGAGCTGCAGAGAAAGCAGCCGAGTTGCCAAATCCTGAGGAAAGAGTGAAAAGAGCTGTAGCAGCTGCTAATAGAGCTGCCAATGCAGCAAGAGTTACAGCCGTGAAGGCTGTCCAAAACCGGATGCACCATAACAACAATAGTCTCAACGATCTATGACTGGCGGTTTGACAATGTCAAGAGTTCCTAGTTTTTTTCTGTTTCGACGACTCATCAAATCGATGAAAATTTAGTCCTCGTATAGTGTACTTCTGCAAAAGGTGAAGACACTAGGAAGTGCCTCCTAGGAACCACAGTCAGTTTTGATCAAGGAACTGATAGAGGAGCAAGAGAGATGCTTTAGTTAAGTTTTTTAGTTTTGCCAAAATGTACATAATAAGAGCATGCTAATTCTACAGATGGAGCACAAAAGTGTGCCATTTTAGCTAAAAGCAGAGGGTTTTAGTTGTAGTTTTTGTATGCCCAATTGTAAATAGTGGTTTGTGTAGAAAACCCGTGTATTTATTGGCTTGTGAAGTGTGCCTCTCCAAAGTAATGAATGCAATACTACTTTTAAGTGTTCTGTTCTATTCTGTGTAGAATGAAATGCACAATCTTTCCTTTATCTTGTTTACAAATAGACAATTTTTGATACGATACAAACTAGACACGGTGTAATTGACTCGTAAACCAATATATAAGATGCAAATTGACATGGAGAAATGCCTTACCTATATTCTCCAAGATGCAAAATTCGACAGGATTGAAAAGTTTATAGATGTCTATGTCTCAACTTCTGTTTCTTCGAAAGAATATTATTAAAATAGGTTCATGGGAAAGGCACTGCAACTAGCAAGATATATTTTACAAATTCATCTCTCTGTCCCATCTGGTTTGATCTTCAGTACAAACAAGCCATGCACAGTCGGATTCGTATAGGGATGAGAGATTTTCCATTTTTTCTTTTGTTGAATCGAAACCTGACTTTAAGGTTGTTCGTTACGCATCATAACTATTTGGCATTAACTCGTTCCTAATTTTCGGTTTTTTAAGTGTGTGGTGTTTTCTGTTTGCCTTCTTGCTAAGCCATGATGAGAGGCAATACTAGCAATACAGAAAGAGAATCTCGCTGTTTTGGGTGGTTTTTGTTTGTCCCACATCGGATGTGTGGAAAAAGATGGGGAGGTTGGAGGGTTATAAAAGAGGAAGGAGGGGCAAAGGATTACATACTTACCTGGACGGGGTCAATGGGTGATCAATGAGGCCCATGGCCTAGGTTGGTGACCTCCATTGCACTTAGGAGGGGTGCCCGCCTAAGGTCTGCCCAAGTGGCAGAGCCTACGTCATAATTTGTGTCAGCGGGGGCCTGCGTTCGCGCGGCCCCTACCCCAATCCTAGTTCAAATGTTCTTTATCGGATAGGCCCATTTGAAGAAAAAGCCTTGGCCCATTTATGTTAGATGATGGCCCAAATGTATCGGATAGGCCCATTTGAAAAAAAAGCCTTGGCCCATTTATGTTAGATGATGGCCCAAATGTATCCGTTAGGCCCATTTATGTTAGATGATGGCCCAAATGTGAGAAATGGGGAAAAAAATTAACCGCATTTTGCCGGTAAAAGGGGAAATTTGTTACTTAATCAAATTTAAGGATGAGAATGTAAAGAGCCGTACTATTTAATATGGAGGATCTAATCTAATTATAGAGAGCACACATAATTCATTGGCGATCCTTCCTTTTTTTCACTCTACTAATTATTTTTCTGTATTAAAAGAAAGTGCATAGTTCATATCAAAATGCTTGCATAACTAGTCCCCTTATGAACAGCCACTCTAACTACCCTTCTATTTAGACTCTGGACGGTCGCCCAGACCTTTGAGTCGGCTCTGCAAACAACCATCTATAATCAACGCGTTCGCCCACATCAAAATTAAACCCCACGCTCTCTTGGAATGGTCACAACCCAGTAACATTTACCGAGCTATTTTTCTGATGATAACGAGATATGATTCATATAGTCGATCCCACATAATGGGGTAAAGACTTGGTTGTTGTTTCAGACGATGTTGAAATCTCTAACCTGCATCTCAAAAATCAGTTGGCTGCAGATTCTTCAATGACTAGCCTTATACATCAGAGTGCATTGTAATACACAGATCACTTTCACTGGATGTACACCTTAATATCCAAAAAAATGGTCTAATTAGAAAGATCATTCTCATTTCTCACAAACAAAAATGACACTCAATATTACTTCAGATTTCTCACAAGGCATGGAAATCTTTCATCTGTATAGAATATTATTTCTAATATTGTCCAAGAGTCTAGTTTCTAATACTATTTTTAGTATTAGAAATCAGAAAACAATATTAGAAATCAGACTCTTCTAATGGAACGGAGGGAGTACTTATCTTTTCTACCTTCATTTTAGAGTGTAAAAACAACTTGATGTCACGAGTGGTACATATATAGTCCAGATACGAGTGGTACATATATACTGACATAGATACAAATATCAAATGGACATACTTTTACTACCTGTCCTAAGGATCCAAAAGTAGCTTGGGAGAGAGGGACTCAAAGATTATAGTCCAGATATAAATTCCGGAACTCTAATCCCAGCTGAACCGTGGATACCTCAATTTCAGCGGCATCATAGAATTCCTAAGTACCATATGAACAAGTGCGAGAAAACCCCTGTATTGCTTCAAATTTTCGATAAAGAAAAATCTGACCAACAGTGGTTCGAATATACCATGAGCATCAAGATAAGTTCATTTCTCTGTTCTTCATCACCAAAAATCTCCACAGCTGCATCTACCATTAGAGAAATGGTGAAAACGAACAGTATCCCTCAGAGTAATCTGCCTCCCCGTGATAATGGTCAAAAATTTAAGCGCAGCGTGGCAATCACCGCACACCCGCAAATTCTTTGTAACCAAGATAGGGCTTTTCTCAGGTAAATTAAGCAAACCAAATGCAACCGCGAGCTTTTCACTGTGGTAAAGGAGGATGCTTTCCTTCTCTTCCTCTTCAACATCTTGATAAACAAAATCAGGTTCTGCAGAATAGCCCAACTTCTTCATTTCGGCTTGTAGTCTCAACAACTCATCATTTATTTTGGCCGACGCGGGGTGAGATTGACATCGATCTCCACCGAGAAATGCATGGATAACCCCATTTACTTCAATCCAACTGCTTCCCGGGCTCTTTTTGAAACCCAGACCCTTCTGCATAGCTCTAACATCTGCAGCATCATCCCACCTCCCAGCAGTGCTGTAAATATTAGATAACAGCACAAAATTTCCTGTGCCTTTATGTCCCAAACTCTGAATCTTACTTGAGATTTCTTCCACTAGCTCAATTTTTCTGTAAATCTTGCAGGCACTAAGCAAAGCATTCCATGTACGGACATCGGGTTCTAATGGCATCTCCTGAATGAATTGGTAGGCCTCATCTACACGACCGCCACGAGCCAAAAGATCTACAATGCATAGGTAATGATCCAATCTAGGCTTGATGCAGAATTCTTTATTCATGGAGTGAAACCACTGCATTCCTTCAGCAACAAGTCCAGAATGGCTGCAAGCAGATAAAAGACCGATAAAAGTTACTTCATCCGGCCTTTGGCCAACAGCCTGCATTTTCTGGAAAAGAGAAATAGCTTCCTCTCCAAGCCCATGAATTCCATAGCCAATGATCATTGTATTCCAAGATACTACATTCCTCTTATGCATCTTGTTGAAAACAATTCTAGCAACATGAATGCTACCACACTTTGAGTACATGTCAACTAGAGCATTACAAATAGACACATCCAATGTGAATCCACGGACAATGGAATAACCATGAGCACAACGTCCAGGTCTTAAAGCGGCCAAATATGAACAGGCTGGCAAGATTCCCATCATGGTAGAGGATTCTGGTTCAACCCCAACCAACTGCATTTTATGGAAAATTTTCAGAGCCTCTTCTGCATTGCCATTTTGAACACAACCAGATATGAAAGCGCTATACGAAACAGAGTCCTTAGAGTTCATTTCTTCAAAGAACTTCAACGCGTCATCTATTATGTTGGATTTTGCATAAAATGAAAGAAGTGTGTTAGCAACCATCAAATCCAGATCACAACCTACTTTAACAGTATAACCATGTATCTGTTTTCCAACTCTCAGATCAATTAAGTCAGCAGAGCCTCGAATAGCAGCTGCAAGTGTTACAGGTGAAGGACTGCCACTATTCTCCACCCTCATTTGCTTAAAAACCTCCAGCCCCTCTTGGGCCGAGTCGCGTGTAATGCAAGTTCCAACCATGGCACTCCAAGTCACCTCATTCTTGAAACTCATTCCACTAAAGATCCTCCGCGCATAAGCCAAACACCCGCAATTCCCATACATGTCCAAGAGCCCAGTTTCTGTAACTACATCACCATGAAATCCTTTCCTTAGACACAAACCATGGACAGCCTTTCCAACAGCCAACTTATTCACCAATCCAATAACTGGCAAAATGGTTACAAGAGTTGAGGAATTCGGGCTCACGCCCTTTTCTTGCATCTGCAACACTAATTCAGTCACATCTCCATACAAACCATGAGCTGAGCACCCAGAAATCATTGCATTCCAGGCCACAACATCCCGCTCAAGCATTCCATCAAATACCTCCCGCGCCTCACCCAAACATCCACACTTGACATAGAAATCAACCAAAGCAGTACAAACATAAACATCTGAGCCAAGCCCAAGTCTTTTCACATCATCATGAATCTTCCTACCATTTTCAACATCTTGCAATGCAGCACAAGCTTTTAGCACAACTGGGTACGTAAATTTTGTGGGCTTGACACCGAAATCCACCATTTCACTGTACAAATCAATGGCTTTCTCAAAGGGTCCTTCCCAAGCATATGCCCTAATCAATTGGTTCCATAAAATGGCTTTGTTTTGCCTCTCTGGGCTCGGGATAGAGCTGAAAACTCTTTGAGCCAGGTTTGGTTTGCTGCAGGAAATAAAGAGCTTAGTTAGCTTGTCCGATAGTGTATTAATGGCCGGGTCTTTGGTGCTAAAATGAGGGTTTTTGATGAGATTTTGATAGATTAATTTGCCACCCGTTAATGATTTTGAAGATGTGCAATGTTCAAGAAGATGAAGATAATAATCGAAATAATCAAAAGAACCTCCTTTGAAACTCTGTAAGAAATTAACTGCTTTCTTTGCGATTCGGCATGACATCTCCTCCCTCAACAATGCCAAATGATTATCCACATTGCCTGATCAAATTTAGGTCGGGATATTTATCTCCTTTCTTTTCTTGTAAGCCAAGGCTCTGTTCTCTTGTGGCTTTGGTAGAGAATCATCACTTTTTTTTTTTAAAACTTTACACAAAGAAACAACTTTACTTTTTCAACAATTTAAAATTAAAATTTTAAAATTCCCTCTAAATACCTACTCACATAAATTCAAAAAAAAACACAATCATTACACTTTTTTACCTCTCACCTACACAATTTTCCAAAAAAAACTTCCCTCCAAAAAAAAAACTTCCTTCTAATAAAATTTCCTCTACCAAAGCCACAAGAGAACAGAGTCTAAGCTTGTAATTTGTAAACTCACGTTTGCCGCGCGGAAAAAAAGGCCTTTTTTCTTTCCCTCCTAACTTGACCATGAATTTTACAATTTTTTTTTGGGGCATGCTATTCGCAGAAACCGTTTTACTATTTACAGTAACATTTTTTTAAAAAAAATCTGATTTGCCCTTTTGGTTAAAAATTTTTTTTCTTTCATTTTGCACCTAGAAAACATTTCATTGGCACCTTGTTTTCCATCCAGCTCTCTTGGTTGTCCATTTACATTAAACTGCAAAAGAGACTTGTTTTCCATTTTATTACTGACACGTTTATTTAAATATGGCCAGTATACCCAAGGTCAATCATATTACACTGTAAGTAAACACTATATATATATATTTTTATTTGAAATTAGTTTGCGTAAAAAATTTCTGTATATACCCCTCCATTTTCAAAAAAAAAAACCCTTATGGGCGGGATTTTTTTCCTGGATCTGTGATTATCCGGTCATTTTGTAACATTTCTGTCCGGGAGATTGTATCCCTGGGCGAAATTTCCTGGAAATACCGCCAGCCGCCGACGGTATTTCCCCCTGAAATACCGCCGGACGCAGGCGGTATTTACCAGAGAAATACCGCTGGCGTGGCTAGCGGTATTTCCCCAGAAAATACCGCCGGTGGTATTTCCCCCTGAAATACAGCCGGTCCCGAAGAAATACCGCCAGGCACATGGCGGTAATACCGATCGGCTGTATTTCATTCGGTATTTCAGCCAGAAACACTACTGATCGGTATTTGTTGGGGAAATACCGCCGGACGACGGCGGTATTTTTCCCTAGAAATACCGCCAGACACATGACGGTATTTCTCGGGTTAATACCGCCGGCCCCAAAGAAATACCGGTCTGCGGTATTTCTGAATGAAATAGCGCCAGCGGTATTTCAGCCAGAAACACCGCTGGCCGGTATTTGTAGTGGAAAATACCGCCGGCGTCCGGCGGTATTTCTTCGTAGAAATATCGCCGGCGGTATTTTCCGGCTGCATTGGGTTTTTTCGACGAAAGGAGGTTTTTCGGCTATTTTCCCGCCCGAAAATGCCGGGACATTCGCAATATTCCTCCGACCTACCTAAGCTAATCGCAATTCTGTCAGAACTTTTACTATCGGCGACAAGATTATTGCGCAATTTATTGGTTGTATCTAAATTTTTAGGTTTAAGTTTTCTGAACAAGATTTTTTGTATTAACAGGATTTCCGTGTTGAGAGTGATGACATTTATGCTGACCACACAGAAGTATTTCAGACGAACGAAGAGTTCAGAAGTAAGGAAGATATGATTGCATGGGTTAAAACATGAGCAGCTGAAAAAAAAATGACGGCAAAAATTACTTCCTCTTCTAAAATGTTGGGGCTGTCCTTACAAGAGGGAGAAAATGTAGAGTTGAGATAGGGTGCCATAGATCAGAAAAAGTTAGAAAGAAGCCACCCCTATCGGAAGGAAAAAGCAGGCGGACCAATACAAGCAGCAAGATGATAAATTGTTCATTTCACCTGAAGGGCCGAGAAATTGCTGGGGAAATTGGAAGTTAGAGGTCATAAACGGTACGCACAATCATGAATTAGAAGAAGTTCAAAATTGACATTCAGCGCAGTCACGGTTAACAGAATTGGAGAAGAAAAAGATTGCAGAAATGTCCAGTATTAATATCAGGCCGAAGCATATATTGGCCCAAATGCGCACGGATGATCCGAAAAATGTAAGGCACATAAGACAAGTGTACAACGAATCAGCAAAAAGTAAAAGGAATGCGAGGGAATGTATGACTAACATGCAGTATTTTTTCAAACTTTTGCATGATCACGAATACTTCTATGCGTACTCAGGTGATGAAGATAGTAATGCAGTGGGCCACATCTTCTTTGCGCACAAGAAGACGTCTCGTCTGCTTGTTCTGTTTCCGTACGTGTTGTTTATGGATACGACTTATAAGCCAAACATGTATGATATGCCTCTGTTGCAAATAGTGGCTCATGTACCAACGGCTCAATATGTTCATTTTCATGAGGGATGAAATTACCCCGAGTTATTACTGAAGATTGGCACAATTGAGCAATTTATTCGAGCGAAACAAATACCCACACGTGGTTATCACTGATCGAGAGATTGCCTTCATGAATGTTGTGGAACTAGTATCCCACATGCTACCCAGTTACTGTGTAGGAGACACATTGAAATGGATGTCAAGGAACATGTCGTATCGGCTAGCAACGACAAAACTACAACGGATGTGTTTCTATATCGTTGGGGCAAGTGATTAAAGCCTTGACATATGAACAGTTCACGGAAGCTGTGGACTATATTGATACTAAATATGGAAATAAATCTAGATTCAGAAATGTTATTCCGTACTTGAAAAAGACATGATTGGATCCCCACAATGACAAATTTATATCTTATTGGACAAAAAGTATAAAGCATTACGGAGGGCACACAACGAACATATAAGTTATTTATTGATTTCATTTATGATTTGTATATTGTATAATTACATGATCTTTTATATAATGCTTTATGTTATATGAAAAATTTTAATGTCATTTGTCTTTCGGAGTTGAGAGTGCATATGCACAGTTGAAGAAGGCTATTGGTACGGATAGAAAGGCATTTCCAAGTATTTTTAACGACATTAATATTATGATAGGGTTGCACCTCGATGAAATTAGGATTAAAATGGAATCTTTGCGCAGCAAAACATACCGAAAGAGCGACTACCTACTGTATAGTAGGCTTAACGGTAGAATGTCTTTCGCTGGTATTACAATGGTGGAGGACGAATATACAAAAAGAGTTGGCCTTATCGGGGACGATAGTGAGCTTTGTGGTTGCGAACTCCGAATAAGTTGCGGTCTGCCATGTGCATGTGAGATGCAACAGTTGGTGCGCGCATACCATCCAATTGATCCTATCGACGTTGACGCGTTCTGGAAGACGTTGCATTTGGGAGATAATGATGTTTCAGAAACTCAGGAGGAGAGGCAAACCGCTAAAGGCCGACTGCATGACATGTTTGTGGATGTAATGACGCGTCCGAGCGTTGAGATATACAGGGTTATGGGTGTGGTGTATTCGACGATATATCCGAAAACTGTTGATCTAGCTGAGTCGGTTAGTAGGCTACACAGGGGACGGCCCAGACACAATTCAACCCAACGAGATCTATCAGGGTACGAGCATGCTCAAAAAAATGCACTACAACGAGGTACAAATATATGTATTTAATTTTAAAATGTCATTGCGGTTAAATACATATACACATACACATACTCAATTTAATATGTTTTACACTCGCAGGTCGGCGATCCACAGGCGGGCAGAGAAGACGAAGGGTTGTGAGGCCCACGCTTCTGAATGCCCTTATGACTTTCCCATATTTTTGAAGCAGTTTGTGTTCGAATACATTACATGACACGTTAATGTAGTGCCCGATGGACATTCTGGTTTTAGGGTAATTGCCTATTTCGCACACGACGCAGATGAGGCGCAGTGGTACCAAGTGCGCAGAGACCTGCACCAAGAATTCCGAGATGAAGCTACTTTTTGGCGTTTCGTTCTTGGGGCAGTGGATTACGATTTAGCATTCAGGCTGCGAGATTGTTATGTAGTTCCTGCAGATAAGGATTTCTGGTTTGATTATCATCTTTTAGAAATACTTGTCGCAACGAAGTACCAGAAGGTGGTTACATTATATGCCCTGCAGAGTAATAATTTCCTTCCGCTGCTGTGGCGGGGGGCCAGCGTCTCTACTGATCCGAGCAGCTTCATCATCATGGGTTTAATAAGACAAAATCATTTCATTGCCTTGTTAACGACAGGGGAAGTCTTGCTACCCCCAATCTATTCGACGTGGAATAGCAGTGCCTCAGAACAAATGCAGTTTTGAAAATCCCATTTGGATGGGAAATTGGGTGAATTTTGAAATAAATTGACTGCAGAGTGTTAGTATACGATGTTGTTCATATCAACAGTTTCACGTTAACTACAGTTTAGGTGATTTTAAAATAACAAGATAACATTCTCATCTTTTAACTTTCTTATGTAATAAATTTTAACATTACTGAAGTCAAATACAATATATACATCATCCAGGATGAAATATTACTATATACAATGCATAAAAAAAGCGAATAAAAACAGTGAATACAACACATGGGACATTGTCGCAATCTACTCCAGTGCCGGCATCAAATCCTCCAAATGGCGAACCACCTCCTCTATGGCACTCTCCCTCACGTCACTGGGGACGATATGCCTGTTTCGGGGATGAGCATAATACATCTTACTTGCTATATATTGTAAGCGCTGCATTTGGAAGAAATATCGAAATATAGTAAAAAATATTGGCGAGATTATATAATTAATTGACAGAAATAAGCATAAATCTGTAGTTCTTACCGCAACCGCAGATAGCTTTTTGAGGTCCAGTGTCTCGTCCACTTCCATGTCGTCGGGACTAACACGAACGTGCGTGCGCGGATGGAAGTAGTCGAGGTACTCAAGGCAGGACTGATCGGGCCAATAAGCCCTCTCCATCCCCCTTATCACCTTACTCTTGTACATTTGCGGCGCCTTAAGATTCGTATCATACACGCAGAAGTACCTTTTTATTTCAGGCCCTCTGTAACAGCTCTTTGGCTCTAAAACTGTGTGAGGGATCGACTGAATGAATCCAAATTGCCGTAGGAACCGATCAGGCATATAAGGCTCTACGACTCCAGGGCAATGAATAAGACCCCTATACAAGGTTATTGGGTGCACTCCTGCAGGATTTGGCCCAAAAGAAAGCCAATTGAACTAGTTCATGTGCAACATAGTAAGTGGATAATCGACTAAGTCGGCTATTACACTAATAAATAGTAGAAAATTTAAATGCCATAGAAATATTACCTCTTCAGATTTCATTCCGTCCAGTGCGCGTCTGTATGACAACAAATCCCAGTTAGGATCGCGCTTCCTGTCGGTTCCGATGTGCCACTTGGTTGCAGCTGGCCACTCGACATTCCAGGATCTCAGCTGCGGCGGACTAAACGCGGGAAAGTACTCGTATATCCAGCTCTATTAAAAAAATTAAAAACAAATTAGTCATTTTAATGTACTGGTATAAAGTATAGAAATAACATATAAACGATTCTTATAAATTTGCAATAAGGTTAGACACTCGCCTAACTGGGTACCGTCCGCCCTAGAGGTCCTACTAAGATTGCGATAAAGGTTCGCCAAACAAGCTGCACCCCACGCAAATCCGCTTACGCTTTCTACATCGCGGAGGTAAGACAGAAAATGCCCAAGCACGTGGGTTTTTTTCTTATCCACGAACAGGGTGTTTCCAACTAACCACAGCAAATACCCTGCAGCAGAATTGTTGGCCTCCACCTGTCCACTGACACAGTGCTCGCGCAGGAGGGACATTTTAACACTTGCAAAATCTCGATTCCCGAGCTGGTCTTCCTCAATCCCCAACAATTCTAACAGCAGTTCCTTCATCTCTGCCGGTTTAAGTTTCCAACCAATTGGCGTTCCGCCAATCCAAATCCGCAATATGTACGCAACGTCGTGGAGAGTGATACTCCTCTCTCCGAATGGCATGTGGAATGAATTAGTTTTCGGATGCCATCTCTCAACAAAGGCACTTAGGAGTGTAGAGTCTAACTCTTGATGCATGGACCAACCCAAATGTGCCAACCCAGCTTGGTCAACTATACTTTTTATTTTTCCATCGGCTAGCTCCCACCTTTGCAGATTATTTTAGTCATTATGGCACAACAATGTCCCACGTTCCTATGTAATTGAATAAATAAAATAACACATTTTAAAAGCCAACTTATTAATCATAAATCGAAAATAAATAAAAATTATATCAATAAATATTTTATAAAGCATAAAACGATACTTGTCGATGTCATGCGTAGTAGGTAACATGACCTTTAAAACTCCGTAACAACTCTGGATCCGAAGGTCCACCGTCAATCGGACCATCTACAGGCCGATAAGCCTTCCACCCGGCATCCCTCCCGGAGCCAGAACCGGACCCAAACCCTGACACTAACCTACGCGAGGAGCCCATTAATTGTTTGCCTTTTGGTTCGCTGCATTTTTCCCTTCATTTTCATCCTCCATCCGGCCCGAATTCCCTCTCATATACCCTTGCGATTGAGACATGTCCATCTCAAATCTTTTCACATTTTCCCGAGCTTCATCCTCCTCCGCATTTCCAATGTAGGGCGGGGCAAATTCTCTTTCACCGTAATCAATGTTACTCTCCCTCGTCGCATTTGAAAAGCGAGAAGAGCCATGCGCTCTTCCTGCCACCCTTCTCTGCCTCTCGGATGCAGTGGGAGGTATTCGACCACCAACTTTCTCAGAGGAGGACTGTGTCGCCTCAGTGCATCTCTCAACCAATTGCAAATTGTCATCCTTTTTACTTTTGGTTAATTTTAATTTCCTAAATGCTTCTGCCATCTGCAATAATATAAACACGCATTTATCAATACGAAATTAAATAAACAAGAACACAATTAGAGTTAAAGAAAATTTAAAATATTGGCTCAAACCTCGCCCCTTTCGGGCAGAAAATCGCCAACAATCCAGCTGAACGCCGAAAATTATCCCCCGGCGGCATTTTTCCAGAAATACCGCCTGGCGACGGCGGTATTTCCAGAAAATACCGCAGTCGCTTGGCGGTATTTTTCTGGGGTAATACCTCCGGCGACCGGCGGCATTTTCTCGAAAAATACTGCCTAACGGTATTTTTCGAGAAAATGCCGCCGGTCGCCGACGGTATTACCCCGGAAAAATACCGCCTGTGACCGGCGGTATTTCAGACGAATCCGTTGACAACCGCCCGGATCTGGGCAAATTCGGGCAAAAAATTAACAATTTCAGGCAAAATACTAACAAATTCGGACATATTACAACTAAATTAAGCAAAACAACAAATAAAACAATACCGAAATAAATATTAATTTTAGACACTCACCTTTTGTCGATCCGATTCTTGTCGACTTTTATCCGATTTAGCCAAATTTGTGATCCTTTCTTCTCCACACAGCTCTGCAGCCTCACCTTTTCTTCTGCTTGCTTTTCCTTTGCTGTGAATTCCTTTTCTGCAGTCTATTTATAGACTGCAACAGAGGAATTATGTTACTTTTGCTTCTTTTTTTTTTTTTTTTGTGTTAGGGGCATGTTAGTCTGTTTACATGGGAATGTTACTGCAAATAGTAAAACGGTTACTGCGAATAACAATTCCATTTTTTTTTGAATTATGGGCCCTAGTGGTCCTACCCTAAATTCACACTCAGGTTTCAAACTCTATCATTTGTTTGATAGTTGACGCAAAACTTATTTTATGAGCATTGTATTGCGTGGGACTTTGGCAGAAGCTTTGCTAGGGTACATTAGTTGCTACATGGTTAGCTCATTTTGGTAGTTCAAAAGAACAACTCATGACGCAATGGAACATATTAAAGGAAATCTATGGGCTTCTGCAGGTGTAGATTATGGTGTCGGTGGCGGTGGTGATGATGGTGAATCTGAAGGTTTAAGAACTAATAAAGCACAACACAAAAATATTTCACAAAAATCCATAAGCTTAAAAACTTGCACACCAATAATTCAATATTCGTATCACAACATACTCAACATAACTTTGACTAACAAAACCTGGTTCCAACTATAGGTTAGACAGCAAAGAGACCAGCTGCACTTCTAATTGTAAAACTAGAGAGAATCAAAACTTCGAGGCCACTAAACTAGTTACATTTAGAAACACCAAATGAAACACCGATCGAAATCAACTCTCAGTTTGTTCCCTCAGCCTCCGGATCGTGCTCCTGACTGTCACAGCGGCAGCAGTACTAATGCAAACAGGTAAAGTAAAAGAGAGATGAGAATCAGTTTTAATTGGGAAAGAATATAGACGGTTGAAGGAAAAATATAAGATTGGGACAATTACTTCATTGTGTATGCGCCTCCAGCTTTCACCTTGCCACAATCCTTGCAGCCCCAAATTCCCACAGCCTTTCTCTTCACAGCATACTGCAAGTAACCCACAGTTAGTCAGAAACAACATGCATCCGTAAACATGAAACTTGCCGATCTGCCTGCCCAGGAAACTGAACCTAATAACCCAGCAACATCAAAGAAATGTCAAACCTTTCCACAAAAGTCGCACAAATATTTGTTGTGCTGGGAAACCTCCATCTTCTTAATTTGCTTCCGGAGACTAGCTCCATAACGGGTACCTACATATAAAAAAGAAAAAAAGGTCAATGCTAACGCAATCCTTCAGATTGAAGAGGAGTTAAAGATCATAATATAAATGATACTGTACAGGATAACTAATCTGCGAGCAAATGCAACACAACCTACATCTTCATCAAAATAAGAAAAATAAGAAAAGTAGCTACAAATCTCTGAGCAGTTCAAACACTATTAATAGCTCTGCGTAGAATAACAATGGCCACCAACTTCCAATGCGGCAGCATTAGTCATGGATGCAAAGTCTACTCATAATGCAAATAACGTGAGATTCTACTGTCCTCCTACTTCTAACACAGATTAAGACATCCGCAATATTTCATAGTATTTCACAAGAAAATTCCAACATTAAGAACATTTTAATAGGAACCACCATAAGGAACCAAACCATATTTTACAGGAAAATGTCACATTGCACACAACCCAATTTCAATGAGGAACCACCATAAGCTACAAAATAAATGAACACTGCAAAGGACAAGATGCTAACTCACCATATTTCCCAACAATTCCGGCCTTCTTAGTCCTCTTCGTCTGCACCACAGATAAAGCATATCAGATCACAAAAAAAATCAATTTTCCACAAACTTCGTGTCCATCATAATTACAGAACTCCAATCATTCCCACTGTCCAATATATAACCTTTCTTCAAGAAATTGGTATACATCAATCAAAGTATGTACGAGCATTAAAACTTCTACACTTCCACCCTTCACTGACACTCACAAAATCAACTGATAATTACAAACCTCTAAACAATGACTTAATCTCATTACCACCACCACAACACTACACAACTGCGTATTCCAATCTCAACCAACAAACATTCTGTTAAAAAAACGAAAAAAAAAAAAAAAAAATACAACAAAAATACATCATGAAGCTCCAGCCTCAGAAAGAAAAGACCAAAATCATTGAACCTATGAATAAACCAAACAAATTGAGAATCATATCTCCAAATCACACAGAGAATAGGAGCTTTACCATTTAGCACGGATTGCTTCGTGAATCCTCTGGAGGATATTCTCAGAGAGAGACGGCGTGCGGAGAAGACGACGAGAGGGCCGGCTGGAACAAAACCCTAGAATTTTCAGCTAATTTATGAGGAGCGATCACTCGGGTAACTTCGGGTCGGAGCGCAAAGATCCATTAGTGTTCTATCTACGAAGGCCACGTCGACAAATTACATTCACTCCCTAAATGTTTGTTCAAATTATAAAGAGGCATACTAAACGCAGTAACCGTTTTACTATTCGCAATAACATTTCTCTATGAAAAGATAAAAATGCTCCTGACCCAAAAGGAAAAAGAAAAAGAAGAAAACCAGGTAATGTTCACCCGTGCGTGAACAGTACTGTTCACCCACGGGTGAACAGTACCCGATTAAAAAAAAATTGAAGAATTACCGCCGAACGCCGGCGGTATTTTCGCCGGAAATACTGCCGGCGGTCGGCGGTATTCCGGGAATTCCGTCCGGAGAGACAATCTCCCCGGCCGAAATGTTGCAGAAACAGAAAAAAAACGTCCGGATAATCACAGATCCGGGAAAAAAATCCCCCCCGAATGAGTTTTTTTTCCCGAAAATTAAAATGAAGGAGTATATAGAGAATTTATGCAAACTAATTTAAAGTAAAAAAAATAAATACAGTGTTTACTTATAGTGTAATATGGATCGTACTCGGGTATACCGGCCATATTTGAATAAACGTGTCAGTGATGAAATAGAAAACAAGTGTTTCTGTAGTTTAATGTAAATGGAAAACAACTAACTCTGAAGGTTGAAAAAATGGAATAAACTTGGCACTTTACTTATAGGTGAAAAAATGGAAGAAAAATAATTTTTAACCATAAAGGGCAATTCGGACTTTTTACAGGGGAATGTTACTGCGTTTAGTAAAACGGTTACGGGGACCGGCGGTATTTCTTCAGTTTTTTTTCTAACCGGGTACTGTTCACCCGCGCGTGAGTACTGTTCACGCAATGGTGAACAGTACCGATTTTCTTCTTTTTCTTTTTTCCTTTTGGGCCAGGGGCATTTTTGTCTTTTCATAGGGGAATGTTACTGCGAATAGTAAAACGGTTACTGCGTATAACAATTTCGATTATAAAATCAGTCTCATTATTTGATAACATTACAAAGTAAACCCCAAAATTAGTAGAATTACTTAAAAATTATTTTTTGATCACAAAGTTGTATACTCATTCCGTTCCATTAAAAATTTAATGTATGATTTCAAAAGCCTTTCACTATATCATGGAATAATTTATATGTGTAAAATAATTTTCCCTTGTTAACATGTTGATGTCAATTACGAGGGGAGATCATATGTCGCAAATGTGACCTATGATCCTAAGCGGTAAATTACTACCTTCTATTAGAGTTAATATGTCAACTAAGCAATATCCTATATTCATAATTGGTTTGTTGAACTATTTGTATACACACCTAAGATCCAATAACTCGGACGAAATACTGTCCTTGCATATTAAGGGGTCCACTTTGATTCCCTCTGAATATGTGAGAAGGGACAATGCAGGTCCGATCAGAAACGCTGGATCCAATCATTTGCATAGATATATTTACTTTCTACATTATATGCATCTAATACTCTTTCCATTACATAATTGTGCCAAATCTTGGCACATGAGTAGCATTTTCCATAAGGTTAGAACCCTAAAACCAAATCAAAACTGATAAGAACCAGGAAGTACCACAAAAGAATACACATTGAAGTAAAGAAAAACTATTCCTGAAAATTACCCTTTTATTGGTTCCAAGGGGAGCCGAAGTAAAACTCTGCAGCCATGTGATCTGAGGTCACGGTTTCAAGCCGTGAAAAACAACCTTTTACAGAAATATAAGGTAATGTTGCGTACATTAAACTTTTAATCAACTGGTGCTTTGGGTGGCCTTGCATGCCTGCCATTTTATGTTCTGTGGCTTCTGTTTCGATACAGAACAACTATAACCATTGGAAGACATTGCTTGGGCTCTGGCAGTAGAGGTCTTCTTAGAAACACCATGTTGGCTTTTACCATTCGTCGTTCTTTTTTCAGCACTTGATTTGCTCAGAACTGGAACTGGAACTGGAACCTGAACCTGAACCTGAACCTGAACCGATGGTGTTGTTGTCACCTGATTCTGATGTTTATCGCGTAAATGGACATCAGGGACAGGCCTGGAATTCTGATGAGGATCAAAATTTCCAGGGACCTTTCTAACATATGAAGATGTAAAATGTGGATTCTGATTCGAAAGTACCCCTGCTCTTCGTTCTTGAGCTGCATCACTGTGTAATTCTTCGATTTTCTTCGGCCCTTCGACTTTTCTCCTCTGTTTCCACCTGTTGTTTCTAAGATCAATCACGTCCTTCAACATGAACCTGATCCTCGAAGGAAGCTGATCATTTCTCTCCAGGCTTTTCATGGTTTCGAAATACGAATCCACCTGATCTTTAGCCTTAGGATGGTCAATTATTTCGCCAACGGTGCTCATAAGTTGACATAGAGCCTCAATATCCTCTTCATCTGGATTATGGTCATCTCCAAAAAGTTTGCTGATGCATTCGCGAAGAACCCTCTCTGTTAACATCCTTTTCTTGTACAATTCTCCGATCAATCTCACATTCCCGAGCATTCGTCGCCTGGCGCGGACCCTTTCTTCTTCCCTTTTCTCTTCCGCCTCTTCCCTTTCGCTCCTGACGAACTCCTCCTGACACTTGTTGAGCAGGAGTGTTTTGAAGGTTACTTTCTGGTGTCCCTCGGTGAAGTTCGGGAGGACCCGGGAGAGGTGCCAGCAGAAATTCGCATACATTTCGCAGAACGTTGGCTCCATGAGAGCTTTGTCAAAGATCTGAGAAATCAGGCCTGAAAGTGCTTGTTTACTGCAAATGTTGACTTCCATGACCTGGTGGAAAAGCCTGTCGAAGTTCTGAGGCGTTAATTTGTTGAGAATGGCCTTCAATTGTCTCTGTTTCGCCTCTTCGTCGTCTGTAACTTTCCGAACTTCGTATTTGCTGTCCGCTTTGTGCATCACTTGGAGAGAAGATCGTGCCATGGAAGAAGGATCAGGGAATTTATTTTTCCTTCCTTTATGATGATGATGAGAATTCGACTGCGGAAATGAACTAAAATCAACAATCCATTCATGAGAGTTTCCAACGTTTGTCCCTCCCTGACTTGAAGAAACAGGCGTTTTGTTCCACTTTTTATTGTCCCGAATTTGATGATGGCCGTGATCATCGGTCGGAGATTCGGAACCCGAAATCAGGCCCTTCATTTTTTCATGCCCCAGTTCGAAATCTGTGGGGAGTTCAACAAACTGACAGGAAATCTTCAGGAGAAACTTTCTTGAATACCTCTTTTTGCTTGCATTTCTTGACGGATCAAAATTCAGGGGTGGCTCAGAGACAGAGTCAGGTTGCTTCATGTCATTCAAAGGAGGAGATATTACGGTAGGGGATGATTGCGCGCTGTTTTCACTGCTTACCAATTTCGATTCATCAGAAGAACTAGAGGTCTTTATCTGCAAGAAAATGGAAAATGTAGAGTTAGAAGTTAGAACAAAGAAGTTCGTGGATAATAATGTTGTTGGTATGATGAAAGAATGAATGCACACCTCTTTCTTGCTGAAACCTGAATCTTTTGTTGTTTTCCTGCCAGAAGGATTAGCTCTGAGAGTTGACACAACAGAAATTGCTTTCGGTGGTGGATTATTGTCGATTTCTGGATGAATCTTTGATTTCCCGCGGTTAGAGACAACTCTAGAAGCTCTTCTTGATCTGATTGCTCGATTATTGTCATTTCCAACTGAATTGACAGAAACTGGAGATGAAACCCTTTTTCCAGCTCGGCCAAACTCCGCTTTGAAAGGCATTGGTGATGATGGAACATGAATTGAGTTCGAACCCACAACTCCACCGTGCATATCTGCAAATGATGTGACATGCATTCATTGATCAATAACGTGATATTAATAATTATTTCATAAAAACGTAGCCAATGAATACGTACTGACCTAAATAACTATGGCTGAATTGCATTGCAGTGGGAAACATCTCCATTCTTGAAAAAGCATCTTGAAATGAGATGGGATTTTGCTGCATATAAGGAAAATAATTCACTGCTGGATTATAGTGATCACCAAAGAGTGGGTGGTGGGATTGAAGTTGCACATTATTATTATGATGTGTTCTTCTTCCTTTTGCCTTTGCTATCTCATCAAGTTTAAGTTCCTCTTTAGTTTCTGGATGAGTTATCTTCACAGAAACTCTCGGATTACTCGGCCTGGCTTCGGTTTTCAGGGCTGATTGCGGAAATCCATTGAAGTTCACAAACTGATGATGATCCATTGCTGATGGAAAGTTCAATCCTTGGCCATAATACATCATGTCTTGTGGCTGTGGATTGTAAGGTTGGAAACTTCGAATAAACGCCGTGGCGGGCTTCTGAGACGATGCAGATGGCTTTGCCTTGGAAACTGCAGAATGAGAAGGCTCAGGAGTTTGTTGCTGAGCATTCTTCTGCTTATAAGAACTGTGAGGAGAAGAAGAAGCTTCCTCCATTGTTTTCCAGCTTTCAGGAACTGGGATAAGTTGATTTTGTCTGTCTTTTACTTTAAGGAACACTGAGATCAGATGTGCCCTGCACAGTTGAAAAAAATGGGAAAAATTATTCAGTACATTCGCTGCATCATTCAAGATAGTGTAGCAAGTCAATAATAAAATAGAAAGTGCAATTTATTTTCATTTTTGGGTACTCTACATATTCATCACTCTTCCAAAAAGATAGCACGGTGCAATGAATGCACTGACCTTAATTGATAAAGATCTATCGCACATCTTCTACACCATTAAACAGTGTGACCTAAAACCGCATAATCATGTTCCTAAAATTGAAATAGTACTATTAAAATCCCGATTCTTTTAGAGGGACCTCAAAAAAGCAGCCGACATGTCTCTAATAATATTAATATGATTATGTGTCTTAATTTCTATGACTTGAGAAGGGAATAAATATAGTAAGAAATTTCAAAGCATGCATCTTATAATTTCAAGCTCTTAAAATCATATTTTTCGATTTCAATAAATAACTATTTAGATTCATAAACATTTGTGTCTATGGACTATTCAAACATGACAACAGGAACATTACAATATATATGATACTACCTCTCTTATTTACAGGTTGCAGCTATGGAACTACCATGCCAATCATGTCACACTTTTGTCCCGATGAAAAACTGAAAAGTGAAATTTCTAATAGCTTATATACATGGCAACATTACCAAATCGAAACGTATAAGGAAATGCATGCATGGAGAATGGAAGTACCCAATTAATCTTCGGTGGAAGGACCAACCGAGATGCGGAGGAGGGACGACAGAACAACCTGACGCCGCCACTGCCACTGCCACTGCCACCGTGTCCACAGGCGTCAAAAGGAGATAGATCCACCGGTAACGCGGCGGAGCAACCACTGATAGGGATTCTCAGGTTCACCCTGTTTCAACTCTGCAATTGTTGATTTGGGATTTTTATTTGTGATCATCGACCTCTATCATTCGTCGGTGAAATTAATCTTTGAAATTTCTTGTTCTAAATTTCTAAATCTGGAGAGAAAACGAAAATGCAAATGTAGATATGATCGGAGAGGTTAGAGAAAGGGGAGATCGTGAGAGAAAGAATGGCAAAAAATGGCGGCCAATTTGGGGGGTGAGACTTGAATGTAGGTGAAAGATTTGCCAAATGAAATGGGAATTAAACGTATTGTAAGCAGTAAAATCATGATATTTGATTTGATATTTTCATGCCTAGGATTTTAGGCTAGTTAAGCGTTTTTTTGTTGTGAACTAATCACCTCATCGTATAATAGCTCCAACCATAGTTATCCTTTGTATTTTTTTTTAAACACGCATTTATCCAAAATATTTATGGACTAAACTGTCATTTTGATAGAAGAGAGTAAAAATAATATTGTTTAATATTGAAATGCATAAAATATTAAACTTAACTTTTAACGTCTACATCATTAATTTGTTTTTCTTTTTTTATGTAATTTGGATGTGAAACACCAAAAATATCCCAAAAAAAAAAGTAAAATAATGTTATCATTTTTCCCTCTCTAAACAATGTCCTAAACAATAACGTCACAATTATTTAATAAGTAAAACTAAAAGAATGAGATTGTCTAACCTGTAATGATAACTTTGCCTGACAAAAAATTTTATGGCATAACTTCAGTCTAATTTTGTACTAATCTTATACCCCAACTTCAAAAGACGAGTGTTTTGACAGCCAAATAATAACTGAACATCAAAACAATCGTATTTTGAACTTATAATACGAGATCGGAACAAAATAAGCATCACAACCGATCCAAACTCCCAATACATCCACATAGGTCTGTCTACAAAAGGCATAATATCAAAACACACAAAATACAGTGTAGCCACCAAACACAAAAGGAAGTGAAGAACTGCTACTTCTTCAGCTCAACAAAAACTGAAATCTTCAAACAAATTTGATTCCTTAGGATTGTGAACAATCTCCTCAAACATACCGTTCAGATTGCTGTTGTCAATCATCGCTTCCAGGATCTTATCTTCCGCGACAGCTGCCGAGATGTTCTCCTTCTTACTCTTTCTGTCGCGACAGGAAAACACGAGCTCAGACAAGCGATACTTTTCAGTTTGCCGCACAAACTTATCAACCTCCGAGGTCCCTGCAGTTATCAAATGGTACACATAAACGACCTTTGTCTGGCCGAGCCTGTATGCGCGGCTTATTGCTTGCCTTTCGACAGAAGGATTCCAAACAACATCGAGTAAAACAACCCTGGAAGCCCCAACCAGGTTGATCCCTTCAGAACAAGCTTTTGTGGATGCAAGGAAAACTTTCACATCACTGGCGGGAGAGTTGAGAGAATCGATTAGTCCCTGGCGCTGACTCGGTTTTTGTTTCCCATCCATAAACAGCACTTCTTTCCCTTCGATCCAGGAAAACCGCGATCTGAGCTGCTCCTTGATGAAATTCAGCGGATCAATCTTTTCGCTAAATATCAAAACTCTCTCTTTAAATGCATCACATAACTTGACAAGTTCCATCACGAATTTCGTCTTCACTCCAGCATAAGGCCTAGTATCAGCATCAGGCAACCTCAGCCCGGTTTCGCGTAGAAGGGACTCTTTTAGGGCAGCCAGGGAAGGATGGACAGAGACAAGTGAAACCAAATGCCCCTTGTCAAAGGGATATCTAAAATCAGTTTCGGAAATTAGCTTCAAAAGACTCCTCTGCTGAGTCGTAGGGCGTAAAAAAACCACCATGTCTTTCAGGCCTGGAAGACTTGCTTGAAGAATGTTGCCTTTGTGTACATGCACAAGGGGATCGATCATGGCCTTCAGCTTGGCTATGGAACTATCGTTTCTCTTATCAATGCCATCCGCCAAAGAATTCACTCTAAATTTCAACTTGGAAAGCTCAGGGTTCACCAGGGACAGAGTATTATACAGCTCATCCAAGGTATTCTGGAAAGGAGTGCCGGAGAGGATTATTCGCCTTCGAGTTTTCACCTCTTTCAAGGCCTTCCACCTCTGACTGCGGTTATTGCGAGGCGTGTGGCCCTCATCAAGCACCAACAGGCCGGGGAGTTCAAGGAGATGTTTCCTCATCTTTTCCTCATAAATTTCCTTGTGATGTCCATTAACAAGCTTTTCAAACAAACCATAGCTCACTCCCAAAACACTTGTCTGTTTTTCCCAGCAGTGCAACTTTGCTGCCCGGAGAAGACTTCTTCGAAATTGAGTACCATTCGGTCCTTTTACAACCAGACTGTCCAGAGCTGCAGCTTCATTGCCTTCATCGCTGTTTAAATTGTGGAAACGGAACCCGGATTTCCATTTCTCGAACTCCTTTTCCCAGGTAAGAAGCATGCTGCAAGGAGCTACAATAACAGGCCGGGAATCCGGGTAGATTTTCAACAAGGACATGATGAACACGATGCTCAGACAGGTTTTCCCGGTTCCAGGCGCGTGTGAGATCATGCATCCACTTCCTTCGGTCGAAGAATAAGAAGATTTCAGCTTCTCGATTCTGGTTTCTCCAACTACATTCTTCCACAGGAACTCAAACCCGTCGAGTTGATGACCGTACATGGACTTCCTCATTCCGAAAGGAATGAGATTCAACACAGGTCCTTCAGTCTGAACTGAGGAAGGATCCTTTATTTCACAGCCTGAATCATCTAAATGAAAATCCCAGAACTCTGAGCTGCCACCTCTTCCGCAGTAAAATGAATCGCGCTTTCCTGGAGCCGGGAATAACTGCAGGCAAGAGTAGTTTAGTTTTAATCAAATCTCCCAATACAGCAAACACAAAGTACGGGAGGGGAGAAATCTAGAAATATAACGATGCACGGAAAGTTCAGGTTTCATACTAGCTCTGGAAAAATGTCCCTCATCTCCATGTAAACAAGATTGCAGCATTTACATATGATTCCAATTGGTTCTTCCAGGATCAGCTCCGGATGGTCCCCTAATTGACACCGTTCCTCAGGACTAAGTGTCTTACCTGTAGCATGAGCATCCTCAATCTGAAGATCAAAGAATACAAGAAACAAGTTAATATATTCAATCAGATACTTAAAAGAGCCACATAATACATATACTCTTCAGGGTTTCATTCAGTTGCTCAAGTTCTCTGTACCATTTCTTCTGTATCAATCTTGCGACACGTAGCAAACCATCAAGAATTCACCTTTAATATAGAAGTGGGACAGGACAATAAGCAAACCATTGATGGCTTGCTTCGTGGGACAGGGTTGGTACTGAATAAGTTGTACATAGGACCTGAAGTATTCACTTACCATCAAACACGACCATCTATATAATCCACCTCTTCCCCTAGCATATTTAACAGCTCATACCAAAGATTCAGAGAAAGTAGATATCCCCATCCCCCCCACCCACCAGTAAACATTTTAACAACAAACTGAAATAAACACAAAAACTAAACCACTATGTCAAGAGAACACAGAGAATAAAAGAACAGAATATCCAAGTGAAAAATAATTACGGTAGCCAGAAAAGCAAAAAATCATTCTAATTCAACAGAACATCATTAACCTACCATGGATGATATATTAGCATCAGTATCAAGCAGGCTAAGGCACATATCCATTTCAGCAAACAGACCATCGATTTCTTTCTCGCATTCATCCTTCTCGGGTAGAGCAGGATCCCCATCCTCAAATCCAAACTTCGAAGGCAACACATTGTGAGCTGCAGCATTTGCTTTATCAGGAGGTAGAATGTCATTGACTCCTCCACCTTGTCCTAATATCAAATCCACGAGTGTATTTATTGTATTATTGATGTCCACAGATTTTGAACCATGAGCTCTTCTCTTAGAGAACTTCTCAACCTTTTTATATCTTCTCTTCCTACTCTTTGCCACAGGATCAGAATAACCACCATCCTCATCTGATGAATCAGGAGGTAGAATGCCATTGACTCCTCCACCTTCCCCTAATATCGAATCCCCGAGTGTATTTATTGTATTATTAATGTCCACAGCTTTTGAACCATGAGCTCTTCTTGTGGAGAGCTTCTCAACCTTTTTATATCTTCTCTTACTACTCTTAGCAACCGGATCACAATAACCATCATCCTCATCTGATGAATCGCAATCCTCGTAAAAATAGCTTCTCTCGCCACTCTTTTCCACAAGATCACCATCTGATGAATCACTGTCCTCATTGTCGCGAACAGGAAGCGGTTGAGAGTATGTCCCGAGTTTCAATTTCTTCTTTTTAGACTCAGGAACTGACCGTGGCCGAAGCCGAATAGACCTCCTTTGCTGCTTTACATTATCCCTCTCGATGGAATTGATCCACATTTCCAAACCATGTTTTCTTATTTTCTTATAACCATGCTCAGTGCCTCCAACATGCTCCTCCCTAGCGATTACTCCAACCAAATGCTCTTTAAAATTAGGCTCAGTCTTCGTAATATCGCCCTCATCATCATTGTAATCCTTCCTTTCCTCTGGACTAATGTTACAGTCATCTTTCTCCTCTCCTTCTTCCATAACATCTTCGCTACTTTGACTCAAACCATCTGATAGCGTATCAGAGCTACCTGAATTTTCCTCATAGTCATTATCATCAGGATCATTGTAATCCTTCCTTCCAATTATATTGCCCTCATTATCATCGTAATCCTTCCTTCCAATTATATTACCCTCGTTATCATCGTAATCCTTCCTTTCCTCTGGACTAATATTACAGTCATCTTTCTCCTCTCCTTCCATAAGATCTTCGCTACTTGGACTCGAACTATCTGATAGCATATCAGAGCTGCCTGAATTTTCCTCATAATCATTATCATCAGGATCATCTTCTTCCTCTCCAGAACTTGAGAAATCAGAATCTGAAGATCCAGAAGTCTCCACAATCCTATCTTCCTTTGTAGATCCAATGCTCAACTGCGCCCTCCCTGATTCCTCAGTGTTTCCCCACTCGGTGATCCTGTTTTCATCGCTTCTATCCCTCCTTGATCGAGTGAACCTGTTTCCATCACTTTTGCCCCTCTTTGGTGGACCTGGAGAAAGCTCTTCATTTAATATCTCAATATCAGAACCAGTTCCCCTCTCGGTGATCCTGTTTTCATCCCTTCTACCCCTCCTTGATCGAGTGAACCTGTTTCCATCACTTCTACCCCACTTTGATGGACCTGGCGAAAACTCTTCATTCACTATATCAATATCAAAATCAGTTCCCCTCTCAGCGATCCTGTTTTCACCGTTCCTCGATCTGGTGACCCTGTTTCCATCACTTATAACCTTCTTTGGTGGACCTGGAGAAAGCTCTTCATTCACTATCTCAACATCATAATCAGTTTCCCTCTTGGGGATACTGTTTTCTTCACTTCTATCACTCCTTGATCGGGCGACCCTGTTTCCATCGCTTCCACCCCTCTTTGGTGGACCTGAAAAAAACTCTCCACTCACTATCTCAACATCAGAATCAGTTCCATCATCGTCACAACCATTTCGGTCGCTTTCTGATTCGACAAATACTTTGCTCACAAAGTGAACATCACTGTCGATTCCCCTCCTTTTCAGGTTTAATTCTTCTTCCTCCTTTCCCTCATCCCCCTTCTTTCTCTTCGCAGCATTCTTAGCATTCGGTATCTTTGATTTCGCCTTCTCCTTCTTCCTCTCAAGGTAGTCAGCCTTCAGTTTCTCATCTGTTTTAGACCTCGTCCTCTGGGATACAGACCTCGTCCGGGCATCCATATCACCTGAAATTCAATCAAATAAAGCTCTCAAGAAAATTTATCTGTTTTCTTGGTTAAAATTAATGTTTTCCTCCTAATTTGGACGTGGAACACAAATTTCATAGCATAAATGAGAAAGAACCAGCAATAAATCAATTAACCGAAATTTAAATATTAAAAAAAAAACACACACACACACACACAGTAATTGAGAACCAAAAAAATCAGTCAATGATGCAATCAGAAAAAGGAAAAATACATCTCAACAGCAAAGATCAAACTAGTCCGCCTTAAATTCCATCCTCAGGTTAATCAAATTAAAGAATAATAAAGAACACATATAAGCCAACAAACATCACAGGAAAAAGTAGCCATACTGGCACATGCAGTCACGTCCAGGGCGAACGAATGGAAGCCCATCCTTCAAACCCGTAAAACGCTTTTTGTAAAGAAAAATTACCATAAAAAGGAAAAGAAACAACAAGAAGAAGTTATGAACATCAAAGAAGTCTTCTTGCAACTAAAGAATTTCCATGTTCAGAACTCACCAAAGATTTAAAGACTCGATTTTTACGCTGGATATGTATGAGAACTTAAAAGGGTTTTTCTTTTGTCTTAAAAAGAAAAAAGAAGGGAATTACTCATACGGGTTTTCCTTTCTTTTCTTCCTATAGAGACATAACCATAGCAGTAGACATCGTAACCCTTTAAGGCTTACTGTGTGTACTGTGTAACCCTGAAACAAGAAAAGATTTTGAAATTTTTTTTCTTTGTTTTTTCCACTTTACTGACTACTACTCTTCAGGGATTGTGAGAATCTTGGAGTACTTGAGTACCATGATGGGATTTGGAGAGTGGAGAGAGGAGAGAGAAGAGTTGAGAGAGCCAAAACAGGATACAAAAAAAGGCACAAAGAGTTTTCAGTTTTCACAGCGAAAGGATACTTACTACAGAAAATGACGGAGATGAAGAGTTGGTAAAGAGGAAACTTGGAGTTGGAAGGCCATGCAGAAGTTACCACAGATCTGCAGAATCGAGGAGGAATTGCCGAATAGGAAGAGACGGGTTGGGTGAGGTGTTTTCGTGTTTCTAAGTCTGCTGTCTTGTCTACAAAAGGATCGGTCTACCAGAGTTTTCAACCTTATTTCACCATTAATAATTACAAACTCTTGTTATCTCTGTTCCATTATTAGGAAGGTAGGTTTACTTTGTGATGAAATTGGAAGATTAATATTTTAGGAAATTAATACTTTTTTGGAGAGAATTTTTTTTGGAAAATTTGTGTGAGAAAAAAGAAAAAGAAAAGTGTAATGATTAGGTTATTTCTTAAAGTTATTTTTAAATTATGTGAGTAAGATATTAGAAGAAATTTAAATTTTGAATTTAATAAAAAATTATGGTGTTTGGATTGATAATTTTTTTTGAGGAAAAAGTGATATTTTTTCTAGAATGATTACAAAATAAGGCTTTGTTTTCATAGTGACCAAATTGAAAATTTTCTGTTTTGGAAAAAGATTTTTTTTTTTTTTTAATGTGAGTAACGATTTATAGAGAATTTTAAAATTTGAATTTAGTAAAAAAATTATGGTATTTAAATATGTAAAAAATTTTGAAAAAAAAGTTTTTCTTGAGAAATAATCAAAGAAAAATAGAGCCTAAGAGTCTCAAACAAGTTAGAATGTATAATTTTAAACATTATTTTTTTTTTTAATAAAATGAAGAGATTACTCCCTCCACTTCATTAGAAGGGTTCGATTTTGAAAGACTTATTATGAATTTCAATGTACAATATCTAAAATAACTAATTTGCTCCCATTTATTCCACTAATATACTTACTTTTTAGAGTGAACTGCCCAAAATATCACTTTACTTTTCTAAATTCTTCCGTTTGGTTACTAAACTTTTTTTTCCCCCAGAAATGTCACCATACTTTTAAAAATGAGCTGAAAGTGTCATTCTGTTAGTTTGCTCCATTTTGAGTTAACGAAAATAGCATCATGTGCTATTCACATGACTTTTAAAGGGTATTTTTGTCAAAAACTTTTTTTTTTTTTCCTTCTTTCCTAAATTCCCCATTTTCCTTCTCCCTCCTCCCGATTTTTTTCCCCTAATATTTAATTTTGGGGCATAAAATTATCTAAAATAATCAACAAAAAATTCAAATTTTCATTCTATGGAAAACGAAGATTGCAATTTCCTTTTTAGATGAAAATGAATTTGTAGTCTTTGTTTTCTAGAAAAAAAAAAGTTTTTTAAAAAAATTTAAAAAAATTAAAACCAGTGCTAGAAACGAATTTGCTGAATTCGTTTTCTGCTAGAAACGAATTCAGCAAATTCATTTCTATTTTTTATTTTTTATTTTTTATTTTTAAAAAAATTTTGATTTGGTTTTTGCTTGTTATCACCCAGTAACGTTACTTTGCTTTCATCTCCAAAATAACACACAAAGTAACAAGCAAAAATCAAATCAAAATTTTTTTAAAAAATAAAAAATAAAAATAATAGAAACGAATTTGCTAAATTTGTTAGCACTAATTTTAACTTTTAAACTTATTTTTAGAAAAAAAAAAATTTCTAGAAATCGAAGACTACAAATTCATTTTCATCTAAAAAGGAATTTGCAGTTTTCGTTTTCTGTAGAATGGAAATGTGAATTTTTTGTTGATTACTTTGGTAATTTTATGCCCTAAAATTATATATTAGGGGAACAAAATCAGGAGGAGGGAGAAGGAAAGTGGGGAATTTAGGAAAGAAGGCAAAAAAAAAAAGTTTTCGACAAAAATACCCTTTAAAAGTCATGTGAATAGCGCATGATGCTATTTCCGTTAACTCAAAATGGAGCAAACTAACAGAATGACACTTTCAGCTCATTTTTAAAAATATGGTGATATTTTTGCGGAAAAAAAAAATTTAGTGACCAAACGGAAGAATTTAGAAAAGTAAAGTGATTTTTTTGGCAGTTCACTCTACTTTTTAAGTATAGATTAATTATGTATCATACATTGTTATATTAGTAAGGGTAGGAAGAGTAACAAATTTGAAAGTTGACTTTTCTATTGGAACAAAAATAAAATCTCAAAATTGACTCTTCTAATAGAACGGAGGAAGTACTATTTAGGAAAGAATATCAATATGTCAATAGCTAAAAGAATATAATTTTTCGCAAAGATTGATTCATTATTATTATTACGCTCTCTGTCTTACTCAAAAGGTCCACTTTGTATTACTGCAGTAATACAAAGTGGATTATTTGAGTGAGACTACTGGAGCATTATTTTTCCAAACTACGCTGTCTACTTTTTTCCCCCCTCATAAATAAGTACATTATATTTACAATAAATTTGATGGATCAAATGATCCTACAAGGGAGAGCAGATGCTCTGTGTCTTTGATACACTGGATCCTCTCACATGCAAAGGGCAGAGCCGATCCTTACACTTTTAACACATAAGGCCCCGGTGCAAAACAATAAAAAGAGGCCCCTAAATAAAACAAAAAATCTGTTCTCTTAACAAAAAATTTATTAATACCTCTTTGAGATTCAATCAATTCCTCTACTTTTTTTTCTTTTCTTCCTTTTTTCATGTCCAGAAAGATGTTTTTTAGTCATCATAATGCTACAACACAAAATCACAACAATTATAATGAAACAATAGCACAAAATCACATCAATTATGATGTATAACGACACAAAAGCATAACAATAACAAAAAGATCAAATGATATTTAAGTCAATTTGTGAAGAAAGAAACAATATCACTTGGAATAAATGTTAATTATGAATATCAATGTGTATTGGTTCTTTAGGCACCTGTTAAAAAAAAAAAACAAGTCGAAATCCAAATATGAAATACTTCAATTCCATTAATCATTAATGATTACGAAAACAGAAACTAGAATGAAAATTATGAAAGTAAAGATTAAAAAAACAAAAACAGTAAACAATGACAACTTTAGTTACTAACTTATTGTACAACAGTACAGGTTTAGCTTAAAATTGATGAGGTAGAGGAATAGAAGCTTCTATGTTCTAATTCCATTTAAAAACTAAAAAAAGTTTTAAAAAACCCCTCGGTCAGTCTGTCCCCTTACTCCCAGTCTCCCCTCTCTAGCTCTCTAGCCTCTCTAAGCTCTCTTTAAAGTTTAGACTTTAATTAAATCAAAGTAGTGCACGCAGCAACCACCCCCTCCTCTCTCTCTCTCGGTCACCAGTGGTCTAGTCTAGTCCACAAATTTTTTTAAAAAAAAAAGCTTCTGAAGCAATTTAAGACATGCACTTCTTTTTGGCCTTTTCTTTAACCGTCTTCCCTAGGGCCTTTCCTTTAACCGATTACAAATTTACAATAATAAAATAAAGAATGAAAAAATTAAGACATACCTATAAAAAAGAATTCTTGTTTGTGCCGTTCAATAGCAAAATCTCAGAATTGAAAAACTGATTTGAATAGTTTTGTAACTTGAATAAGGGAAACTGAATTTCAATGGTAGAACAGAAAAACCCTAGTTCTGGAGAAGAAGATGGAAAGAAGATGGGAAGAGAAGAGTTGAAGATGGGAAGAGAATGCCCACTTTTACAAAATAAACTACAGTTAAGGAAAAAAAAAAAAAGGTTTAGTAAAACGTTTACGAAATAATTTTGGGTTCTCATTTGAAAAAAAAAAAAAAAAAAAAAAGGCCCACTTTTATATTTATACTTTTCAGTTTTCACACAAAAATTAACTTGAGCCTAAAACTAAAATTTTAAAAAATTGAACCTACTAATACATATTAGTATTTTATAATAATTTTGGGCCCTTCAAAATTTTGGGCCATGGACGATAGCACGAGTTGCACTGCCCTTTGGGCCGGCCCTGGCAAAAGGAGTTAAAATATGATTTAACCCTCCTATATGATAGGATGCCGTCTATCCAAAGACACAGAGGATTGAAGCCCTATTAAATGGGAAAAAATTACCAAACAAACCGTCTGTTATTATGTCATTCAATGAAATCTTTCATATTTTGCAATAGGGTGAACAAATATTGATGCATGGTGGAGCTGGTGTGGCGGTTGCTGATTTTGTTTGTGGATTGAGGGGTTTAGGGATTCAACTTCAACTTTAACGTTAGTTTCAGGCACGTAACAAATTTGGGGGGAATTGGTTTATTGGATTAGGTTTTGATTGAGTCAAAGATGGATACATTGTGTTTTTTTTCCTTGCGTGAAATGATAGTGTTACTTATAGGGGAAAAAAAATACTCAACATACTATCTGTTGTTTTTTCATCCACTAAAATCATTCATCTTTCGCAATGAAGCCAAGCAGCATTGCAACAGAGCGAACAAATATTGATGCAAGGTGGCTTACTGCAAGTAGTTGTGGAATTAATACTAATACCGTTAGTTACTAGCGGAAGGGGGTGGGCTCACCGATTCACCCCTCATAGTTCTGCCTACGTAGAAGTGTTTTGGGGGAGCAAAGTATTAAGAAAATCGTTCTTTGTCATGTTTATCCTTGATCATTATAATAGTTGTGTTAACGATTTCCTCTTTCTTGATTGAGTGAACAGCCACAAATGTACTTATACTTTTCATTTGTGTCCGTTTTTATACCTATACATTTTTTTTTGTAGTCAGAAATGTACTTATACTAATTTAAAGGGGCCAAAAATATACTGCATCGTTAAGTTCTAATGGGATTGACGAAACTCCCTCCTCATGAGTCTCACTTACCCAATTTAAGGGGTTTTTTTGTCCTTTCATTAAAAAACAATAAGTAAGGGTAATTAATAAAAAAAACTACATTTCTTCCTCTTCCCTATTACTCCTCCCTCCCTCCACCACCACTGCCGCCCCCTCATTCCTCCCACCTTCCTCCTCCATTCTCTCATCCCAACAACCCAAAAAGCAACCATAACTATAGCATCTCCTCAATCCAAAAAAAAGAAAAGAAAAAAAAAAGAAAAAATCCACCATTGATGAAAGCTTAAAGCTCTCTGCCATTGATGTTTAAGCTTTCATCAATGGTGGATGGTGTTTTTTTTTAAACATCCACCATTGATGTTTAAAAAAAAAAAAAAAAAGCATCCACCATTGATGTTTTTCAAACATCAAGCTTTAAGCTTTCATCAATGAGGAAGTGGTGGGGGATTGCATCTTCCTCTTCCCTATTGCTTTTTTAAACACCATTGATGTTTTGTACCACTGCCGCCCCCTCATTCCTCCCACCTTCCGCTTAAAGCTTTCATCAATGGTGGTGGAGGGAGGGAGGAGTAATAAGGAAGAGGAAGAAAGCTAGTTTTTTTTATTAATTATATTAATTATCCTTACTTATTAGTTTTTAATGAAAGGACAAAAAAGCCCCTTAAATTAGGT
Organism: Leptodermis oblonga; assembly: GCA_016801395.1. NCBI lineage: Eukaryota > Viridiplantae > Streptophyta > Magnoliopsida > Gentianales > Rubiaceae > Leptodermis > Leptodermis oblonga. Next base: position 4,384,017 of record CM028757.1, read on the forward strand.
AAGTGAGACTCATGAGAAGGGAGTTTCGTCAATCCCATTAGGACTTAATGGTGCAGAACATTTTTGGCCCATTTAAATTAGTATAAGTACATTTCTGGCTACAAAAAAAGTATAGGTACAAAGGCTTCACTCTTCTTAATTTATTGACCTCTTATTTGTCATTGAAATTTATCTCTCTCTCAATTTATTATTATGGGATGAAATAGAGAAAAATTCTAAGGTCTCTTCACTTGTTTTGTGATGATGGTTCTGCTAAGTTTAAACCAATAATATTTTACCATATCCATTATTATATTTATATATATATATATATATATATTATACCATATCAAATTTTATGGTACACTAGTAAGTATCTTAAAATTTACTTATTAGTATGTTACATAACCCGGAGGTCATACGTTGCAAGTTAAATGGAAAAACATTGCATATATGATTTTAAAATATTGTACGTTGATATAGTAGATATTGCATATTTTATTGAAGTTTCCTCATAATGGTTTTTTAATACGTAAATAGTACTTAAAAATTATCCAAAATTGTAGAATAAAAATTACAGAATCTTATTTAATCAATTTTAAAACTATACATATATATATTTTTCATTTTACATAGATATCCACATATTTGTAAGTTCAATTTTAAAATATTGCACATTTATTTTCAAATAAGTGCACCACCTTTTTTGTACACACCACACATCTAAAACAAATCAATAAAGTGGTTGGTAGGTCTGATGACCCTTTTACCAGTGGCGGAATTAGGCTCTTAAGGTTAGGAGGGACAAATTTTAGGTGGGATTAAGTAAAAAACTAAAACACTCCTAATTTGTTGGGCGAAATACAAAAACAACCATGAAATTTGTCGAAGGAACAAAACAACTCCCCAATTTTTAAAAAGGACAAATTAAACCTTTAATACAAATATATATATTTTTTATAGACAACAATACCCTTCGCCTATCTCTTTCTCCTTGTTTCTCGATCATTATCTATCATTTGTGATGGTCAATAATGTCTAATTTATTTTTCTGTGATCTTCATGATATGGGCAACTAAGAGTGTACCAATCATCACAAATTTAATATTGAATCTTGAATGGAACACCCCCCACCCATTTTTGCATTCCCACTCAAATCGATGGAACATCCCTTCATCAATTTTTTCTGCATTTTCACTAAACCACAACACAATTGGATATTAAGGCATTCGATGATCACAAGTTAAGGTTGAGGTTCACAGGGCGATGTTATTTCACCACCGCTTTTCTTTGCTTCATCGAAATCATTCGGAATCTGCGATTTTGTCTAATAAAATTGCCTCGAGAGCAAAATAACATTGTTTGGTGGATCTTTGTAAAACATTATGGGGAACAAAGGGTAACATTTCATTAAAACGAGGAAAGAAGATGGGTAAATCATATATTTTATTGTAGCACTAAGGATTTTTTTTCTTAAAAAATTGTATATATCTCAGTCAAAGGTTTAATTTGTACTTTTTAAAAATTGGGGGTTTGTTTTGTTCTTTCGACAAATTTCAGGGTTTTTTTTTGTATTTCACCCTAATTTGTTTTGAAAGATACTACATGAAGAGTATTTTTGAAAATTGAAAATATAATTATGTTTAAGAGTTTATTAAGTGAATTTAAACTCATATAATAAACTTAGAACTCATTAAGAAAATTTTGTGTTTGTTATAACATGAAAGACAATTTTAATTAATCAAATACTTATTTAATTTATCTTTACATTTGTCTCTCTTTTTTAAAAAAAAATTTAGTGAGACAAAATTAACTATTTTTGTAATTTTTATATAATATGTGGGATTTTTACAAAAAAATGAGGTGGGGCAGAGCTCTATGTAGCACCGCCCCTGCCTTTTACTAAATTAAGGTGGGAAGAATTACTAATCAAAATAATGAGGGCACAATGAGCCTAAGCTGCCTAACTTTCAGTTAAAAAAAAAAAAATGAAAAAGTGAAACCAAAAATGTGTGTGGCCTCTTGTGCAAAAAACTATGCAAATATTTTCTAATTCAAACATGTTATGCAAGAGAATTGCCTCTGGTTCAAACTGAGTTTTTCCTTTAGAACTTGTGGTATACTTTCTAGAGCTTCAAAATTTTGCATTGTGCCTTCACTTTCCAACTTTGTTAGACCATCTACAACTACATTTGCCTCTCTATAGGCCACTTTAGACAGTTTATTTTTCGATTTTTTAGTAGAGTTTTGATATGTTGCACAATGAGATAGCTATTTCATAAGAGGTTTATTGCAAGTATTGGATACAATAAAAAAATAACATTTGAATCAATTTCAACATGTAAAAGTGATGAGTATTTCATGCCTTTCAAGAGAGCTTTCACTTCAAAGGGAGGTTCGAACTCTAAAAGAGAGGCTTTGGGCATGCCTTAGTAATCCTCTGTGGTATCGAATAACAAAACTGCCACATGATGGACCTGGATTTTCCGGGTGAAATCATCAGAGTTGAGCTTGAGCATGTTGGACGGCGGTAGAATGCGCATGACTACCGTTCCACGGGGGTCAAAAGTCCACATTGGCAAAAAGCTAATTATTTTCTAATTTAATGATAAAAATAATGATTAAGAAAAATTAATGAAAAAATTATGCTCAATCATCTGAAGGGGCCTGTGGGCATCTGCAAGTGATTTGGCCCTATCTGGGGAAGTTTAAATTGTACTTCCTCCGTTCCATTAAAAAAGTTTATATTTACTTATGTATAACTTATTATGAATATCAAGATACAATACTTAAAATACTTAATTTATCACTATTTGTTCCATTTATATCCTTACTTAATTGTAGACCACACATAATTATATTAGTAAGGGTAAAAGATGTAAAAATACTCAAACTGAACCCTTCTAATTGAACAAAAAATATTTTTCAAATTGAATCCTTCTAATAAAACGGAAAGAAGGAGTACTATATATACCAGCTAGAGTGATAGTGCCATGCAGCGGGAATAGAGAGAGTACCATAAAATGTGGTCCAAAGTCCAAATTTCAAATAAAATTGTGTGCACAAAACTCCACTATAACAACCTGCACCTTCGTCCCTGATCCGTTGATCCCTTCCGTCTCCTCATATTCTTTAATCATTCATCATCACTGAACTAAAAACATCATCAACAATCAAAATCAACGCCCGTTTGGATTGTAATTCAAATATACAATTCTTTTAGAATGATTTTTTTTAAAAGGGAATTGTTTTTCAAAAAATTGTGTAAGAAATAGTTAATGATGATATTATTTTCGAAATAATGTGGATATAATTTTAGTGGGAAATTTAAATTTTAAAAATAGAAATTTATTGAAAAATTAAAGTTTTTTGTTGTATTGATTTTTTTTTCTTCAGAAAAGTAAAGTTTTTTTTTTCGTTTTTCCAAAAATAAGATAAAAACAAACACAGCCTAAGATATCTCCTTCTTGTTGTTTGTTTTTTCAATATTTGAACTTGCATTATTACATGAAAGACAATAAATAAGAAGCTCGGAAGCTGCTTAATGTGTAGATATTGACAGAAATATGAATCGAAGTCCGACCTATGAATAATCTCGTATTACAATTGTTTAATGGTGGTATTATTTGTATACACTATTTTACTAAATGCAGGTACAATTTAGAGAAAAGAAGCGAGCTAGAATGGACAAAATTACCCTTAAGGTAATAAATTATGTATAATACAAGTACCTCACACATAAAACACACGGGTAGAGGTAAGAGCAAACCTCTGCGGCATCTACGCAGAGGTGAAAGTAAGATGTTTTCCTAAAAAAATAAAAAAACAAAGTATTCGATGGTAATTTTGTCTCTTCATTCCTTAACATTTTTAAATGGTACCCACTTTTATTAAAATGATATCTACACCAAGTATTTTTCTTGTTTGAGTACCGACTCGTTCATAAATTCCCTCATTATTCCCACTAGAACACACCATGAAGTAGGGGAATCCACAACAAACAGACACTACAGCCGTTAAAACGGCAAAAGATTTGGCTAATATTGCATTTAATACTTATATTTTGCTTTCATTGGAAAAACCTGTCGTCAAAGGCACTCAAACCCTTCCAAATTTCCAATCTGATGGGTTAACGTTAACGGTCAATTGGCCAGACTGAAAAAACTATAAATACGGGCATGTTCTTTTTGTTTCGTTTTGAAAACGATTTTGGTTTCAAAAGTAAACTTAATATATTTTAATCATATTTCATCATTTTCAATACAACTTTTTACTATTCGGCATCTACTCTTTACATTTTTAATACACTTTTTACATTATAAAATTAATTTTCAAAACTTGTTTTCAAAACGCCCAAAAAGAACATGCCCTACAAAAAAAGAAAAAAATAATTGTGAAAAGAAAAAGATTTTTTTAAAAATTTGTTTTTTTTTTGTCTGTAAATAAAACCACACGATACAGCTCATCTGTCTTTCCCCCCTCTCTCTCCGTCTCATTATTCTCTCTGAAATGATGGGGAAAACGAGATATTAATTTCAAAGTTCAAACCCTAACCATTTTGATCAGATCCAACCAAACCGGAAAACCTGAGTTTCCCCCGATCTGATCGCAAAATTGTCCGAATCCGGCCGCATTTGTGGAGTTTTCAAATTTCTAAATTGCTAGTTGATTGATTATTTTGGATATTTTACTGGGAATTTGAGGTTTTCTGAGGTCTTATTTACCTGCATTGTGGAATTATCGAGGCGTGGATTGAAGATTCGAATCTTTTGATTGATTTTGGGGTGAATTTCGGGGGAAATTCGTATTTTGAAGAAGAAAGTTGCGTTCCTTTTGGTTTTTTGGGTGTACGAACAATTAAGGGATGGCTTCGATATCTTCCATTAGCGAAGAGCTCGCGGAGATCGAGGGACAAATTTCTGATATTTTTCGAGCTCTGTCGTAAGCACATTTTCGGTTCCCATCTTTCTTTCCTTTTTTTTTCTCGGGGGTGGTTTGCAGAATTTTACAGATGCCTGTTTTAGGCTTATATAAGTTTGCTAATCAATGTGGATATATTGGTGTTTGTCTCTGCATATGCAAATGTTTAGGAAATCGAAACGTGTTTCTGTTTGATTGTTTACATGGATTAAGTTTTCCAAAAGTTTTATCTTATAAGATAAAAACCAGAGTTTGGAGAGAATTGATTTGTGGCATTAATCAATCGCCTTCAAGCTTAGCTTTGAGCTGTTAGTTAAGTTTATATATAAGCAATGTTGTCAGTGACTTTGGTTCTTTTATGGGATTAAATGGTCATTTGTGATGCAGAAATGGATTTCAGAAATTGGAGAAGATTAAGGACGCGAGTAGACAGAGTAGACAGTTGGAGGAGCTCACCGGGAAGATGCGTGACTGTAAAAGGTAAATTGAACACGGTAAATCATGGTTATTCTGGTAGTAGCATGTGTAGGAAGTGTATAGCATTGTTCGATGTTAAGACCCATTGACATAGTGCTAATAGGATTTTACATAAACCCGTGTCTTTTTACCTATTTTCCCCACGTGTAGGATTTGATGTTAGAAATTTTCAGGGGTTTAGTTTCTGTTCGGAGAACAACTAGTTTCTCTTCTGCTTAAAACTCCCATTGAATATGAATTCTACTGGTCAATGCAAGGTTGATCTGAGGAACAGCTATAATGAATCTTGACCGCAATCTGATCTAACACAGTATTAAATTGGATTATGAATGGCCTTTTCTCTGAACAGGCTTATTAAAGACTTCGACCGTGAATTGAAGGACATTGAGTACAAACTTGATGCAGGGACTCAGAAGATGTTGAATGACAAGAAGCAGTCATTGGTAATACTTTCCTTCTTAGACTCTACTAGCCATAACCATTGACTAAGCGAGTTTCAGTAATGGTCCATTAGCCTGTAAATCTCAGAGCTGAAGCTTGTAGATAGTGTTCATGAAAAGAACTGTTTTAGTGTTTTTTGAAGATTGACCTGCTTGTTCTAGACAGAACAAATAAGTACCATTTGGGGAACCTTGGACCCTGTGATTCTGGTAATCTTAAGAGACTCCTTTGCCAATTGGCCAAACTTTCTCTTATTCTTTAAGACAATTTATAAGTTTGTGTATTTTCCCTCCACAGATTGCATCCTTATTTTAATAACTAACGAGTAGATATTTCTGGAAGTATGCAAGGATTTGTAAAATGATATTTGGTCTACATTGAAACATTTAATCTAATGTATTAACTACTCTTTCAATCAATTAACAGATAGATGAACCAAGGACTTTAAAAATGAAGTCTTTCTCTTCTGTATATTGACTAGTTTGGGTTTCTTAATGTTGCTACAGCAACTTTCTTGTTGGTGATGAGTCTCTCTCCTTCTTTGTGCAGATTAAAGAATTGAATTCCTATGTTGCCCTGAAAAAGCAGTAAGTACCTGTTGCAGTTAGCAATGTACAATTTTTATAGCATCCTTGCTAGTTACTTCTGAATTTTCGCATATTTGGTGTATATAAACATATACATGTTTATAACTGAAGGAACTGTCTTTCCCTGTTCCCATTACATTGCATCATGTTAATGTTTAATCCTTTCAGTTTTGGTTGATTCTTGTCTTGCCATTTGTCTGTCAATTTGATCATTCGTCTCACGTTAACACTTTTATGTTTTCATTTGTCATTAATTCTTTATAATTTCTGGGAATCTTCTATTCCAGCCACAGTGTGGTCATATCAATAATTTACTGATTATGAAGAAGATGAATACATTTTTCATTTATGAGTCGACTGGTTGAATGATATTGCTGCCATTTTGTCATATATGCTTTCCAAAATAGAAAAAAATAAAAAATCTTGAAGGCATCAAATTTTGAGAGGCCTATTTTGAAGCACATTATTGCACTGTTTAGAATCATTCCCAACTGAAGGGATCGAGTTCAGTAGACCAACAACTTACTAGAACTTGCCACATATAAATGTTGTTTCATATCATTCTTTGTTGTGATATGGTATCTCTGTTTCCTTCATTGTTACAGAGTATCTGCATTTTGAAGTTCATTTTACATTTAAAAGCTTCAATTTGCCATATTTTTGGGTTTCCCAGTAAATGCAAGTTTTATTGGTTTATGTCCAGATACTCAAGCAGTCTTGAAAACAAGAGAGTAGAGCTTTTTGAGGGTCCTGGTGAAGGATATCATGAAGACAATGTACTGCTGGCTTCATGTAAGCATTATCCTAACATTAATCTTTTGCCCTATTTCATATTTATCTACCACGTGAAGTATATTCTTTTCGTCCAGCATGTCATCCTCCTTTGTCCCTTTAATGTTAGTATGGAAGTTCGCGGTATGAATTTCTGCAACAATCAAGCATTATGTTACACACTGAATACTACTTTTATTGACTTTTCAGCTAGCTAAAGCCATCTGATTGGATGTAGTTGTAATTTGTTCTGTAGCAGTAATATCCTGACTTCCAAAATTGGTTATTTTCAAATTTCTCTGTTACATGTGAGCTGTATCACTTCATTTATTGCCATTGTCAAGGATGAGTACAAGCTTTTAGTTTGCTTCTATATTCCCTCTCCTCCCCTCCCCCCCAACTAAAAAAAGAGAGGTATTATGGTTCAGAGTATTAGTAACTTGAAATGACTTGCATGAACTGATTGCTTCTGTAAGCATACATGGTGGGGTGAGAAAATATTTATTTTCTGTAATCTTACATCTGTGAAGGGATAGTACCTCATGTATGCTCCTAAAGTTTTATATGTGCGTTATCTATGTTATTTTTGGCTTATGTAGCTTTCTAAAATTAAATATTTATTTCAGCTATGACAAATCAGCAACTAGTTGATCATGGACACAAGACAATGGATGAAACTGATCAAATTATTGAGAGATCAAAAAAGGTTAGTGTATTCCTCTAGTAAGAAGAAAAGAAGGTTTTTTGTTATATAGATTTTATCACTTCTCATTCATTTTTCCATCGAAGAAAAGAAGGTTTTTTATTATGTAGATTTTATCACTTCCTCATTCATTTTTCCATCTTGCATCTTTCAACAAATGCTCGATGAAGCTTAAATAGCAAACTGGCTGATTCTTACATACCTTGTCATAACCTGTGATAGTAAAAAAGTCTTCTGCACCTATAGCTTGAATGGGCAATGGCTTTATCTGTGGAACTTATGCATGTTTTTCTCTCTGTACCTGTTTTCAGATGTTGCACAAGAGTAATTTGTTGACATGAGCTTTAAATCCTTACAACATGCATCTTTGAGTACTTGAACTGACCAAGGGACTATCTCTTGGGTAGTGTCTGTATTATGGACAGCATTAAAAATTCATATACAAAAAAAGGCAAAGCTCCCATATATTAATAAAGTAAATGGTACTTGTGGGGAATGGGTAGGCTAGATGGCAATTTCCTTACTTTAAGCTCTTTGTTTTGAGTATTTTAGGCCCTGTATAGAACCATGGCTCAAACCAAGGTTTGAAACTCATTTTACATTTTTAATAAATTTTCATCATTCCCAATAAGCATTTTTAACATTTCCAATACAATTTTAATAATTTTCAAACCACAACTAAAGCAACGATTTGAACCAAACATTGATACTAATATTTCTGTCAAGTTGTCTTTGTGTGTTATGATTTGATAAGCTCTTCCTGTGTGGGCTTTTCTTGTGATAGGTTGTCCATGAAACCATCAATGTTGGAACTGAGACTGCAGCAGCTCTAAAGGCACAGGTGTGTAATTCAGGTTTAAAAAATTAAAATAAATAAAGAGTGAGAAACATCTTCATCAGACTATTGTAGATGCTCTTTTTCTTTTTTCTTTTTTCTGAAATAAATATAATAATAAAGTTGCTTCTTTCTATACTGTTTCTCCATGTGATTTGTTGTTTTGGCTTGCTGGTTGTGGACAACAGACTGAACAAATGAGTCGAATTGTTAATGAGTTGGACTCCATTCATTTTTCAATTAAGAAAGCTTCGCAGTTGGTCAAGGAAATTGGTAGGCAGGTCAATCTCTAAAATATGGCATTCCTCTTTTCTTTGATTTTCTGTACATTTGTATTCCGTTTCACATATTTTGATTTCTTAATTAGGTTGCCACTGATCGTTGTATTATGGCCTTGCTCGTCCTCATTGTTATTGGTGTGATAGCAATCATAATTGTGAAGGTTGGGATCTCTTTACTCATTCTATCTTCTAGTCAAATGTGCTACACATTTACTCTTAACATAAAAGTTTCCTACAATGTACTGTTTAGGTAGGAGAAGAACTTGGTCCCATTTAACTGAGCTATTTTCATGTTGTTGACATTCAGATTGTGAATCCTCACAACAAAGACATTCGGGACATTCCCGGATTGGCACCTCCGGTCCCAGGTGCTAGGAAGCTACTCTGGAACCCCTAATCAAAGACTGCTGCTCCTGTGCACATATCTGTACCTCCTTTTCAGACTTATGTGGATTGATGGATAGAAATGCCTCTGATGTTCTTGGAGGAAACCTGCTTTCACTGAAACACTTAATGGCAGATAGGAGCAACAGCAATCGGGCGCCTGCCAATGAAGTGCCAAAACCATCTTTACCAGCCAGGTTTTTTTTTTTTCATTCTGTGGAAGTGCACCTCCGTGTAGGTATAATGGAAATTCATTGCATCTTCGTTTTGTTTCTATTGTTTACAGTTTAAAGAAATTGACCAATTCAGAGTGAGAAAATGATAGATACACGCACGGCTGCCTCTTATTTTTATATGATACCATCTAGTCTTTTACCATCATTGTATGATTACAACAGTTAGTTTGTTGCTTGCTGTTAATTTACATAAAATATGTTGTATTGTACCAATGATTTATACCAAAAGTGAAGTATAATATTACACCGTATTTTGTCTTGTTCACTGTACTTGTATTCATTACAATGTGTTTATCATATGTCACTATTAAAACGTAGCTTAAACTGCGTTGTTGTTTCACTAATAAAATAATATCGTTTTGATATGACAGTAAAATACGACAGATGTAAAGTAATGAGTACAATGGGATATGGACAACGCTGAAAGGTTGCAACCATGAAATACAAGCCCGAAGTTTAGGAGCCAAGACTTAATTATCTTCTAATGAGGCTCTTTGAATTGCCAAATCCTCTAGGAGTAGGTGGTTGGTATAATACAAATTACAATATAAAGAGACAATATTTTCAGAGCGATTGAAGTCAGGTTTTTAAAGATATGTTTTCAGACCGATTTAAAGAAATAATATTTTCAAAAATGGTTTTTAGACAAATTCAAAAAAATAAGGTTTTCAAAACCAATGTTTTTTTGATTGTTTTTAAAACTAGTTTTCAAAAACTATGGGGGATTTTGTGTTAGTTGTGGTGAGATTAGTGCCCGACCATGGGGGATTTCATGTTAGTTGCGGTGAATAATTTCGCAATGAAGAAGAATAGACCGGAATTGGTCTAGTTTTCCTCGAAATGCCTTACGACTAAACCTAAAAGATAAGAGTGAAAAAGTTTTGGGTCAAGGTTTTCTTAAACTGGGGTTCGAAGTTTGTTTTTGGGTCCAGCAACAGAACATGCTTCAGTGACAAAAATTGCAAGTGAATATTCGTAAGGTTGCAGGTTGATGTAAGAGTTTATTGACGTAAGAGTGGGACTCATATGGTCCCGTATTTTAAAAAACGAAAACTTCGTCTTCTCCTTAAACAAATCCAGTACATCCAAGGAGGAAGACCATCATTTTCGATGTCAAATTCGGATTCAACTTCTCTAGAACGATAAAGAAAATTTCGGTGGGAAAAATACACACATAATTAATACATCTATTTCCTTCTCAGTTTTTTGTCTCCTGCCCATATCATAATCATCATATTGAACTACTAGTACTACTAGTCTTCTCTATTAATTTTCTCTTCATTATATCATGTCTTTACGAATTACCAAAGAGCCATAAAAAGAGTCATCTTCTCATAATGTTTTGACTCTCAATGGCATGGTCGTTTTTATTTTCCATTGTACATTTTTTTAAAATTTAATTTTATACTTTCAACACGCAATTTCACTATTGTAAAGTTTATTGTCCGATTCCCAAAACACATTTTCAAGACGGAGAACAACATTTTTTTTCTCTCTTTTTCCGGTACAAATCTTCTATATCGATATACGTATGTATCTTCTCACCAAATGTGATTTTTCTTTCTAGTGTAAGATGATACATGTGTATTTTCGGTATAGAAATTTTTATTTTTTATTTTTTTAAATTTTAATTTAAAACTTTGATTGAATGCAAAAGAACATAAATGGATACCCTTTCAAATTCTGCGTCAATGGAAGAGCTCCGGTGGTGGGAGAAGTAGGCAAGACAAGACTCAGAGTTTTCATCGTATTATGGGGAAAAAGACCTTGTGCTCACTTGATGAGAAAAAGACATGCTATTTAATTTGGACCTCTATCTGATCGTCAAGAACCCTAAAAACAAGGGAGGTTGCATGTTTTGGGTATTTGAATCAGTGGATTTTCATATCGACACTTTTCAACCTGAATATTACATGTTTAACTATTTGTGTTGGCCTCGTGTGAATTTGCTAAGGTTTAACCCTCTTCAGTTTACAATGTGTCTTGTTTTCGTGTTGTACTAAAAATTATTTATGTCCGCATTAACAGATTTAGGCTAGCATGTTCATGTGTCGACATTTTCAATAACAGTATTACCTATTAATTATTCGTGTAAACATTTCTAACCTTAACTTATATCTAATCCGTACTGTATTTTTTTTTTTTTGATTATTTTTATTGTGCTAAGAATGACCAGTCTTATGAAACATTGCATAAGGGTTTAACTTTGGCCTTGCATGCATGGGTACATATTTTATTTTAAGATAATTATACGCATCGCATATTAATTAGTTGAGATGCGTATCGTTATTTTAATAATTTATTGATAATTTTTACTTTTTAATACAAATTAATAATATGAACACGCTTTCTATAATTTCTTGGTCAATTGAAGTCCTCGTGTCCTTGCCTGGCTGTGGCATCCAGCTAGCTAGTCTCTTGAAATGACAGCGGTTGATGTTGTGACTTGTGAGTGGTCGACATAATTTTGAAGATCGAAATTTTATGTGAGATCGATATAATTAAATCGTAGAATTGTTTTACACAAAATGTATATGTGTTAAATAAGCAATAAATTATAAAAAAAAATTTATATGAATTACTTTAGTGAAAATTTTTAAGATCGAATAAAATCGTAAAATCTTACAATACAAATCGAAATTCTATAGATATACAGTCACACGCTGCTATTTCTTTATATTTCAATTTTCAAAGTGGTGTATACATTCCACATTCAAAAAATTAAGATGGAAACTTCTCTCATAATACTTGTTTTGTTCCAAGAAATTATTAGAAAAGTTAAAAAAATAAAATAAAATTCTAAGATGATATTCAAATCATGGTGTCTTCCACGAGGTATGAAATTGAGAATGCTACACCTAACAATCTTTGTGAGAAAAACTCTGAAATGGGAGAGCTATGAAAATATGAGAAAAATATCAATAAACAGTACAATATTTCAGGTTTATTATTTTTTTATAATTTACTAGAGAACTTAATATCACCCATATTAAGCTTCAAATTACAAACCATGCTAGGGCACCTAAATCAGTGCCGGCCCTACACGAGTCCCACATGGGCGACCGTGCAGGGCTCCCAAATTTTTGGGGCCTCATAAATTATTATATATATATATATGGTATATTATTTATTTATTTATTTAGTATTATATATATACACTAAAATATACACTTTTGGTATATTATTTTTTTATTTATTTAGTATTATATATATACACTAAAATATACACTTTTATTTATTTATTATTATATATATACACTAAAATATACACTATGACCTAAAACTACATATATATATATATATATTGCTGTTGTTGGAAGAAAATACTTTATTAAACTTCATAAATAGGTACATTTGAAGACTCTCTAAGAGCCAATTGCTATCAAATGTGCTTCTTGCACAATTTGTCTCTTAACTTTCCTGATTCTTAGACCCGGAAAAAGACTTACATACCTGCAAATATCCATCAGCATTACCTGGACTTCCTTATGAGCCATGGACGGGTCATGGAGTTGACTTACCAATTTTGCACTGTCAGTGCAGAATGTAGGTATCCACCATTTGGCAATTGCACATTGTGTTGCACGGAGACATGCTAGCGCCTCCATTTGCAAAGCTGACGTTCCCTGAGCTTTCAATCCTTTCTTTTGTTGGGTAACACCACTTTTGTCCTTGGTAACCCATCCGATTGCACTTGCATTTAGCTCTTGTTTAAACACACCATCCACCAATACCAGAACTTGCGCGTTGTTGTCACATCTGTTTGCCTGCTCAGCGTGTCCGTGCTCAATCTGTGCCTCTGGTTCAATCTCATGGGAATTCCCATTGCTTGGTTCCCTTCCCCGTCTACTAGCAGTCTACCATTCTTCCTGTATTGATTGTCACACGACTTCTGGTGGTATAAGTCTCCTCTCCCTTATCATTTTGTTCCCACTCAGCCAGATTTGATACAGTATATGCACTGAGAGTTCTATGACGATGTCATCTGGTGCCTCTGTCATCCACCCCCATAACTATTCTTTAAACCCTACATTTGTCCCCACATCAAAATTGAACCCTAATGAAAACAATCTCTATACTCTCTTAGAGTGCTCACACTGTAGGAATATGTGGTTAGCATCCTCTGGGCTCTCGCTGCATCGAGCACAGATATCAGTGACTTGGACATCCCTTCATCTCAGATTTGTTGCAGATGGTAATGCATTTTGCATTATGCACCAAACTAGGAACAACATTTTTTAGGGTGCTCTTAGTTTCCACATTCTCTTTCAGAGCGTTTGTTCTATCATGTCTAGAGCCCTATATCCCTCTATTTCCTGGGTGCCAATATGTTCCTGCAATGCTTTTTTATATCCCTCCTTGACCAAATACTTTCCCGTCTTTTCTGGCTCATACCAAAAGACATCTTCCCCTTCCACCCAAGGTGACAAGTAGATGGATCTAACTCTGTCTTGTATATGTGAGAGAAAAATGGTTTGAAGCAATGGTTCCCTCCATCTGCGATTTTGATCAATCAGGTGCTCGACTCTGAGGTTCATTTGGTGAAGCACTGATAGGCCCTGCACTTCATCTAGGTTTACCCCTGGTACCCAGTTTTGTAAAATATTGATTTTGTCCCCTTTTACCACTTTCCATTTCAAATCTCCTCTGATCAAATCTCTTCCCCAAAGAATCCCTTTCCACCCCCATGTGCCCTTGCTCTTATAGGGGATATCCAAGAAGTTCTTTCCCTTGTAGTACCGCCCTTTAAGGAATTTCACTAATAAGGAGTCTTTGTCCGATATGATTTTCCTGGCTATCTTTGCAAGCATTGCCCTATTTGTTGCTTCCGTACTTCTTACTCCCAGACCCCTATGACAGATGGGTCTAGTAATTACCTTCCTAGACCTCCAATGAATTCCTTTCCCTTCATTGTCTCCACGCCATATGAATCTACATATTGCTTTATCAATCTCCCCCATAATTGTTTAAGGAATCCGAAAGGCCCCAAGAGTGTAAGTGACTAAAGAATTTAGAACTAACTTGGCCAGAGCCACCCACCCAGTGACTAATAGAGTGTCCACCCTCCATGTCTTTATTCTGCTATAAATTCTTCCTTTTAGCTAGGAAAACATTACTTCTTACTCTGTGAATAATCCATTTTCAAACCCAGATATCTCCCATCTGTGAATACTTTCCTTATCCGAAAGAGTTCTCTGATTAGTTGTGTTTGTCTCTCCTCCACATTTGGACTAAACATGATCGAGCATTTGTCAAAATTTATCCTCTGTCTCGATAAAGCTACATAAGTATTCAGGATTCTTGCTATATTGTATAAGCTTCGTGTGTCAGTTTTGAAGAAAATAATGCTATCATCCGCAAACATCAAATGAGACACCACCGGTGTTCTCTTAACCTGCAAACCCGGCCCATCTTGGGCCCCTTCACTTTGCCTCAGTAACTCAGAAAAAACTTGATGGCACATAATGAATTAGAAAGGTGACAGTGGGCACCTTGGTGGAGCCCTCTCACAGGTTCAAATTCCTCGAACACCCATCCATTGCACATTATCTAGAATGATACCGTGGCAACACACTTCTCTATCAGGCTGATCCAACTGACCCATTCCTCTTATTACTTGAAACAAAAAGGGCCAAGAGACCCTGTCATATGCCTTACTCATATCTAGTTTGACCGCCACCCAATCCTCCTTGCCTGTTTTCTTCTGACGATCCACCATTTCATGAGCCAATAGAATATTATCTGCAATCTGCCTCCCCGGAACAAACCCATTCTGATTCTTATTGATTAGCTGATCGATCACATTTTTCAATCTGTTCGCAAGCACATTCGCCACAATTTTGTAAGTGACATTACAAGGACTGATGGGTCTAAAGTCTGAGGCATTCTTTGGTAGCTTGACTTTTGGGATCAACACAATGTTATGCTTCGTTTGATAACCAAGATTCAGCACTTAAAATGAATGATTAAGAGCTTATTCGCATTAAGTGTGTTTGATAACTATTGGTTATAAATCTTAATGAATTAAGTCGTTCTAAAGTTAAGTGCTTAATCGATTAAGTGCTTTGATAACGAAAACTCGAGTAACTTAATTAAATAAGTGGGTCTGAAAAACAAGTGTAATTCTGGCATAACAAATAAGTGACGAGCGAATCACTTATGACTGAATCTGAATCGAAAAAAATATTTTTTTTCTCTTTAAATTTTCTCATTTTTTTATCTCATTATTTCTTTTTTTTATGTTTTTAATACTTTTTAAATTTGATCAATTCAAAAAAACAATCTAAATAAATAACTATAAAAAAAATTTAAAAATAAATTATTATCTATTTTTATAACTTTATTAAAAATATATATATATATAAATTTAATGTTAAAAATAAAATAAATTTTTTTATTTTTAATAATTTAATAAGATTTAGACTTCAGTTTTCAGATTTAGACTTCAGTCTTCAGATTTCAGACTTCAGTCCTAATTTCAGATCTTATATAGCAGATTTTATCAAACAGAGTCATCTAATGAATTCAGATTTCAGACTTCAAACTTAAGTTTTATCAAACGAAGCCTTAGTCTTATTCCAGGTTGTATCTATCCTACCTGAATTGAGCCAGTCTAATACTTCCTTACTTACTTGCGACCCGACCTCCTTCCAATAGTGTTTATAAAATCCCACTGGCATCCCATCTGGACTTGGTGCTTTCCATGGGCCCATACATTTGATTGGGGCCCACACCTCTTCTTTTGTAAACTCTGTTGTCAGCCATTCTTTTTGGTTAACCCCTAATATGAGTGGGCTCCTGGCTATTAATCCTTCAACATCAATCCTTGATGCATCTGTGGGGTAGGTGAAACTTGTTTAAAATTCTCTTCCAAGATTCTATTTATATGTTCCTCCTCCAGGGCCCAATGTCCATTACTGCCTTGAATGCCCGTAATCCAGTTCCGCCCATGCCTCCTTGTAGCCCATTTGTGAAAAACTTTGTGTTCCTATCCCTTAGTTCATCCCAATTTACCCAAGACCTCTGCTTCCAATAGTCCTCTTGGCAGTCCATTAGGTGCTACAGAGTTTCTTGGTATGCCCTATCTTTCTCCACATTTATTTATGAGAGTGGTCTGGTTTGCATTTGTGCCAATTCTTGTGCCAAAAACTCTATCCTTTTGTCCATATCTCTGTAGTTCTCTTTCTCCGAAGACTTTAGTGTCCTTAGCATCCTTCTCAACCTGTTTTTCATCGAAAGATCTTGTCTGATAGAACACCCTGTACTCCCCCCCATTCTCAGATTATCCACTTCTTTATTTTGTGTCACCCCACCGAAATGTCTCCCTTCACCACCAGTTTGTCTCCGATCACTGATTTGTCTCCATTCCCACCTTTGTTCCCTCCACAGCCTTTCTATAGCTTCATATTGTCCAACCCAATGATTACGAACAACTTCTTTTGTCGCTCTGCACTTGGTCCAGTAGGATTCAAATCTGTGTTGTCTATGTCCTTTCTACCCTTCTCTGATTGTTTCAACCAAAAAGGCCCCATGATCCGATCGAATGATTGGAAAGTTTTTGATTACAGCTTTGGAATTTCGCTTAATCCAATCTTCCGATGCAAAAGCCCGATCAAGACTCTAGTAGAGCGCTTGATGTCCCTGCCTACCGTTTGTCCAGGGTATACCAACTCCCTTCATGGTTAAATCTGCTAGTCTACACTTACTTTTAAAGGTTGTGAATTCTGTCACCCCTGGTGTTCAGTGGTTTGCTTCTGGCCATCTATCCTCACTGTAAGATATCTGATTAAAATCCCCCAGAATGAGTACTGGTAATCCCGAAGGATCTATAAGGCCTTCTACTTGTTGCCAGATATGAGCTCGTTGTTGAGCTACCGGATGACCATACAACAAAACCATCAACCATGTAATGCCCACTTTCTTTACAACTTCAATACAAAAATAATTCAAGGACTTAGCTACAACTACCAAATTAACATTTGCATTACATAACACATACCAACTCTTTCACCTCTACTAGATTCTGGGGCTACATAATCATAATTTGCAAAGGATAAATATTTATACCATTCCTGAAACTTCCCTGCAGAAAGCCGCGTCTCCATGATGAAAACAACCTCCAGTTGCCATTTTCTGATGTTCCTGTTTATGAATGCTTTCTTTGAACCATCTCCCAGGCCTATGCAGTTCCATCCTAAACTACATATTGAATGGAAGTGCCGACTCCTCACGTCTCCCCTCTCCCTTTCAATAATATATATATTTTTCGATAATATATGTATATATTATTTGAAGTTGATGAATTTGTGGTATAATTATTTTCTGGATCCAATATTCTCAATCATTCGGTAATATATATATATATATATTTTTCTTCCGTTGTTGTGGTAATGTGATATAAATTAGTTATTCTGATATGAATTTTTACTTTTAGAAATTGATTAATTTGTTGTATTTATTGGTTGCATATGTAGATCAAAATATATGTTTTGTAATTATTTTCTTTTAATTTATAATTGGCTATAGAATATATTGTTGATAATTCTCATTACTCTTGTCTATGCTTAAATAAGTTTTTTCAAAGTTGAAATTGTTGAAGTCCTGCGTTTGACTATGTTGTAAGATAGGCTAAACGGATTGGCTTGGCTTTAATTGCAATTGAAAATGAACTTTTGAAAGAATTTCATATGAACAACTTGATGAGTTTACATCTAAAGAATGTCATTTTTTACGTGAATTATTATATGAAAATTTCTTTTTTTCTTCAAATAATTTTTATTTAGAAAGCGTTAGTAATAAATATATATATATATATATTTAAGAACTGCCAATTAAGTGGTTGGTGAGATTAGTTACCCTCTTATTTACATCTAAGAGTATATAAAAGGGTTCATACTTCCCTTCAAAAAAAAAAAAAAAAAAAAAGGTTCATATTTATACTATCGAGCAGGGCCCTTTTTGTGTAGGAATGGCCCTACCTAAATATAACGCACGTTGGGCATTATATACACTAGAGAACGTCTCCTAATATATTTGGGTATTATTTTTGAACACTATCATTGCTTACTACAGGTACGACATTGGAAGCGCTTTACACTACGTCGGGGACAGGGACCAAGCACCACTATTGGGGAGGTTGCACACCACATTTGAGACCAACATGCCACCACTAAGGACTCCTAAAGTTCAAGCAAGAATTTTCTTAAAATTTACAAATCTTGTCAACGATCACTTCATATTGTCTGTTCACACAAAGTGTTTTACCATTTTTTTTTTTTTTTTTGAAAGTGTGTTTTACCATTTAAGTTAGTGAAGATTCACAATTTTTCGGCCTCATCCTGTTAACAACAGATCCATCCCTACTATTCCAGTTGTTTAATAGCCTAACTACTATGTTTACTGCAAAATTATCCACTATTATTGAATAGAGGCATACTAAACGCAGTAACGGTTTTACTAAACGCAGTAATATTCCCCTGTAAAAAGTCCGAATTGCCCTTTATGATTAAATTTTTTTTTTCATTTTTTTACCTGTAAGTAAGGTGCCAAGTTCATTATATTTTTTCAACCTTCAGAGTTACTTATTTTCCATTTACATTAAACTGCAGAAACACTTGTTTTCCATTTCATCACTGACACGTTTATTCAAATATGGCCGGTATACCCGAGTAAAATCCATATTACACTGTAAGTAACACTGTATTTATTTTTTTACTTTATAGTAGTTTGCATCAATTATCTATATACCGCTTTATTTTAATTTTCGGGGAAAAAAACCCATTTGGGGGATTTTTTTATCGGATCTGCGATTATTCGGACTTTTTTGCCGGTTCTGCAACATTTCGGACGGGGAGACTGTCTCCCCGTCCGAAATTCCCAGAATATCACTGTCCGGCGGTATTTTTGACGAAAATTCCGCCATTCGCCAGCAGTATTTTCGCCGGAAATACCGCCGGCGGTATTTCCTGGGGAAATACCGCCGTTTGAGTATTTCCAGCGAAAATACCGCAGGAAATACTGCCTCCGGTCGGCGTTATTTCCGCCGGAAATATCGCCGCCGGCCGGCGGTATTTTGGGCGGAAATACCGCCGCTGGCCGGCGATATTTCCGGCCAAAACACCAATTGCGACACCCGGCCGTATTTCCAGCGGGCGGGCATTTTTCCGGTTATTTTCCCGGGCAAAAATCTCGGGACAGTCGCAATATCCATCCAACGTATTCTAATCATAATTGTGTCAGAACTTTGGCTCTAGCCGATAATATAATTGCGCAATCTATTTGCTGAATCGAAATTTTTGTGTTTAAGTATGCTGAACCAGGGTTTTTTATGTTAAAAGGATTTCCGCGTTGAGAGTGATGATATTTATGCTGACCACACCGAAATATTTCAGACGACCGAAGAGTTCATCAGTAAGGAAGGTATGATTGCATAGGTTAAAGCACGGGCAGATAAAAATAATATGACGGCAAAAATTACTTTCTCTTCGAAAATGTTGAGGCTGTTCCTAACAAGAGGGAGAAAAGGTAGAGTTGAGATAGGGTGCGATAGATCAGGAAAAGTTAGGGAGAAGGCACCCATACCGGAAGGGAGAAGCAGACGGAGCAATACAAGCAGCAAGATGACAAACTGTCCATTTCACCTGAAGGGACTAGAAATTGAAGGGGAAAAGTGGACGTTAGAGATCAGAAACGGTACTCACAATCATGAATTAGAAGAAGTGCGAAATTGGCATTCAGCGCAGACACGTTTAACAGAAGCGGAGAAGAAAAAGATTGCAGAAATATCCAGTATTAACATCAGGCCGAAGCATATATTGGCCCAATTTCGCGCAGATGATCCGGAAAATGTCAGCCACATAAGCAGGTTTACAACGAATCAGCAAAAAGTAAAAGGGATGCGAGAGGAGGTATGACTAACATGCAGTATTTCTTCAAATTTCTGCATGATCACGAATACTTCTATGCGTACTTAGGCGATGACGGAAGCAATGCAATGGCCCACATCTTCTTTGCGCACAAGAAGGCGCGTCGTCTACTTGTTCTGTTTTCGTACGTTTTGTTTATGGATACAACGTATAAGACAAACAGGTATGACATGCCTCTGCTGCAAATTGTAGCTCATGTACCTACAGCTCAGTATGTTCATATCGCGTTCATTTTCCTGAGGGATGAGACTACTCCGAGTTATTACTGGGGATTGGCGCGATTGAGCACTTTATTCGAGGAAAATAAATTCTCCCACATGGTCATGACTGATCGAGAGACCGCGTTACTGAATGATGTGGAACTAGTTTTCCCACATGCTACCCAGCTACTTGGTAGGAAACACATTGAAATGGATGTCAAGAAACATGTAGTGTCAGCTGGGAACGACAAAACTACAACGGATGTCTTTCTATATCGTTGGGGGCAAATGGTGAAAGCCCTGACATATGAACAGTTCACGGAAGCTGTGGATTATATGGATACCAAATATGGGAATAAATCCAGATTCAGAAATGTTATTCCTTACTTGAAGAAGACATGGTTGGATCCTCACAAGGAGAAGTTTGTGTCTTGCTGGACGAAAAGTATAAAGCATTACGGAGGGCGTACAACGAACATGTAAGTTATTTATTGATTTCATTTATGATTTGTACATTGTATAATTACGCGATGTTTTATATAAGGATTTATGTTCTATGAAGAATTTTAATGTCAATCGTCTTTCAGGGTTGAGAGTGCGCATGCACAGGTGAAGAAGGCTATTGGTACAGATAGAAAGGCGTTCCCAAGTATTTTTCACGATATTCATATTATGATAGGGTTGCACCTCGATGAAATTCGGACTAAAATGGAAGTTTTGCACAGCAAAACATACCGGAAGAGCGACTACCTACTGTATAATCGTTTGAACGGTATAATGTCGTTCGCTGGTATTATAATGGTGGAGGACGAATATACAAAAAGAGTTGGCCTTATCGGGGACGACGGTGCGCTTTATGGTTGCGAACTCCGAACAAGTTGCGGTCTGCCATGTGCATGTGAGATGCAACATTTGGTGTGCGCGTACCAACCAATTGATCCTATCGACGTAGACGCCTTCTGGAAGACGTTGCACTTGGGAGATACTGATATTCCAGAAACTCAGGAGGAGAGGCAAACTGCTGAAGGCCGACTGCATGAAATGTTTGTGGATGTCATGTCGCGTCCGAGCAATTAGATATACAGGGTCATGGGTGTTGTGTATTCGACGCTTTATCCGGAAACTGTTGATATAGCTGAGCCGGTTAGTAGGCCACACAGGGGATGTCCCAGACACAATTCAACCCAACGGAATCTATCAGGGTTCAAGCATGCCGAAAGGAATGCGCTACAATAAAATACGAATATATGTATTTAATTTTAATATGTCATTGTTGTTAAATACATATACACATACTGAATTTAATATGCTTTGCACTCGCAGGTCGGCGATCCACAGGCTGGCAGAGAAGACGTAGAGTTGTGAGGCCCCACGCTTCTGAGTGGCCTTACGACCTTCCCGTATTTCTGAATCAGTTCGTGTTCGAATACATTACCGGGCACGTTAATGTTGTGCCCGATGGACATTGTGGTTTTAGGTTAATTACCTATTTCATACACGATAAGATCAGGCGCAGTGGCACCAAGTGCGTAGAGACCTGCACCAAGAACTCCGGGATGAAGCTCCTTTTTGGCGATTCGTTCTTGGGGCAGTCGATTACGATTTAGCATTCAAGCTGCTAGATTGGTATGTAGTTCCGACAGAAGAGAATTTCTGGTTTGATTCTCATCTTCTGGGAATACTTGTCGCAATGAAGTACCAGAGGGTGGTTACATTATATGCCTAACAGAGTAATACTTTCCTTCCGCTCCTGTGGCAGGGGGTCGGCGTCTCTATTGATCCGAGCAGTTTCATCAATATGGGGTTAATAAGACAAAATTCTTTCATTGCTTTGTTAATGACAGGGGAGGTCTTGCTACCCCCAATCTATCCGACGTGGAGTAGCCGGGCCTCAGAACAAATGCAGCTTTGGAAATCTCATTTGGATGGAAAATTAGGTGCATTCCGGAATAAAGCGACTACTGAGTGTTAGTATACGATATTTTTTCATTTTAACAGCTTAACGTTAACAGCAATTTATTTTTAATTTTACGTTCGAAAGATAAGATCCTCATATTCAGAATTTTGGTGTAATATATTTTATCAGTACTGAATTTAAATAAAATATCTATACATCATCCCGATTGCGGTATCTCCCTAGACATTGCAGTAAAAGAGAGATTAAAAATAATGATTACAACACGTGGGACTCGGCCTAAATGTACCACAGTGCCAACATCAAATCCTCCAAATGGCGAGCCACCTCCTTTATAACACTCTCCCTCACGTCACTTTGGCCGGTATCCCGGTTTCAGGGATGAGCATAATACATTTTACTTGCTATGTATTGCAAGCGCTGCGTTTGGAAGAAATATCGAAATATAGTTAAAAGATTGACGCAATTATATAATTATGAATAGAAAAAGCATAAATTTGTAGTTCTTACCGCAACCGCAGATAGCTGTTTCGGATCCAGTGGCTTATCCGCTTCCATAGCGTCGGGACTAACACGAACGTGCGTCCGCGGAAGGAAGTACTCGAGGTACTCAGGGCACATCTGATCGGCCCAATGAGCCCTCCCCATCCCCCTTAACACCTTATTCTTGGGGTACATTTTGCGGGATCTTATGATTCGTATCAAACACGCACGAGTACCTTTTTATTTCAGAGCCTCTGTAACAGCTCTTTGGCTGTAAAACTGTGTGAGGGATCGACTGAATGAATCCAAATTGCCACAGGAACCGATCAGGCATGTATGGCTCTTCGACCCCAGGGCAATGGATTAGACCCCTGTACAAGGTTATTGCGTGCACTCCTGCGGGATTCGGCCCAAAAGGAAGCCAATTGACCTAGTGCGTGTGAAACATAGTAAGTGGATAATCGACTAGGTCGGCTATTACAATAATAAACATAAGAAAATTTAAATGACATAGAAATATTACCTCTTCGGATTTCATTCCGTCCAGGGTACGTCTGTATTTCAACAAATCCTAGTTAGGCTTGCGCTTCCTTCCGGTTCCGATGTGCCACTTAGCCGATGCTGGCCAATCGGCATCCCAGGATCTCTACTTTGTCGGACTAAACGCGGGAAAGTATTCGTATATCCAGCTCTATTAAAAAAATTAAAAAACAAAGTAATCATTTTATTCTCCAGATATAAGGACTGAAATAATTTATAAACGATTCTTACAAACCTACAATAAAGTCAGACACCCACCTAACTGGGCACCGTCCGCTCTAGAGGCCCAACCAAGGTTGCGATAAAGGCTCGCCAAACATGCTGCACCCCACGCAAGTTCGCCTAAGCTTTCTACATCTTGGAGGTAAGGCAAGAAGTGCCCAAGGACGTGGGTTTTTTTCTTATCCACGAACAGGGTGTTCCCAACTAACCACAGCAAATAACCTGCGGCAGAATTGGAGGCATCCACCTGTCCACTGAGACATTGCTCGCGGAAGAGGGACATTTTGACAGTGGCAAAATCTGGATCCCCGAGCTGGTCTTCCTGAATCCCCAACTTCTCTAACAGCAGTTCCTTCATCTCTGCCAGCTTAATTTTCCACCCAATTGGCGATCCCCCAATCAGAACCCGCAATATGTACGCAATGTCGTGGAGAATGATACTCATATCTCCGAATGGCATGTGGAATGAATTAGTTTTCGGCTGCCATCTCTCAACAAAGGCACTTAGGAGTGCAGAGTCTAGATCTAGATGCATAGACCAACACACATGTGCCAACTTGGACTGGTCAACTAGAGTTTTTATTTCCCCTTCGTCTAAAGCCCACTTTTGCAGATTGTTATAGTCATTATGGCACAACAATGCACCACGTTCCTATGTAATGGAATGAATAATATAACACTTTTAATAACCCAACTTATTAATCATAAATAAAAAATGAATAAAAATCATATCAAGAAATATGTAATAAAGCATAAAAACGATACCTGTCGATGCCATACTTAGTAGGCAATATGACATTTAAAACTCTGTAACAACTCTGGATCTGAAGGTCCATCATCAATCGGACCATCTAGAGGCCAGTAAGCCTTCCACCCGGCATCCCCTCTGGAGCCAGAACCGGACCCAGCCTCTGACACTGACCTACGCGATGAGCCTATTACTTATTTGCCTTTTTCGTCCCTCTGTCGGTTGGATACATTTTCTCCTTCATTTTCATCCTCCAACCGCCCCGAGTTCCCTCCCATGTACCCCTGCGACTGGGACATGCCATCTCAAATCTTTCCGCATTTTTCCTAACTTCCTCCTCCTCCGCATTTTCAATGTATGGCGGAGCAAATGGGATTTTGCGGTAATCAATGTTACTTTCCCTCGTCGCATTTGATAAGCGAGAAGATCCATGCGCTCTTCCAGCCACTTTCCTCTGTCGCTCGGATACAGTGGGATGTATTCGGCCACCTACTTCCTCAGACGATGACTGTGTCGCCTCAGTGCTTCTATCAACCAATAGCATATTGTCATCCTTTTTGCTTTTGCTTTTGGTTAATTTCAATTTCTTGAATGCTTCTGTCATCTGCAATCATATAAACGCACATGTATAAATACGAAATTAATTGCTAACATACAAAGAACGAGAACACGTTTACAGTTACATAAATTTTAAAGTATTAGCGCAAAAGTCGCCCCGTTCGGGCATAAAACTTCCAGATAAATCCCGCCGCCCTGCGAAAAATACTGCCGTCGGCCGGCCAGTTTTTTTCGCCGGAAAATTCCGCCGCCAGGCGGAGGTATTTCGCCGGAAAATACCGCCGTCGGCCGGCGTTATTTTTCCGAAAAATACCGCCGGCCTTAGGCGGTATTTTCCCAAAAAAATACCGCCGGCGGTATTCCTTAACAAAATACCGCCGGTCGCAGGCGGTATTTCTTTGAAATTCCGCCGGCGACCGCCGGTATTTCATTCCATTCCGGCGACAATCTGCCGGATCTACGAAGATCAGGAGAAAAAATTAATATTTTTGGGTAAAATTCTAACAAATTCGGACATATTATAACCTCTAAATAAACTTCAATATGCCTCTAACTAAATTAATCAAACAAACAAATAATCTCACAAATAAAACAGTACCGAAACAAATATTAAATTGAGACACTAACCTTTAGTCGATCGTACTCGCAGTAACCGTTTTATCCGATTTAGCTAATTTAGGTTTTCCTTAGGCTCACTTGTAATTCATTTCCTCCGCTTTTATAGAAATTGTTCCTTTTTTTTTTTTCCTTCACGCGGATTACTGTTCACCCGTTGGTGAACAGTAATCCGCGTGGGTGAACAGTACTGTTCACCCCCTGGTCTGCATTTTTTTTTTAAAATTTTTTTTGTGCCAGGAGCATTTTGGTCTTTTTACAAGAAAATGTTACTGCATTTAGTAAAACCGTTACTGTGTATAATAATTTCGATTCAATATTACATTTTAACCATGAGTACATGACATAAAATGAATGAAACATATATATATATATGCTAGGAAGCTACTCTGGAACCCCTAATTAAAACCTGCTGCTCCTGTGCACATATCTGTACCTCCTTTTCAAACTTATGTGGATTGATAGATAGAAATGCCTCTGATGCTCTTGGAGGAAACCTGCTTTCACCGTTTTGAAATAATTTTTTATTTTATAATAATTTTTATTATTTTTAATAAGATTTTTTATATTTTTAATAAATTTTTTTATATTTTTAACACACTTTTATATATTCTCAATACATTTTTAATATTATAAAATTAAAAATAATTTCAAAATACGATTTGAATCACGATACCAAATATGCCCTTAATTGCATACAGGAGCGACAACAATCGGGCGGGGGCCAATGAAGTGCCAAAACCATCTTTACCAGCCAGGTTTTTTTTTCATTCTGTGGAAGTGCACCTCCGTGTAGGTATAAATTATAAAGGGAATTCATTGTATCTTCGTTTTGTTTTCATTTGTTTACAGAAAGAAATTGACCAATTCAGAGTGAGAAAATGATAGATACACGCACGGCTGCCTCTTATTTTTATATGATACCACCTAGTCTTTTACCATCTTTGTATGATTACAACAGTTAGTTTGTTGCTTTCTGTTAATTTACATAAAATATTTTGTATTGTACCAAAGATTTATACCCAAAGTGATGTATAATATTACACCGTATTTTGTCTTGTTCACTTTACTTGTGTTCATTACTACGTGTTTATCATATGTCACTATTAAAACGTAGCTTAAACTACATTGTTTCACTAATAAAATAATATCGTTTGATTTGATAGTAAATTACGACATATGTAACCATTAAATACAAGCCCTAAGTTTAGAACCCAAGACTTAATTATCTTCTAATGAGGCTCTTTGAATTGCCAACTCCTCTAGGAGTAATTGGTTGGTATAATACAAATTACAATATAAAGAGAATATTTTCAGAGCGATTGAAGTCAGGTTTTTAAAGATATGTTTTCAGACCGATTTAAAGAAATAATATTTTCAAAAATAGTTTTCAGACAAATTCAAAGAAACAAGGTTTTCAAAAACAGTTTTCAAAACCAATGATTTTTTTGATTGTTTTTAAAACTAGTTTTCAAAAATTATGGGGGATTTTGTGTTAGTTGTCGTGAGATTAGTGGCTGACCATGGGGGATTTCATGTTAGTTGAGGTGAATAATTTCGCAATGAAGAAGAATAGCGGTGACCACCGGAATCGGTCCAGTTTTCGCCGAAGTGCCTTACGACTAAACCTAAAAGATGAGAGTGAAGAAGTTTTGGGTCAAGGTTTTCTTAAACTGGGGTTCGAAGTTTGTTTTTGGGTCCAGCAAAAGAACATGGTTCAGTGACAAAAATCGCAAGTGAATATTCGTAAGGTTGTAGGTTGATGTAAGAGTTTATTGACGTAAGAGTGGGACTCATATGGTCCCGTATTTTCAAAAAACGAAAACTTCGTCTTCTCCTTAAACAAATCCAATACATCCAAGGAGGAAGCCCATCATTTTCAATGTCAAATTCGGATTCAACCTCTCTAGAACGATAAAGAAATTTTCGGTGGGAAAAATACACATAAAATTAATACATATATTTCCTTCTCAGTTTTTTGTCTCCTGCCCATATCATAATCATCATATTGAACTACTAGTACTACGAGTCTTCTTTATTAATTTTCTCTTCATTATATCACGTCATTACGAATTACCAAAGAGGCATAGAAATAGAGTCACTCTTCTCATGATGTTTAGACTCTCAATGACATTGTCGTTCTTATTTTCCATCGTACATTTTTTAAAAATTTAATTTTATATTTTCAACACGCAATTTTACTATTTTAAAGTTTATTGTCTGATTCCCAAAACACATTTTCAAGGCGGAGATAGCATATTGTTTCTTCTCTTTTTCTTTTTTTTTTCTTTTTCCGGTGCAGTTCCTCTGTATCGAGATACATATGTATCTTCTTACATTTAAAATGGGTAAAAAAAAAAAAAAAAGTGATTTCCCTTCCTGATGTAAGATGACACAAGTGTATTTTCAGTATAGAGATTTTTATTTTTTATTTTTATTGTTAAACTTTGGTTGGATGCATCCGCAATGCATTCTAACAAAAATGAATTGGAGCATATTATTTGCAGGACACTTTTAATTAAATATAAGACACTTTTCAGTTTTTAAGTGGCAAAAAGACATCAATACCCTTTAATCTAACAAAAAATAATGATACTTCAATTTTTTTTTTTTTTTTTAACTTCATGGTTACCGGCAAGGAGAAACTCCTCGCCGGCAATCTTCGCTTTCCAATGGTGAATGTGCTCTTTTTTTAAAAAAAAATTTATGGCAGATGCACACACAAAGGAGTGAAGAAGAAGAAGAAGAAGAAGATCATCGAAGAAGACAGAGAAGAAGATCGCAGATGACGAAGAAGAAAAAATTCAAAGGTTAATTCAATAATTTCACAACTATAAAATTTGAAAATGTCATTTGAATAGTAAATCGCGTCTTCACATAACATTTCCGAATGAATATCCTTTCAAATTCTGCGTCAATGGAAGAGCTCCGGTGGCAAGACAAGACTCAGCGTTTTCATCGTATTAGTATTAAGGGGGCAAAGACCTTGAGCTGACTTGATGAGAAAAAGACATGCTGTTTAATTTGGACCTCTATCTGATCGTCAAGAACCCTAAAAACAAGGGAGGGTGCATGTTTTGGGTCGGTGGAATCTTATATCGACACTTTTTAACCTTAATTTACTATTTGTGTTGGCTTATGTAACGTGTGGACCCGTTAAAGTTTAACCCTATTCAATTTATAATGTGTCATGCTTTTGTGTTATACTAAAAATTACTATGTCTGTGTTAATGGATTCAAGCTGGCATGTTCACGTGTCGACAATTCCAATAATAGTATTATCTGTGTAATTATTCGTGTAAAACCTTAACCGACAACGAATTAGTAACATATTTTTTTTTATCGTGTTAAAAATGAGTAGCCTTATGAAAAACTGCAAAGGAGTTTAACTTTGGCCTTGCATGCATAAGTACATATTTTATTCTAGGGTAATGATATGCATAACTATTAGTTGAGATGTGCATCATTACTCTTTATCGATAATCAGGTAATGATTTACAAATAATTTTTACTTTTTAATGCAAACTAAATTAAACGAATTAATTATATATGAACACACTATAATTTCTTGGTCAATTGAGTCCTAGTGTCCTTTTTACCTCGCTATGGCATCCAGCTAGCTAGTCTATTGAAATGACACCGGTTGATGTTGTGAGCTGTCGACATAATTTGCATGTTTAAAATTACACGTGAGATCGATTTAGGTATATAATTCAAATCGATATAAGTGAGAATTGTAAAATCATATTACACAAAATATAGTACATGTGTAAAATAACAAACAAATTATAAAAATTACTTTTATATAAATTATTTTACTGAAAATTTTTAAGATTGAATAGAATTATAAATCCTACAATACCAAATGAAATTTTGCAAACTATAGCTATGAATGCTATCCATAACATAGATGCACATAGTCACACACTACTATTTCTTCATATTTCAATTTTCAAAATGGTGTATATCTTTCCACATTCTAAAACTAAGATGGAAACTTCTTGCACAATACTTGTTTTGTTCCAATAAATTATTAGAAAAGTTATTAAAGAAAAATAAATTATAAAATGTAACATAAGATTCAAATCATGATGGCTTCCACCAGGTATGAAATTGAGAATGCTACACCTGACAATCTTTTGAGAGAAAAATTGTGTAAAGTTGGAGATATCAAAATACCATAAAAATATTAATATACAGTACAAATTTTCGGGTTTATTATTATTTTTTTATAATTCACTAGAGAACTTATTATCACACATATTAAGCATCAAATTACAAACCATGTTGAGGCACCTACATATAACGTACATTGGACATTAGAGAACGTTTTTTAATATACTTGGGCATTATTTTGGGACACCATCATTACTTATAGCGGGTACGACATTGGATGCTTCACTACATCACGTCGGGAACAAGGACCAAATTCCACTATCAGAGAGGTTGCACACAATATTTGAGACCAACATGGCACCACCGAGGACTTCCACATCACACATCAACACACCAGCACCAAGAAGTGGCTTCCTAAAGTCCAAGCAAGAATTTGCCTAAAATTGCAAATCTTGTCAAGAATCACTTCACATTGTTATTTGTTTGCACTGAGTGTTTTACCCGTTAACTAAGTGAAGATTCGCAATTTTCAGGCCTCCTTCGTTAATCCATCCCTATTAGCTAGTCTACTAGTCTAATAACCTAACTACTATGTTTACTGCAAAATTACCCACTATTATTGAATATTACATTTTAACCATAAGTATATGACATAAAATGAATATATATATAAGGCTTTGTTCTTTTCTATCCAATTTCAGAAAAAAGTATAACTTTTTTCTCAAAAATATTACACAAAATAACAACATTATTTTTACTAAATTCACAATTTAAAATTTAAAATTCCCTCTAAATCTTTACTCACATAAATTCAAAAAAAACATAATAATTACACTTTTTCTTCTCTTTCCTACACAAATCCCCAAAAGAAATTCCCTCCAAAACAAATTTCTTTCTTAACTAAAAAATTTCCTAACCAAGTTACTAAGAGAACAAATCACTTTATTGGTCTCTTAATGTTGTCTCTATTTAGTTTCTTAAGTTGAAATTGTTTCATTCTCTCGTAACTTGAAAATTTGTTTCAAAATGGTCCCCAAATCTAAAATTTGATAATATTTGAGATATTTTTTACTGACACGTGAGTTCTTTCAAATTAAATTAAGAGAGAACGAAATGATTTACAATTTATTTTTTCATTTTTTTTCTGTCTGTATCAATATGTGTGAATCTTATACAAATTAGTCGAAAATAGCTCAATTATTCTCAGAATTTGGATATGGGGATCATTTTAAAACAAAATTCAAGTTAATGAATTAAAATAAAATAATTTTAAATTAAAGAACAAAATAAAATTGGAGTGATTTAATTTTAACCTACTATTTACAAACACATTTGTAGATATGAACCAATTGCTTCGACGCAGTCATTAAAGTCATAAGTGGGGATGGAATTTGGAATTTGGACTTTTTTTTTTTTTTTTTTTTTTGTGGTTTGTGGAAGACCTCTCTCTTGTTTCCATATTTAATTAACAAGTTGACATTGCTAAAGTTTCAAATCTATTCATACTTGACCGATGGAGTTGAATTAATTAAAATAGCAAGATCATATATTTTCTCTATTATACTTTTGTTTTTTCTGCCTATCTTATTATAATGAAGAGTGAGATCTACTACCACGTTATGAGAATTACTTTCTTATTCTGAGATGGTAAATAGAGAAAATAGTGATAGAATAGACCAAAAATCTCATGAGTAAAATGATAGTAAAATTTTCAAATTTAACAATTGGTGTTGACCTACACAGCCATCTTTTGAATGGAGTTTCATGCAAGTTATTAATATTTTATTAAGTACGATACTCATATCAACTAATTCATCACAAATAATTTTTTTTTAATAGTAACTGGTGTGATATGCAATCATTAATTTCATTTTTATAAAATATGAGTAATTATTAATATTACACGATTGACTATCATATTTGTTGTTATAAAAAGTTACGATGAGTATCATTATTATTATTATTAATTTTTTTTGAAAAAGAGTGTCATTATTTAAATTTAAGGTTGTGGCTGCTTAAGTTGGTGGATATATATATTTTCTTTTTCTACGGTTTTACCCTTGAAATGTGGAGGGAGACCAGATTTCCAACGAGACTAGTTCTAATATATATATATATATATATATATATATATATATATACTTTTTCTAACCCCGATTCAAAAGTTGAGTGTGGTAATTGCAACTATTTATGAGTTATAGAAATATAATTCTAAATAAAAAAAAATCCTTTTATTGAAACGGAAAAAATGCCTCAGAGTGGACGCGGTTTTTTGTTTTATTATAGATAAATTTATGTATATAAACATAATCAGATGTCCTAATTATAATTTAAGGGAGAAAAAAAGTGATGATACACTCAGTCAAATTTAGAGTGAATTTTTTAGTGACTGACGTGATAATCACATAGGAAAAAATGATAAATAAACTGCCAAATGACCATTGTCATATGAATGTTGAGTATTTTCACTGAAGTTTTTCACTCTCCTAATCATTTAAAAAAAAAAATTTATACTCTCCTGAATTTTAAGGAAAAGAAAGTTTTGGGTAATTTTCTTTCTTTGCTTCATCATCTTCTTATATATAAATCCACTTATTGACCTTCCATTTATTTCAAACAATCCCATTAGCCCAAATTGAAGGCAATAATAATTACGAAATAAACATGAAGTGTTTTTTTCCCATAACATTCAAAGAGAAGCCCTCATCAAACAGCAGGATGAAGAAGAAGAAAGGGAGGGCATTTCCAGCAGAATCATCATCTTCTTCTTCATCACCAATAATTAGGAAGAGAAATATTCCCGAAATGTACAGAGAAAAGAAGCAGAATTTGAGGGTTTTTTCTCTATCGGAACTTAAAGAAGCGACCAGAAATTTTCACGGCTCGCTCAAGGTCGGAGAAGGTGGTTTTGGCGCTGTTTACAGAGGGAAGATCTGCCCACCGCCGGAGGAGGATGATGATCATCCGTCGCCGCCGCCCACGGTGGTTGCCATTAAGAAGCAGAATTTATACGGTTTGCAGGTATTTATTTATTTTTGTTTTCTTTACATTGCTCATTTTTTGGCTGTATAATTTGGTTTTTTTTTTTTTTTTTTTTTTTTGTGGAAGTTCTACGGTGATACAGTTAATCTTAGAGGGTCAAATTAATGAAACTAGTGGCCACAAATACCATACAATTTAATTAGGCTGGTCAATTTGTAACTTTTGACCTCAAATAACTACTCATTGACTAAAAATACATTTATACATACAACTTTATTTATTTATTTATTTATTATTAATAACGTTGAATATCGTCGCGATTGTCAACAGAAGACAAAAAAAAACAGTCAATACAATTGCACTACATTCTTTTCATTTCAGTGAAATATTATTATTTATATTTTCTAGCTTTATTAATATATTTACGTGTGATTCAAATTTAGTATATGTCTTAAATAAATATATAAAAGAAAATATGATGATAAAAAATTATAGTTTATAAAAATAAGACTTTTATATTAGAATCAACAAAATATTACATTTGGTTTGAACAACATTTGTCCAAATCTCAGCTTAATCCACCTGCCTGCCTGCCTTAGTCCTTAAGGCATAAGGGCCTTTTTTTCATTTGTTTTTAAAAAAGTAAAATTATACTGTATATATTTGTAATTTCGTTAATTATAAATTAATTAAGCCGTCAAAATCCAGTCAATGTTTCACACTACCTTTATAGTTTCTTTCGGGTGTCAACTGTCAAGTGTCGACGAGTGATGTAAAAACTTTTGTTATTTTATGACGAAAGAGAAAAGTACTTTTAAAGGTTGTCTAGAAAAATAAATTAAATGTAAAAAATTGTAAAGAAAATTTCCCCAATTCAACAGTAAAGACAAAGTGTAAAGAAAATTTCCCCAATTTAAAGGTTGTGTGGGTCTGTTTTTTTTATTTTGTTTTGAAAACAGTTTTGGTTTCAACAGTAAAATTTAATATATTTTAATCATATTTCATCATTTTTAATATAATTTTTTATTATTCAGCATCTATTTTTTATATTTTTAATATACTTTTTACATTATAAAATTATTTTCCAAAACTTGTTTTCAAAATCGTTTTCAAAACGCCCAAAAAGAACAGGTCCTATAATTTAAATTTATTTGGCTGAGCTCCGTCCTTTTTGGGCCTGTTCTTTTTGGACGTTTTGAAAACGATTTTGAAAACAAATTTTGAAAAATAATTTATAATGTAAAAAGTGTATTGAAAATGTAAAAAGTAGATGCTAAATAGTAAAAATTTGTATTAGAAATGATGAAATATGATTAAAATATATTAAATTTACTGTTAAAATCAAAATCATTTTCAAAACGAAATAAAAATAACAGACCCTATATCTCGAGATCTAACTCATTAATTTATTTTGACATATTAAAAAACCTTTTTCTTTTTTTTATAATGAAAATGTCTAAAACAGAACATTCTATGATTCTATCCAATAGGACTGATGTACATAGAGATTAGAGAGGGAGAGGGTTACGTAGACGCATTGCTTATAGTGTGCATGTGGATTGCGTAATGCTGATGTGTATGCTGATGACTCACGATTCTTAGCTGGCGGCTGCCGCAATCTCCTCCCACTCGTTTTTCCACCTGCCAACCTCTGCATCTATCTGCAGATTTTTAAAACTGAGTTTTAATAATATTTTAATGTAACATTCTTCACAATTTAATATTGTATAAATATTTCTTTGTTAACCGTTATTCTAACTAATTTAATATTTATCAGTGTTTTATTTTAAAAATTACAATGAGTAATATATTTTAAAATAAAGATAACCTAATGTTATATAATACTTTCTTATTTTATTAAAAAAATTCACTTTGAGAAATACTTTTTGTTCCATTCTTTTACTTTCAAATTTTTTACTCTTCATTATGAGTTGTGGACAATTAGTTCATATTTAAAAATTAAGGGTATAAATGGAATAAATGATGTTAAATTATATATTTTTGATATGTACATAGAAATACATAATAAGATATACACTAGTGAAAATAGACTCTTCTAATGAAACGGAAAAAATAGTATTATAAATTTTAATTAGTGGATTTTTCTATGAGAATGAAAAGAATAACTTAAAGACTAAGTATAATATGTTAACGTGTTTTGAATTTATTACTATTTTTAATTTTAAGGATATATAGTTTATAATGATTAAAATAAATAATTTATTAGTATTTCTTTTTCCTATTTTTGGTTTTTCAATTTAGTGAGAATATCAAAAAAATAATAATAATAATAAAAAAACCCCGACAGAAGTATCAATAGAGATATTAGTCAAGATATGGCCAATATAATACGCTATTGATACTCATTTCCTAGTCGGTTCCTCTTCCTCATCCTCATCCAACTGTGCATTATGCAAAGCAAGACTATAAAAATTAAATTAGAAAATGAATTATTTTAATAAAATACGTGAGTGATTTAATGGCATGCGTTGACTCCAAGTTGATTTGATGGAAGTAACTTTTTTTCGTTATAGTTATAGTTTAGTGAGGGGGGAAATTTTGTCCAATTGAAAAAGTTGAGCAAGGGGGAACAGTTTAAATATTTTTCTAGATAATTTGACGTATCTTATTTTGTTACTAATAATCATCGAGAGAGTAAAAAATTATCTTATCGTAACATGATTGATTAACAAATGATAAATTGATCACTTAAAATTGCAGTTCGAACGGCTTTACACTTATCAATCACTCGTAACATTTACCCTTTACCAATTGTGTGCCACAAACGCAAGTAAAATTTTTATGTGTTACTTTGTTGACTTTGTGGAAATAGGAAGTACTTAACATTCTATCCATTTTAAAAAATGTTGTCTTATCTTTATCCTTGTTTAGTTTGCACAGAAACAAATTTATTTAATCACTCATGCAGGATGAGATACAATAAAGTGAACAAATTTTAAATAATTCTTACTTTATAAAACCAAAACTAAATTACATATACTATAAAAAAACAAGTGAGTAACAAAGTAAATTTCATAATGTTATCGCGAAATAATAACACAATGCAAAAATGAAATGAAAAGATTATTGTGATACGTAACGATTGTCAAAAGACTTTCCAGCCTAGTCGCATTTTGTTTTGGACACTTTCCCAAATCCGAGGTCCCACCCAATCAAACTAGTATTTGGTATGTTTGGCTTGTCCTTTTATCTTCTCAACTTGTTTTTGCAATAAGTTACCCCTCTACTGTCCATTTCCAACATGGTCCTATTTTCACACTATCCGCCACTCTCCTTCTCCTTCTTTTTATTTTTTTTTTTTAAGTCTACTCTCGTTAAGTGGTGATGTATACAGTGAAAATTTAAAATAACTTAAACGACAACTGCATAAAATAATATTATTAGATATTTAAAATTGTAACGGTCAAGTGATTCTAATCACACGATATAATATCATTCACGGAGTATTTTCACTCTCATAATCATTTTTCATTTTTTTTTCAAGGAAAATTGCACTATCCTCCACTTTGTAGAACTAACAAACCCCTCTTCTCAAATCCAATAAGAAAATTTCTGTGGTGGGACTACTTAATCTATACAAATGGTGAATCAATTTTGGTGGAGAAACTGTTCAAAATTGATGCAAAAATGTCCATTGGTTTAGACCGGTTTCGATAAAGGAAGTTGGGTTTTAAAAGTTTCTTTCTTGAAGAAAAAGGAAGAAAAGGAAAACTCTGGGAAAGAAAGAAACTCAACCCAAATGCATGAAAATGGCAACGGGAAATAACCAGGAAAAATCTCCCCTTTCTAAACCAAGGAAAAAACGCAAAACAAGAAACGACATCAACCCATCATACGATGGCGGGCGCTTCTGTTCTTCATTTTATCTTTTTTATTTTATTTTAAATTCAACACATTTACTTTATTTTGGTAAGTGAAGAATCAAATTGGAAAATCGTCTAATATAATAAGTAAATCTCCAAATTTGATTAATACTCTATGCATTACAATTACAACCGTTGAACACGGCTCGTTCCTTTATCTTTAGCTTTGCTTGCGTTTGCTGTGTAACCATGTCTCTGCTGTCTCTGTCATTTCCTTCATTTGCTTTGATCAATTGTTTTCCAATTCATACACGTTAACTGTCCTTTGCGTTCAGACTGACATGGTCGTCATGGTCAAGTTCAACATCTCCCCAGTTTGACCGGATTGTTTCATAAGAAAATAACCGTC
This sequence comes from Leptodermis oblonga, assembly GCA_016801395.1. Classification (NCBI taxonomy): domain Eukaryota; kingdom Viridiplantae; phylum Streptophyta; class Magnoliopsida; order Gentianales; family Rubiaceae; genus Leptodermis; species Leptodermis oblonga. The sequence continues at coordinate 4,421,168 of CM028757.1, forward strand.
TTTCTTTAGTCTTTATATTACTCGTTTATTTCCCCCCGTTTTGTTTCACTGTTTCCATGGTGGAATTGAGAGCCTTTTTTGAGTTTTCATCTGGAATCCTCTGTTTCCTTCTCCCGTGTTCATATTTGCAGAAATCCCTTTCCGTTTTATTTTTATTTTTTATTTAATAACAGATAATCTCCACCTGGGTTTCTCCGAATTTTGCATTTTCGAAGCATTTCATATTCCTTTCTCACGTGTGCAAGGTTGATTCTCTTTCACATTTCTTTTTTCTCGAGGGAGATTTTGATAACAGCTTTGTTAATTCTTCATCAGCTCCAGGCCCTCTGTATTGCTGCAAAGTTTCGATCTTTTTTCTTTGAATTATACATCTCTCTGAACCCTTTTGCTTAGTCGAGAAAGAGGCATTACCGCTTCTTGTTTTTCCGGCCATTGAAGATGTTTTCATGAGTTTCAAAGCCTATTTAACAAATATGCTGAAGTGTTTCTACATATTCAAAGAGAAGCCCTCAAAATCATCTGGGGGAAGGGAAGGGAGATCAGCGCCGGAATTGAGGAACAAAAGTAAATCCAGCAGTGCACAATCGAGTCGTCCGACAAGATCCACCGGGTCATCTTCATTACCTAGAACCATCCCAGAATTGTATAGAGAAAAAGAGCAGAATTTGGTAGTTTTTTCTCTTATAGAGCTCAAAGAAGCGACTAAGAACTTCAACAGATTGCTCAAGCTGGGGGAAGGTGGTTTTGGAAGTGTTTATAAAGGAAGAATTAGGCCACCTGATGGAAACGGTGATCCCATTGTGGTTGCCATTAAAAGGCTGAATATTTATGGTCTACAGGTATTTTAATAATATTTTGATGTGCAGGGGAATATTTTCTTTGGTTACTTTTAGTCCTTTTTGTAAGTCTTTCAGTACTGGTTTTTATGGTGAATTAGTGTGTTTGGGAACTTTGAGATTAGTTGAATGTGTTTTGCCAAAATAAAAATTGAAATGCACCATGAAATTTGTGGAGAATTGTCGAAGAAATCGAGGAGGCCGAACCGAAAGAGTGTACTTGCATGGGATATTTTAGTTAGTTATTCATTTTTTTCCTTTGCTGAATTCTGTTTTTCCCCTTTGGTAGGAGCTCTTTTTTCTTTAGTTCTTGGTAATTTTAGATTAACACTGGATAGTATGTGTCAGTGTTATAGAAATCTTAGCTACGAGAATCTCGATTTCGTACTGACATTTAGGCTTCTTCAACAACCTTTATATTGTAGTGACCACAATCTTTGATCCAATGATACTCTTTGGTATTTGGCTATTTTCATTCAGTACTCCTGATTTTGGTTATAAATAATGGTGCTGTAATAGTGTACTTACTAAGACGATCAGCTTTGGACAAAACTAAATGAATTCCCATCGTAATGGGAGTCTTTCTCTCTTGAATGGGGTGGAATTTGCTTTAGTAAGGCAAATCTTTCTGTTCCTCGGTGTTATTTGTTGAACTTTTCCGGTTTTCCGCAATAGGGACCTTTCTTTTTAGTATATTTTTAGCAGTTATCAGACTTCAATGTGCCAGTATAAGGCATTCAGAACATATTTTTGAAGTGAATTGGAAATTGAATTATATGTATTCCTATGTCTGGAATATGTAAAATGAACCTATTGGTATGGAGCCACTATGGAGAGTCCTTTAATTCTCACCAAATACTTTAGCTTTCATTGCATTCGAGTTTTACTATATCCCGTCATAAGGAGGATAAAATAGATGCTTATTGTGAAGCTGAGACTAGTTGGTTAGGCTATGCCTCGGAAGAATTGATACGATTAGTAGTTTTCTCATATGCCATTCCTTTGAAATGTGACTTGAAAAGACCATTGTAAGCTTTCATGTTGCTATTAAGTTTTGTTCATTAAGGTCCCCAAGAAAGTGTTTCAAATTGTTTCTCTCTTATGTAGGGGCATAAAGAATGGGTTGCAGAGGTCCAATTTCTTGGAGTTGTTGAACACCCAAACCTAGTGAAGCTCTTGGGATACTGTGCTGTAGATGGCGAAAGAGGGATCCAACGTTTGTTGGTTTATGAGTACATGCAAAACAAGAGCTTAGAGGATCATCTATTCAACAAGTCTGTTCCAGCCATTCCTTGGAAAACAAGATTGAATATTATTCTCGGGGCAGCTCAAGGAATGGCTTACCTGCACGAAGGATTGGAAGTTCAGGTACTTTATTTGGTTCTGTAATCAAATCATCATTAGGTGAACTGAAGAGGTGCAATGTTTTATGCTAGTTAAAAGTCATACATAAAGTAAGTAGAGAAAAAAAGGAGGTGATTTTGCAAGGTGTTTGTGCCTACATTTTCTGTCACTTTTGACATACTTTGCTGCTGGGCTTAAGTGTATCAACAATGTCAGATTTGGATGTTTATCAGAAATACTGAATATTTACTTTTACATACATTGGAGCCATAATTGGAGTAGCTTATTTCTAAGATGAGATAAAACAATTGCATGTGCGGCAAAAGTAGAAAATGTAATGAAATCCATCGATCAGTCTAGGCATATTAGCATGTGCAATCATAACTCTTAAAGCTTCTATCTTTGTAAGTGGAATTAAGTGTAATCTTCTTGTAACAAACTGAAGGTGATATATCGAGATTTCAAATCTTCGAACGTGCTCTTGGACAAAGATTTCAATCCAAAGCTTTCAGACTTTGGGCTTGCAAGAGAAGGACCAATGGAGGGTAGAAGTCATGTATCAACAGCTGTAAGTTTACTAGGCAGCTAATTCTTTTTTGTACTTGTCTGTCTTAAGCTGATTTCGATAATGGTAGTTTCGCTATTCATTAGCTAGGATTAGGAAAACAGAAATTTGATATTAAACTTTGGATGACCAAATGAAATGAACTATTTGATCAAATGGCTTCTTGCTAGTTGTAAAGTAAGTGTTAGAGATGATATTTCTCTTTGCTTTTGTTTTCTAACTGTTGTGTTTGTGGTTGTTAGCCTGTAGGGACTTACGGTTACGCCGCCCCAGAATATGTTGCAGATGGCCATCTCTCCACCAGGAGTGATATCTACAGTTTTGGAGTTGTGCTTTATGAGATCCTCACAGGCAGAAGAGCTCTAGAGAGGAATCGCCCTCTAGCTGAGCAGAAGCTCTTAGAGTGGGTGAAGCAGTTCCCGGTAGATACCAGGAAATTCAGCATGATAATGGACCCTCGCCTGCGCAACGAATACTCGCTGAATGCTGCGCGAAGGATCGCTAAATTAGCTGATAGCTGCTTGAACAGGAATGCAAGAGAGAGACCGACAATCACTGAAGTGGTCGAGGTCTTGCAGCAAGCTATACAGGAATCAGAACAGGAAAGCTCCTCATACATGTCAGGTATGGAGTCCTCGACTTCCAGAAGCAACCTGGCTGCCGCAAACAGGGAATACAGCCGAATGACAATGACCGGCGCTGCACCAACCGCTAGACAGATGAGCAATGCTGCTCAGGCAAGTTCATTTGTTGCTTACTACAAGGATTTATATGAGCTGGAGAATTAGTCTCTTCATTTTGGCTGACATTTGTTCTTTTTATGCATTGACAGGCCTGAACGATGAAGTTCAAATCGTGTTTTGAACTTGATACAGAGCAGTTCTTGAAGATCTGGGAACAGAAACATGGAATTCCTTCTACCATGGGGTTTTATAGAGTGATTAAGACTGGTGACTTTCTGTAAATTGGCGCGGCTTCTTCGATTTTAGTCCTATATTTTGATGGAATGGATCTTGATTCTTGAAGATATATATTGGAGATTTTGTGAGCAAAAGTAAAACTAAAGATTAGCTATGAAGGGAAGGAGGATGGAAAAATGACACTATGCTGGTATTACTAATATTGCAGATTGTATAGAGTTGGCTCTTCTTTTTGTTGATAGTTGTAGTAATTTTGTTTTTGAAGTATTTGTTACAACAGTTCATGAATATAAGGGAATTGTTTTTTCTTCTTTAGCTCTTCTAGTTCTAGTGGCCTCTTATTCATTAGATTGAGATCCTTTGATCTTTTAATCTCAAGTTTTTCAGTATCAGAAATATTACAACGAGAGAGAGAGAGTGTCATGTTTGATTGTATTTTTTTTCAATATTTATTGTTTTAAAGAAAATAATCTGGGGAGTGAAAATACTCGGAAAAAAAAAATTCTTTTCTCCCACTCAAAGAGTTCATTTTGAAATGCGTACAATTTATTATGGGTGGTAAGATACAATACCTAAAATAAGTAATTTATCACAATATTTTTCACTTATATTTTTTACTTTAGAAGTAAAAGTTAATTGTGAACCACGCATTATAATATTAGTAAGGATATGTAATGTAAATAATTTTAAAGTGGATTCTTTAAATGAAACAAAATTTTTTTTTTGAAAATGAACTCTTTGAGGAGGACGGAGAGAGTAACTTTTTGTCAATTAGATGCCACATAAACCAACAACTCTCTCTCTATCTTTTGGAGTGATCTTGTCCTTTTTTGTGGGATGTCTCTCCTCTTTTGAAGTTGTTTGAGTATTTTAGTAGTAAATATTTACAGATTTTATTGAAGAAAGTTACAGGAAAAATAAAGAATGAAGATGTATTCTGTCTTTGCTACTATATCTACTAAAAAAGAAGTGGAAGGTGATCAAACCAAAAAAAGGAAGAAAATAAAAGAACAATAGAAGGTAGACTCACATCGGTTGAAGGATAAATTTCACACCTGATTATATATCCAACAGGAGTGTGGCATGTAGTTCGTATCTGGTGAGTTTGGGCTTACCTCCAATTTTAAAAAAAGTAAGATAGGTCTGGTGTGTGGGGGTGGACCGGTGGTGAGGAGGAAGAGAGTAAGAAGAAGAAGGAAAAAAAGAAAATTTGGATTTGTCCCAAAAATTTAGAAAATTATTTAAACGCCCCAAATTACCTGTTTTACCTCCAACTACTGGTAAAATGACCAAATCTGCCAAAAAAAAAAACATAAGGGACCAAAATTGCTGAGAGAAATAGAAAAGGGACTAAAATCGCTACTAGGCCAAACGTAAGGGACCAAAACTGCCATTTTTCCGTAAAGTTTTAAGGGAAAATTTTGTTAAATTATAACTTCTATCATTGTAACATTTTCTTTGAGTACTAGTAGGTTTTATGTATGAGTTTTCTATACTTTACTAGCTATGTAACATGCTAGTGTTTATCGAATCAGAGATGTAACTCGTGTGTTTTCTACAGTTTTGAAAAGCTGAAGGAAATTTATGATTTATGTTGGCCAATTTGTAGGATCATTTCATTCAAAAAATTTACGGATTTGTTATTTGTAGGAACATTTTTACTATCACGGGAACATTTTCCTGTGAATAGCCTAAAATACTCCTGGGTATTAAAAAAAAATCCTTAAAACTTCTATAAAAGCTATTCAATTGCAGGAACATTTCCTGCAATCCTCTCCCTCTGTTCCTGCAACCTTATACTAAAAATTTTCCTGTGAAGCAAAAAATTGACTAAATCGAATAAAAGTCCAAACGAATATGATCAGCAAAAGTTAGTGCATAAAATTCATATTTGTTTCGTTCATATTTTGTTGGTTGTTTTGATTAATTTATTTATTATTTGGCCAAATTTGTTATTTTTTTGCCCGGATCTACGATCTGGCCGTTTTTGGCCGGATCTGTAAAATTTCGTCCAAGGAGACGGACTCCTCGGCCTGAATTTCAACGAAATCCCGCTGGTTTGCAATAGAAATCCCGCCACAGGACGGTGGGATTTCCGTCCTATGGACTGGTTGGGAGAATACCGCCGCAAGATGGCGGTATTCTGGAGGAGCGGTATTTTGCGTAAAAAACAGCAGGCCGCAGGCGGTATTTTTCTCGCCCGAAATGGGCGAGATTTTCACATTATTTAAATTTGTTTTTAAGATTTAATTATCTTCTTGTTCCTTATATCCCTTCAATTATTTTTCTATTGATAATTGCGTCTTTGTATTATTACAGATCTGAATCACTTATGACTGAATCTGAATCGAAAAAAATATTTTTCTCCCTTTAAATTTTCTCATTTTTTGTATCATTATTTCTTTTTTATGTTTTTAATACTTTTTAAATTTCATCAATTCAAAAAAATAATCAAAATAAATTAATTTTATAACTATAAAAAAATTAAAAAATAAATTATCACCTATTTTTATAAATTTATTAAAAAATATATATATTTAATGTTAAAAATAAAATAAAATATTTTTATTTTTAATAATTTAATAAGATTTAGACTTCAGTTTTCAAATTCAGATTTCAGTATTCAGATTTCAGACTTCAGCCTTAATTTCAGATTTTATCAAACAGCGTCATCTTATAAATTCAGATTTTAAATTTCAGACTTAAGTTTTCAAACATAAATTTTATCAAATGAAGCCTAAAATTCGACAGAAGCAAAAAGGATGGCAATTTGCAAATTGTTAGAGACAATGAGGAAACACATTCCTCCTCTGAGGGAATAGTTGGCCGAATCCCTCCCACGGCATCCGAGCTTCAGAGAAGGGTGCTAAATAGAGCGCTAGGTTCTTCTCGGATGTTAAATGCGGAGGGGCAAATAACATTTATTATGGTGAAACTGAATTTGCACCATGATATATTGGAAATGCGAAGGAGGCGGAAGCTAGGGAAAATGCTGAATGATTTGATAGGGAAATGTCTCAGTCGCAATGGTATATGGAAGGGAATTCGGGGCGGTTGGAGGATAAAAACGAATGGGCAAATGCACCCAACCAACCAAGGAGGAGTGGAAAAGGCAAACAATTAATGGGCTCCGAACGTAGGTCAGTGTCAGTGTCAGTATTAGGGTCCGGGTCCGGAGGGATGTCGAGTGGAAGGCATACCGGACACTAAATGGTCCGATTGACGGTGGACCTTTAGATCCAGAGTTGTTACAGAGTTTTAAGGGTTATGCTACATACTACATATAGCATGGACATGTATAGTATTATGCTTTATTACTTATTGTGAAATATATTTTATTTATTGTTTAGATTTATGCTTAATAAATTAGTGCCTAAAATATTTTAATTTATTTTTTAAATTACGTAGGAACGTGATATATTGAGGTGCCATAATATGTACGAGCGGCTGCTAAGGTGGGATTTAGCCGAGGGAGAAATGAAAAGAATAGTGGAACAGTCCGATTTGGCACATTTGGGATTGTGTATGCATGCAGAGTTAGACTCTGCACTCCTCGGTACCTTTGTTGAGAGATGTCATCCGGAAACTAATTCATTCCACATGTCTTTCAAAAAGATGAGCATCACTCTCCAAGATTTGGGCCTACATATTGGGAATTCCGATTGTCGGATATCCCATTAGTGAGAAAATTAGGCCAGCAGAAATGCAGGCACTGCTTTTAGACATGCTAGGGATAGAGGTAGATTAGTATGGGGAGCGAGATTTTGCAAGTGTGAAAATGTCCCTATTTCGAGACCATTGTGTCAGTGGACAGGTGGACTCTGTCAATTCTGCCACAAGGTATTTGTTGTGGTTAGTTGAAAATACCTTGTTCGTGGATAAGAAAAAAAAACCCATGTTACTTAGCATTTTCTGCCTTTCCTCCGCGATGTAGATGGCTTCTGCCTGATGTTAATACTTGATATTTCTGCAATCTTCTGCTTCTTCGATTCTGTTAACCATGAGTACACTGAATGCAAATTCCAAACTTCTTGCAATTCATGATTGTGCTTACCTTTTTTGGCCTCTAACTTCCAAACTTGGTGCTTGTATTGTTCCGCCTGCTTTTCCCTTCTGGTAGAGGTGGCTTATCTCTAACTTTTCCTGATCTATCACACCCTATCTCAACTCGGCATTTTCTCCTCTTGTAAGGAAAAGCCCCAATATTTTGGAAGAGGAAGTAATTTTTTTTAGTCATATTGTTTTCGGCTGCTCTAGTTTTAACCCATACAAGCAAATCTTCCCTACTTTTGAACTCTTTGTCCGTCTGAAATACATCCGTGTGGTCAGCAAATATGTCATCCCTCTCAATACGGATATCTTGTTAATACAAAAAGATGGGTGAGCATATTTAAACCCTAAACTCTAAACCCTAAAATTTAGCTGGAACCATCAAATTTTTGAAAAATCTCATCTCCCAAGGGTGAGATTGTGACAAAATTTCGTTATGCATAGGGGAGGGAGATTTCGAAAATTACGCCCCCAGGGGGTGAGATTTTGCTCCAAAATCTCGCCCACAAGGGGCGAGATTTTCGATCGCCCACAGGGAGCGGGATTTTGTTCCAGAATTTCGCCCATAGGGGGCGGGATTCTGGAATATTTTTTTGGCAATGGCGAGATTTATGTCAAAATCTCACCCATTTTGGGGTTTTTTTTTTGCCAAAATCTTGGCCCATACAGGATTTTTTTTTTTTTTTGTTAACAAACAAACTTTACATAAAAAAAAATAAATAGATTGTTTACTTACCGTGCAATATGGATCGTCCTCGTGACTACTGACCATATTTAGATATACGTGTGAGTGAAAAACAAATGAGTGTAAATAGGTAGAGTGTAAATGAAAAACCTATAACAGGAGAGGATTGCACTGAGGAGGCAGAGGATTGCAGGAAAATGCTCCTGCAATGCATAAGATTTATAGTAAATTTTTTTTTTAATACCCAAGGGTATAATAAATTATTTACAGAAAAATATTTTTATAAATAGTAAAAATGTTTCTGCAAATAGTATACTTCCAAATTTATTATGAATATAATATTCTTATTTCTTAAAAAAAGGAAAAGAAAAAGTGATTGTCACATCATTCACTATGAGAATTCTCTATAAATTGGTCCTCATTTTATCATCACTTCTTTTTTAAAATATAAGATTAATACATCTGAGTAAATCAAATGTTAAACTCAATACGTGATATTTTAACTGCTAACTTATAATTGCGATTGCATATGTAATTATACTTATACTACAGACGTTAAACTCAATACACACGTTGTATAACTATCATATTTTACAGATGAAATTCAATATACACTATTAAACCATTATAAGCGTCCAATGTAGCTTTTTGCACTATTATAATTAAGTATCAATTCATGACAACGACAGTTTGACAATAATCATACCACAGTACAATTATTTGGTTAAAAAATTGCAGGTGGGATGATCATTCAACTTAAACTTAGGAAAGATAGTCAAATCCAATAAAGTGAATAGGATCGAAGAAGTTGATTATAGAAACATAAATTCAATTCGACCTCGAATGCTTTCCAACTTCCAACAACACGTGGATAGAGTAGGTCGAAAATTAGAGCAAATGCAATTCCAACGTACCTAAATGTCACGGGCCAAGCTTCTCACGCTAGCCAGAAAAATGAATTGGAAAGGTCGGTTGGAATGCGGCAATGAGGTCATGAATGATGAAAAACGTTGAAACTTGAGGATTGATTATCCAGTTTATGTGTGGATCGACATTCAATTTTAATTACACTACTTTTCTATCAGGAAACTTCCAACAGGACCACCATAAACTATCTTCTTTTTGTTCATCAGTCATTGATGTGGAAAATAATAGTCTTTCTTGAATTTATTGCCCTTGTCTTGCAGCTGTTCTCTTAGTCACTTAGATTAAAAACATTTTTTGTTAGAGAATAAATTTATTTTGTAGAAAATTTTTTTTAGGGATTTGTGTAAAAAAGAAAAGAAAAAGTATAATGATTATGTTTTTTTTGAATTTATGTGAGTAAAGATTTAGAAAGAATTTTAAATTTTGAATTGTGAATTTAATAAAAATAATGTTATTTCTTTGTGTAATATTTTTGAGAAAAAAATTATACTTTTCTTGAAATAGAATAGAAAAGAACAGAGCCTTATGAGTATGACTTTTGGTTAAACAACACACCCTCAAATTTACAGTTATTAGAATATCACTTTCTTAGTTGCGTCATTAAATTTAGGCTTAATCACTACTTGCCTCCCGTGTTTTGAGTTTGTTACTACTTGTCCCCCTATTATCAAAACTAACTGTCAACCCCCCTTATGTCAGACAAACCTAAAAATTGAATGAAAATACAAAAATACACCATGTTTATTTATTTATTTATTCTCAAGAAAAATGCAGATTTTTTTTTTTTTTTCTTTTCTTTCCCCCTCTCTGTCGTTCATCCCAGCAGCAACAATGGCAACAACGCAGAAACAACAAGAAGAAGTCTGCATCTTTTTCTTTTCTTCATCTTTTTCATCATTTTTTTTTTCTTTCCCTTCCCTCCATCATTTTTCTTCTTCACCTTGGTTCTGCATCTTTTTCCTTTCTTCATCTTTCTTTTTCTTTTCTTTACCTTCCCTCTATCATCGGCGCCGGAAACCTCAGGATGGCAATGGCAGCAACAACGCCGCAACAACAACAAGAACCAAGCACTTAATCAATCAATTCATGGATATGAACACAAATTGTAATGGGTAACTTCAGATTTCAACAAAAATGAACACCTCCTCCTTCAAACCTTCGCCGCCGTCACACATTGGCCGGATTCCGGCCATACCCACTTCAATTTGGTGAGGTTTTTGTAGTTATGAAGCAAGATTCAACCTGCTTTGGAAGTCTCGACAGTCAAGAATCAAACAACTCGAAATCGGGAGAGTAATTTTTCAAAATTTTGGCTACGGGTTACTGTTCACCGCAGCGGGAACTTGAATTTTCCGTCATGAGCTAAACTTACTGGCTTTCTTGCTGCGTTGTTGCCATTGTTGCTGCTCGGATGCTGGGATGAACGACAGAGAGGGAATGGAAAGAAAAGAAAAAAAAAAAAAAAAAAGTTGTATTTTTCTTGAGAAAAAAATAAATAAATAAATAAAAATGGGGACATTTTTGTATTTTCATTCAATTTTTAGGTTTGACTAGCATAAGGGAATTGACAGTTAATTTTGATAATAGTGGAATAAGTAGTAACAAGCTCAAAACACGGGGCAAGTAGTGATTAACCCTTAAATTTATGTGCACATCATTAGCTCACCCCATGCATAAATTGATTTCATATGAATTTTTACGTGAATCTAAAATGACATCATCCAAATGAATTATATCTACATATTTTTGCTCATTAAAGACAACTTTTCGGCATTTTTTTGGCTACATCATCACACCATAAGAAATTCTCATTCACACATGGAAATTTTTCGCACGGCCTCGCAAATGTTGTGCAATTAGATTTGACATATATCCCTAACATTAGACTTTAATTGTGTTTCTTTTCATATATTGTAATTTTACTATTTATTTTTATACGCAGTTTGCATATTGTGAACATAGGTAAAACTCATTACGTCTTCTTGGACTTTTTATAATATTTTCAAATTAATAAAGGGTTTTCAAACTAACCCAACAACTTAATCGGCTATTCCAAAAAAAAAAAAAAATAATTTTGTGCTCTTTCATATAAGGTGCAGAGACTCAAAGACCTTAATAGTTGCTCAATTAGCACCTTTTCAAAAGTTTATGGATTTTATTGCAGCGACTAATGGTCGTCTGTGTGCATGGAGTGGTGGGGGTGGTGAATTCAATTTTGACTTTTGAGTCAACTGACTGTTTGTCAAAGTTTTGAATTGACCAATTCATTACTATTATCTACCACTGAGGATGAAAGCTGAGGATGAAAGTGGAGTATTAGTTAGTGACTAAATGACTGATTAACTACTCAACCAAATTTTACTTATTCAAATACCATATCATTTCACATATCAAACATTGTCCAAATCTAGGAAGAATTTTTTTTGTTCCCCTTTTGTTTTTGACTAGGCCCGCTAGGACTCAATCCTACGCGCAGACAAATCCACACTCTAACATGGAGAGCCATTTGTAACTAACCACAACACTTCACCTTTTTTTTTTTATTATTTTTCTTCACCATCCAGAACTTGACTGAACCATCAAGATGTGGCAGTCGTATTTACTGATGTTTTCTCGGACGTAATCCGACAAGCTGCTCCATATTTAAAATGTCTTCAATCCTTAGCATCTTGGATGTCAACGAATGCCTTTGATTTCACTTGATTCGAACCATCTCCATCGAGCCTTTTCAATGGCACTAGCCTACGGGTTCTTTCTACTAGCCATGGTTTGGCTTAACTTTCGGCTCTGATACTACTTGTCACGATGCTAAGTCCTTCGAGCTAACAAATAACTGAAAATGCTTATATCAGTGGTTCGAATCCACTTCTAAGCGGGCAAAGGGTCCAATGAACGCGCAGCCAGGAACGAGCCGGATTTTTAAATTCGAGAGTAATTGACTAGCTGAAAAATCATATTATTAAGAAAAATAGAAATAAGACACTAAGATTTCTCATAAATTGTAACCAGCTCCCACTTTTTGTCAGGGCTTTGCTATTAAAGCCCAAATTTTCGGTGTTAAGGAAATGGGCTTTGTGGAAGCAACGCCCATATAGGTTGTCCAACCGGCCCGGACTATTTCATTCAAAAATTTCAAACCACCCACTCTGTCGCTCCGTCTTGTCGTGTCGAACTCGTCGAAATGCAGAAGAGCTTCACTCTCTTACAGACAGTCGCCACCGCCGCCGTTTTCTCGGCCGTTTCCGGCTGGTACCCTCCGATTCCCCTTCCTGTCCGCTCTCTTCTTTCTCTTGGTGTTTTGATATTTGAAAATTCTGATACATTAAATTCTGTCTCAGGTATGGATTCATGTTCGGAAGGGAAGCGTCTCGTAAAGAACTCAACGATTTGATCGAAACCCTAAAAAATTCCAACCCCAATTCCCCTCCTCCACCGCCTCATTCTTGATTTTCGTTGAGGTATGGAAATCCTGAAACTTTGTTCTGCTAATTTAGTATTGTTTGGATCAGAATATGAACTTTGTTGATGTTTATTTTATGGTTGGATATGGAATCTTTTCTTAGTCGATAGCATACAGCAGTATAGGAATGTTAAATATTGCTTAAATAAGTTCCTATACGGAGTTCGTAGGGTTATTACTTTCAATTCATGAATATCTGATCGTCTTTTAATTATATATCTGAACTTTCTTGCCGTTGAGTTTATGGTTGGAGAAGAAATTTTTGTTGCACATACTGCCGGTAATAGCGTACAGGAATCTAGGAATGCTGAAATTAGCTTAGAGTTCTTATTGAAGTAAAGCTTTGTGGCATTTTTGGCAAAGTATGAATCTTCGGTTGCGTTTTTTTTTTTTTTTTTTTTCCCCTTTCAATCACTGAGTTAGCAGGTGGCCAACAGTTGTAGGAAATTCATTTCCTTTTCATTGTATGAGTGGAATGCTTGAGCATTGATCAGTTCTTTTCTGGTGTTAAAAATTGCAGTACTTGCTTGGAGTTGGGTCAAATGGAGTTTGGTATTCTTCTTGAATTCGAGTGCAAGATACAAATTGAAGACACTAGAACTTCAGCAAGAATCTGGCTGTAATTTTCATCTGCAAGATATGCTTCATGGCCTGCTAACTTTCGTTTGGCCGAAGGACAAATTTATGCTATTACAACTTATTAGTGATTTAGTGTAGCTGTTGCGAATTGAATGTGAATCATGTGATGTACATTTTCTTTAGAAGAGATGCTTTATAACTCGTATATTCGGGGAAGTAGTTGATTGTATGGATTTTGTAATTCTCACTTGTACTGTTGGTTTGTTGGGCAAATGATTGCATTGACATTGGTTCTTCATCATTTGAGATTGAGACGGTTATTGAACATATGGTTCCCCTCTATAAATTTCTGTACTGTCGAGTGCTCACTTGTACTGTTGGTTTGTTGGGCAAATGATTGCATTGACATTGGTTCTTCATCATTTGAGATTGAGACGGTTATTGAACATATGGTTCCCCTCTATAAATTTCTGTACTGTCGAGTGCTCGGTGCTTATAAACTCTTGCGCCCTGTGGTGCATTTACCTATTTGAATCTTGTGTTAATATGCGATGTAGGTTTACACACTAAGTTCAATGTCTATGTCTGGATATTGTGTTTCCTTTGGATTCGTCTTGGATTAGATTGTTGGATGTTTTCTGTTTGGAGACTTGAAACCCTGAAGTTGGGAATTGCTGCTTTCTTCCCTAGTGGTATTTCCAATAGGGGGATACAGGTGTGCTGAAATGATACATTGGAAGAATTCAGGTGATTATTCGGCATCTCTATATTTTGAAAGGATAAAAGATCTTCGAGGGTTGGTTCCAGAATATGGAAAGACTGAAACCGGAGTCTCCCAGTGAAAGCTACCATGCATGGAACTAAAGGATACTGGCATTAAGTGAGAGACTTCAGAGAATACTTCCAATGCTGGTTTGTGTTTTCATCTCTTTTTCAAGGTTTCGCTTGTAGTTCTTAGAGTAAGACATGAATTTGTCCCTGAACATTTGATTTGTATATGTCATAAGCTTGAAATAAAATTTCGTTTCATTCTATTTGTTTTGTAATGATGAATCCCCTTCCTCCACCCTAGACATGGGAAGTAGGCAAACTCTACAATGGGGATACATTTTTGCCCATTACAAATTAGATTTATTCTTCTGGCTTTATATTCTCTCTTTATGTTCAGTGATCGCTATTCTAAAATAGTACAATTTGTATATGAATCTATCTCTATACAAGTGCAGCTTCATGATGATGCTTCTTCTTCTCACTTTTGGCTGTGATGAATCCAACATATAGTTCTGTCCTGGAGGAATCAATCTCTGGAAGCCTCGTGCGTCCGCCCCCTTCAGACATGCTCCTTACAAAGTCCACGAAGTTTCTCCAGTTTTCTGGTTCAAACAAATGCTTGTTCATCCTCAGGTATGTGAATGCACTCAATCCATTTCCAGAGTCCGACCTGCTTGTTGCCATTACCTGGGAATATGCTCCAGAATCGTATCTTTCGAGAGCATTTTCTCCAGCAAGTTCTATTTCAGCTGTTCTGGTTGCCGTCTTTACTTGCCTGACTAAACCTTCAGGTGAGCAGCTTGCGGCTTCAGGCTGTTGTTGATCTCTCATTTCCATACATGTAAAGTTGAGGACCACGCCATGTTTACCCATCATTCGCGCTATTGGCAGGTACCCATCTCGCTGCCTTGTATTGTAGTATCCTGCAGTCAGTTCGGCTGCGTGTGATCGTGTTTTGTAGTGCCAGTGAATTCCGGCTACTTTCCCAGACAGTTTAGCGCCACTATCTCTGAATACCCCTTTTGCTGCTGCTAGGATTCTATCCCCGTGCTCCACGAGCTTCCCAGAGTACCATTGCAAGAAGAAGTCTCCATATTCACTTTTCCATGTTCCGTCCCATTTGAAAAATCCGGTGTCTTCAGGGAATTGGCCGTACTGGCCGGCGTCGTGAGGCCCTCCTCGGCCCCAATCTTTCTTCCCAATCGCCTCTGCCGATGCTTCCAGGGAAGATCTCATGTACTGTTTCAAAGTGAATAGCTTTCATGAGAAAAGGGCACAATTTGGAAGAATTACTTAAGGGATATCTCTGTGAAATAGTGAACAGAATATGGATATTTTGTGTACCTTGTCGTAGCATTGAAATTCTCCAATTCCAGGAAATCTCCAGGTTCCATTACTTTCTGGATAAGCCGGGTATCTGAGCTCTCCACATGGACCCATTCCAACTTGAATTTCCTGCGATACAAAACAGAGAAATGAATTTCCTGCCGTATTTAATATATTATAATACTTTTTTCATTATTTCTAAAACAATTTTATTTTATAAAAACAATTGATAACGAACAGGTTCTTACCACTATGACGTCTCCCAGGTACTCCTCGAACCTTTCTCTGAAGCTTTCCATATAGTCTGAGTAGACCTGAATGGGCGTTCTTCCTCTCAGAAGTGGTATAGAATCACAACCCAGGGATATGTATTCTGGGTTCCTCCTCCCTGATCTATCCGTGTACACAAGATCTGGGTTCTTGCTTATTTCTTCTAGCACCCATGGAGGCAAGGGAATGCTACAAATTTGACAGCAATAATTCAGTAAAGATGCTCAGAACGAAGGAGTTTGACCATCCGGAGAGAAAATACAACATAGAGCCCTGTTTTTTAAGTTTAAGTTTTGGTTTTGGTCTCAACAGTAAATTTAATATATTATAATTAATTTTTATCAACTTTTTACTATTCAACTATATTTTTTTACATTTTTAATTACAAAACTATTTTTTAACCCTTTCATAAAGAACAAACCTGAAAATTAAAGCATAACTCGACCGCCAAAACTAACAGGTATTGAGCCAAACTTATTAATTACTCTATATGTTGCGATACTTAACATCTACCCACCCACAACGGTAAAAAATTACAGGAAGATTGACAGGGTTTAAAACATCAAGAAATGAAAGCTGAGGTAATTACCTGCAAGAATCTCCAACATTTCCTCCACATTGGTGGAAAGACATAACAGCCTGAAGCTTTAAGCCATGCCTCTGAACCATCTTCACCAGCTCAACATAGCCTTCCCAGTTATACTTCATAGGTCCATCTTTCTCCACCAATCCCCACCAAGCATCAACCATTACCCCTTCAACTCCCGCGCTTTTCAGAGCCATCAAACTCGCGTTCATTGCCCTCGGCTTGTTCAAGTTCCCCCCTAACGACACCGTATCGAGCGGCAGCATCACGAAAACCGGCACCCTCGAGCCGTTTGAGCTGTGTGGAGCTGATAAAGCATGGAGTTTCTCTCTTTGGCCGGTTTTTATCGGGTCCCGCCAGACCTGAGTTTCTTGCATTGAACTCCTTGTTACCCGGAGCCGGCACGACGGTGTCTTAACGTGGGCGAAACAAACCATGCCGGAGAAATCATCGGGAGTTCTCAGACTACTGCTGTCTTTTAAGTTTATAAAAGAAGTAGAACAACGAAGCGTGAGAGCCATTGTTTTGTTGTTGTGGAAATGGGATGGAAAAGAGAAGTGGGAATTGTTGAAAGCTGCAAATGCAAAGCATTACCATTTTATAAAGAGAGAAGCTGGTGGTGGGACCTATTCTTGTGAAAAGGTTGCAAAAGACCAAATTATGTTGGCTGACCTTTTAGATGTCTTTGGTTTGAAATTTAAAGTTACGCGTTTTTTGACCTTGATGTTAACTGCCATGGATTGAAACTTAGCGGTAAAAAAGAGAGCAAATGCTTTTTTTTTTTTTTTTTTTTTTTTTAAATTTTTAGAAATAAGTAGATTATATTCATAATAAATATGATGGAGCAAATAATCTTATACAAAATAGCCAATATAGACAGTTGATTTCTTTCAACTTTCAAAGTTGTCGGAAAAATAAGAATCCGTGACTCGATATAACCATAGTATTATACATTGCTAGTAAAGTATAAATAACTACTAGTACTCAAAGAAAATGTTACAACTGAAACTGAAGTTAAAACTGAATAATATTGTCCCTAAAAACTTCATCTTTGTCGCAACATCACACCTTGGGTACCAGATTTATCTTTCTTTTTTCAAAATGGAGGTAACTCCAAACTCACCGGGCATGAACAACACTTCACACTCCCGTCGGATATTTCGCAGGCTATGTAAGTTGTCCCTCGACCGGTGTGAGTCTACTCTCCACTGTTTTTTCCTTTTCTTCTTTTTTTTGTTTTTGTTTTTTCTCCTTCCGCTTCTTCTCGAGAAGATCTGGTAGCAAAGACAAAATACATTTTCATTATTTGCTTTTTCTACAACTTTCTTCAATAAAAATCCTAGATATGTAAATATTTACTGCTAAATATACCCAAACAACTCCAAAAGAAGAGACTATACATAAACACAGAAGGGAGGACAAGATCACTCCATGAAGATGGAGACCGACACCTCAATAAAGAGGAAAGCTAAAAACTGAAAAAGAAGAGAAATCTCCCTCCTCCTCCATTAGTGGGGCAAATAATGTTTTCTTTGTGTGTTTTTAGGGTAGAATTTTCTATCAATCACAGCTTGGTTAGGTGTAAACTAACTAACATCTTCTGGCACTGTGATAAGAGGTTGTTGTTTTGTGACAGGTTCAAGTTGCAAAAACAACATTTTATAGACATATTAGGTTTAAGTCGTGACAACAAACACTTCTAAAAATGTAAGGTAATATTACAATTCAGAATTCAGAGTGGTAAAAAGTCATTGTATGTAACAGGTTCAAACTACAAAAACATCATCTTGTAGAAGTGTAAGGTTCAAGCCGTGGGGATAGACTCTTACAGAAGTACAAGGTAAGATTGCAACACAGGTTTTATAGTAGTTAATTTATGCTATCATGTAATAGGTTCAAGCTACGAAAACATCTTATTGTAAAAATGTAATGTTCAAGCTGTGGCGACGAACTCTTGTTCTCTTATACAAATACAAGGTAAGTAAGATAATGCAACATGGGTTTCAGAATGGATCCTCATATTCTTTCTTTCCCCAGTCTCCTTCGTTCAATGCCATTAATTAGTGTTGCATATGTTTGAAAAGTGAAAGTAAAATAGATAAAAAGAAATAAGTAATAGTTCCTATATTGTTGTTGCGCTTATCAATAAAATATTGATAACTTTCGAGGATGCAGCTGAGAATATCTTGGAGCTGATATTTTGAATGTGTCGTAATCAAAGGGGCCGGGGAATAACTTTTGTTGAATGCCACACAGAATGGATAAACATGACTCATGACTCATGACTCTAATAATACACGAACCATGTGGTCATTGCATCACCTTAGACTTTGCTTCTACCCTTTGTTTTCATCTCTATGTATTATCCGGGAGCCTTTTTTTTGCATGAATTAATTGCCCGCTCTCATGTAAAATTTTGTAACTCACCACATATATATATATATATATATACGTATTATAATTAAAATTATTTATATTACACGAGATTTCTGATTTTTGGGAATGAAATTTTATACTGAGTGGACTTTCGCATGCTCCTTTTATACCTGTGAGGTGGTGCATTGCACCCCTACTGAAAGGTTTTCTTACTCATAGGGCAAGAGATGTGTACTATTTGAGCTAAGCGCCGTGGTACACCATTTTCTTGTGGAAAATGTAATGTCATGCTTTTTTCAAACTTCTAGGTAATATTGTGAATGCTGAACCAGAGAGTGAACTGACAGAGAGAGAAAGTTGAGTACACAACAACCCGGTTAGATCAAATGATGTTATAATCATTTTAATCATAAAATATTGAAAAAAATTATAGTCCCTAAAGGAATAACCATTATGTCATTGGATTTACCCTAAACCATTGCTAACAACTAATAACATTATATACACAATTATATATGCTATTATTTAACAGAAAATGAAGGGACTTATGTAATCTTACCTTAAATTATTAACAATGCATGAAAATGTTACGTTCACTCACTTACGGGTATATTATGGATTCAGATGTTCAACTATTGTTTCCGGTCCAACCTCAATTCAGACCATCTATATCACATGCTTGAAGTTTGATATAAGTCAGTTTAAACTGGATTTGACAACACTATTTCACACTAATCTTAAATTGTTATATCCATGGAATTTGGATTGAGGTAATCATTGAGCCAAGAATATTTGGTACGAATATGATAGAAATGTTCAATAAATTGGAATTGAAATGATGATGATGAATATTCAAGACCATTAATTTAATATGTTGTTGGAACCAAAAACTTAGAATATACATTATTACATGGCTTATGATGACTTAAAAGAATTTCCATAGTTATCAACATATGTGTACCAAGGGGCTGGAATTTGCCCTTGGTTTGGCAGCCAAAATATGGTCACATTCAAGCAGCGGTCGCTAACCCCACAAAACTAGAAATTTTTGCTACTTGCTTCGTTTCTTGTTTGGCTTATTATATACATACATATACCAAAGAATTTGGTTTATAAAACTTAAACGTGTGGATGGAAAAAAACGTTGGATTTCTTGAAAATTTCTCTGCTTTAAGTTAAAGTCGGTATAGGATAAGGAGGGAGCAAAGTGTATGTGGTTGTGAGTCACTAAAGTACTTTGACACATTTTTGTTTTAATTTCTTGGACCTAATGATTTCACAGAGAGATCAACCAACCCCTCCACCAAATATGCCATATGTAGCATGATTTTGAATTTTGAATTTTTAACTTTGTATTGTATTACGTTTGATGTTAGTATTAGAAATCGAACTCTTTTAGTGAGAATGATGAAGTATATGACCATGTTTGGAATGTGTTTTGAAAGGTGTTTTTGAAAAATATTTTGAAAGATGTTTTGAGATATTGTTTGAATATATTTTGGAATGTGTTTCAAGATATTATATGGCATTGCAAATTTACCTCCAGCTTCCAATACTAGTGAATAGTATCGCATAATTACTGTTCAAAATTTTTTTAATTTTTTTAAATTTAAATTTATATTTATCTTTTTAATTTTTTTAAATTATCAATGATACTTTTAAATTACTAATACATTGCTGATTATACGAACTTGATATTTTTTCTTTATAGGTTAATTATTTATTTCTAAACTTGAAATAATTTATTTCGATACTCGTGAATAGTACCACATAAATACTGTTCACAAATTTTATTTTTTAAAAATTTTTTTAGAAAACAATATTTTAAAATTTTAAAATTTCTTTTAATTTTTTTTAGTTTATAATTTTTTTTGCAAAAAAAATATCAACGATACTTTTAGATTACTAAAATCATTGGTGATAATACGACCTTGATAGTTTTTTCTTCTAGGTTAATTATTTATTTCTAAACCTTAATTAATTAATTCCTATGCTCGTGAATAGTACCACATAGGAATTAATTAATTAAGGTTTAGAAATAAATAATTAACCTAGAAGAAAAAACTATCTCGTGAATAGTACCACATAGATACTGTTCTCGAATTTTTTTAGCATTTTTTTTTTCTAAACACATGAAAGATCATTTTTTTAGCATCGAGTGACGCGCGGGCCGTTCACCAATCTGGATAATAATGGTAGAAGAGCAAAAGGAATATTAGAAAAACGAGGGATTATTCAGTGCATTTACTGTATCACGTAAGATAGTTTAATCAGATATAATTTAATTTTGGGAGTGTTAGCAAGAGAAGAGAAGATGCCTTCAATAATTTTGGGTAAAAGTGAAAGATGTGTTGGGTTGTTTTTCTACAGCGTATCGCCAAACAAATTTGAAATGTGGATTCCAAGATGAAATGAGTAGAGAAGCTCTTCCAAACAAATTTTGTACATTGAACCCACCCAACGCAGCCCAAAAACATGTTTCAGGATGTCTTCCAAATTACGTATGGAATGTGCACTATTATTGATCACATCAAAGCAACTATTTATAATATGATTTGAATTTTGGATTGTATGGCTGCTCAACTTGATCATACTATATATAATTACACCGTTTTACTTGAAGAATTTATTTTTAAAATTTATTTTTATTTTAATAGGAGAGTCTACTTTTATAATTTTTAATCTTCATATCCTTACAAAAATATAACAATGCGTCGTTCATAATTATGATGGTAAAGTAGTTATTTTAAGTATTGTCTAATGAAATTCATAATAAATTTTACATTTTGAAATGGAACTCTTGTAATGAAATTGATGAAATATATATCTTTCCGTCTTCCTATGTACTCTTTCTCCGCTCCACTAAAACAATGCCGAAACAATAATAAAATATGATTTTTTTAGTAGAACGATAAGTATGAGGGACAGAATGTGTGCATTATTTCGGTCGACCTTTAGGTTTGATTAGTCTTGATAGTTAGATGGTAGGAAATACGCGAAGCAACAAAACTGGCGGAAATCAAGAAAGAAAAATTCGACCAATTCAAAGGAAAGAGATAGCTAGCGATCTATTTATGTGTCCCACACGCTTAGTTTCAGCCAATTTGGCAGAAAAAAAAAATGATCGGTTTATAACTCTCACTGAAAACATGTTGTGCTACTTTAGAGGATTTTATTTGGTACAAATTTATATATTTCAGTTGTCCAACTCCAACTAGCTAGAAAATAATGGTAGAAGAGCTAAAGGACTATTAGGAAAACGAGAGATTATTCAGTGCATTTGCTGTATCACGTAAGATGATGCAGTCAGATATATTCAGTGGATGATATGTTATTTTAGCGAAAAAATGATGTACATGTACAGGATCCAAAAATAAATATAAATTATTAATTTATCATTGATATTTTATATACACTATTTTTAAGAATACAATGAATTATCTAATAATTTGATTAGTAGTGTTGAAATAGGAGTCAAATCACAAGTTGATTTGATTAAATTGTTTATAAAGTCTCATTTCTGACCACTTTTAATACGAAAATTTGATATAAACTTAACATGTTGTATATACCATCAATTTGAACATAAATTTATTATAAAATGTGTAAAATTTATGAGTATTTGATTAACTATCCACCAAAAAATTTATATTCCCTCTGTTTCATTAGAAGAGTATACTTTGACCAATGTATAATTTATTATGAATGCTAAGGTAAAACATCTAAAATAGTTAATTTCGCACCCTTTATTCTATTTACATTCTTACTTATTAACTATAAACTAATTGTATGTTACACATGATTATATTAATAAGGGTAAGATGAGTAAAAAATTTGAAAGTGAACTC
Source organism: Leptodermis oblonga (assembly GCA_016801395.1). Lineage (NCBI taxonomy): Eukaryota > Viridiplantae > Streptophyta > Magnoliopsida > Gentianales > Rubiaceae > Leptodermis > Leptodermis oblonga. The sequence continues at coordinate 4,443,711 of CM028757.1, forward strand.
TTCTATTGGAATAAAAAATATTTTTCAAAATGAACTCTTCTAATGGATCAGAGGGAATAATCATTAAGGGCAAAGTTAAAATTGACAATAAAATTTCAATACTTCTTTATATGCTTAAATTTCATAATCCTTGTTAATATCCTTGAAAAGTGGTATTTATTTTAGAGAAAAAAAAGGAATAAATGTTACATAGCAGTACCTATTTTAAGGCGAAAACAATAAATGTTGGGTATAAAGTTTATGCTTATATATTGGCAAAACAGGAGTTGTTCCTGCTAAAACGTCTTTAAAGCTATTTTATTTTATTTTATTCTTTTACATTGTCATAAAGAGTTAATATTATACATATACATAGTAATTTCACAAATTTTAGTATCTTTTTTAAAAAGATTTATCCCAAATATTTTGGTACTCCTAACTTTAGTAACCAACTCCATCACTGGTTTAAGTTGATTCCTTCATCTTCATTATTTGTCCTTTTTTTTTAAATGTAGTTTAAATTTGGATAGCCAGAGTTTTACTTCAAATTAAAGGTACATAATAGTAATAGGTATAACTAAAAGAACAAAAATAGCCGTCTCACGAAACTATTCATTCAGTGATTGATCCCATGAAAGGAGGATGATAATTTTTTAAAAAATATATGCAAATTAAATTTAGTAAACAAATGTAAAACCAAGAAATTTAATATGTACAATAACTGCGGCCATTGGAAAGCTGCCTGCAATCAATCGCAAAAGTTGAAAACCCATTTCTTTATTAATTAATTATTAAATATTAATTTCATTTTCGAGCAACACTTTTTTGATCATTCAATGAGTCGTTGCATTTATGGCCAAATTGGACTTCCGTCCATATCTACGTAGTAATAAATTACAACTTAGTCCCTGATATCTTAGTAAATTACATTGCTGGCCTCTTTACACTGTCAAAGTTTATGTTTGGCTAGCTATAGGAATCAAAATTTGACTTTAGAGTGCGCCTGGTGCACGAAAATAGTAATGGTAATGGAGCATCTCACATTCGAAAAAGGAACTGAGAAGAGATGTAATTATTTTAATGATCATACTCTTATACCAACCAAACATATAAATTTTGATTCAAGAAATCGCTTACTCATTTTTTCATTCCCATTCTTTTGCGCCAAACACACCCTTATTGTAAAGTAATGATAACATTATGCTTATACCAAAATGTAAGTTATTGAAATTTTAGAGATTGAATATTGTAATTTAGCCTGAACTTTACAGAGGGGAATACAATTTATCCTCGTTTTTACTAGTGTTGTAACCATAAGCGGTTTTAGAGGGGTTCAGAGGGGTTTCAAGACCCCTCAAATCTTCACTTTACCCCTTATATATATATATATATATAAAATTCAATGAATCTGGCCCTTATATATATTGTTTTAGCTACGCCGCCACTGATAGTAATGTCGGCGAAATCTCTTATTTTGGAGTGAATATCTAGGCAGGCATATTCGAGAGAAAACACCAAAGGCGCCCAGCTGCAGGGGACGGTGATAGCTTGGCCCTACGCAGACAACGATAACGTACTTCTCATGGGTTTTTATTTATTTGTGGAGGACATCAAAATTTAAAACCTTATCCATTTCTTTGTTTTTTAATTTTTGTTTTTAATTTTCTTTCTATTTTGCGTGCATTTGCATTGATATTTCAGTGAAACATGGAAAAAAAGAAAGCCACAAAATCTCGAATTAATTTCAGAGATTAATTACGTGTTTTCACTTCCACCTAGCTTCTTTTGTTTTTCTAATTTCTTTTTTTTTCCCCATGTATAGTGTTTTCAAATTTTAAACAAAATCTCAAAAAAGTATATTCATACTACCTCCGTCGACCTAAATGACGTGTTGTTTTAAGGCTTTTTAGACAAATTAACCTTGTGTTTGTGTGAAATTACAAGTATAATCTAATGTTGTCTAATTTGACTGTCAATTCTCACATAATGGGTTAAAATCAACACTTGAGAAAGTTGAGTGAGCAAACATGCAAAAAAAATAGATTAGTGGCCAAAATTGAACATTACGAATAGTTGAGTGGGCAAACACGCACAAAAAAAATATCAGTGGCCAAAACTGAACGTTGCAAATAGGCAAACACGCACAAAAAAAAATATCAATGTCCAAAACTGAACATTGCAAATAGTTGAGTGACCATTGACGTAATTTGTCCTAACTACAAACAATAGTAATGGTTGCATTGAAGATTTAATATGGAACAGAATCAATGAGAGTAATTTTAGAACAATACTATGTACGAATTCTTCTTGCAATGTTAAAATTAGGGGTGGCAAAAAAACCCATTAACCCAAAAATTGTCCAAACTTATTGGATTTTAACCCAATAAGACCCACCTAAAAAAATAATGGGCTGGGTGGGTTTGGGCTAGGCGGGTTTATGGTAGCCCATTGGATATCCTAAAATCAGCCCATCATGGGTACCAAAAATACCCATCCAAAACTACCCTTAAAAGTATAAACAAAAACCCAACAACTCACATATTTTAATGGACTCATTTTATTTTTTTTTCCTTCAAACTTATTTTTTTCTTTTTCTTTATTTTTCGTGTCCTACAATTACTTTGTGTTTTTTTCATTTATTCTTTTATAATATTTTTAAATTGTCCACTTATAAATACTAATTCAAAATTCGTTCGGGTTCCAAGTGGAGTTTATGCTCGGGTTTCGGGATGGGTTTGGGTTTAGGCCGGGCTAGGCCGATTCAGTTCGGGCCCATGGTTTTGGCCCAGTTCTGGGCTAGTTTCGGGCCCAAGGTTCAGGCCCAATTCTAGGCCAGTTTTTGGCGGGGTCCTGTTTTGGGCCTTGGGTCGGGGTCGGGGCATTCACGGGTTTATATAAATATAAGAAAATTAAAAATTGTGTTTGGACACAAAAAATTACATACGATTAAATATAAAAGTATACAATATATAATATTTCAAATTTTAGAATATATTCAAAAAATTAAAATTCGCTTAAAAAAAAGGAATTAAAATGGAATTAAAAAACTTTGAAAATTTTTTATTAATAAACCATTAAATAAGCCTTATATTTTTGTATAATGGGTACTCATGGATACCCGGAGCTACCCATTACCCATTTGAACTAAGACCATCAATTGAATGAGTAATGGGTACCCATTAACTTAATACATATTTAATACCCGCCCGTTTAACACCCCTAGTTAAAATGATACTTATTTTGAAATAAACTTTAGATGTTAAAACAACATTATTTTGAGACAGAAATAATATGGGAGTTTTAGCGATTCACTTAACACAGTGCTTTCATCAATCCACCCACTCCCAATGCTCTTCCCTAAATAGTTGTCACCAATTATGAAATGATGTTACAAATTGGTGGGAAAGCATGTGATTTCCGGTAAAAGAGGTAGTAGATTAAAGGAACAACAAATATGCATTAAGGGCCCTGTTTAGGGCGATTTTCAATTCCAAGATAGAGAAAATTGGAGCGAAAAATTTTATAAGATAAGATGTTTTAAACAGCGTCAGTCTCATTTTAAATTTGATTACAGTTACGATTATAAAAGCTGTTTAATTTTAGATTTAAAACCGTCGATCCAATTCCGGTTCAATTGGAACCGCCATCACTCTAAAGATGCGTTTGATACGCGAGAATGTGAACGAGGATGAAGCATCTCATGAATGTAAGGAACCTTCAATAGAGAAATTTTATATGACATTTTACCTGATATAATATGTTAAATAATCATATTCTTACTAAATCTTACATGAACCAAAAATATAAATTTCAATTTCAAAAATCACTTTTTGATTCTCATATTCACATTTCTACGCGTTAAATGCACCATAAATAAATGTAAGCGATCATATGGCAAAGTTTTCTCCTTTCTATGTAACCAAAGTATTACGGTTTACAACACAAAACACACAAAAGAAAGTAAACTTTCCGATGATTTTTAAAAATTTTCTACTTTTTTTTTAGCAGTTGGAAAATTCTCAATCACTCGCTATGTTTTGGACTCAAGTGCTGAATTGACGGAAACTGTTAATGAAAACAGTAAACTGGTCTCCAAACTTACGACAGATGAGACTGGTTCTCTGCTCTTGCGGTGATGGATGTGCTGATATTTTGAACAATAACGAATCTTTATGTGATAAGATAAAAATTATTGTTACAAGTTTGCACTGACTTAAACAATATACAAAACAAATGTGAAAAGTACAAGAAAAGACTTGAGATTTAGATTGATTTCGTATCTGTAAATCTGTCCAAAGGAGTCTAGTTATAGACCTCCAAAGGGCGCCATTTACCAGCCACAAGTCTTAGAAAAATGTGGGGGAAAACAGGACTCAATTCGGATGTGAATTGATCTCAGAATCTCATTTTTCGTGAATATGTGCAACAGTTCATGAATGAAAGAAACTCACTGGAGCCTGTGTGACAGCCCGTGCGATTTGCACGAGCTGTCGCTCACAGCCAATTCGTTGGCTTTGCTACTGGACGTCGTGCGACTCGCACAGGCTATCGTACGACTATTCCTCTGCAACTGCTTTTGGCATTTGCTTCAGCTCTGTTCTTGGGTTACTGTGCGAATATCCGTGCGACTCGCACGTCAATTCGCACCGCCCAACTTCTCCTTTTTTCTTAGCAAATTATTGGAAAATTTCCAACAATGGAGATGGAGGGGACACAAGTTTTGAAAAACTATAGTTATTGACTTAAGGCAAAGTCTTGTTCATTGTCCAAACTCACACCAAAGATCCACCGTATCCAGATACCTCATTTGAGAGGGTACATGGATACGTGAATATTGGGGATTTGTTTCCGTACAAACTTAGGACCCTGCAAATGCAAATTATGCAAATACTAAACAAATTTAACATGACAAAATTGGTCACCAAGAAAGAAAGTGAAGTCACAAAACGATGAACATCATCAACAAGAACAGAAAACATCCTTCTAAACTGCATTAATTCCAGCCTTTGAATACAACAAACAACACACATAGTACAGTACTACATCACTTCTGGTAAAAAAACACAAGCAGATTTTGGGCATGATACATGACAAATAGGTGAGGTACACTGCTTTCAAGAGTTTGCATGGCTTATTAACATCATCACTCTTTCACAAACAGGAATACTCTCACACAGTCACACACTCATAATCCTATCCAGTTTATGATTCTATTACCTCTTCTACTGTGAAAGCAGAACTGAGGTTGTTCCCCGATCTATGGCATTTTACAGTGACAGGGTATGATTGTCTTCTCCTCCCGCGAAGAAACAAAGAGTATAGAGGGCCATCTCAAACTCAGGACTCATTCCAACAAAAATGCTTGGCTCTGATTTCAGAACCCCATTCCATTCAAACTTGATTTTCAGAAGCCGAATCTCTGAATCGGGCTGCAATGGAATCGATTTAAGATTAGGAAATTAAACATGTCTTACTGAAAAATGAAAATTTGAGAAGGAAAACCAGATTGAAGAAAATGCAAACTGTTGCTTGGTACAGCCCTCCTAGTTTTACCAGAAAAAAAAATGTCAAAGGAGAAGGTCAGGCAAGGGTTTCTATGGTTAGATTCCTAACCTATCTCAAAATGTATCATTTTACATAATGAAGCAGAAATGAAAATTAGAATCACTTACAGTATCTGGACGTCTTCGAGGGAGAATATAATCTTGATAATCCACTCTCCCCTTTTCTTGCTCAAGATAAAACTGCAGAGCAAGAACAGGAAACATATTGTCATCCAACAAAACCCCAGCACATTCCCTAGCAGAGGAATCCCAACATTAAAAAATCAATTCATGTTATGCATAGTGTTTCGAAAATTTGACATTCAGAAACTCAATAATGGGAATGGGAATGGCACTTCAAAGAGTTGGGGCTGAACTGAAAAGAGTTCATTGCCATCGTCGCTTGCCAGGCTAAATGAGATTCACAACTTTTTTCTGAAAAAAAGGTTTTATGCACCCAAAATTAAAAGTGTATGCTCAGTCTCTGAGCTTCAGGCTAAATGAGTTTCATTTGTCAAAAACAGGAACTTGTAAGCCTGTCAATTAAACATGTTAATGCACCTGAAGCCAATTGTGAATTCCAGAAACTTCTTGCTCTCCCTTGACTACTCCAACAAAAACATGCTCAAAAGCGGAAGATGAGCCACATGTATCGAACCAGAGGCTAGTCATTTTCCTCTTAAATTCCTCATAACTCCGGGGCAAGATTTCCTTTGCTACTAGATACTTGTGGAGATACTTGATTGGGAAAGAAAGTTCTACAAATCTCTTCAATGAATGCTTCTTGCTCTTGCTTCTCTTGAAGTGTTATATATTCCTTATACCCTTCATGTGGATTGTAATTGTCAAGAAGTGAACAGAAACGAGCAATAGTAGGCCTCTTTAACACATCTTCAGCCAACCCGGAAAATAGGCTTCCTTTTGCTTGATCTCCTTTATCATGGACCTTCTTTCCTTCACCAAGATCAAAATCAATTTCATAGTCTTTTCCAGGTACTAAACGATCACGCTGCTGATGAGTCTGTAAGCTCTTCTTCTGAGGGCTCCGTGGCATATCCAAATTTGACCTCAACCTCATCAGCATAAGTTTGCTTTCCGCATTTGTAGTTGTTCCACTGATCCTTGGGTATCTGCAACAAAGAACAATTTAGACAACAGTCAAACAAGGAAAGAAAAACATGGTTTATCCAACTGAAACATCACATGCTAACGGAGAGACAGACCTTCGGCTGTCTCAAAGATCTACAAATCTCTCCGCCCTCCTGCACAAGTTTCATTGAAACTAATAAAACCTCTCTGCAGACAGCAGTAACTTTTGGAAATGAAACCCAAGAAAACTAAAAGCATCAAGAACCTCATGGTACCCATTGCTTTGGATATCCTTCTGCCCTTTATCAGAGCATCATATGTGTATCGTATTCCTGGAATCCCGAGCCATAAAAAGAAAGATGATACTGGGAATTGAACAGGTAAGATACAAGAACAGCAAAGCCACAATCATTTAGCAATAATGGTTTTATCTTCTCATACCATTCAACTTGAATATACTTTGTAGCTAACAAACTAAACCCGTATTCTGTAAACTAGAATATGAAAGGACCAAGCCAAAATCACATCCGCCAAAAACCTCCATGACATATACCAAAAGCATAATATTTGTAACAATGACAGAAAAAAGCAACCAACTGACCAGATGGGGCAATTTGTAATTGGGTAAAAGTTTGGGATAATGTTTCTGCAATGAAAGCATAAACTTATCAAGATTTAAAAGCCTACAAAGAGGGCAAGAAATGCGAAAGAAAATTTTGGCATTTTGGGATCTAGAGAACTGCAAAACATTTCCCATAGCAGAATCAGACAGCTATTGCCATTTCAAGTATCAAGAATGCATAGAAATCAAAACTTAGATCCTTCAAAGAATGTCGCAAACATAAACCACATAAATAAACAGGGTCAAATTCACCAAAACCTACAAAAGAAAAGATATGCCAACACTATGATTAAAACTCATACTACTCGTAATAAATAAAGATAAAAGCAACCAACTGACTTCGTAAGATGACCACCGATTCTGAAGCCGCCGTTTGCTTGCTTCCATGTCGTCCTTGTCTTGCTCTCCAGACGTCACCTGCGCAATTCGACACCATGATCACGTACGGCCACAAAAGCGCAACATTTCAGAATGGGAGTAAAATTTCGAAAAAAAAAAAAACTAACAAACAAAAGAAAAGGAGCGAAAAATTGCGATAATCAAAGACATAAAAGAAACCTGAGCCCAACTGGATCTTAACTTCGAGCTACTCTCATCTCCACCCAAAGCTACGTCGATCAATCCCTTTACTAGGCCTTCCATTGCATGCTCAAACTGCGATGGAGTTAAAGGATATGTATGCTTTTTGTGGCGGAAAATACAAATAATGGAGTCCAATGCATGATATTTATAGTGGGAGTGCGCGGGTAATGAATCTAATCAATCATAAACATCAAATTTTTTATGGATTTAAAGTTTCATGTACTACTTTAGTCTTTAATCATGTGTTGTTTTTATTTTTTTTGCCATTGTCACATTATTGAGTGAGGTCATTCAAAATAATATTTCATTCTGATATATAATGAATCTAAGGCATGTTATTTAAAAAATTTTAGGGTTAAAATAACAAAATTAACCTTTTTTTTAAAATTTTTTTTTATTTACACCTGTAATTTCTAAAACTAAGTCTCAGGCGTAAGTTTCTAAAACTTCCGCCACTAGCCGGCGAAAGTTTTCCTCCTTCTATTTATTATATATTTTTTTCCTTTTCTTTTCTCCTCCGTTCGTCTCATTCGTCTACATAGACCTCCAATTTCAGTTGAGAGTGTCAGAGACCGCCTTCTCTCATTTTATATAGTAGAATCGTCATCGTCGGAAAAATACTCCCAAGCGCATGCTTGGAATTGTGCAGAAGAAAGAAAGAAAAGGAAAACAAAAAACAAAACATCTGCGCCTAAGGTAGGCGAATCTCCTTATTTGCAGGGACATTAGTTTGTGTTGGAATTGTGCAGAAGAAAGAAAGAAAAGAGGGAAAAAAAAAGAAAAGGAAAACATTCGCTAATCTCTTATTTGCGGGACCATTTGTTTGTGAGATGTTTGAGTGTAGGGGTTAGTTATGTCTTTTCATTCTTAAAATTTTTAAGTGGTACCAACATTTAATAAAAATAGTACCTGCAAATAAAATTTTCCTTTTTCATAAGGATTGAAAATGAAAATAATTATTGAGAGAAATGGACAATTATTTTCACTTTATCAATTATTGAGAAATATGGACAACTATTTTCACTCTATCAATTATTGAAAAATATGGACAATTATTTTCATATTCGTAGGCTACTTTTTAAAATTTTTATATGTAAATTTACATTTTTGCCCTTTATAGTTTCTAACTTTATAAAAAAATTACTCAACTTTTTTAACTCTGGGAAAATCGCCTGGCCGGGGCGATTTTCTCAGGGAAAATCGCCTGTACTAAGGAAAATCGCCCCGGAAAATCGCCTAAAAAAAAGGCCATAGGACGGCCTTTTTTTCAGGTTTTCCCAATCATTCGCCGGAAAATCGTTTTTCCGGCAAATGACCACTAAATTTTTGAAAAATCGATTTTTCCTTTTTAGGAAAAATTGCCTGGCCTGGGCAATTTTATCTGGGAAAATCGCCCAGACCAAGGGATTTTCCCAGAAAAAATCGCCTTGCGTAGGCGATTTTCTCAGGGAAAATCCCCTGGCATGGGCGATTTTCCCAGATAAATTCGCCCAAGCCAGGCAATTTTCTCTGGGAAAATCGCCTATTCTTGTGAGTTAAAAAAGTTGGGTAAATTTTTTTTTTATAAAGTTAGAAACTATCAAGGGTATATTTGTCTTTTCACCACTTAAAATTTTAAAAAGTGTCCTGTGTTTAGTAAAATGGTACCTGCAAATAACATGCCCCATATATAATTCCAGATTTTATCCCATCCATTGAATTTGAGAGAAATGAAGATAAGGATCGATCGTTCTTCTCTAAAATTTTCCAGACTTAACATTACAGCATGTTCTTTTTGATTGTTTCGAAAACGGATTTGAAAATATGTTTTTGGAAAATAATTTTATAATGTAAAAAGTGTATTGGAAATGTAAAAAGATATAGCTCAATAACAAAAAGTTGTATTAGAAATGTAATATATTAAATTTAGTGGCATGTTATTTACATGACTCATTATATACTATATCTAGGACACTTTTTAAAATTTTAAGTAGCGAAAATACAAAAATATCTTCACTTTAATTAATTTTTTTTTTTTAAAACACCATTGTTGCGGGCGAGAAGAAAACCTTCTCTCCGGCAACCACGGCCCGAAAAAAAAAAAAAAAAAAAAGGTAAGACAGGACCTTCGCCGCAAGACAACGAAGGTCTTTTTTTTTATTTTTTTTATTTTTGGCCTGAAATTGCAGAACTTCGATTATGCAATTTCCTTTTTAAATTTTTTCTTTTTTTTTGCGTCTTCGGAATCGCCGGCCTTTGCTTGTGATGAATTTTGCGTCTTCGGATTCGTCTGCCTTGCCTTTGCCTTTAGTGAATCAAGAGGACGACGATGACGGAAAGAAGCAGTAGGAGGAAGGTGATGTTTAGTAATTTCCCATTGCATGATATGAAGGGCAATTAAGTAATTTCTTTAAAAGAAATTAAAAGTGTCTTATGATTAGTAATTTGAATCATTCGAATAACAATTTCCTAAATTTACTATTAAAATCAAAATCAAAACCAAAACCAAAACCAAAAGAACATGCCCACATGAAAGAGAATTTGTTAGGGGTGAAACCGAAGAGAATTTCCCATTGCTAAATGAATGCAGTGTTGAATTATCAGGTAAACGAGGCTTTGTGTTCAGGGAAGATTCATCATCCTTTAGCAATGTGAAAAAGGGCGCATAACTTTCACTAGGCTCGGGCGAAAGTTTTCAAAACAACCTTTTAAACCTTAAAAAACTAAAAATTTAGAACGAAAAATGAACACAAAATTTACTCACATTTTAAATGGTGAAATACTTGAAGGTGAAAGTTATATTAATGTGTTAAGAAAGACAAAAGATAATCAATTTTAAAAAGTTATGAGCATTTATAACTTTTCACCCCTTAAAATTTTAAAGCGGTAGAACTAATGATTTATAATACAAAGCATAGTTATAATATTTATCAAATTTGATAATATTACTTTTGAATTGAAAAATTATACTTGTTAAATCAAAACTAATATATAAAGTTTGAAAAGTATTACGGTTGAATAAAAAAGTAATACTTGTTAAGTTTCACTAGCCTGTTCTTTTCATTTTGGTTTTATTTTTGGTTTTAACAATCAATTTAATATATTATAATCAATTTTTATCATTTCGAATACAACTTTTTATGTATCTTTTTACATTTCCAATATACTTTTTACATTATAAAATTATTTTTCAAAAAGATATTTTCAAAACAAAGAAACGACCCTTAATCTATCTTTGAATTCTCTGCTAGATAGAAACATCATCAAGTCCCAAAGTACCTCTGAGATCATTGAAATGAAAATTGGATTATGATATAATGCAAAAGATTTCATTATTTTCAAGGCTAAGATAAAATAGACCTTGCATGCTACAGCAAACTTTGCACCAGAAAAGAAGAGAAAATAATGAACCAAAGAGGAACATCCACAGACCACATATATTATACATACAGACATTGAAAATAATGAACATCAACACATAATCCCTGAAACCTGTGAATACACATACTGCATCATGTATTGTAAACAGTACTAGTGTACTACTTGCATATAAAGAGTCGTATTTCGAGTTGTACTTTGTGATTCAAAAATAGTAAAACCGTGAGACTTTTCAATGGTATGGAAGGAGGGAGCATGATACATAGAAACTTTAGAGCAGGTTGGGGTTATGATCATTCTTTCACAGGTAAGAAGAATACTTGATGCCTCAGAAGTCAGAATCATAATCCTATGTATGTAGTTACTCTGATTTTAACACCCTGCTACTGGGAATGCAGAACCGAGTTTATTCCCGAAACGGTAGCATTTTACATTGACTGTGTATGGACCAAGCTCAACACGATTTTCTTCCCCTCCCACAAAGAAGCAAAGTGTATAGAGGGCCACCTCAAACTCAGGACTCACTCCAACAAGAGTGCTCGACACTGATTTCAGCACCCCGTTCCATTCAAACTGGATTGTCAGCAACTGTGTCTCTGAATCAGGCTGAAAATGCAATGGAATCACAGTAAGATTAGGAATAAATGAAGATTTCGAGAAGGAAAACCAGCGCGAAGAAAATGCAAAACAGTCTTTTGATGGTAAGATTTATAATCTCTTTCAAAATGTATCATTTAAACAATGCAGCACAAATGAAAATTAGAAGCACTTACAATCTCTCCACGCCTTCGAGGGAAAATATGGCCTTGATAATCCACGTTCCCCTTTGCTTCTTCAAGATAAAACTGCAGAGCAAGGAGAGGAAACATATAGTCATTCAACAAACCCCAATTGTGAACATTTGACATGTTATGCAGTGTTTTGAACATGTGGCATTTAGAAACTTTAATAATGGCACATCAAGGAAATGGGAGTGCACTGTAAAGAGTTCATAGTCATTGCCATTCGCGACGCTAACTGAGATTCTTGATTTTCAAATCTTTCTGAAAAAAGTATTATGACATGTTATGCACCTGAAGCCAATTGTGAAACCCGGAAACTTCTTGCTCTCCGCGTTGCTTGATTTCTCCAACAAAAACATGCTCAAAAGCAGAGGAGGAACCATATGTACCACCTCGGTTGTAAAGGTCGAACCAGAGGCTAGTCATTGTCCTCTTAAATTCTGCAAAGCTCTGGGACACAATTCCCTTTGCTGTTAGATAATTGTAGAGATATTTGATTGGTGCAGTTCTACTAATTTCCTCAATGAATGCAGCTTCCTCTTGCTTCTCTTGCTGTGTTACATTTTCCTTGTACCCTTCATGTGGATTGTAATTATCAAGAAGTGAACAGAAACGAGCAAAAGTAGGCCTCCTAAACACGTCTTCATTCAACCAAGAAAATAAGTTTCCTTCTGCTCGATCTACTTTATCATAGACTTTCTTTCCATCGCCAACATCAATTTCATAGTCTTTTCCAGGTACTAAACGATTCAAGTCAAGTTCCCAAAGCTTATTGCATGCTTTTGATAAGTCTGCAAGCTCGTCTCGTGAGGGTTCCATATCATTTCCAGGGCTGACCTCGTCAGCATAAGTTTGTTCTTCAGGAGCACATTTGTAGTTGTTCCACTGATTCTTGGGTACCTGCAACAAAGAACATTTTGACAACAGTCAAATGAGGAAAGCAAAGCATGGCTTATCCAACTGAAATTTCACATGGCAATGGAGAAAGACCTTGTGGTGTTTTGAAGGCTTTTTTTGGACAGTCTCCCAACCATCATCATTACTCCCTCCACTCTCCTGCACAAGTTACATTGAAACTAACTAAAACCTTCCGCAGACAAAAGTAACTTTTTGGAAATGAAACCGAAGAAATCTTGGAAGCAACAAGAACCTGATTGTAAGAACTGCTTTGCTTTTCGTTCTGCCAGTTATTGCCATCATCTCTATTGTATCCCTGGTATCCAGAGCCATAAAAGAATGGATCATATTGGCAATAGAATTTGTAGACTATCTTCTCATACCATTCAACTTGAATATACTTTGCAACTAACAAACTAATCCAAATTGGACCAGTATTATGTAAACTATAATATGAATCTTAAGCTACCATAAGAATCAAGAAGGCTTTCAACAAAGGAAGTACCATATTCACAGCAAACAAACCAAAGGAGATTCACCCCCTATGTTTTAGTTTCTTCTTGGAAGACTCCAAAACTTATATGCATAAGCAGATCCAGATATACAAGCCTACAAAGAGGGCAAGAAAACTCCAAGAGCAAATTTAGGCATCTAGTTTCATCTCGAGTATCAAGAATGAGCAAAAATTAAAACTCGAGACTCATAGATCCGAAAAAAAATGCAGCAAACAGGAGGAGTAATAATAACGGAAACCACAAAAACAGGATCAAAGGACCAATTCAAAATCACATTCACCAAAAACCGACCAAGCATAACACTTGTCAAAATTAAAGAGAAAAAAATAAAGCAACCAACTGATCTCCATGCTGTCTTCTTACAGGCTGCGATCCGCTTGATTCCCACTCCTCGTTCCTCCGATTATTCTCCTCCTCCTATAATCCGGGAAACGTAGAAAAAACGACAAACCCAAATTTCATTTATGCATCACTTCCCCTAGAAAAAAGTGTTGTAGAAAAAAGCATTTACCCTTCTATCGTTGCCATGATCCTTGCTAGACCCATCGTTGTCCTGCTCTCCAGACACCACCTGCGCAATTCAGAATAGCAAAATCAGAATTGGGAAAACACAACGAAAGGCGCAAAAACTTGCGATCAAAGGTGAAAAAGAAAGAAACCTGAGCCCAACTGGATCTCGGCTGCTGTTCATCATTTCCATCACCATCCAAAGCATCCAAGGCTGCATTCACCAATCCCTTTATCAGGCCTTCCATTGTAGACTCTTTGGGCTGTGATCGAGTTTTGTGGCTAAGATTTTGGATATTGTTTGATTGATTTAGTCGCTATCGAATCCAAAGATTTGACTCTTTTGGTGGGATTTATATAGTCTTGAACGCAGTTGGAGTTGAAGACGCGGGGAACGGATCTTAATCGATCATAATTCATAAGATAATATAATATTAATATATATTTTTATCACCTTTTTTATTCGTTACGTCTGCCGACAGTATTCTTCACTCTTTCAAGTGAGTTTTTTTTTTTTTTTTTAATTTAATACTTTTTTTCTTTCCCCCCTTATTTCAAAGAACATAACCCAAAAGCTTCTGTACACCTCGTTGGTGTGTCAAGAGCGATTATTGAACGATGCATCCGCTGCATCACATAGATACATTCAGGGAAGAGAGTGTTCTTTCGAAGGAAACAAATGTGTACATGTAGACCCTTTAATGAATAAAAACAAAATTGTTGATCTAAAAATATATTTACTACACTATTTTCATAAATGCAAAGGATGCATTCAATAATTTTTCGCGTGTCAAACAAATTTTTGATTTTGTTCCATTATTTTAAGACAATGCAGAATGATATATATTAGCAAATACTCCCACGTTCCCACTCGAAAAGTTCACTTTGTATTACTAAAAACAATAACACAAAGTGAATCTTTTTAACGGGACGGAGGGAGTATATAGTGATGAAACGGCAATAAAATTAGGGATGATAATGGGATTAAAATTTGAGTAATGATACTCTTAATTACTTATAATCTCATCTGACGTGTCCCAATTCAGACTCTTCCATGTACACGTATCAATGTGCAATCTCAAAGTTGCCATGGAAGCAATGAAATATCTTCACAAAATATCCATTTATAAAGATGTCGTTAATCAATTGCAATTAACTAGTGAAGTTGAAAGAAACCTGCAAAGTATGAATATACAAACCTTGATTATCAAATTCACAAAACTCTTGCGTTTTCATGGGGCCATCCTTCTTTCTCTATTTATTACATCAATCAAATTTGAAGAAATTTCACTTGATTCAGATAAATCAAGTTCTCACCACTGATAAGGGAGAAGCCGTTGTTGATTAAAAATAAAAAATCCAGATTTGTTCCAAACTTGTACAAAATCTAGAGGTGTGTGTGCTTTTCCTTTTTTACATGAAGAGGGCGACATGAACACAACTGAAATTATATTTTAGTACAAATTTTTTATTTTAATATTTGACCTCTACAAAAAGAAATTTTTGTTATTGATCCCTTTATTTAATCAACTCAAGTTCCACCACTAATTAAAACGATACTTTTGTTATGGAAGTAACACTATATATGTTGAACAAGTGTTTTTAAAATCCGTAGTTATATCGAGCATAAGAGTAATATTGTAGAAAATGACATAGGTGTCTTTGTAAAAAAAATGTTATACTTTTTTATCGTGAAAATAATACAATTCGTAAATTATGATGATTGTATCATTTCAATTTGAAACTAATACTCGTATTTGGCGATGTAAGTTTTCTTTCTAGACGTGATTCTAGATATTAGCCACTTCCCTCGCTATTTATGAAGGAGAAAAAAGAGAGATAAAAAGTATATGTTTTACTTGTGCAGATAAGACTTGTCGAATACCGACTAAAATAAAGTGATGCTGCCAACATAGTTGTTCAACTTGCGATCCGAATTGTAGTATCTCACGAATGTACATTCCGGATCCATAAAATCAATTCCAACTCGATTGGGATCATCTATGTGGCTAGACTCGAATTAGAATTGCAGGATCGTAAGCGAAAAGCGACAGCTATTTTAACTAATAGTTGCATAATTTTACCAATTCTAACTATTTTAATAAATTTTGTTAAAATATGTGACATATGTACATAGCAACAAAGTTTGCAAAATCCCGACCCAGATCGTAAGATCTTATAATTTTACGATTTTAAAATATCAAATCGATCCTAATTTCGATTTTATGCAATCCTAAATTTTTTTTTACTAAAATAACTCAAGTAAAAGTAATTTTTATAATTTATTTGTAATTTTACACGTGCATATGTATAAAATCTTGCGATCCTATGATCTGATCCTATTGATTCACATTCTACACCCAAATTGTCGAATTCTACACCCAAATTGATCCAACCTAATATATCAATTTCACTTCAGTTTTTCTTCTACTCTAAAACTTCTGAGCTCCTCACTCCCTACTATAGTACATTTTTTTTTCTTCCGGGGTGCATCACTTTGTGAATTACTATTAAGCTATTATTTTCTCAACCATATTCCAACTTTTTGTCTGCAAATCTTAAAAGAAATTTATCTTAATTTATCTTCCTTTTATAGAGTCCATTATTTTTTTTCTTTCTAACACTTGTGTTCCTATAAAATTTATAATTTCTCACAACTAATTAATAATATAGTTAAAATATTAAAAATAACCATGATAATTCTACTTATAATTGTTCCATATTCCAAATGCACATTTTACCTTTAAAATTGTTAACCAAAATAATTATTAATCGGAAATGTTATTTACAGGCCAAATTTTACTAAACATAGGCCAGTTTTTTAAATGTTAGGGTGTGAAAAGACCACAATACCCTCCACCTTATAAAGTAAAAACCAAAGAAATTATCCCTTGGCCCATCTCCTTCCTTCGGCTTCGGGCGTGTCTCCACCTTCAGATTCTCGGCTTCTCCATTTCCGGCGTCTTCAAGTTTCTCGGCTGCTCCATTTCCGGCGACATCCCAGCGTTGGGAAGCTCCATTTCCGGCCCTCCTTCCCTCTCTGTGCCGTGTCATTCCAGTTTTTAGGTGGGTGGAGTTTTTTTCCATTTTTTAAATTTTGTTGCAAATGTTGGAATTGAAGTGAATTGGTTGTTGTTTTGTTCATGGGCAAGGTTTTGAATGCATGTTTGCTGCGTTTTTCGGCCCTTTCGTGCATAATTAGAAGGAATTATTGTGCAATGTTCATGTATGTTGCATGTGTAATTGGTTCCATTTTTTGATAGATGTGAATGGAAATTTTGGCTTGAAAATTGAAAGATTGCATTGTTTTGCTTGCTTGCGTTTTTCTCGGCCCTGTCGTGCATAATTAGACGGAATTATTGTGCAATGTGAGTATGTTGGATAGATTTGAATGGAAATTTTGAAGAAATTGCAGTGAATGGACGTGAATGCATTGTCCAGGAAACACGCCCCCCGGTGGCGTCTGATCCCCAAAAACACGCCTCATTTAGGCGTGTCTTCTTGGAACAAACGCCTACAGGGCGCGTTTGTTGCAGGAAAACACGCCTAAAGGAGGCGTGTTTTCCAGAAATATCTGCCTCGTGGAGGCGTGTTTCCTGAAAACAAACGCCTACACGAGTCGTGTTTTCTAGAAACAAACGCGCCCTGTAGGCGTTTGTTTTCAGGAAACACGCCTCCACGGGGCGTGTTTTTGGGGGCCAGACGCCTCGTTCAGGCGTTTGTTCCCGGAACAAACGCCTCTACCCGGCGTTTGTTTCAGCTCTGTTTCAAATTGAAATTTTTTTACATATAAAATGTGGTTTGTTTATGATATTTTTTTACTGCAGATGGGGGACAGATTTACAGGTAATATATTCCGTCGGAAGGGAAAAAGATCCAAGTCCGGTAAGAGTAGTAATCCGGAACCATCCCTGGAGAGTGTTAATCCAGATAATCAAGAGGCGGAAAATGCCCCGCGTATTCATCCGACGGCATCTGAGCGTTCGAGGAAGGTGGAAGCACGATCGCATGCATCTTCTGCGACAGTGAATGTCATTGCTCCTATAACTGAAAACGCATTTCAACATTCAGTGTCTGGACATGAGTACATTGGGGCGTCCTTCACAGAACAACCTTTCGCCCCACCATTTTCAGATGTTGAGATGTCCCACGATGATGGTGACGGCGAGAGGGCTTATGGAGGAAGTGATGCTGAAGGGGCTAATACAAGCAGCGAACCAAGTAGGAGAGCTGGGAAAGGCCACATGGGCAGTGAGGCTGGGGCAGCGATTGTAGGGTGGAAGGACTATAAGGTGCTGGACCATCTGCTAGAAGGTGGTCCTGTAATCCCTGAGTTGCTCTTGAGTTTCAAAGGCCACACTGCCTACTACGTCTGGCATGGAGAGGTAATTCTATTACTTCTAATTATATATGCGTCGTTACTTGTGATCCATAATGGAATAATAAAGATAGGTTGCACGGTTTATGTATTAGTTTTTTTTTACATCTTAAATGCGTTAGGAATTGAATCCTCTAGTTTTAATTCGTTGTTTACATTGTGTAGGAACGGGGGATACTGAAATGTCATAACGGGGCCGATCGATTGAAAAATTGGCCGGCCGATGTAGAGATGATGAAGCATGTTGAGGGCTCCGGATTGGGACATTTAGTCCAATGCATGCATGATGAGTTAGACGCCGCGTTGTTATGTGCGTTTGTGGAGAGGTGGCATCCGGAGACCAACTCCTTCCACTTGCCGTTCGGTGAGATGACAATCACATTGCATGATGTTGCATACATATTGCGCATTCCGCTGGGCGGTAGGCCGATTTATGACAAAACAAAGACTTCACAAATAGCGACGGATGTTGCAGCTGTGTTGGGGAATGATGAATTCAAAATGGATAGGCCTGGATTTGTGAAGTTGACAACCATTGAGAAGCTATGTGCCGGGAGATTTGACAAAGTTAATGCTGCATCTGGTTATTTATTGTGGGTTTTAGGCCTTTCCCTATTTGTTGACAAGTCTAAAACCCACGTTTCTGCCCAGTATTTAAGTTTCTTGCGCGATATCGAGACAGTAAGTGATTACTCTTGGGGATCTGCCACATTGGCGTTCTTATACCGCCAACTTGGGAAAGCGTCGAGGGCAGAAGGTGCACAGTTTTCTGGTTGTCTGACTTTGCTTCAGGTTTGTCACTTTACATGTTGCTATCCTTGTCATACTTTGATGTATTTCGTTGAAAGATATGTACTGATTGTTTCTGTTCATTATTACTAGAGCTGGATATATGAATACTTCCCAATATTCAGCCCACCGAAGAAGCGGTCGTGGAATACCGGATTGCCGGCGGCAATGAAATGGCAAGTTGGTACTGGGAAGAAGCGGGTTGCAAAATATGATTTGGAGGCATACAGGAGGGCCCTAGATGCACTTCAGCCGAACGAGGTAACATGTCAATTCTTTGTGATTACGAACGGTTCTTTTATGTTACTGTGCTACATTTGGTGATATATTTCATAAACGGCTAGGTTAACTGGCTCCCATTTGAGCCCAATCCGGCTTTGGCCCACAGAATCTCCTTGTATAGGGGACTTATATATTCCGTTAACGTTGAAGAGCCCTATATGCCGGATCGGGTGTTAAGACAGTTTGGATACGCGCAACAAGTTCCATTTCCTGTCTTCAAGCCGAAGGGGTGCTATAGAGGCCCAGAGACAAAGAAGTATGCCTGCAAATACGTTGCGGATCTGAGTGGTTGGGAAATCTCGCATACAAGGCTTCTGCGAGACATGAAGAGAGCGGAGTATACTGACGAAGCAAGCGAGGATTACCTTGAGTACTTCCGGGCGCGTTCGCACCTCCGCATCAGTAGTGGTCCTGTCGAGGAATACACTCCTGATCCTACCCAGCTGTCCCTAAATGCGACCAGTGTAAGATGATGTGTCGAATTTATTTTAATCATACATATATTTTTGTCTGTCTTACTAGTTGCTGATTGTGAGCATCATTTTACTTGTTACAGCGACTTCAGTATTTAGCCTCTCGGGCAGTCTACTTTCATCCAAGGGTTGAACACGCTGTCAACCCTGACACACGTAGGCAGGCTATTGCAGATGTTGCTTATCATTTGGAGGGACTGATGCCGGGACTGGAACAACTTGCGCTGCGACCTCCATTTCAGCCTTAGTTCATTATATTCGTTATGTTTGAATAATGTATAAAGTGATTTTAGTTTGTCTCTGGATGACTGTTTTTTTTTCACTACCCAACACAATAGAACTGTCGAATTATTGCATTTTACTAGGTGTGCCGTTGATTGAAGTGCAGAAAACAATTTACTACTTTATTATGTGTTATGAACAGGGATTCAGTGCTCATATACAGGGGAGACTCTGCCCAAATTTCGTACAATTTAAACACAATAGCACTGTATTATTAAGTAATTTTGCGTTTCCTGATGTGGGTTTCAGTGTTGGGTTCAAAGCGCTTTGTTTTCTATCAAATCGCACAAGTAATGCCCCTGAAAGACAGAAAAACGCTTGACTCAAGCGTGTTTCACCAGGAACAACGCCTCTTCCAGGCGTTTTTTCCGGATAAACACGCCTAAGACAGGCGTGTTTCTACAATTACATCGCCTCCAACGGGCGTGTTTTATCTAGAAACACGCCTGAACCAGGCGTGTTTCTCGAAGAAACACGCCTGATGAAGGCGTGTTTCCCGGAGTAACACGCCTGGTTTAGGCGTGTTTCTCTATGAAACACGCCCGTTAGAGGCGTGTTTCTCTGCTGCCTGCACCTCATTAAACCAACAGGATGGCACCTAAACAACAAACCACATGCCCAAACGTTTTCACAGTCCATACACACCTAACCACAATCATAACATATTACAATAATCAATTGCATGACAATTATATTATAAATATACAATACATGTATATGTCAATACAGACACAACTGAGGATTCCATAACTTTGAAATCATAAAGCTAGCTATTCGATAACTATAGTGGGTTCCCTTTCTACATTGCCTAAGCTAGCAACGTACAAGCTCTGATATCTACCCAATCGAGGTGATAACCTTGCCTCCAAATCATCCATCAGGTCGTCCTTATGGTATCTCCACAACACACTGACAGGGGGCAACAAGATTTCACCTCTTGTCTCCAAACAAATGAAATGGTTGCTCCGGATATGTCCCATAGTGATATAGGTGGTCGGATCATCACTTACAACGGACCCCCGCTGTCGAAGTGGAAGGAAGGTGCAACACTCCGCTCCGTAAGTTGCGAATACCCTCTGGTACCTCGTTGCGACAAGTAGTCCAAAAAGATAAGTATCGAACCAGAACGCATCTGCTGCCGGACTTATGTGGTAATCCAACACTTTAAGAGCTTTATCATACATATCTGACCCGAGGACGCCAAACCATAATGAGGCATACGCGTGAAGTTCATGTGACATCTCCCGCCGGACTTGCAACCAAAGGGATTCGTCACCATGTACGAATGTAGCGATTACCCTGAACCCACAGTGTCCATCACCCATTACATTTTTATAATCAACGATATAATCGAACACGAACTGTTTAACCAAAGATGGGAGGTTGAAAGGCCAGTTGGATTCGTTAGGAGTCATTCGAATACTCCTGGATGATGACCCACTCGACCTACTGCGACCTGCAAATAGTATTTGAATGCATGAACAATATCAGCATCATAATAAATAAGCATAACAAAAACCAATTGCAAAGGATATGACAACCGTATGTACCTCTGCCTCTTGACCTGCCTCTGCCTATGCCGGCTTCCCTCTCGGCATGCTCGTAGCCAGAAAGGTCTCGCTGCGTGGAGTTGTTCCTCGGCCTTCCCCTACGTGGCTTTGAATGGGATCTGCGAGGTCAACAATCTCTGGGTGCAAAGTGCTGTGCATGACACCCGCTACCCTATACATGTCCGCAGTCGAACGCTGCGAGGCTTCCACATACATCTCATGCAGTCTACCTTGTGCTGTCTGCCGTTCCTCATCGCTAGGCATATTCCCCTCATCCAAAGATGGGTCCTCCAGAAGAGGTCCACATCCAAGGGATCAATAGGTGTGTAATTCCCAGCCATTTCAACCATCTCATGCGCACACGGCAAGCCATAGCTGGTTCGCAGTTCACAACCACACATCTCACTGTTCTGCCCATAGACTGCGCCTCGCTTTCTGTATTCTTGTAACAGCAACAGTATGGCATCTTGCGAAACTCTGCCATTGATCCTACTGTACAACATGTAATTGGCTTCACGGATTGTTTTGCTTCGGGATGCCTCCATTTTACTACGTATCTCACCCAAATGCAACTTTATCATCTCATTTATAGCCAAAAATATTGTAGGAAATGAACCTCTGTCGGTTTTAATGGCATACTTCAACTGCGCGTGCGCACTCTCAGCCCTGCATTTATGAAATACGAACAAATGTCATGTTGTCAATAAAGGAATAATGTGTAATTGTATCATATATATATATATATATATATAACTGTAAGCTACAAAATCGAATAGACTCACATGTTGTTTGTGCGCCCTCCATAATGTTTTATCTCCTTAGTCCACACTGAGACAAACTTGGTCCGGTGGGGATCCAACCAAGTATGGTGCAAATAATTAACCACGGACGTCCACCGGCCTCTATATTTGGTCTCAATAATCTCCACAGCTTTCGTGAACTTGTCATACGTTAGAGCACTCATAACTCTTCTCCACCGTCCTTCAAACTCATCTAATATTTCTTTGTCCGTACAACACTGAGTGCTTTCTTCCTCACATCCATAGCAATATGCCGTTTACACAGTAGTTGCTTAGACTCGGGAAAAACAACGTTGACAGCTTTCATTAGAGCTGACTCTCTGTCCGTCATAACAACATGTGGATATGTCGATGGATCAAAAAGTTGCCTCAACCTAGTCATAGCCCAGAAATAAGTTGCATATGTCTCATCCCTCAAGAAAGCAAAGGCAATATGTATGTATTGATCCGTCGGAACATGAGAGACTATCTGAAGCATAGGCATGTCATACCGGTTGGTCTTGTATGTCGTATCCATATACAAAACGTACGGAAACTTACGAAGCATACTAGGGACATCCCCATGGGCGAAGAACACGTTCTCAAGCGCGTTACGCTCATCTTCTGCTGTGTACCAGTAGTAGTAACTGTAATCCTGCATCAGTTTCAGGAAATACTGGATAGGACTTAAATCTCCCCTCTCTTCTCTCCTAACCTTTGCTGTTTCATTGTAAACCTGCCTAATACGTGTGACATTACTCGCATTGTCACATCGCAGTTTTGACAGCATCTGCTTTGGAGCCACATTTATCTTTTCATCATTTCGGTAATTTTCTCCTTTTCCTCCTCATTCAACTGGGACTGCTTATGATGCCAGTTTCTAACCAGTGGGAATTCATGGTTGTGGTGCCCTTTAATGACACTCAGCTTCCAGGTACCCTCACTATTCTCTTTTCCTGATACTTTAAAGGGACAACCAGTCAGCTTGCTGCTAGTGTTGTTACGGGATATTTTCCCTTCAACTGGGGGCGCCTTGCTTCTCACTTGCCCCGCTCTATCACAACAAATGTCAACTCTCCCTCTTCTCCCTTTCAGAGGCCCCTTCCACTTTTTAGAAGAGGTAATTTTCGTATCAAACCTATGCGCGGCAGCTCTGACTTCAACCCAGCCAATCAACTCAGCTCGAGTAGTGAACTCTTCATCAGTCGTAAATACATCTGTGTAATCTAGACCGTTTACGTCATCCAAAACGTGCGGAGCCTGTCAAGTAAACCAATATGATATTAGAAATTCCCGCAGTCAGTGAAAAAAATGGAGAATGGACATTTAAGGGAGAAAAACGCCTACTGGAGGCGTGTTTCTCCCTTAAACACGCCCAGGAAGGGCGTGTTTTCTCATAAACGTCGCCCAATATGGGCGCGTTTAATAAGAAAACACGCCACAGGCCACATATTTTTGTACAAAAACACGCCTATAAGTGGCGCTGTTTGACAAAAACAACGCCCAACACTGGCGTGTTTTTGGTTTAAAAGCGCCAGTGTTGGGCGTGTTTTTGGCCAAAAATTGGTGGCCTTCGGCGACTTTCTCGAAAAAATACGCTCCGTGCAGGCGCGTTTCGGTGATACAATCGCCCGTCGTGGGCGATTGTCACCCAGTGACGCAAAAACGCGAAAAATCTCCTACCTTTAAGACATACAAATGGTAATGTCATACGTACCGTGTAATATGTTTCTTCATTTGTATTTTCCGCCATGGAACTCAAAAAATGGAAAAGAAATGGATCTAGAATGAATGTATGGATTTAGGAGGAATGTAAGAAATGGAGAAATGGAGAAATGGAGCTTCTCAGCACAATGAAGAAGATGTGTTTTTTGTGGGTAGGTAAAAATTTTTTCACCATGGTAATTACTAGGGGTATTTATGTCATTTCACCATTTAAAATTTTAAAAAGTGTCATGTGTTTAGTAAAATGATACCTGTAAATAACAGCCCCCTTATTAATAGTCTATAACCTATTCCAATGCTAATATCTAATTCTCCAATCCGATTCTAGACCTAAATTGATTCGACTACAGCTTTAAAATCACAAGGGTCAGAGATGTTTCTCACCTTCAATTTCTATTCAACAATCTAAAGTTTTCAATTTAAACTTTAACCTTCCAAGGGTAAATGAAACGCATCCAAAATGAAGCATTAACCTGTAAATTGTAATGCACGTTACGTAACACACGATACATTATTGCATACCTCTGTTGTACAAAATTGAGTTACACAGTGTATAAAAGTGTGGACAAATAGGAGGCGTGTTTAACGATCAGCTTCTCCTATAAGTCTCCTGCACTAAAACTATTATGGGTGCATCAGATGCATGAAATAATTTTCCAGAGAGACGAAGGCATAGAGGAAGAGAAAATAACCCTTCATTTCTGTCTAATTTACTGACTGAATTGAATAAAGCCATTAACAAACATATGCCCTTTTCCTCTTGTAAACTAGGTTTTTTGCCTGCATGGATCCTATTCATATGTACGTTGGAGAGGTAGGATACTTCTCCAGCTTAAAAATATGCAAAATATCCATCAAATCAAAACAACGTTCATTTGTTTAACTCTGGGGAAAAAAATGCAAAGGCAGCCGCAGGGGTTTTTAGAAATCTTCTTGTCGAGAGTATGTACTATGCCATTACCATTGTCATTGGATTTCTGATATTTGAGCTGATTGTTGATGATCATCGACAACCCGATTCGGCTTCCAGTCAGATTCTTCTTTAGGTTGTCTCAAAGCAACAAAATGAAGAGCTTCGCTCTGTACTTGGTAAATATGGCACGCCCACGGGTACGAATCTGGTGCTGACCAGATCTTTTGCTCTTCAAACACAGTTTCCTCAGCAAGAGACTCTGCAATGCAGTATGCGGCGTTAGGTTCTGGCTCCTCGTATCTAGGTACAGCGATGCATCCAGGGAAGACATAGCCCTCAGGAGCGCGAGGATGCCAAATTGACACGGGATTCACATAATCATCGGGGCAATTCCTCCACACCTGCAGCAAAAATGTCAGCAAGACTTGTCAATTGTCCCACACTTGAAAAGCAGGTACAAACTGAAGAAATCGAAATGAATTGAAACATTGACAAATCACACAGATTTATCATCTCAGCTGCCACTCACAAGACGGAGAAATTTCAATATGTCGAAATTGCACTGCATGAAATAAAAAAATAAAAAAATCCATGCAGTTCCAAACTTCCTTACCAGATCAAATCCTACTGGGAGAGTGAAGAGTTTATCAGAATATTGATATACAGCAGCAACATTGGGCGGATGGCTGCCAGAACGAGCTATATCCCCAACTGAGATGTACCTGAGGCGAGTGACAATTCATTTGAGATCAACAGGACAGAGAAACTAATACGGCAGACTTCGACTACAAAACATAAATTACATACTTTCATCCCTTCCCAAGAAAATGATCAAAGGAAAAGTCAAAGAAGACGCAAGCAAAACCCAGCTAGACTAATGCAAATCAGAACTAAATGCTATAGCAGTTCTAGATAATTCCCAAAAGTGAACTGTATCTGGAACAGATATAATTTCTTGTTAATTTCATAAATGGAATTGTTATCAGCAGGCCACCTTTTACTATTCGTAGGCCACTTTTTAAAATTTTTATACGTGAATTTACATTTTTGCCCTTTATAGTTTCTAACTTTATAAAAAAATTACCCAACTTTTTTAACTCTTAGGCGATTTTCCTAGATAAAATCGCCCCGGCCAGGCGATTTTCCCAGATAAAATCGGTGTCCTGTGGCAATTTTCCCTAAAAAAAAGGCCACAGGACGGCGTTTTTTTCAGGTTTTCCCGGTCATTTGTCGGAAAATCGTTTTTCCGGCGAACGACCACCACTAAATTTTGCGAAAAATCGATTTTTTTAGGCAAAATCGCCCAAGGGAAAATCGCCTATGAGAAAATCGCCCGGCATCCCAGATAAATTCGCCCAGGCCAGGCGATTTTCTCTGGCCTGGGCGATTTTCCCTGAGTTAAAAAAGTTGGGTAAATTTTTTTTTATAAAGTTAGAAACTATCAAGGGTATATTTGTCTTTTCACCACTTAAAATTTTAAAAGTGTCTTGTGTTTAGTAAAATGGTACCTGCAAATAACATGCCCCTTCATAAATTCACACTGTCCAGGCATCATATATTAAGTGAAATTTTTCACTCCTATTCCTTGAATGAGGAAATCAACAGAGGTAGAAAATTACCCATCAGGACAGATAGGCCGCCAAATGCTACAAATTCCATCATCTTCTGAGCCCTGAAGATTCTTATCATTAGGCTACAAGCTCCAAAGTCCCTACGTCTAGAAATTGTTATTTAAGAGCTTACCTGCTTCCGGCACAAAGAACATCGACCTTTTGATTCTTGTTCACTGCTCCACACCTTTGAAAAGTTCATACAGTGTGTTACAAATCTTCTATCAGACACAGAACCAGATGAAGCAACCTCTCCTGATTTAACTATCAATTTGAATTGGGTACGAGGTCTACTTCCAGTTTGATTTTGAGATGAGTAAACAAATCTCTGGCTTGCAGGAACCTGAAAAATGCAGAGAAATTATCATGTGAAATGTAATAATGTTGCTACATAAATAAACTTGGAAAACTACAGATTATGGACCTACCTTTAGCACAAGGGTTTTCATGCCAGAGTTTCGTGCCCTCAAAAACTTGCGCACCACTAAACATATTTTAACAGCTTGAGGCTCTCCTTCACTGAATTCTTCAGCGTTGCACTTTATAACTCTGACAAAATTTTCAGACCTCTTAAAACTTTTGACATGGATGATCAAATGTGATGGTACTGGAAAACCTGCTTTTGCCAACTCCAGTGCCAGTATTTCTTCCCATGGCACATCCCACATGATTTTGCATGGTTTTCTATCCATCTTATCAGGAGCAACACACTTACAAAT
Organism: Leptodermis oblonga; assembly: GCA_016801395.1. Classification (NCBI taxonomy): domain Eukaryota; kingdom Viridiplantae; phylum Streptophyta; class Magnoliopsida; order Gentianales; family Rubiaceae; genus Leptodermis; species Leptodermis oblonga. The sequence continues at coordinate 4,471,084 of CM028757.1, forward strand.
GCAACATAAACATGAAAATCAGAAAATATGTGGCTGATCAAACTAAAAATTGCTGAAGGGATAAACAAATAAATAAGAGAAAGAAAGAAAGAACAAGTAGGACTGATGGTATTAATCAACCTGAAGCAGTATAACTCGTTTGTTAGTAACTAAAACAATCCGTTGGTAAGGAACCATAAAATGATCTTCATACTGATCTGACCATGCAAATTTTGATGGCTCTTTAAATATTTCAGTACATCCAAAGCGTCGACTTGCTTCTGCTAGAAAGAGTATCGCCTACAAAGAAGAATCAAGCAGTAAATTCTCATGAGGCACACACTGCACATGGAATGATTTCATCTTTTGATAAATCCATTCTGAAAAGAATCACATAGTACATACATATTGAAGATTCAATTTCTTCAGGATACAAAGTATCAAACAGCAAAACAGTGAATAATAATCGTCAATTAGAAGATAATCTAGTGGTTCAAAGAGCAAGGACTAGAGCTCAAGAATGAGTACAACCAATCACTTAAGATGGCAATTGCTGAAAGCCAGAAAATGAACAAGATTTACACACAGATGAACAAAATATAAGGGTAGCGACAACAAAAATGTTGAGATGGATATGTGGACGTTGTAGACTATACAGAATTAAATACAAATGCATTAGAAAGAAAGTGAGAGTAGCCCCAATATAAGAGATAATGGGAGTAACATGCTTAAGGTGACTTGAAAATGTGCTTAGAAGAGCGTACAGCCTTAAGGGCATTTAGAAGGGTAACAACTGGAATAAGTATACTACCAAAAGATCATTGACTTAACACCATTAAATGTTCAGATTTAAGCCTGGAAAAGCTTTGTGGTTAGCACAAATCTCAAGTTTTGCCCCCCAAAAAAAAAAAAAAAAAAAAAAAAAAAGAAGTAAAATTAGGTGTTCTATAATACCATAATCAGAACTATTCTCTCAGACACATAAGTAAAAGAAGTGGAGAATCCAATATAGCCACAACGGCAACGTATAACCTTAGGAAGAATCATGTGGCATCAATAATTAAGATAATCTTCTGCTTATATAAAGGCTAGCAAACAACAACTTGGTTGGCATTAGATTTCATGGAGCAAATACAGCAAGGACAATTAAACTTTTATCCGACACTATGTGCGGTTGGCTACATGGATCATGTCTCACCATCGTGTTTGGTTGAGACTGTCTCATGGAACAAATGATGACAAAAACATCTCTACATGTGCAAAAAGTGATCAAAGCTGCCAACCAACTTATGAGCGAATTCCAACAGAGTGAAATGCAATTATGGACAAAAAAAACTTTACCAAGCCAATTGATAAACAAATTGACATTTCACAGCAAAGTGAAATGGTTACCTGACCAATAGCTTCTCTCTCATTGTATTCTCTAAGTATATTGTCACCTCGAATGGCCCGGGGGTTCCTTATTCTGTGCAGTTCTGCCTTGTTATGGAGAATGTCCAAGCACCTGGAACAGCTTGCTCCTACCCCATCAACGGTCAGTGACACAAAGTCGAGTGCTCCACTTACTGGCTGTACAATAAATCCTAAGAAGGCTTGCCCAAGCCCATGAGCAAGGCCAAGAAGACCATTTTGTCTAGCACTTTCCACTGGCTTTGTTAAAACACCTGAAACCCCAAAAGCAACTCCTTGTGCAAGAGCTTCTGTACCCTGAATAATTCCATCACCAACCCCACCTATCCTTCTCGACCACCCCTGATTCAGTTCCAAATACTTCTTAAACTGAGAACCGCACAGGTATCTAGTGTCAACAGAAGCTAGTGCGAATGAGTACCTGCTTTGAACGAAGTTGCTGAAACTGTCCATCAGTTGAGAGCTCTGCAAAACCTTTGCTAAGAGAAGACAAAGTTGAACTAGTCACGCCAAGGACATCCACCGAAAATATTAAATGCAAAGGATTGTGGACCAAATCTCTCCACAAACGGTTTCCAATGGCAGTAACAACAGCACTTTTCCTCATAAATCTGTCTCTGTGTATCACTTTTCTGAGATGGATCTGAAAGAAAAATAGGAAGGAAAGGAGATGTATGGTTAATCCTATGTTTAAACATGCATCTACTCATTTAAAGTCTATGAAATGAAAGGGAATAATGATCAAGTTGGTGGTGTGAAAAGCCTCTAACTTTCACATTATCTGTGACTCAAAATTGATTGAGTCCATGCCACCACCACTCCCAAAATCCCCCAGTCTATAACCCAGGTAATAAGAGTAAACAAGAAGAAATGGATATCAAGAGAATTTTTTCTTTTTAGATAAAGGAATTTAGAGAAGATAATGTGTGTCCCCATGATTGTATGAGAATATAAGAAATGAACTACATAATATATATGATAATGTCTCTATTTCTGATGTGTCATAAATTCTCAAGACCACCAAGATTACTACAAAGGAAAAATCTAAATGATATACAGCACAGAGACAGGAAATTTGCAACACAAGGACATAAAACCCCCCAAAGAAAATAAATTGTAAGACGTGATGCAAATGAACTCCTACCTGAACTTTGAAAGCATTTCCAACAGCAGAAAGTATGGGACTCCATACACCAAGAACTCCTGGAGGTCTTTGAGCAGGACTAGTTTCCAAAGACACCTTCAGTCTTATTTCTGAAATGTCAATTAGGCTGAAAAGAAATCAAAGAAATTAGTCATCTGCAATTCCGCAAAAACTTTTCAAGGTTTCACATCATTTGCAATCGCTACAGTGTACAGAATTTTGAAGAGAATGGTGTTGCGGCACCATGAGACACATTCAACTTTGAGCTAACTCCATTTTAGACCAAAGATATGCAACTTTGTAACAAGAACTGAGGAGTGGATTCCATATCTATGTCCAATCTGATCAAACAACTCAGTTACCAATTAATCTAAAATTATAAAATATGTAAGATCAAGTACAAAACGTTTTTCATCAATTCCTACCAAAAAAAATCCTACTCTCATGAACAGATATATTTTGATCAGAAGTTAACACTGAGAAGGAATTATCATTATTCCCTACATAAAGGCTTTAATGCAGCTCAAACAAAACCTATAACATGATGAGGTGAAACATTTAAGTATCCACGTGTTTGTTGGATATAGAAGGCTTTGAGATGGAAATGTCACAATACGTAGTGTCCCATTCTCTAATTGAGATCCAAAAATATTGCATAGACATACAAGAATATTTCTTTTGGTTGCAATCAACAAGATACACTAATGACACCCAAGGGCCGGCCCCAATGTCATCTCACTAGTAAATATTGCACAACATTTACAGACTAGTACTCATTACCATACAAGAAGAAGAGCTTCAAGGGGGAATGGTGGTGGAGAGGGACAAGAAGGAAATAGCATTCTTACTCAATACGTATTTCAGGATCAACTTGACTGGTGCTGGAACTTTGACTGACACGATCTAACCGAAGATAACTGTAGAAATCTATCAATGCCCAAATAATAGGTTCATGAATGTTAAGCCTCCAAGTTTGGTCAATTACCTATCAAACATTAGAATATTCTGTTAGATCCTGGATTTTGATGTTCAACGACTAGAAAGATTGAACTATGGATGAGTGTAGATGATGAGGAATTATTACCCGTACGTAAACATATGGGTAGATCTGAATCTCATCCAAACTTCGATTGCTGACAGTCACAGTCATCTTAAAAACTGGATGATTTATATCACTGATTTGTTCAGGTGCGAGCAGCACAGGCATCAATGTCAGAGGGAGCTGATTATCTAGCTGCAAATAGCCTAATATGAGTTTGAACCTGCAACAGATAGAAGGTGTTATGGTTCAGTTTAATGTATTACCAATAGTTTTGCTTCAAAAACAATGTCTATACATGAAAGTAAGAAAAAGAAGCACCTGTTTACAAGACATACCAAGTAAACCATAGAGGGAAATTTTTCCAATTTGATGATAGAAACCTTAAGTTCCAACAGTTGCAAGATTGAGAAAATCAATTTTCATGATTTAAAGTATCAAGTACATGTTCACCTGCTTGTGGTTCCACTATCATAGCCAGTCGAATACGATATGAACACTCGCTCCAAGTACAAGTAGGAGAGCTCTTTTGGTCTCTGATCAACAATGGAAACCCCACAAGCTCCCAATTCTACTATAAGCTCCAATGGAGATCCATTCTCCTGCATCTTGTTCTCTATATGAGAACTCCCAAAACTCCCTGTAGCTATAACAGACTTGCTCCCATCTCTTGAACGCATTATTGATGTTGTCTCCAAAAACCTAGCAACTTTAATATCACCTAAATCTAAAACATGTAGAAACAGACCTGCACCTTCACCCTCAGAGTGTAAACCCAATTTATCTAAGTTAAATTTGCAGATTGTACAACTATTCTGATCATAAATCTCCACATCAATAAACTTTTGGCCATATGGGTCCTCCCAAGAGAAATTGGTGGTTGAAAGAGGGTATAACTGAATCCAATAATCATCGCCAAATCCAGACTGACGAGTTTTAATCCTCATTGTACTTGTCCGATTCTCAATCCTGAAGAATAAAGCATCACAATTGCTTAATGGTCAAATATATATATATATATATATATATATATATGAATGTAAGAACAGGACAAAGAATCTGGAGGTAATGTAGGATATCTTTTAACAATAATGAAGGGGGTCGTACAAAGGAGCCTTGACAACAAAAAGAGAAAAAGGTATGTATGAAGATACCTTATAGGACCACTGAGAGATCCACAGCGAAAAACAACAATAAAACGAGATCCCTCCTCATAGCCACGGATTTCAGTTCTCAAAAATCTTGGTGTACCATCATGCTTCCTGACGACCAGAGAGATGGTGTCCTCCTTCACTATTTGAAAAGGAAATGTCCAATTTGTATCCTCCAATCGTACCTTTCCAATAAACAGGGAAGTACGTGCAACTTATAAAGAAAGCACTATAAAATACAAGCCAATAAATTTATTTAATACGAAAGCATGCAAAATCAGTAGGCCAATGGATAACCCAGCAAGAAGGAAAATGCAAAGGGAAGTATGCAGTTACTATTTGTGTTCTTAAACCTCATATACATAAGTGTTTTCAACCTGGCATTTTATACCAACTGCAACTAAACCTTTATAATGCATGGTCGGCCATGTGGGTCTTATATTCGTCATTACATCCTTTCAAAACATATACTCATTTAGAAAGCATGATGACTTCTTCAATGGCTTCTTTTTAAGTCTTTTTAGGTCTATCTCCTTCATTTTTAATTTGAGTCAGGAAAATCACTCACTGTGATACCACTTTTTGGGGGGAAAACCCAACAAGCAGCAAAAATGAAAATGCTACATAAAGAACACACCAATTTAACATGGTTTAATCCACGTGAATACACACAATTCCAATAGATAGGAAGTTACAGAATAGAAGAGTTTTGCATTGTACATTCTCTCTCACAACATACAAGTATCTCTGCTCTCAATTCTATTCTAGCCTCCCTCTACCTTCTATCTGCCATGCCCAGGTTTAGTACAAAAACACCTATTTATAATCAACCCTAAATGCAAATCCTACTGAACCAGATTTCATGATCAGTTTAGGATTAGAATACCATACCCAATTTTAATTGCACTTGATTTTGTGGAGTTATCCCAACATGACTTGATGGTGATAGGAAATATTAACCGTAGCAACAAATCATATCGATTTTCACAGCTACTCATGTGACATTTACTCATTAGATGTTATTGTGGTGATAATAAATGGAGTCCAATATGGTCTCCCATTCACATGTCCAAATCACCCTAAACACGTTTATCACATTTCATACAGGGGTTACCCCCACTTTATCTCTAGTGTATTCTATCTAATTTAGTGTAGGCGCATATGCATCTTGGCATTCTATGTCTAATACCCTCATTTTATTCGTGGTCTTATGTCTATTTTATATTAATCTCCTTTTAATTTAAACAATACTTCACGATCACCCACATACAGAGGATGCATTACTCAATTTGCTCCAACCTGCTCGAATTCTGTGTGTAAAATTTATATCAATTGCCTCTTTTGATTGGGAGGTGTGAATGCCTATTTAGAAGTTTTGGAAGTATTAGAATAAAAGGGTTTAAACCTGATGTATGTGATGTCACTTGAGAAATCATTATATAAGCAAATGAGGTCACAATGGAAGTTGTAAGGTATGAATGTGATTCATCAAGAATTATCAAACCTTGGTTGGATTGTGATTTGAATTCATCTTAAAAATATTAAAATTGAATTGGAAATGTAGAAAGGTTTATTGGCAATGATGAAAAATTATTATAAAATGCAAAATGAAGTTCAAACCATGGTGCCATACAGGGCCTTAAACATTTAGGATATGCCTTCAATGGTCAGGGTTGGCAATCAGGTCGTGTTTCGGGTTGGCGAGTCGAAACTTTCCAACCCAAACACAACCTGAAAATTTGATCATGTCAATTGACACGACCTGATTATAACATGGGTAACCTGAACACTATAGACCAAAAAAAAGTGGCTAAAACAACTACACAAAAAAAAAATCCATCAATTAGGCATCCCTTTTGGGAATATTCTAAATGTATTGAAAATTGTGTAATTGTCACTATCTCAAATAAAGTAGACATCCACTCACCTGAAGTTCCATAGGTGCACCAGTTCCACGATAGACAAATGAGACTCTGGCATCCGTTGTTTGCAAAATCTTTGGTTCATCTTCACTGCTTAACTTCACAAATATATTTTCACCGAGTCTATTTGTGAAAGTTACATAAGGACGAATAGAGATGACCTGACAAAGGAGGAGGTAAGTACCAGATACACCAATGCTTAGATAAATTTAACAAAGCTTCAAGAAACCTTTGTTGGAACGGATTGGAATGCACAAGGTTTTGAAGATATAAAGAGGCGCATACAGTTGCCATCAGAATCATAAGCACAAAGGTCCACAGACCCATCCTACACATTGAGGAAGAGACAATTAAGGGAAGATAGCTCTCAAATAAGAAAACAACAATGGACAACAATCAAGAACACCTACCATATCGCAAAGAGGAGAAAGATCTTTAACTTGCCCAAAATGCTCTTCACCTGATTGACTCAGAGACGCAGAGAGTCCTAATAATTTGAAATTCAGTGCAGAAGCAATTGTATAACCTTCATATAATTCCTCCTCAGTTATTTCCTCCAGGATGACTTCAGTATTCTTTTTTGACTTAAAAGGGAAAGAAATCTTTCTATTCGCTTTCTTCTCAGGAAAATCTACCAGCCTAAATGTTAGTGGTGGACATCCTGCAATCGCAAACCAATAAGGTGAATAAACTCTAATCGTGCTTGATTGCCCAAGCCCTTCTTGACGCTCGTTTTGTTCAAGAATTAGTTGAACTATCCTGCACAAAGCAAATGACTCCAATGTCAAGAATAATCAGTCTAAATATTATATAGGAAGAATGAAAAAAAAAAAAAAAAAAAGAACCACTGCTCATAGAGAGCCAAGAACAAATTTAAACCTTCCAGAAAATGAACTTCTTAAGCTTATTGTTTTTGAAGGTGCTCTGCTAGGATGAGATATGAGAACAGCCTCCTATAAATACATATAGAAAGGTCAGTGAACAAGCTGAATTCTGCGCCATTGAGAGGACCAAAAAAAAAAAAAAAAATGACATGAAGCAAGGTAGCCAGAGGCAACTAACATGCAAGGGCAGCCATCCCTTCTGGGGAAGCAATGACAAATAAAGAGGATTTCTTATGTCAACATTATAGATCTTTATCGTCTCCCCGGGACTAAATACTCCTCTAGAACGGTTGACAAAATGACCACTGCTTTGCATCTCAAGAACAGAAAATTCAGCTGAAAGAGGAAGAAAGTTCGCGACAGACAGAGGGGGCTTAACCACAAGGCTCCAATCATTGATAGGGTTAGAATACTCATCCTTTGCAATTTCTGTTGCTCGGATGTTCAAACAAAACCACATACTTTGTAGACCATTTGATGAGGTTCCACTCAGCTCAGGGCAGTACAAGAGTTCCTCAGTCTCTTTGAGAGTTGAAACACATATTTCTGAATTTTCTTCAAATTTACCATGATCTTTTGATTGATTAGGCCTACTGATTACAGAACTCCAACAGTATTCCCCAGACTTTTCCAGGTCTAATGGCCTCAACTGAAGTACATATGGAGCAAAGCGTGTCAGGCCAGAGAGGGGAACCGGAACAACTTCACCAGGTCTGATGATTCCAATAGATATTTGTGATATCAGTTCCTCCGATTTAGGTTTTCTGTGTCTGATCCACCTCCTTTGCCTAGCATAGTTCACATACTTAAGTGGATTGTACGACTCAGGCCAGTTTAGATGCTCAAAATCTGGAGCATAAACCCAACCATCAGCAGTGCTCACAGAACTTTTATCTACATGCCATTCGTCAGCCCACTCCCAGCCTGATGGTAACTTATCACGCAATGCTCCCTGTACACATAATGGATGTTAAGAATACTGATTGAGCGACCAACATCTATCATAGTTGATAATTTGATAGCCGGTCACAGGTGTGAATTTCATTAAACAATTACAAGTAACTGATTGTGAGAACAATGGTGAAGTAATTTGGGCCTTTAGAAATAGATAAGAACAATGAGCTATATAAATCAAACAAATGAGTACAGCAGAAAACAATAGCAAAAGAATAAAGGAGCGCTCAAATAGAATTCTAACCTCTACAGACTCTAGTTCAACCCAACCAACAGCAGGGTCATATTTCTCATTTTCAAAAACCTCATCTGTCACAAACTGGTGACCTTCTTTGGTAGCCTCCACTCCCTTATCCTCTAAAGATATATTATTCTGACTTGAAGCAGGCAGCTTCAAGCACAAATCTAGTGGAACGTCAGTATCATTGCGAACTGAAACCAAGGATCTGATCATAACATGTCGGTTGCTATCATGAACATTCACTTCACTGGCAACAAAGCTTCTGCCAAACTTCAAATAAGCAGCTGGTGCAGCATAGTTTAGCCTAACTGCAGTCCAGGGTCCTTCCCTGGTTGGACTAATCTGAAAAAACCCAGATCTTCTCTCTCCTATAAATGAATGTTCATCATCTTTAACTTCAGATTGAGGTGATAAGAGTACAGAGCATCTTATCCTTCCAGAATATACTTTTCTGTTCTCCACCGAAGCAGCAATCTGGAGAAAATGTGAAAGGAGGAATGAAGAAATGCAATGTACTTCCTCCATCCCATTAAAAGAGTTGTTTCAAAATCGTACACATTTTTACAGATTTTTAAAGTAGGTAGGTTGGCACCATTTTTTCTATTATACTCGTGTGTATTAATTATGGACACCGCATAATCACATTAGTAAGGGTATAGAATGTATAAGAACATAAACATGATTATTTTACTGGGACAACAAAAATTTAGAAATGGGACCCTTTTAATGGGAAGGAGAGAGTAACATAATAATATTGGGAAATAGAAGTTTGTGCCAGCACCGATTACACGCTCACCTCAGATTCTGCTGAGGACAATTGTACCCAAATCAGCTCCGTCACATTGTCTTGTGACTTTGCTATTTGCTCCAATGGCGATGAAAAATACCCAATTGCCTTTCCTGGAAAGTGAATTTTGTGGGTCAAATGGAAAGCAAATGTAGAGAGTTCTACCAAACATTTCCCCCACCCCCCAAAAGAAAAATTAAAAAGATAGAAAAGGAAGAAAGCCCATCCAGGTTTGGTAGTTTAATTCATTTCATCCTACTATAGTGTAATAAGAAAGCATTCGAATGAAGCATATACATACCTTTCCCAGTGTCGGTCACAACCATATCCAGAGTATAGGAGTCCTATTTAAAAATCAATAGCAGAAAACTTTCAGCTGAGAGTAAAAAGGTAATCTTATCAGGATCATTCATGTACTATTCATCCAGAAAGTGGTGACCCCCTTGTTGGATTGACTGTTATTTGGAAATGTATCAAAACCACCTTGGGAGAGAGATTAAAACATGCTAACCTAACTTAATTTCCAAAAACATGCCCTGTGAGCTCAGACTTGAACATCTGTGTGTTAAAGACTTAATTTCTAGACATAATCTGGCAAGCACAACAAGATAAGAGTAGCTAAGAGGAAAATCGGACATCTGATTGAGGTAACACGGTCAATTAAGCATGGTTGACTAGCTAATGTTTGTAAATACAAGCATAACTGATAAACTTAAGAGGAACTTCATTCTGTTATGAAAAGAGACCATAAGAACATTGTAGAACAGCATTTAATATCTTTGCAAATAGGAACTGGAAGTCCAAAAATAATAGAGACTTGAGATCCTAGCAACTCGAACCTATCAATTTTTGGATGAAAAATGCTTCGTACAATCAGTAGCAAGTTAAGTCAATTTTCAAAAACAGTCAAATGGACAACCAAATCCAAGGAATACAAAAATAGCCAAACTAAAATATATTGATAACTACAGTAAATCATAAATTTGCAGCAGAGGGATAAAATTTGCATTCTTTTTTATAGTAACTTATTGAAATAGCTTTTGTAGAGCTGGAGTGGAAAATGAACATAAGCACAAATATATAAAGATTCAAAGCATACAATGGTAAATTCTATAAATGGGAATATGTCTGCCATGTAGGAATTATAGGTAGCCATACAACAGCCATCCTAGATACGCAATGTGTGAAAAACGACAAAATATACCATTGACATTCACATCAAGATAAGTATACTTACTGTTGAGTCAATTTTAAAGAAAAACACTTCATTCCATTTCACAATTTCAACCTCGGAGGAACTGTCTGAGCCAGCTCCACAAGTTCGTGCACTTTGTTGATTCGGTGACAATTGAGCAGTTTGGCTTCGGCTTGGAGTAAGGCGGACAGTAACACAATATTGGCATGATGATAAACTTTCTAGTTTTGGAAGCTGCACCGAGAGCAAACCAAGTAAATTCAAACCCTAAAACGACATATTAAGGCAGATGAGAACTAGAATCGATAGTTAATACGCTAAGTCCAAACTTGAAAATTTAGAGCCTTAAGCAAAATTTCTAAGCTCTGATCCTCTTGCGGTAAGAATAAAACTCTGGTTAACAGGAACTTTAGTTAGTGATACTATTCATTTATAGTTTTTTATCATATTACTCATCTAACAGATATAAATGACATATATACCAATCAGAAACCAGATGCCCTTCCAGAAATTATCAAACCTCAAGCACAATCCAATCAAGTTTGCAATACCATACAGTAAACGATTTAGCTTTAATGTGTATAAAACCACTCATTGCATTATTCATTTATTGAAAAGCTCTTTCACCAATTCCTTTGATATCCTGTATAACTGTGTTACCATAACAGGCATTTGATCAGTCCTACAGCCAATAAATTCAAGGCGCTTGCTTTTTTATATCCATCATCGCAACATTGAATTTTTTTACGGCAGCATATTATTTGAATGTATGAAGTTCAAACTCTAGAAAATTAATCAATTCTTAGATGCCAGAGAGAGAATCAGTCTCAATAACAATACTCTCAGTAAAGGCTTCTTCAGATAAAGACAAAGCAAAGTTTTATCTTAAAGCAGTACTCAAAATTGGAGCAAAGAGTATGACCAACAATATCTGATGAAGCTCTGTAAAGATCGTACCTCTCCCTCCTCAAGTATGAGAGTCACCATCCGTCTGATTTTCTCGTTGTGATTTCCATTTAAATGAGAATCTAACATATTCTGTGAAACTGGCACTTTCAATGGCTTTCTCTCTCCAGGTGGCAATTTAATGATGTTAGAACCACCCATAGTTTCAGTAACTTTGATAAAAATGTCTCGACCTAGTTTGTTTTCTGGAATGAAATGGTAGTTCTTTCTGTTATGCATATCAATAATATCACCTCTATCTGTAGGAGAAACTGCTTCCTGCTATTTGAAGCCAAAAACAAAGTGAATTTGATAAGAAAACAAAAAAGCACATCTCAATCTTCACTCATTATGACGTCTAGCATATAGATTATCAGTCAAAAAATTCATCCATCAAAGAGATCTGTAATACTTGCATATCTGAAACATAGTAAAACATTCAAACATTCAAGTCATGTTACATCGTGTGCAAAATACCACAGTTGTTCCCATTTGAAGTGATAAAAAGAAACAATGTCATGAAAGGTACTGCAACAAAATTTGCATGAATATTTCATAGAAACCTAACAGCACCCTTTGGATCACTTCTGGAAGAATCATCAAACTGTTTAATTGCTTGGTTTGAACTTTTGAACGGACTCTATCAGTAGCTTGCAGTCAGGGCCAGAAGAAATTTATGCTCCAAAAGTAGATAAAGTCAGCATCAACTTTAGAAAAGCAAGTTTACTCATAAACCATCGAACGATAAAGAAGTTTCCCTATACAAAGCTCAAATCCGTAAGTGTGACCTTCATTCCAGAGGATAGTGATTGGGAAGTCTAACAGCAATTGGTTGATACATCATGCATGAAACAAGTGTCATTCAAGAATACCAAGAATCATAACTAATGCACAAAATAACGTCAGGGGATAAAGAGATCAAACTTTTGAGACATTTATATAAGGTTGCTAAAAGATTTTCAGAAATACCGTGTAAGATTCATGGACTTTACTCAGACTATTCCAACTTGCATAAGCCTGAAAAATTGTATTGGCATTGGATACAGAAACATTCACATTCATAACACCAGAGGAGGTCAATCGCAGTTGGGAAGCAGCCCCTGGTGCATTGAGATTATACTGATACCTGTCAATCAAATTTGAGCATAAACATCATATTATAAAAGATAACAACTTCCAAGTGTGTGAGAAAATCCAGTGTTAGGAAAATGATGCAACAAAAATAACAGAAATTTCAAGGAATTCAAATAAGTAATAAAACACCATACCATGCCAACATTTCCATTTTATGCTCAAATTCTTTTTATGAAGAGATAAGTGTAATGACTCAATTCAACATAATTCTTGTTTATGGAAGGGGAAAAAAAAAATGGAGCTGCTGATAGAACTGTATAAAAATGGTGAGTAATTCATGCACGAATGGGATGCATAAACTCTTTGCTTAGTGCATTAGAGTTTTAACTTCAGGGCCGTCTTCCCGATTTTTTCTTTCCTTGTGGACATAGCTAAGAAACGAAAGATAAATCACACTTGACAGTTTTCATAAGCAGGGTATGCAGTAGTAGATGTCTACTTCACAGAAGAACAGGGAGAAGAAACATAACGAAAACGACAGATGAGACTGCTGCTCTATTTAAACAGCTAGTTTCAAAGTTCTCAGCAAACTACTGTGCTATTAATAATACCCTGACATTTATAATAGTAAAACCACTGTCAAAGGTTTCATCTCTCAAAGAACTGGTTCACTCTTCAGAACTCCTCACTCAAATCTCACTGAAATGTCAACTCAGCAAATCACACATTCACAATCAATTTTTAAACGTATTCTAACCTTGAGAAAATATTCTACCTTCCACAACATTTAGCAGCAGGAGCCATAACCTGTCTACAGTATATGTAATAATATCCATAACTACCACACCACTGAAGAACATAAGGTCGGAAGATAAGCATGTGGTTCATGATAAGTATACCTCTAGGAGACATCTCAAAGAATTCTATTTGATAAGTTGCAGATTCTGAAACACACCATATTGCATAATTCTAGTCATTCATAGAATACCAATAATATTGAATGAGATAGGAGCAATCATTAATTAACTGTCAAGACCCATGCCAATGCAAATAGACTGATTCACTAATCCAATTAATCAAGAATGAAAAAGACAGCAATGGCAGACATGTCCAATTTTAAACATTTATCAAAACCCCATCACCCCAAACTAGAAATAAAATTAAATCGCTCAAATTAGGAAGAACAGAGCCAGCCAACATTACATCGAATCAAATATTTATCCTCTTGATCCCTATTTTAGAGAAGGCAAAAAAGAAAAGATGAAATGGCCAAGCACATGGTCCTAAACCAGCCACCTGATAACCGAATAGTGAAGTATAAAACCGAGCCATAAATAGCAGGCTTGCCCCACTACCAACCAAACTCATATGTACCAGATTTTGATATATCATATTAAGTGGGTGCAATTCATTAACATGATTGGAAATGACAAATCAAGATAATTTACATGGTCATTAAGTTGATAGATCTTCTTCAGTGCTGGGTGTTAAATTTTTTATTAGCTATCAACAAAACACCCAAAGAGCACCCTTCACTTGGACAAGAATCTAAAAAATCCCTGCCCACACGGAAAAGGAAAAGAAAAAACAAAGCATTTCAGCAAAAAGGATTACCTCAATAATCCATCAACTGGTTCAATAAACGGCTCCCATGCATCGTACTTATCATTAAATGATCTAGCGACCAAAGAAAAGCTGACACGGGAAGTTAAGAAGTCCGATCTTCCATGTAGATCAAACCTTATGCTGCTTAAAGACAAATTACACAATGGAACCATCTGCAGGTAGAAGGCATAAAATAGGGGACCAAACTTGTTAATTTAAAACACAAAAGCAAGGAATACCAATTCTTTTGATTAGAATGAAGCTCAGAAAAATAACAACATATTCATCAGTAAGACTTGCAATTAAAATTTTGTTCTAAAAGTATAGCAAAGAAGATTAAGAGAAAAGTTCAAAAGTAACAACAAATGAGCTTATATTAGTTTTTCTTCCCGATAGAATAAAGTCAATATGAGAAACAACATACCAAGCCACAATAGTCATCAAACAGAGCTGCAGAAAAAGTTCCAATTTGAGCATCAACCACAGTATCATTTGAACCACTCGCCATGTCCAGACCAGCGAGCTTTAAAGCAAACCTTTTTGGAGGTTTCCTGAAACCCCTTCGTACAATAAAAGTACCCAATTCATTGGCAACACTCCATATGCTAAATGGTTCTTTAACAAACCTCATGTCAGTTGTGTCCCACAAGCATTCATCCAAAAATTCATCTCCTGTAACCATATCACTGCGAATGCATCTTAAAGAGAATAAATCAGATGCCTTGGGAGTACCCTTATAAGCAACATAGCCCAATGAAACAAAGCCAGTTGGAGCTCGTGGCAACCAAAAGGATATAGAGTCCACTCCTCTGTGTTTCTTAACATGTCCAACAAGTTGGAAGTCCAGCGGGAACTTATATATCTCCTCATCAGAATCATGAAGAACCACACACGTATTCGGAGGCTCATACCTTCAAACAATGAAACAACAGCAATGTCCCAAAAATATTAGAAAATAAAAAATACTTGACAAAAGCATACAGGAATCAAGTACAGATCAGCTATCTGACATGAGCAACGAAATACTAGTACACGACGCACCCTTTAACAGCAATATCACCAAAATATACCATCCCTTCCGGGACAATAGGGCGCCATATGGATACATTCTTTCTAGATCCTGATCCTCGATTCCACCAGATTAATCGAAAAGTAGCAACAGCTTCAAACCTCCGACCAGAATTTACAGTTGATGACCTCTCAGACTGGACTTGATGTTCAGGATGCAATGGAAGTGCTTCAATGTCTGAGATTTTTGAAGATTGTGGTGGAATTTCAGGAAAACCACAAACTATTTTCCGCAAATCACAAGCTCTACCAATCAAATCTCCAGTATTGGGGTCTGATGGCAGGAAGGTGCCTAGAGAATTATCCACACGCCAAAAAGCTAAACTGGACGATCTGAAGAATTTTTCATAGTCGTTAGGAAAGTGTTAGGCTTAGTTACAAATGCCATATACTTGACTTAAATATTTAAGACATTTACAGAACTGATGTTCTTCACTTACTGGCCATTCAAGTGAATGTTTATGCAATCTCTGCGGCCACAGGTTGAAACTAAGGAAGCTAAAATGCAATAAGTAGAGGATATTGAAGGTTGCTTCATTCCAGGAGAAACCACACAGCCTAATGAGATATAACCTCTTGGTGCTTCAGGGAACCATATGGAAATTTCACCTTCATCATTGCTGACTTCACCATTAATCTCACCTTGACTATGGACACCAAGATTGATCGCGGTTAAGGGCCAGACAAGCTTGAACGATTCGGGTCTCTTTAGTCTTACAAAGCTAGTATTAACAGCAACCACTCCTTTGGTTGGTGGTTTGTCGCTGTCAGAAGGAAGTCAATTATGCAATATGCAGTAGGAAAAGTATTCCAGCAAGGGAAAAGAAGTTGATCTTAGAATTTACTTACATTGGTGTCAGATAATCCCCTAGCGCAGCAAAACCAGGTGGTACACGTGGTCTCCAGAATGCACTTATCTGGTCATTGGAAGGGTCTGCAGAATAGACAATCGGATATGTAACTTTGATTTTTCTGGTACAATTCCCAGGTTGATGAAAAGGACAACGTGAAGATTCAATTGAATATCATCACCTACTTTTAAATGTTCCAATCTTGTCAAATTCAGAGCACACCACAATCATTTTCTTTGATGACATTCTCAGAAAAGCCAAAATATCATCCTCAACTGCCAGAAATAGTTTCAAGGTTCTAAAGGTAAAATTCATAAAGATATCTGAAACAATCAAATTCACATTAGTCTTCCCAGAGGCATTGGAATACGTAACAGAGGTATCGAATGGCTCCACAATTCTGATTCCATTGCTCTCCATGGTAAACCCAAGCACATCAGCATTCATGTCAATAGTGTCACCCTTTAAAACAAGTCTGCAGGAAGTTAACATGATGTAAGGTTTTCCTAGAATAATATACTGCTCTTGTCCATTATCATTCATCAATTATATCAAACTTACATTACAAAATCACGGAATCATGTTTCCAAAAGTATTCTGAGTATCAAAAGTTTAAAGTGTTGTCATACATGAAAACGCAATAAAAGCCTTCCCAGAGTGACACTAATTTATCCCAGAAAAACATAATCATCGTCAAAATTCTGGTTCCAATGAGCAAAATCAGACAAAAAAACTCACAGAAGTTAGAGCAACCACCAGTGCCACAAGTTCATTACGTAAGAGGATTATCAAAAGATGGTCAATACAATTAGATACAACAAGATGGCGAAAAATATAACCTGCAAAATGCATCCAGTTGTGCGTGCAGAAGCTTATTGGAAAGGGTAAGCAATTTCCCTGCATCCCGTGATGCACTATAGAAGGTAAGTTCTGGACCAATGGCCTGAAAAACAAAAGCTTAATCAGGAAATTTCCACCAGACCCACATAAGAGGACAAAACACCAACTCCAACTAAATGAACCCACGCACTGGACTATGAAGCAATTTGCAAGAAAACAAGTCAAAGTGTGAACACCAAATGCCGACAAATAACAAAAAAGTCATTTATCCAAGGGACCAAGAAGTTGGCACCAAGGCAAGCAGTATAATCTCCCTGTACCATATAGAACAACAACGACAACCAGACATTTATCCCACAGTGGCAAGTTGTCTACATAAATTATATCGTCATCGCCTTTCAAAACACATGTTCTCATTGCAGTTTACAAATATCACATCTTTTTCAATAGTTTCATGTCACTTGTTTTCAGGTCTACCCTTTTGCCTTTTAATATAGTGATTCCCTGTTTTCTACATGCCATATTGGAGCAACTAAAGGTCTTCTGTGCACATGTCCAAACCACCTTTTCCCATTTTCACATCTAACTGGGATACTGCTATTTTCTTTTTAACATGTTAATTATAGTCTAACCGAGTGTATCACAATGCTAAGGAGTACTTTTTGGTATTTCTCCAAGAACTGCCCTTTCATCTTCTTAAACGAATCTGGAAAATGAATATATCAAGTAGCACTAAAAAGTACTGCTTTCCTGTTCCTTAGTTTACATAGGCCAACCTTAAGGGAAACCATTCCAAGGAAGCTCAATACACAAACTTGTACTTTTAACAAAAAGAAACTACATATACAAGTATACAACAGCAAATTATGTTGTCTTCCTCATTATTTTTCAATCAGCAGATTACAGGTCTTATCCCTTCTTAACCTCTTGAGATGCTCTCACAAGAGAAAGTAAGTGTTTTGATAAGGGCCTTTCATCCTATAAAAGGCAAGCCAGAAAACTGCTGATACGTGTATCTTCCACACAAAAATAGTTACCGTTCAGCAACTACATAAAAGATAATCACGTCTCAAAAATGTAAAACTTGAACCAATGCAACCACCAAAGATAAATGTTGAAAGTAGTGATTGGATCGTATTTTACCTGTAACTCAAGAGTAGTTTCAGTAGATCTGCAGACAGCAACATTCTGCACAGACGAACTGGTATTACTGTCACCGGAATGGCTTCGAGAATGACCGCTATCCCCTTCCTCAAGAAATACTTCGTCATCCTTGGAAGCCGAGTAGCAACTGTTGGATCCAAGTAAAATACAAGAATCCAAATACTTTCCGTTCTGCATAAAAGAAAAAGAAAAATATACACTTGCTGAAACCAACTTCCAAATTTGGAAATGAAATCAAATAATCCAGCAGGGGGAAATGATATACTTTGACAATAACATTCTGAAAGTGAAGTTTCTTTCCACTTCCCACATAAATTATTGGCTCCACACTTGGGAAGGAGAGATTGGAGGCATGTCTGTCTTGCAAAAACAATGTCCCACCTCTGCCATCGTATACAAAAAGGTCAAATCTTTCATCGTCAGCAACCAAAGGTCGCAGAGGAGAGAGTGAGAATTCAGCACTAGGTTGATAGTAAGTGGGTTGATCAAGAATAATCGCATCAACAATCTGGGAAGAGCTTTTATCCTCTTCATTTGATAGCATACTACGAACTGTAGGCACAAAAAACTCAACAACATCTAGCAGAAAGTCAAGTGCAACAAGTAATTGAGGTCTTTGGATACGTAATAACAGAGATGTGGAATATTCATTGAATCTGGCATCAAAAATAAGCATTGTTGGAACCAGTTCTCCATCCCTATCTTCTGTACTATTCCCCATCTTAAGATAAATCTCATCATTGGCCAAGAAATCTGCATGACTGTATGTTGTCTCAGGATTCCTGATTGCCAGCCTAAGTTCTTCTTGTGTTCCTTCACGATCATCAAGCACAGTGAAATCTTTAAGAGTTGCTGAGAGGAAACCTTCCCCCAGTGTATTAGACTTGAAGAGGAGCCATACTCCACTAACCTGAATTATGTAGTTGAATAAGAGCACACGGTTAAACACCAGGAATAAGATATCAGTTATCAAGCAGATGGATTAAGCAACTAACCATGCACGATAGGTCTAAGCAAAACAAAGCAAGGTTAACACAGAAGCTCCTGTCAGGCCATCCCACCATGAGATGGGACCTTTTTTTTATATATAAAGTACTAATGAAAATAACACATTTTACTACAAAAGTATTAGTTATCAAAAAATTTAATATTTATGAGACAAAGGTATTGTAAACCCTCCCCCCACCACTTTCTCCTTCCACTCAAGCTGTCATCAGCCACGTCCACCACCAATAGCCGGGCAATTGAATTGTTGCCAAGTCACCAGAATTTGGCCTGAATCCAGCAGGCCAGTGATGATAGAGAGCAGTTAGTATACACATGTATTTCTTTTTATCTGAAAAGTATCACTTTACTAAAAATTATATTTTTGCTATATAGAAGTATCATTTTTTAATGTAAAAGTATCTCTTTTATATACAAAGTATTCTTTTTTATAGCAAAGTAACACTTTTCTAAACAAAATCAATATTTCTTTCATAGAACATTATCATTTTCCTAAAGGACAATGTGTCTCCACCGAACAAGATAGCTAAATACAATCCATATAGCTGACCCCAAATAATGGGATAAAGGCAAATTGTTGTTTGTTTCACTTTTCCATGTAAGAATATCATTTTATATAAGAGTATCATTCTTTTTACATAAAAATATCATTTTTCCATCGGAGAGTAACACTTTTTACATAAAAGTATCACTTTTAAATATTTAAGTGTCATTTTTTATATAGAAGTATCAATTTGGAAAATAAAAGTATTACTTTTCTATAGAAGTATTACTTTTCTATATAAAAGTATCAATTATAGTTGGTAAAAAAGTAAAAAGAAAATCCCATTGCCTGTGAGACTGTTTTACAAGAGACAACCCAATAATGAAAATCATAAAACTAGACTGTCTTTCAAAGGTAGCGAAGCTTTTTGCTAGGACTTCAGCTTAAAACACCTAAAAAGTTGCAATAAATTGGATAAGATGGGATGATTGAGGGAATTTTTCATCCTATCAGCTGTCCAAGCTGGTGGCTCTCTTTAACTACCTCATCAAAAGGTACAAAAGGCAGGAATTCCATCCCTGGAACAAAAGGTCAAAGACTATGTCTCCCACTCCAGTAACTTATGGCCACCATAACCAACTCAAGTCCAACTAAGGCTCTGTTCTCTTGTGGCTTTGGTAGAGGAAATTTTATTAGAGGGAAGTTTTTTGTTAGAAATTTTTTGGAGGGAAGTTTTTTTTGGGAAATTGTGTAGGTGAGAGATAGAAAAGTGTAATGATTGTGTTATTTTTTGAATTTATGTGAGTAGGTATTTAGAGGGAATTTTAAAATTTTAATTTTAAATTGTTGAAAAAGTGAAGTTGTTTCTTTGTGTAAAGTTTTGGAAAAAAAAAAGTGATGATTCTCTACCAAAGCCACAAGAGAACAGAGCCTAAGCCTTCAATAAAAGTCCCTCCCACAAATGGACAAAGTTTCCTCATGTTCAGGATACGCAACTCATTTTCATGACTTCTCTATTCAAAAACCAAAGAAGCATGGTTCATTCATCCTATTCCTCGCGCATTCATTGAACATTTCCTTATGGGTTGATGCTGTAAGTGTACAAGATTCAGAAGGTAGGATCTCTATATGGAAGAGGATAAAAGGGAAAATTAGGAAGAATCCAATACCTGCACAGTTGCAAGAGATGCATCCCTTGTCAAGCCATAGAAAAGCCTCAGTTCAACAAGATCAACCACAACAGAGACCTTGGTGGCGATCGACACTTCCTTATTCAGAAGTTCAGATTCTATAGCATCAGGCTGGACAGGAACAGATGGTCCAGACCCATCCGCTGAAGCAGACAAGGGAACATCTTTTAGCTCAGGGACCAGATTAGGAGTCTCCGCAATATTAGACTGAGCACACTCCGTTATTATTTGATACTCTTTGCTTGATAGAGCTGCTTTGAGTTCTTCAATCTGAGAAAGAGCCTCTAAAATATCACTGGAAAAGGCTTAGCATACATTGCAGCCACTAAAAAGCTAAAACTAACAAGCTAAAAAGCAAATAACAACGCCCGTTCTATTTTTCTTCTAATTCCAATACATCAAAATGGTTGTGTATGTGTGTTAAGGGTCGTGATTTTATATACTTGTCATTCAATGGATGTGTTGTAGATAGATGAGTTTTCCTTTTAATGTATTGATGAATATGACAAAAGATCACGAAGAATTCTTTACAAAATTATCTTTCCAGTCAATATCAATAAGGAACATAGCTATGCAGTTTTGATTTTTCCTTTTATAAAGATCAAAGAAGAATAGAACTCATTTGATCAGTTCAACTAATGTAAAAATCAAATTAATACCTTAACAGCAACTTCTGAACCAGGAACCTGACGTAGTAAGTCGCGAAGAGGCCTGCGGATAATAACTGAAATGCCTCTGACACCTTTCATTATACTTTCTCCTAAATCACTCCCAGCACCAACATTCAAGTTTATGTCTTCAACCTTAAGACATATAATCAGGTAATGAAATTCTTTAAAACCCAATTCTAGAAAATAATGAACTCGAGAAAAAGAACTAGAAGAACATTTCAATGTCCAATGAGGTGCATAAAATTCTGTACAAAAAATCAGTGCCCAACAAGCAGAAAATATACAGAAATTTAAAAAAGTAAATTCTCAATTTTCATTTAGTTATTGTTGTATCAAGCCTCGAAAAACATATATGGGCCATAAGTTTTTGAATAGCAAAACAAGTAAAGAGTCTCTTTCTGGGACAGGCATCTAGTTTCATAAGTAAACGCTACATATCAGGATGAATCTTACTTTAACCATCAAAATTTCCATGTGCACAGCTTTCATTTCATTTATACCATCACCAAACCATTGGAAGGTGTTCTGCACAGTTATCTGGACAATATCGAGCTTCAGATAGCTGTAACAAGAAATGTAAATAGTTATTATCAACTGCATAATATGACTGCATGTTATAGGCAGAGATGATGGCTTTCACGGGAAAACAATCAAACTTACTCAGGACTGTCTGTTCTCCTAGGCATCAATATTATTGGCTTTCTTAGCGAAACATCCAATCTCATAGCAGGTGAACCTTCGATTTCACTTCTAGTGAATGACTTTTCAGTATCTGTGACTTGGTCTTTTACCCTGATCACCTCTACCGAATTGCTAGGAACTAGACCCATGAAGTAACTAATAACCTACAAAGACGTTTTGAGAACAGTATAGGAAATTTTACAAAAAGCAATAGGTGTCTACACCATCAAAACACAAAGACGTAACTTACCTCTTGAAGAAATCGATTCAAATAGACAATGCGCACTTCAGAAAGCTGACCAATGAGACTGTAATCATAGCCATCATAGTCTTCATCATCATGGCTAAATGAACAAAACACCAACTGCAAATACAAACAGTTTGATAAAACATAAACAAGCAGAAAAGGGGGGAAACCACAAGAACAAATTAAAAGAATATATGAGAAAATTTAAAAATAAGATATAGGAAGACCAAAAGATCAGTCTGCTACATGATTAAAGACCACAGCAAATAAGGAACCCCATTTCATGAACTCACAGAGACAAGAAGTTCATGGGACAGCAGCTTTATCTCTTTTATTCTTTGTAACTTAAAGCTCATTTCAATGTTTCGCATCTTCATCATTCATAGCTATACTGCTATAGCATCAGAACTCCCTATTAACTTGGGGCAAATACAACAATTCCATCCTACCCTAAAAGCATCAACATAAATCTTACTTTCTCCATTTTAGCATGGAAAAGGATCCCCCAATCATGCACTGAACCAATCTCATTATTTTAAAAGAGGCTGCACAGTTAACCACCCTTTCCGGACCATGCATTGGTAAGAGCCTCAAGATTGAGCATTTCCGTATCTCAGACACACTGGTCACAGACAAAGGATATAATGCCAAATTAAGTCTAAAATAGTTCCCCATGTCAGATGAACACGAAGGACCATGTTTAGAATCTGCACCAAATTCCCAGACAAATGTTGGGGTATTAAGCATGGCTTAAATAACTCCGCCAACCTATAGGCATCGCACCTTCCTACAAGAAGCCTATACCAAGTCATGAGTTTAAGTCCTAAAACTGAAATGAAGAGGAGGGTAGCACTAAGTTGACAGCCAGAGTAAAACTTGGTCAAAATTCAGATATGGATCATATAAAAATTTGTGTAAATCAACCAAACACAATGGTGAGATAAGATCCATAGATCCTGTATAGTGGGATGAGGGCTTTGCTGTTGTTCTTCTTGTTCATGTTCTTGTTGGAAGCAGTTGGCTTAAACTCTTGAATTCAAACACAGAACAAAGAAAGCATGAAAAGAGATGTAGGCCTCTCCAAATCCTTCTAAAACATGTGACAAACAGAAATCTCCCATTGGCACACAGAACAAGACATATGGGAACCAAGTAGTCTGATAAAGTTACACCATTAAGAAACATCTTGCCCAAGGAAAAGTCCAATAGCAACCTGATGAAAAAATATCTTTGAGGAATAGCACTTTGTGTATTACAAGTGTAAGTTTTCACACCAAAGGTCACAGTCTTACTTTGAAAAGTACCACTCTCACGTTAACAAGTATCATTAAAGTAACATTCTTCTCTTGAAAGGAATAAATCGTTAAATCGAAAGTATCCGCGCCATTTCGAAAGTAACACTCTTCCTTACAAACAAGTGTGCAAATGCAAAAGCATCAGTGCTTTTTCTATAGAAAACTCCAGGCATGGGACAAGGTACAGCCAGCGAGTTGCCTATATATAGGCGGAGTTTTACATAATCAAAAAGACAACTCATACCTTCCTAGATAATAATGTGCTTCAGAAGAACACTCAATAGCATCAAAAGCATCAATGGGGTCCAAAAAAAACTGAATGCAATCTATTTAACAGTTAATATGTTCTGCAGTTAGAAACTATATGTAAAATAATGACAGGATACCTCCACAAATGAACTGCCACCCGGATTTCTCATATCGCAGGCCCAAAAATACATATGATTGCTGGGGAGACTGTCATCACTTATTCTTAGGTTTCCAAGAGATGCCTTTATACCAAACGAAGATGGAAACACCTATAACAAGAGGAGAATTATTGTACATGAGACACAAATATAGTGATTACAACTAGTCCAGCAAATGCAAAAATGTAGACCCAAAACCTTAATCTCGGTCAGAAAATTATCCTGTGACAAAGTAGCAAGCTTGGAACCATTTTCTTTCATCAACAAAATTTGAGCTCGAGCCATGTTTAGTGTTAAATAAAAGATGATTCTGGACTTCCCCTTCCCTATCAAACCTTTGCCCACAGGCTCCTCATATATAGCTGGGGGCTGTCTATCCACCACATTTCTTTCAGAGACATCATCCTGTTCCATAGCAGTTGAAGTATCACTGGATGACTTGCGGCGGTCATCCTCCATATTTACAGCATTTACGAAAGAAATAATGGCAAGTATTGTAGGCCTGCGACAGAAAAATGACAAGGTAGCAAGTGTAACAGCAACCTGCGGAAACAGATAAGAACATAAATTAAATGCCAAACAGAGGGTAAGGAGCCAAAGGGGAGGGTGGGGGTGAGGATCAAAAAGAAACTAAATCTCCAGAAATAGCCAACCTTTGTCTCAATACCCTCGCGAAGGGCTGAGTTCTTATCATATACAACTATTTGGGCCTTCACAAAGCTGTTTAACTTATCAGAGGCACCCTCACTATCAACCCCAGTATAAGTATGGTCAGTGGGAAGTAGACCAGCAAGATGACTGAAACTTGGAGCCCTGATATAACTATCTGATGAGTGAAAATTTTGGAGCTGAAAACGCTGTCCACTTCCCATTGAATGGGGGCTCTCATCATTGAGAGTTTCTGATGCCTCATAAAATTCATCATCACCTTCACCTGGACCCAAATCACTACTTAAAAAACCTTCATTCTCAACATCATCCGACAAAATAGGAGCATCAGAACTCCTGATGATGGATCTTGCAAGATAACAAGAATGAGATTTCCCTTTGCAGCAAACTAAGTCTTCCACCTCCAGTGCTTTGAGGACTGTTCCAATGAACATATCATTTCCTCTTATAGAGAGCTCAACCTGACAAAGTAAATCAGTTAAAAACTTAAGCGAATGGAACAAGGTCCAAGCTAACAATAAGCCAGCCCAAAAGACAATCTCACCCGACCACCAGTTGCTCGGAGTTCAAATAAGCGGCTCTCCTCAGCCTGAAGGACCTTCATGAAGCTCTGATCATGCTATAAGATATAAAATTAACCCAGGCACAAATTAGTTAGGCATCAGACCACAAAAATCAACCATTTAGATTTACCAATATCTACCTGACTGTTATAATGGAAGCACATTTTTAGCTCATCAAGTACTCCTGTCATGAACACTTTCTCTATACTTGAAGAATGAATTACGTCTCGGCTGCCAATATGTTCATTTTCTGAGTCAGAATCTGATGAGCTCTCTGAGAGAACATTGATAGGAGCTGACCCCTACAATGAAATTTAAATCGATGACAAATCGCATAAAATAAGAAGAAAACTCTGGGTTGCAAAACAGGATAGATAAAGGCGAAAAAAGAAATTAAAAAAAATTAAAAAAAGGAACTATTTACAACAGCATTAAAAATCTTAATTCCAGTTGTCTCAAAAGCTACTGAGACCATTACTCATCAATCAAGATTTAAAACTTAAACAAGAATGTGCAAGAGAAAGAACTTCAAATTGTTGATTGATCCTTAGAGATGGCTTAAGGCCTATAGTTCAGTATCTAATTGATCTTTCCTTCTAATACAACTTTAAAACTACAACATTACATCAAATCCCAAGTAACCTAAAGCTTTGATTCAGAAGCTTTTTGCAACACATGTACAGAAAAAATATACATCTATATAAGACATTCTATTGAATAGACATCACAATAAAAGAGGTAAGCATCATTATTAAGAGAAATAGATGATCATAAGAAAAGAATGAGAAATCATAACCATAA
The DNA here is from genome assembly GCA_016801395.1 of Leptodermis oblonga. Classification (NCBI taxonomy): domain Eukaryota; kingdom Viridiplantae; phylum Streptophyta; class Magnoliopsida; order Gentianales; family Rubiaceae; genus Leptodermis; species Leptodermis oblonga. The sequence goes on from CM028757.1 coordinate 4,497,350, forward strand.
CTTTTACATTACAAAAATAATAGGCCTTCATCTTCTCATACTTAAACCTGGTGCTGCTTAGTTGGTAATTTGAGGACCAGGAAACAGTTAGAAAATTTCACTGCTATGAGTCTACAAGTAATTTGAGGACCAAGATACACTTTAAAAACTTCACTGCTAGGGAAGAGATGCCAACTTTCTAATCACACATAACTTTCCCAAGTAACATTTAAATATTGATCTCCGTGTCATATCCCCCATTCTGTTAACACCAAACCCTAACATACAAACTTTATGACAGTTAAGATTTACCGATGCACGATAAATTGCCCCCTGCAGCCATCTCTGCCAGGTCCTCAATGAATCCGCTGAGTCACAACGTAGAACTAGATTTGCATCTTCCACTAGCTGCAAAGAATTGTAGATACCAACATGGTAAGGAAGGAGAAAAAAAGATAAACCTTCAACATAAAACATTAGCACAATATGAATAATTTTATAGTTCAGAAATAACCTTGCTACTGAGTTGTTCAGAGTCACAGAGTGCCAACACATGTTCCAGATTTCCTACGGTATCAGCAGGCACTTGATATAGCTGCTTTCCCCGAAGGCTGCAGCAAAAGTTTCTTCCATTATTTCAGCAAGTGGGGAAGATAGATTTAATAAAAAGGGCAAAAGAATATGCACAATATACTTCTAGGAAAAGGCAATGGATTGTATCTATCACTCTAACACAGCCATCGCAAGTGAATAATATGATAACCCAATAAAACATACTACTGAATAAGAGTTGAGGAAGTGATAAGCAATGAAAGAGTGTAGATAAGCAATGAAGAAGAGCGATAACCAAGTCTTTCAACTAATTGCTCTCGAATTGCAAGAGTGCCACCAAATAAAAAGTTAAAACCTTTAAGCATATTCCCAGCACCCACTAACTGACGCCCCCCAAATCTGTTTATAGATTCAGCACCCTTCTTCCCAACTCCAATCCGCAGCTCCTCTCTTTACTCTGTTGACATCCTCCACCCTCAATATTCTTCTCTTCCATCATCTATCAGCCTTTATCCTCTTCTTCCCAGGACCAGTGTTGCCTGCCTAAAGTTTCCAAAACTAACTCTACACCAGCATCCCCCCCCCCCCCCCCCCCCAAAAAAAAAAAAAAAAAACATATCCAAGAAAAACATTGGCAATTGCTCCCCTTTTTTTTACTTTTTGTGCACATTTTGGTTAACTTATTACGGCTTCGCATGGTGTTCTAGTGTGTGATTTTGGCACTTGTTTGTAAACATTTATACAGTAATAACTGGGTACAGCAAAGAAGGAAGAGAAATGAAACTAAAGAGCCATTTGTTTTGTAACTTGACAATTACAACAGCCACTTCAGTTATAGGGTATATTTCAAATTAAATTAAGATGGATGAGTACTTTAGATAAGTCCCTAGGGTCCATTAATGTGTCTGAAGCCCATTATGATCCCTGATAACCCTTAAAACATCTTGAGAAACACATACTAGGAGCCATTTCACCAAAGCAAGATGCAACTTGTCACTTGGATAGTTACTAGAAACACAAGTAAAAGGAAAGGAAAGTAAATTAGTTAGGAAATTGTTATTCATAGGAACTTTACTATTTGCAGGAACATTTTTAAAAAATTTTGTAGTGAAGTTACTGAAATACCCTTTTGTGTTTTTTACCCAAATTTTTTGCCTTGCTTTTGTGTTTTCGGTCACGGCTTGCATTTTTGTAAAATGGTGGCGTCCAGCAGCGGCATTTCTAGAAAATCTCGCTCGGCGTGGGCAAGATTTTCTATAAAATGCCGCCACGGACGCCACCATTTTTGTTTATAGAAAATCTCGCCCGCGCCGGGCAAGATTTTCTATAAAATCTCGCCAGCGCTGGGCAAGATTTTCCAGAAAATGCCGCCACAGGACGCCTCAGGCAATAATTTTGAAAAAAAATTCCCAACTTTAAGCAAAAAAATGTGTAAATTGTTTACTTATGGTGAACTATGGATCGTTCTCGTGGATATTTTGGTAGGTGAATATTTATGTTGGTAGTTTTTCTTCAAAATATAGGTAAGGATATTTTTGTCTTTTCAATACTAGAAATTTTAAAGTGTCCTATGAATAGTAAAACGGGTCTTGTGAATAACCCCATTAGTTAATGATGTCTCTCCAATCTAAGTACATGTCAACAAACAAAAAGCCTCAAGTCAACCACCAATATGCATACATTTCTAGAACTTTCATCATAGTATATTTATTCCCTGGAAGATTTTGAAAAAATAATCCTCTTTTAAGATTATTTGACAGAAAGGTGATCACTTTTTTAGGTCCCACGGGTTTTGGGTAGAGGGTGGTGAAAATGAAAAACACTCATAGGCAAGGTATCTACACCACCAATGCTTAAGATTAAACCAAACTGTTTTAGGTTAAGATGGAGGGAGAACCATTTTGGTCTGACGCTTCTTCCTTCTCTAAATCTTGATTATCTCCCATATCTTAGCAACTTGCCAATCATTATTCTTCTGTTTCTGTTCAAGGAGGGGAGTTCTTTCCTAATGGAAAAATATGACAGTAAACCCCAAGAGAAGAACCTACTTCCCCTCAAGAAAACTGAATCAACAATCTTCGCTATGTGAATGGAAAATGCTGAAAATATAGGATAATACGACAGATGTAATCATTTTATACCTTCTATACTGCTTGTATGATATAGAGTTTGGATGATCAAGCACATAAAGAAAAGGGCCCACGATACAGACGTATTTCTGTTGCCATATAGCATCCCTGCCACCAATACCCTACACAAGGGAGCAGTTATACAAAGAATGAAACAACCACATCAAAAATTATGACAAGAAGAAGAAGAAAATTGTTGACCAGTAAAGTAGGTAATAAAATAAAAGGATGGCAGTAGGTTATGAAAGCAACCTTCCGATTCAGAATCAATAGCCATCCTTCAAAATCAGCATCACTCCAAGGGCGAGGGAAGTCAGCATTTTCCCTGCTGTCTCCTTGGAAAATCTTTGCAACTTGCATCAGTCGGTGATAACGAGCAGGTGAGAAATGAAAACCCAGAGTGGGCAACCGCATCGCCAGTCTTGTAGATGGAAACGCCGGGTTTTCTAGTCGGATCTGGAAAATATGATTGTAGTTAACACAATTATTTACATTGAGAAATAATGTCAATGTTATCATACAAGCATATAAAATCACCTGTTGAAGCTTTACAACCACCCCACACTTATCAACAACAGGCAAGAAATTGATAAGGGTAGATTTAGATGAGCTATGAGTTCGATCCAGAGAGGCTTGGTTCCAATGATAGTCACCATCAACCAAAAATGCAGAGACATCACTCAAGACCAGATTAAATTGGAAGTACATGTTAAGTTCCTCCGGTGGAACCTCCTCATCATCACACTGAATACATCGAAAACTTCTCATCCACACAACATTAAAGATCCTGGACAACAGAGGTCCGAGGGTTATGAGCATACCTGGGTACGGATTATTAAATTTCCCAAGTCAAGCAGAAGCTTAGTGGAATGGGAGTTAACAGGAAAGAAGTCAGTAGGAATGGTGATCTTTGGAGCGGCAATATCCAAATCCAAGAAAAACCTACAAGCAAGCAAATGTCAACACCAGCTATTCTCTCGGTAATATTTTGTGATAATAACAGTCAATATTTCACTAATTTGAAAGGGCTGCAGACATTTATAAAACATCAAAATGCTATTCTAACATTCAGTCTATGACGGCTTTGAAACAAATAAGTTGCGTAAAAACTGGATTTATCTTCAGTAACTACACATGATAACAAACCTAGTCTGATCCTTCAGTGCCCTGTTTACTTCTTGTTGTGCAGTGCGCTTAACTTCATCAATGGTCATCTGTTATGAAAACAGCCAATATGAAGAAACTAACTGAAATCACAACCAATATGTACACAAATGTTCTGTATAGACACACACACAAGGGGTCAGTCCAAGAAAGAATTTTGAGGGCACAACACAACTGAGGGAAAAACTCACTTGCCACAAGCCAACAAAATGATTTTGCCAATTCAACTTTTCCATCTTATCATATTCGTCAAAGGGAAGTCATCTTTTTTAAAATCCCATTGAGACTGGATACAGAACACAGTATCAAGTTTTAATTTTTCAGCATCTCTTAAGAAATCCATCCATAACATGGTTTATCAAGTTTCTTCACTCTACCGACTGAAATTCAAAATCTAACAAAAGCACCGGCTAACATTCCTAGTAAATCAACATTTATCATCCCATTTTCTGCAAACAGAAATGATCCTTCAAAAATTCTTTAAGTGTTCTACTTCAAAGAAAATTTATGAGCCATTACAGATATAGTATATGCTCAGGTCTCAATTACGGAATATGAAGACATATTATCCAGCCAACTTCCAAATTCAACGCCAAAAAGAAGCAGTTATAGGAACGTTATTCACTCCTCATATTTGACTAATTATAAATCATACTCAAGGTATCAGAATATGCAAAATTTATGCAGACAGCATACGCACTAACGTTAGGGAGCCACATAAAACAGTCACGATAGCTAAGACAAGAACATTTAAAACAGAGTCAAAAAATGTATATTGATAGGGGAACAGACCTGGACGGCTGCTGCAGTTTCCAGAGCTATAGTTTGACTTACAGCAGCGTTACTTTTGAAGAAGTTCATGATTTCGTCAATGGAATCTTTGAGATACTATTCAAAGGAAAGGAACAGTTTAAATCTCCCAAATTTGTTACAAACAAAAAATAATAAATAATTAATTGGATGGACACAGAGTGATATTATACAGTCATGTAACAGGGAGAAGCTTTGGCACTCAAGCTCCAGTCCACTTCCGAATCAAAAGGCTTATAGCGAAAGGCACCAACTAATGAATCACGGCGTGTTGCACTCTGCAAAAAAGATGGAGACCCAAATATAAAGGCTAAAAGAAATACAAAGGGAATTTTAACATATATATATATATATATATATATACACATACATATATACACAAATTTAAAAAATAATATACTAAAAAGAAAAAAAAGAATTGTGAAAGCAAGGGTGATGAGGAGAGATATCAATTCCACAGGACTAACCTCTGCAAGAAGCCCATTTGGAGATGAGAGCTGATACGATCCCAATCTTATGTCAAACACTTTAGACTCAGAATAAAGCTCTATGAAGCAATCAAGATTATCACATGATAAATCAGCAAGGCACCCCTTTGCATCAGTAAGCTTTGAAGCGTTATGCTTCATATGAATTTCCAATGAAGTATGAAGTACATCTGCTCTTGCATGGATAGCCAGCAGTTCTTCATCTTCATCTTCACCTTCTTTGTACCCAATCATATTGTTCAACCTTTCCCAGTCTTCCTCACTGAGGAGCTCTGGTTCATTTTCATCTTTCGTGACGTTGCTGGTCCTAAAATCAAAAGTCACACCAAATCTCAATAGTGAATAGATGCAATGAGGCTAATGAATTTGCAACGAGAAGCAGGATCAAAGGAATAGTCACCCTCCAAATGGCCACCATGACTTCTTTGCCTTCTGATTCTTTCCGTGGATCTCTGACTCCATAGACTCGGAAACAAATTTGTGAGCCAACATCCTGGACAAACAAGGATTATAAAGTTGATTCCAAGCATCCAACCAACCATACATGTACGAAAACAGAAGAAAGTCAAGCAAAAAAGATAAAAGCATTTAAAAGCAGCCTGGTCAAATGCTAACAATTTGGAAGAAGTTAAAATTGCTCCAACTATCCAGAATTTGACACTGTAGCATAAGAAGATAAACAACATCAACCAAAACCTCCCCATAAGTGGTCAAAAACTCAGATACAGTTCTTAACTCTAGCAATGTACTAAGTGATAAATCATCAAACAGTGGACTATAAAAAAGTTATACTACACTACAGTTCAACTCTAATTTATTCTTGCCATACTAACATGAGCCTGTCAACCGCTAAAAAGGACTCCGCATCAGAAATAACAAATAAAAGTAAGAAAAAAACACCCTACCTCCATTGGAGAATAAGGTCAATATCAAGTTCCCTGTCAAGTTCCACTATCTCTTGATTATCATCAGCTGCAACCCGATCAGCATCAGATCTCAGCAACTTTGCATATAATGATATGTATTTTTTCCGCAACCTCGCATACCGCAGGACCTGCTCCCATGATAATCTCCCACTGAATGACACAAAAATATCATAAGACGACCCAAAGTCAACATTAGCAATGACAAGAGATGTTTCATAAGAAGAGCAACAGAAGACAAAATAACAGTTGAACTTCTAGAAGACCAACAAGTTGTGAAATAAGATCATTAAAGGTATAGCAGATAGAAGAAGCACAATTCCACGGATAAATGGCTACTATGGAAACACTGCAAAGTAAGGCTCCTTACTATTCCACTAAAGTGAACACTCCCATCAATCAGCATGCTGCATCATTACATTCTGACGGTATTTTTCCAGTGGGTTTGGGAGTCAGGGAATGGAATCATTGTGAAAGATAGTGTTTGGATGAAGGATTTGGGAATGAAAATATGGAATGTTTCCAGAATCTGTGGAAATAATTCAAACCCCTATAATTAGGTGGGTTTGATTACCATTATCATTCCACCCTACGATCAACCCCATACCCATAGTGATTGTTATGACCAAACCAAATCCATACTTGTCAACTTGCAAGCATCATCCCCAAAGTATTGACTTCCATGTTCTACTTTACTACATAGATTATTGAGCTAAATCTGGAAGCTGTACAATGCGCCATAAGATGAATCGAAACAGTTATGCCAAAGAATGAATCATGATTCAAATGAAGGTTCCATGAACATACAATTTACCTTTCATGAACAAAAACTACAGATCACAAGAGATGCAATTCCCAGAATATTCCTACAGTTGTCAACAAAGAGAGAAAGAAAGAGTAATGAGAATCACTCTCACCTTGCCTTCTTTGACTGGTCAGAGATAGCTTTGTAGGCATACCTCCACCAGGACTTTGTATTAGATAAAACTGAAACACGTGGCCGGTAATGAGCATACTTCAACCGTTGATTGAAGGCGGAAAAATTATCAGCTAACTTAAGCAGATCCCTGTAACCACTCTAAGAACCACAAAGAATTCAAAAATTAAATGCACAAAATCAAAGCACCTTCCAGTATCAAAACTCATTCAGTAATTAACTTACAAAAGGAATTAGAAAACCAACCTTAGACAAACTAAGAGTGACGTCTTCCAGATTCACCACTGCTTTTTGAAGTGGTTGGCTGGTATTAAGAGTCATATTAAGATGCTGTTTTGAATATTTCGCATTTCCAGTAACTGGTTGCAACATATAAGTGTGTTCCTCAACAAGACCAACTGCTGGTTTTCCATCCTTTGTCCCAAACTTGAAAATCTGAATCCATGAAATATGGTTACAGATCAATCCAGGATCACACAAAAACATGTACAAGGGTGAATATCACACAGAACACACCTGATCCCATTCCTGGGGTGGTAAATCCTCCCATGACTTATCTATGTGCCAAGGACTTATATCAGAATCCAGATACACAGCCAGTTTCTCAAGCTCTGCAGACTGAGTCAAACGTGACCAAAAGAAACAGAAGAAAAGACTCATCAAAGAAATAATCAGAGGAAAAACAAAGGAATAAGACCAGTAAGGATAATTTGCATTTGAACTTTTCTCACACAAATTAAGGGTGAAAATGAAAGAATCGGGTTAATTCACACCAAAAACACAATGCAAGAAATTAAAATGTTCCTCGTCTTTCTTCCCAATACAAAATTTTGAAGAACCAAAACCTTCTGAATACGCTCCAATGCGCCCCCAGTTGCAAAAATCTCCTGCCCACTATCATCAACTGTCACCGCTAATAGCTTGTCTAGAGTAACACCAGCAGCAAAAGAATGGCCGGGGTTGCTGCAAAATGGATACTATTAGGTTCTGTGAAAATTTTGGCGGTAAGAAATATGGATAACAGGTACCCACCTCTCAGTATCCTCGTATCTGATGTGAATATTTGAAACAGAAAGTTTCAGATTCCCAATTACAGTGTTGATCAAAGACCCCAACCAAGACTTGTTCTTTGAAACAAAAAGCAAAATAGAGTCAAACATGCATATGGAGAGGAAAAAATAAAGCGAAAAACTTCTGCATCAAAGAGAGCAATTTTCAAAAATACAAGAAAATGACAGATATTAAACTCGTAGATTATATAGTTGGACAATTGGACAAATACTTGAACCTCACCGCAAACAAATACATGCAGTGTGTGCCCTCAGAACTAACTCGAATGCAACCAAATTTAAAATTCAAGAGGAGAATAAGATTTTAGCAAAGCTCTAAATGCATGAGCAGTTACATGGTTGCAATAAGTAAGCTGCAAACAGGGACAAAAAGATTTGAAGTTATCATATTAAATGGGTGGATAATTCCATACGATGATCAGGTGGGTAAACCCACATAATTCTTTATCACCACATATCTCGCCATTGACACACACAGAGACGTACAGCACACACTAACCACATCAGCACTCCAACAAAAAGCTAATTGATTTGGTTTTTGTTCTTTTCCCCATAAGGGGAGATCCAAAAAATAAATACCTTCATAGAGCTTTTATATATCTACTTCATTTTCAACATAAACAGTAAGGAAACAAACTTACCTTTCAATAAGCACAATCCAAAAAGTTCAAAACTCATGATTATTCAACCAGTATATTGTAAATTAAAACTTAGACTTGGGAAAATAAGATGTGTGGGAAAAAAAAAATTGTACTTAGACAGTTTGGAAGGTGTAATTTACATTCTAGTTTGCAATGAAGGTTAGTAGTTTGCAATGAAGGTTAGTGTGTGAAAGTTGTTTTTTTTTTTTTTTTTTTTTTTTTTTGGGTGACAATCAGCTTCTTTGTCCACAGTGAATATAGAGCTGTGTGCATGTGAGAGAAACTGCACTCATGCAACAGTGTAATTATTTTTCTCTGCAGTTAGAGAACTTTGATTCTCTCTAAGTATCTATTATTTGGTTGTGTGCCAGTGTGTATACTGTGTTCACAGATGTAGGTGTTTGACCATGTATGGAAGAGTATTTTGTTTTCAAAAAAAATATTATTAGAAGCATTTCATGGATAAGCCACTCGAATCCACCAAATTAAATGGGTTATTCATCTATATCATTCATCTCAATCAGTCAACCTTAGTGGAATGATCGAACTACATTGCCAGCGCCAGTTACAACCAATATAAACCATTGAGTTAAGCAACAAAATAAGAAAATTTATCTTTAGACAACTTAAAAAGCACTTGAGAAGACGTACCATCTCACCCTGTAATACTTGTCTACTCTCCAATAGCTTCCTTTCCATTTCCTGCATCAGGTAAAAGAAAATCAATTGTTCCATTTTGATCAAGAGAGAGAGCTCAATTCAACCAAGAATGCAATATCTCACTCGTATCCGACTCCTCTTAACTTCTTGTACAGCATCCTCACTAGAGCCTTCCACCTGAGTTGAAGGCTCAGCAAGCAAAAATATACGATCCAGGTGAACTATAACAGGATCTTGGCCCAGCCTACTCCATGGAACCTGCATTTGGAAATTACACAGCATAATCCATGAAAAGCATTAGAACTCCTTCTAAGAAGCTGGAAACACTTCAAAGTGCAAACTATAGAATAACTAAGCCTCCAACTTCATATTTGCTAGACATGGGATTTCAAATGCAAATATCACTTTCAGGCCAACTAAACTTCTCATAGCCATAGAAAGACATCACCATAGTGCCTTGGCAGCCCAAGAATGCTACCCTAAGTTTGTGTTATGGTTTCACACGCACACAATTACCTCTAAGTTCTATGTGCATTGTATGAATCAACAGCCAGACAGAATGACTACATCCATCTGCTTTTGACCTCATAAAAATATGCACATAGATTATAAAACCTTAAGGTCAAATAACCTCATAGGCCACTAAACTATTTGAATAGTATACTTTTGAACATTAGTCTTTTTTTTATAACAATTTAACCACTTGGCTATTTAAAATGCTCACTTTTGGCACCATTAGATGTGTGTAAATTGGGTGGGACCATCCCTTTGATCCAATGGTTAAAATTCATTGAATGGTTAAAAGTGTTCAATTTCAATAGGTTAGGGGCCAAACTGTTACCCCACAAAAAAAATTTTAAGTGGGCAAATAATAGTTTAGTATCCGCATAGATAATTTGACCAAAACTTAAAATATAGTGCCATGACACATCAGCTCCGTATATGACCTTCAACTTAGACGGTGAGGTTTGTCTTAAAAAGGTCCTTAGCCCTCTAATGATTATTATTTCAAAATACTATAAGACTTAAATGATGACAAAGTAATTACTTACTCATAGAAAAGATATTATAAAAAACTGAAGGAAATTAGAAACAGGCATATTATAACATCAGAGGCTGAGCAAAATGTAGTATTAGTCAAATTCCGGCCAACCGAACAAAACAGAACATTTGAGTTTTGAATCAACCACTCCATATGAAGTCTGAAATATGCCAAGAGTCAACTACTGCACAGAGGGGGCAGAACCAGAAATTAATTCCTGGGGAGGCAATGTATTGAACTAAAAAAAAAAAATTTTGAAACACATTTATTTAATAACTAAAGGTCCTATATACACCCCTAAGGTGCAGTGGGGGTTTTGGAGGGGACAGGGCCTCCCCCATCCCCCTCTTTCTGCCCGAGTGCCCACTCACTAACCCGGCCTAGTTAATGTTAATAGAAATATGTGATCTTATGAGGGTCATTAATGATGGCTTGAATTTTAATAAAGTACACATAATCTTATGGAGGACAATTTTCAATAGGGTATAATGAAAATGCATGTTCACATGCCAAAAAAAGATTGAAAGTGTAAAGACCAGGACACATTATAACAATTCCAACAAACCTTAAGCTTTACAGATCCAAGAAATCCCGCCTTAACCTTTATTGGCAACTTCAACGCATTGAGTGCCTCTGGCTTCAGTTGCATATTTGTTAGCTCCACATCACCTGTGCCACAAATCAGTATAGCACAATCAAATCAGGGAAAAGAATGCAAGATTGCACTGACAATCAATTTACAGCAAAGGATACCAACGTTAGAGGACTATCTAGATTGAAAATAACTACCTCAAAATCACCAGCAGTGAAACCAGAATTTGCCAATTGAATCGATAAGATAAAATCTACTATTTAGAAACATCTTGCAAGGGTAGAAAACAAATGTTACGAGTTAGACTCTATTTTTCTAGTTCTAATTATCACATCTAAATACATGCAGAAGAAGAAGACTTTGGTTCTTAAGCATAGCATACAAATTACACAGATACCTTGACTAAAAAAATCAGAACGATGCCTTTTAGTACAAATGAGAGACAATTGCATAATAAGGGCAATCTAGGTTTGGTGAAAAGAAAGTGGGTCTCCATAATTTCATGCAGGGAGCGCTTGGCTCATACCATGGAATGGGAATGGGAATTGGAACGATAGTAGTGAGGAATGATAGTAGAGGTAATCATGATAATTATGTTGTTTGGTTTGTGATGGGAATCACTATCATTGCCATCGATGTTGCTTGGTTTACAAAATAGTTTGACAATTAAAATTATTGGGGCATGTTATTTACATAACACTTTTTATTACTATATGCAGGACACTTTTTTAAATTTTAGTATTGAAAAGACAAAAATACCCTTACCTCTATTTATATAAAAAATACCAACATTAACCTAAACAGTAGCAAAAAGGAAAAAATTCAGTTCCAGTGGACTTTCACCTGATTCAGGCGAAAGTCTGGCTGGGGCGAAAGTCTTCAATATTTTGTGCGTTCTGTGGCGGAACTCTTGGAAACTTTCGCCTAAACTAGGCGAAAGTTTCCAAGAATTAGCGGAAGTCTTAAACTTCCGCCACAGGACGCACAAAGTATTGGAGACTTTCGCCCAACCCATGCGAAATTCTGGCTGGGCCGAAAGTCTTCAATATTTTGTGCGTCTTGTGGCGAAACTCTTGGAAACTTTTGCCCAAGCCAGGCGAAAGTATCCAATACTTTGTGCGTCCTATGGCGGAATTCTTGGAAACTTGCGCCCAATCCAGGCGAAATTTTCCAAGAATTTCAACTGGAATTCGACGGTAAAATGTCTATTGAATTACTAAAGGGTATTTTAGTAATTTCACAACAACAAAATTTTGAAAATGTCCTACGAATAGTAAATTCCGTCCTACAGATAACATTTCCGAAATTATTTTAGCATTTTATTTTGTATTATATTATTAGTATTTATTAAATAATTGTGTTTAAATATATTATAATGATAGTTATTATTAATTCTTTTTTTCTTAATAAAAAACATATTTACAGAAAAGAATTTTGTAAGGAATGAGTTTCATTCCTCCCAAAATTGGGAGAAATCCTCCATTGCCCACTTCTTTGATTTGGGAATGGGACCTGGGGAATGAAACCCATCAACCAAACAATAGGTCTCATTCCCATTACCATTCCCCACTCCCAAAACCATGAAACAAGCACAACCGTAGTATCTGAATGAGGTTTCTCATAATCAACTGGAAAAATAATTCTGCCAGTAGCTTATTTCCAAAAACATCAATGTCTTTTCTCCATTTATATCCAACACATGCTTTCATCCCATAAGGTAAATTGACCCAGAAAAGTCCAGTACCAATGCCTAAGTCCAATATAACTAAAAAACTGCTTTCTAATTTTAAATAGTCGGAGTAGATAGAAAACACAAGTGAGCAGAACATTTCCCCAAGGCTCTGTTCCGTAAACTCCTTTAGTGCCTGTCAAGTGCCTATATGCCAAAAAAATTTGGTCATGATAACATAACTAGATAAAGTTGGTCTGCCTCTACAAGTAATGCTTAAAAATCAGTACAGCACTCTTATTGCTGTTTGTAGAGATGACAATATATTTGAAGAAACATTACAAAATATCTTAGATTTTTTAACTGAAAATATTGGTTTAATAGAAATTTCTCGATAATGATCCAACCTCTTAACAGATCACTGGACAAGAATAGTCTTGTTAGAAATTGGCAGGAATCACATTGAACCTTTATATTGAAATGGCAGTGCAGTGAATAAAAGCTCTCTCGTGTTCAAGATCTGGGTAAGAGTTGGGGCATTAAGGCCAAATGTATGCATCCTTACATTAAGATTCTATCAAGGCTGTTTCCACAACTCAACTGCCCCAAGGGTCCCCTTGAACTGTTATAGTACTTCTTCAAAATCAGATCATATGCATGAACTTTTAGTTCATAGTTATTTAGCATGATTGCGATCAACAGTGCTACAACTCAAAAGCACCATGAAGGCTGTTTCCACAACTCAACTGCCCCAAGGCTCCCCTTGAACTGTTATATTTCTTCAAAATCAGATCATATGCATGAACTTTTAGTTCATAGTTATTTAGCACGATTGCGATCAACAGTGCTACAACTCAAAAGCACCACGAATGAACTTCATATAGTGCAAAATAGGACACTAAGCTTGTTCTTGAACCAAAATTTGATTTACCATTACATAACCAATAGTGCCTAAGAGCCTCGCATTGTAAATTGTTGAATTTGATGGAACCGAGAACTACTACAATGATCACAATCAGCAGTTCTACAACTCAAAAGAACCACAAAAATGAATTTAGTTACAATCAGGACACCTACCTTGTTCTTGTACCACAAATTGATGTTCCATTACATAACCAGTTGTGCCCTGATAGCCTCGCGTTGTCACTAATTGTTCAATTTGACAAGACCAAAAAAAAAAAAAAAAAAAAAAAACTTACTAATGGACAGTCCAGAAATTTTTCTCCAGAGGTACTCTTTAAAAAAAACTACCCGTCTAAATGGGTGAGTACCCATAGAATATCATATAATCCACAACAAGTAATGAAACTCTAAGAGAATTCTACAATTGGTCACTATCTTATTTCTTACACATCCCCATTATCGCAACAGAGCCTATATCCAAGGATCTTACAATTGGCTCACTAAATTGGAAACTGCTTGATTGTGTTTCACCGCCTAGGATATTAAGTCATTATCGGTCCATAACAAAAAGGGTGGCCCTCTTACACCCCTTTCAGCAGATTCATCCTCAGCTCTTACATATTTTATGATATAAGTCACCCCAGTAAGGCCAGATTGTTCTGCCTTCCAATCACGAAAATCATTTCAAACATGATGTGCCAGCATTGTACTAAGGACATTACAAGTTGACAATAATAAAACTAATTGCATCCTTCATAAAATCCATGATTGTAAATCATCATCATTCAATTCAACAACTCAAACTACTATAATCCAAACAACAATCATTTCAGCACCCACAGAAAATCTATTCATCACAAGCTTGTTCTAGCCTAACTTGTCTCGAAATTCATATTCTCCACAGAGCATAAAGAAAAGAAAGACTAACCTTGCCACACACTGATCTTGAGGGCTTCTTTATTAAGCCCTCTAACATAGTTCCCCAAGTACCTCTGCAACAAATACGCCACTTGATCTTCCAACATCTTTCCTCCCTCCTCAAACCCTCTTCAGAATTCAAAAACCCCAGCTACGAATTGAATTCAAACCCATAATAAACCCTTCGCACACAGAACTGTATCATCCAGTCGAATCAAAACGAATCCGGACAATCCCATTTACAAATACAAGAAGAAGAAGTGTTCCTCAAGTTTCGTAGAACGAATTTCGGCTGAAGAAAGGCCCGTCCCTTTTCCTGTGATTAGTTTATTGTAGTGATAAAAATCTCAGTCGAAAATGGAAGAAGATACTAGCAGTTTGCGGGGCCGAATTCCGCAGAGTTACGTGTGACTCAGGAAGATGACTGATTCGGTTTTTACAATATTTCGTTTACGGAAGAGACGTGAATGGACCCTTGGGTTGCCATGTAAGGGGAAAAAGTGAGAGCATATTTTGGCCTCAAGACTTTCAAGTCGGTGTAATTTATTTTTTTTTAAGCAATTGTTAATTGAATGACACTTTTTACTAAACGTATGACATTTTTTAAAAATTTTAGAAGTGAATTTACATTTTTGCCTCTCCATTCTCTTTTACATTTTTTGTAGAGGAAATGAAAATTTGATTGTGTTGGGTGTTGCAAATTCTTGTGGGTACTGTGTGTTAGGAATGTAATAGTGTTTATGATACGTTTTCCGGTTGCGTAGTGATAATTTTAGGGTAAATTCAGTGGTCGTTTGCCTAAAAAACGATTTTCCGACAAACGGCCGAGAAAATCGCCTGGCCTAGGTGATTCGCTTAGTCCAGGCGATTTTCAAGGCGATTTTCCCTGGGACTGTGCGATTCTATCAAGGGTATATTTATCTTTTCGTCATTTAAAATTTTAAAAAGTGTCCTATGTTTAGTAAAACGGGTCATGCAATTAACATGCCCCTTTTTTTAAGGGGTTATAACTTATTTGGTACTTTTTTGTATATTATAATACAATAATTTTAATCTGTCTTATTATACTTCGGACAGATAATATCAAAGTTGGAAATGTTGCCACAAATAATTGAAGGAAAAATCAAGTTACGATTGAAAATGTCGACACGAATAATTAAACAGATAAAGTCAGAATTAAAAATATCAACATGAATAATTAAGGCTACGTTCGTTACCATATTATTAAGGAAATATTTTTTGAAATATGCAAACAAGCATGTTTTTAAAAGTTGTTTACAAAAACTACTTTTGGTAACTGAATTTTGAGAAACAATTTTCTGGTTGGAAAATCATATCTTCTGGAACAATTACTCAGTGGCGGAACTTGACTCATTAAACTAGAGGGGCCAATTGGAGAAACCTCCTAATTAAACTAGTAAAAAAAATTTGTAGGGGCCAAATACTTACATAAATTTTCTTTAGACTAAAATATAAATGGGCATATTATTTAAAGGACACTTTTTATTATATGCAAGAATAGTATTGAAAAGATGAAAATACCCTTACCTCTATTTATATAAAAAATACTAACACTAACCTAAACAGTAGCAAAAAGGCAAAAATTTCAATTCCAATAGATTTTCCCCTGAATCAGGCGAAAGCTTATTAGACTTTCACCTGAATCAGCCGAAAGTTTAATATACTTTCGCCTATCTCAGGCGAAAGTCTATGAAACTTTCACCTGAATCAGGCGGTTGGGGCAAAAATCTTCAATATTTTGTGCGTCATGTGGCGAAACTCTTGGAAATTTTCTCCTAAGCCAGGAGAAAGTTTCCAAGAATTGGCGATGCACAAAGTATTGGAGACTTTTGCCCAACCCAGAAAGTCTTCAATACTTTGTGAGTCCTATGGCGGAATTCTTGAAAACTTGCGCCCAATCCAGGTGAAAGTTTCCAAGAATTTCGACTGGAATTCGACAGTAAAATATCTATTGAATTACTAAAGGGTATTTTAGTAATTTCACAACAAAATTTTTGAAAATGTACTACGAAAAGTAAATTTCGTCTTGCAGATAACATTTCCGAATATAAATACTTACTAAATTATTTGTTTTTTCTTGTGGGGCTAGGCCTACCTTGGTCCCCACAATCTTACGCCACTGCAATTACTGGACTAGTGTCAAACATGTTTTTTGTTGAAAACAAATTTTGAAACAAAACAAAATTAAAATTTAACGAAATGAATACTTAAATAAGTAAAGTTAAAGTTGGAAAATGTTGAGAAGAAACCCACAAAGTCAAACCCGTAACATGGATATAACACGGATTGCCGTCCTAGTTATTTACGAGTATAACAATTTTCGTTTGGGAATTCGAACTCTCCCTCGGGCGGAGATTGCAACTTTGCATCACTGTTGAAAAGCATTTTATGGGTTGGGTCTCTTCTTGAAGTGTGGCAGACTTTACACGCAACCCAGCCCAGTTGTGATTAGTGGGCTGAGTTTACCTGAGTGATTGGGCCTTCTGTGGTAGAATTCAAGTGAATGATCCGTATTTTATCATGAATTTATGGAGAAGTCACGTAAACAAAATTAGCTTATATGGGGAAGAGTCGCAAGTTTAATTTATATCATAATATCACACATAGAAGTCCCGTAATTTTCATATGGGATACATGATTCATGACAAATCACCACGATTCTCATCCAACGTCCACAGTTACTCACTCTTAGCAGTCCACTCTAGCTCGCACTAATTTTCAAAATAATAAAATATCTAATATATTGTTTCATGTTTGATTGGAGAAGTGAAGATTTGCATTTATTGCTATTAGGCTTTGAGAAAAATGAGATGAATAAATTGAAAATTTATTAATTATTTTTATATTTAAATTTGTAAGAGAACAATAATTTGAAAGGTAAGAAAATATTTTTTAAAAAAGTATCGGTGATGTGAGACATTTAAAAAAGGGAAACAATGAGTAGATTATAAACTTCAACCATGAAAGCATGGCACATTTGTATCATGTACTACTTCCGAACCGATTCAATAATTTGATATCAGATCGATCCGATCCATCCCTGCCACTAGAGCTGACAATTTCTGACACGACACGAACTCAACATGATATAAGCGGGTTAGGGTTGAGGCTTTGTGGGTTCGTGGACTATATGGGTCGACCCGAACGACACGAATAATTAAATGGGAAAGGTTTGGGTTGAAAATATCAACAAGAAAACCCGTCAACCTATACCCGACACGAGTAATTTATACTACAATACGAAAACACAATATGAACTGAAATGTTCACGGGTTAAAATGGGTCGACACGAATAATTAAACAAGTAAGATCGCCAACCAGAATCCGATAATTCGAACACAACACGAATTCTCATCGTACCAGTCTAATAATAGCTAATTAATACTTCAAGTTGCTTGGAACTCGTGATGGAGCTCCGTAAATGTTGGGTTTACCCTCTACCCAACCAGTAGATCTAGCAATTTTTGACACAATACGATATGAATTGGTTAAAGTTAACTTTTGGCGAGTTCGCTGGTTAATTATATAGGTTGACCCGATTCGTACGAATAACTAAATGGGTAAAATTATTATTTAGGCTTCGTTTAATAAAACTTATGTCTGAAGTCTGAAATCTGAATTCATTAGATGACGCTGTTTGATAAAATCTGAAATTTAAGATCTGAAATTAGGACTGAAGTCTTAAATCTGAAGACTGAAGTCTGAATATGAAAATTGAAGTTTGAATCTTATTAATAATATTTATTTTATTTTAAAATTAAATTTATATATATTTTTAATAAATTTATAAAAATAGATGATAATTTATTTTTTACTTTTTTTATAGTTATAAATTAATTTATTTTGATTATTTTTTTGAATTGATGAAATTTAAAAAGTGTTAAAAACATAAAAAAGAAATAATGATACAAAAAATGAGAAAATTTAAATCAAAAATAATAATTTTTGTCGATTCATATTCAGTCATAAGTGATTCGCTTATCACTTATTTGTTAGACAGGAATTATACTTGTTTTTAAGACCCACTTATTTAATTAAGTTATTCGAGTTTTCGTTATCAAACGTACTTAATCGATTAAGCACTTAACTTCAGAACCACTTAATTCATTAAGATTTATAACTAACCATTATCAAACACACTTAATGCGAATAAGCTCTTAATCATTCATTTTAAGTGTTGAATTTTGGTTATCAAACGAAGCCTTAGAATACCGACAGGTGAACCAGCCACCCGAACTCAACACGAGTAATTTATATTATAACACAAAAACATGATACGAATTCGAAATGTTCGTGACTTGAATAGATCAATAAGAGTAATTAAACGACTACAGTTGAGTTAAGGGGTATTAACATGAAAACTCATAACTCACATACAACACAAATTGTCGGCCATACAATACAAAGTATCATTGAATAATTCGTGGAAATGGAAGATGGGCCAGCTCATGGCCAAGGCACACAAAATCATTCCTTTGTCGCAGACGTTTTCCCATAATTTTCTTGTTGAAGACCTTCTTTTCTTAACCCTTAAGGACAACCATCAATCGCCAGAATCCACAGATACAATTCTATAAACGGAAGCCCATTCATTTTCAGCTCACCAAAATCTCACCCCTCCGTCACCTTCTACCTAATGCTGCTACACATACACAACCCGTACCTGTCTCCGAATTCGTTAAAACTCTACCCTCATTCATTTATATCGTGTCAAGTTTTCAAATAGATTTATAGATCATTTGTGTTCATATTCACGCATATTTAGATTAACAGATTCACGTGTTGATGTTTATAATCTCAGCCTTCGTATCGATTCATTTAACTTGCAAATCCACAAAAACTCAACATTAACATGTTTATATAGTATTGAGTTCGTATCAAATCTTTGTACCGTTCAACAATTACTAGCCCTACCAAAAACTCTTTTACAATTTGTCCAAATTATCAAGCAGTCTTGGATTTTTTTTCTTAAAAAATTATTATGCGAACTCTACTTTGTCAAATTCTTTCTTCTGTACATTTAGGGGAGTTCAGTGCTTTTTAATGAACCCCAAAGTCCACTTAATAATTTTTCAAAAATATTTGTAATTTACAGGTATATAAGACTATTACAGTCTTGTTTCAAAACAATATATCAGATTATTACAGTATTGTTAAGAAATTATTTGATCACTTAATAATAACGACGAGATTGTCCAAGAAAAGTAGTAGAAGATTAGTGCCTTGTAATTAATCCATTGCAAAACTGTTTATTTTGTTACCAAAATATCTCGTATAATTAATAACCACAATTAATAAAAATTAAAAAAAATTCCAAAATAGCAATAATCCCTCTCTCTCCCCTGCCGGATCCAATATCTCAGTCCTTTTCTGCAGGTCTGGCAAATGTGTATATATCGAGAAAAGAAAAGCCAACGTGATGATGAGAAATAATTAATGGAAAATAATTAAGGCCCTTTACTTTCTAGATTTTCAAGAAAGAAAAAAGGCAAACTACATTTACCTCCCTAAGTTTTGAAAAACTTACAAATAATCCCTCATAATTCTAAAAATTACATATAATTTGTCATTGATCCACCAAAATTGCCTAGTCATCTGACTAAAAAAGGTAAAACCCAACACTTTTTTGGCAACCAAGATACTTTTAAGGAGTCAGTGTGGAATTGAAGCATATGAATATGAGGTGGTGAATCCGGCACTGACACCGCTAACTCCATCGCCATTCTTTTTTAAAAATTCTTTTTTTTTTTCATTTGCTAAATATGAAAAAGGGTATTTTTGTTATTCATAACTAATGTTTTATGACAACAACGTGTTATGTCAACTTTTTGATCTAGCGATATCACTAGCTAAAAAATTCAGGTAGGTGGTTCTTAAAAATTAGTTAGGGAATCATTTGTAGTTTTCCTAAAATTCGGGAGGTAAATGTATTGTAGTTAGTCCGAAAAAAGAGAGAAGAAAAAATAAGAAAGAGGGCACTTTCCCTTCCTTTCACTAAAACTGACCAACTTGCAGGTGGGCACTTTTCCTCCAGCTTGCCTGGAAATTCTCCAAACTTTCCTACTTTCCAATAATCCATGGCTCATAAAAACGCAAACATCAGTTTCAAACTGCCAACAACAAAAGTGTAGTATTCATCAATCATCGTCCCCAGTGGGCGGAGGAGCAAAATATGTGGAGTTCTTTTAACATTTTAGGGCGAATTATATTTACCTCCCTCCCGAATTATAAATACTTTCTCTTAAAGTTTTCCAACAATTACAACCATCATCTAATTAGTTCAAGATTTTTTAAAGTAACAAATAGATACACAAAGAGAAAAATTTATCTTATGGTTGGACAACACGCGTGTATGCGACGTGTCGAATTTAACCTCTAATATATTCTAATTGCGTTACAAAAACACGCGTATTGTTAATAAAATTATGATATATAGCGAGTAACACCTAATGTATTGCACCTACTGTATTGAATTATTGCATTTCGTCGCTTCCGGGAGAAAATTGTTATCCCCATTATATTTTCACCTACATGTACCATTAGAGGGCAGTAAACATCATAATGGGGACATACAACCATCACCACCCGCATCCGCTGACGTATAGATACAACTTTGATATTTTAAAAAGTATCAAATTTAACTTTTAAAATATCATCATTGAACGCAGTTCTACAAAAAAACTCTCTCCCTACCACAAAATGAAAATGACGATATTTATAATTTCACAGAAACTCCGATGTAATTTCACAGTAACTCAGGGGAGGTAAATGTAATTTGCCCAACATCATATACATATATATATATATATATATATTGAACTTTTTCAGTGCTTCTTCGTCCCTCCCTCCCTTTCTCATTGCCATAAGCATACAAACCCCGAAAAAGGAACAAAAATGACTTCCAACACAGAATCAAGTCAAAAAGAGCCCATCACAGATTGATCATCATTGCCACACCAAGCCAAAAACAGGCCTCTCAGATCAAAATTTTACAGCTCATTTTACAGGGGAAAAAAAAAAAACTTCAAAAAGTATATTATATATATATTTGAAAAAAGGGAAAAAAATCTTCCAAGGTAGGCAGGCCTCTTTCAGCTCTTCTTCATCTGTTCCAAGGCCTCCCATAGCCAAAAACTGGATCTTTTCCCCTTTTTTGGGCGGCCCTTTTGTGAAGACTATTATACGTACTGTCACTTTTTTTTTATGGTAGTAATATTCATATAAGGTAAAAAGGTGAAAAATTAGATAGGGTGAAAAAAAAGATCAAGCAGCGGCGACTGTACTGGTGCGGTATGTGCAATCTTGGGCGGTTTTGTTCGGAGAACCCGACTTTCTTTGGTCCTTTTTCCTCAAAGCTTTCATGGAGGCGGAAAGATTCCGACTCTTCTCTTTTGCTTCGTCCGTCTCTATTTGCTCTTGTCTGCATTCTTCGCTGCAGAATGGAGTGTCCCCTCTGTAATCAATGAATCAAGACAAATCAGGCATAGTTCTTGACGACCCACGTTCCAGATCGGGAAAAAAATAGCTCGAAGTAAACCCATCTTGGTTTAACCAACAAATCCCGATTTTTCCTCCTAATCGAGTGATAAATTAAAATTTCCCTTTCCCTTTTAGCGAAAATTCCATTTGCAGTCACAAAGATTAGATCTGAATAAAAGGAAAACCTAACCAAAAATGGGAACTTTTTTCAAATAAATCAGATGGGGTGCCCTAAAATTCATCTCTTCATGGAGAAACAAAAACCGAAAAAGAAAGCTTGTACTAACCTGTACATAAAGATATCTTTGTTGCCTCCGAGGGGCTTTTTGCAGAGAAAACAAGCATCCAAGAAATGGGGTTGGAGCGGCTCCTCATAAAATCTCATCGTAGCATTAACAGATCTCGGCGACGAAACAAACCCGGCGGTATTATTAGACAGCGAGGAAAGGCTTCTCAAACTGTGCCTCCTCAGCATCGTATTGTAATGATGAATCGGCCTAGAAACCAAAGGGTGACTGTTATGGTGGTGATTATTGTTCCCGGAGAATCCAGCTTCCATGTCCGCCAAGGAAGCTAGACCGTCGTCCTCTTCTATGAAACAATGCCTCCTCGCAGGCTTTGCCGAGTCCATAGTTAAATTTTACGGATTTGTTGAGCGATTATGATGATCAATTTGAGGTGGGTTTTCCTTGTAGATGAGGAATTGGAGCAGAGTGGGTTATGGAGAATGGGGGAAATGGGAGAGAAGTGGTTATAAAGAGAGGTTGGTGAAGAAAGAGGTGATGATGACGTAAGAGAGGGAAAGAGTTAGAGAGAGAAAGTATAGAAACAAGCGTAACTAAACCACGGCGAGGAGGTTTTCAGGATTCCGTGCAAGTGAATCTATTGGCTGTTTCAGCCTTTTCTTTCTCACTTTTTTTTTTAATTTCTTTTATTAAAAATAAATAATAATAATAATTCCGTTGCGTTTTGTATTTTGTTGTTCCCTTTTTTGCCCTCCTTAAAAGGTTTAAATTACTTTGGAAGCCATGCCATGTCTCCTTCCTTTTTCTTTTGGCTTTTGTGTTTGACTTTTGAGTTCTTTTCTTTTTTGCTCTTTTGTGTTTGAATAAAGTGTAACGATATATGCAATAAAAAGTTAAAGCGAATTATTTGAATGACTAATGTAACTTTTACGTGATAAGAACATTTGTTAAATTGGTATGTATTTTCTTTCAGAATTGTGATACATACAAAAAATTTTTGCAAAATTCTCAGTGTGACTGACTACCACTTTGATGAATGTCATTAGATAATTAAGATAAAAGTTGTTGGCTTGTTCAAAGTTTGAAAATTTGCCAATTTGTGTTTGTTAACTAAATAAATATGCACCCTCTTTTAATGTTGAAACTGTGTGCTCTACAAGAATGTAGGTCATTGTGTTGAAGTTTTCTTGTTGGTGTTTGTTTTTGCCATTTTACTCCAAACATGACTTAATCACAAACGCATTTATGGACCAATAAATACTTTTGTGGTTTTCTTTTCTTTTCTCTAGTGTACGTGTAGGAGACTTCAAAGTAAACTAAACTATTAATTAATTAATTAATTAATGCATAAATGCTGAACCGTTCAAGTTTCAACTACATATTTGAAAAATATTCGATTTCAAACCCAATTAAATAATTATTAATATTATTCATTTGAGAACAAAAAATTGACAGGCCTTTTGGTTTAGTAGAGAACAAACTATTAACTGGTTGGCGGACATAGCAACCCTAATTACTTCATCTGATTTAGAAATAAAGTTACAATTTTAGAGAGGGAATACTTAGTAATGATCTAAGTGAATATTAATTCGACTTGTTGATATATACGCAATATTAATTAGATTAAAACTCAAAATCAAGTGCTCCATGTTCATTATCATGAATGTTCAAGTGGGAGTGAGGCTGAACGTGGGAACTAGCTACTACAAGTGCTCCGTGTTCGTTATCATTTCCAGTAGTATGCTTGAGCAACTGGGATGAATGAATGATTTCAACATTAAAATTGGACTCATTGGCAATTTATACTAAATGTGTTCTAAAAGGTGGCAACTTAGAATATAAATAGTGCAAATTGTTAGAGATTATTATTATTTTGTTACTTTGTATTCTATTAGTGGCAATTTAGGATACAATAGGATATGGTTGTATATGTTTGATTAGGGGTTAGCCCATATTTCGGATATGGTTTTGTATATGTTTGATTAGGGGTTAGCCCATATTTCGATGTATTGCTGAACTCCAAACAATAATAAATTACAGTAGTCAAGATTTTTTCTTGGCATTTTAACAAATTTCTTGGGTCTGTTATTTATGTTGGGTTTCAAACATTGTTTGAAACTTGATTTTGGAAAATTAATTTTATAATGTAAAAGTGTATTGAAAATATAAAAATGTATGGATAAATAGTAAAAGTTGTATTGAAAATGATGAAAACTGATTATAAAATTATTTTTTCAAAACAAAATTTCAAACATTATTTTAAACCTAACATGAAGAACAAGCCCTAATATGTCTAAAAACTCTAAAACAACTTTAATGAGTTGCTAGATACACCACGTAATTTTTTTCTTTCCCACTATTTCTTTACTTTCTAAAGGTAGATTAATTATGAACCACACAAAATTATATTAATATTAGTAAGGTTGTTATAAGTAAATAAAAAAAAAATTAACTTTTCTAATGGAACAAAAAATAAATTTAGAATGAAACTCCTCTACGAGAACGCAGAACGCAGGGAATAGTAATTTTTAAAAATTGTCACCTTTAGGAAGGAAAGAAGGAATTTTGTACATATAAAATAAATGACTTAATAATCGAATTGTGACACTTGGGCCTGCTCTTTTTTATAGTTTTGATATTTGAAAAATAATTTTATAATGTATAATGTGTAGTTAAATAGTAAAAAAATTGTATTAAATTTGATAAAAAATTATTATAATAAATTAATACTGTTGAAATCAAAATTAAAACCAAAGAACGTGCCCTAAGGACAATTATAAAATGATTTTTTATAGTGCTTATTCCAATAATTTTTCCATACATAAATAATAAAATATTGGGTTTATTTTCAACGCATTGTAGGGGGTAAAATAGAGAAAATGATAGTATAATTATTTATCATGTATTCATAATTGTTTTATAGGATGTAAAGAAAATAGAAAATTAATTAAAATAATAATGGTAGGGAGTGGGGCCCATTCTTAGGTCGGTGTGGACCAAAGTATCCCACTCGCAACCCCACTGCACATGAAGTGCTCCCTCTCTTCCATGCGAAAGTGCCAAAGCTTCTAACGTCAAAGTAATGAAATATTCTTCGAATGAAATATGTGGGCCCACGCTCAGCGCGTTACCTTGCTCTAGTGTCACGTTCCGGGCTTACTTTCTTCCCTTCACTCTGCTTACTCTATCTTTTTCTTGTTTTTTTTTTAGCTTATGTCGTCATTGCGTTTTGTTTACCCAACTTTTTCATTTTCCTTTTGTTTTTTCTTTTCTATAAAAACTTTACAGGCATGAGTAAATTGTATTAGCTCATTTTTAATGACGTTTTTCAAAATTAATTTATTAAAAACATAAAAATGCATATTGATAATAATGGTATTTTGTTATATAATATAAAATGTACTTAAAATTAAAACTAAAACTAAAATTAAATAAAAATTGAGATAGCTCAGATCTTATGTTTTAAGCTAATACATTTTGTTTTCATATACTCCCTCCGTCCCATTCAAAGAGCCCTGTTTGTAATACTGAATGGGACGTAGGGAGTATTACAAACATAACTCTTTGAATGGGACGTAGGAAGTATTTAATAAGGGTTAGTCATGTATAAAATGTGTTTGTACATGTGATCACTATTCATGTATATAATACGTACGCTCTTTTTATTTTTTTATACTAATAAAAAAATTACTACTTGCGAACAGTCCCTCGTGAGTATCAAATAATCTCTTTAAGTATCACTTTGTAATTTTTTTTTAATTTTAAATATCATATTTGTGAACAGTATCACAGTATGCTCCACAAGTATCATTTAAGGATGCAAAAGACAAATTAAAAAAATTAACGAACAAAAATAAAACTGAGTAGAATAGACACTCTTGAATAGTACAAGTGTCTTCTTGATTACTTCTTATACTCATAAAAATAGCACTAAAAAAATTAATAAAAGAAAAAAAAAATAGAGAGAGAGAAACTATTTGTCCAACAATAATACATATACTCCACTTTATGGTGTAAATGAGCCAAATCGCTCGCGAGCAGTTCGGTCAAAACTTGGCTCGACCTCAGTTAAAATCAAACTCAAGCCGACTCATTTAATGATCGAGTTGAGCTCGAGCTCAATTATTACTGGTTTGATGGCTCGTCAAGCCTATCGAGCCAGGCTATATATATAATAATTTTAAAATATTTTTAAAAGTTTTTTTCGTATATATTAAAAAGGTTAATTCAAGTTCGAGCTCAAGCTCGAGTCTCTTATAATTTTGACGAGCCGAGATCGAGACCAAATATTTACTTTTTATTAAGTACAACTTGATTTGATCATATTTTTTGGGCTCGTTTACGGCCCTACTCCAATTATAATTTTAAAGTTGTTGATATATAGGAGTTAATAGTTACTCATTCAAAAGTAAAGTGATCAAAACTCTTTCGAAAGAGTATCATATAACTTTTTAATAAACGCGCGCATGGTAAAGAGGTATTGCATAAACCGTGTTGCACTTATAAACCCGCGTCACTTAAGTTTCTGCGATTTAATAAAATTGAGCCTTATTGCAACAAATATATTTAATTTGATTAATAAAATAATCGTGATATTATTATTATTATTATTTTTTTAAAGGTGCTAGAATATGAGTATTGCTACCGAAGCATTGTTGTACCCTACGATTTATTGCATATTACTTATAGATTTATTGAGTTTATATGTTTATGTATCACATATTTCTAAATAATAATAATTCACATGTAGTAAAAAAAAAAAGTGATATAAGGATTGAATTATACAATGTTTAGAAAAGTGTACCTCATACTAAAAAAGCGTGCATATTAATTTAATAACTAAAGTATCTCTATTAGATCGGCAGACGGTATGATTTTTTGAGAAAATTTTTACTAGATTATTCATTGTAGACAAATTTTATTGGAGACAAATATCGCAATTAAAAATGCTGCCCATACCACTCATGGGTCTGTTTTTTTTTTTGGTTGGGTTCAGTTTTGATTTGGAAAAAATAATTTTTTAATATAAAAATGTATTGAAAATGTAAAATAGTATAGTTAAATAATAAAAAATTATATTAAAAATAATAAAAATAAATTATAATATATTTAATTTACTATTGAGACTAAAATCAAAACTTAAATAACTGGCCTTAAAGTCAAACTAAAGAGTCATCTAATATGCTAAATTATAATGCAGAGCAATAATGATGTAATTAAAAATAAATCTCATTCAATTTTGGACGGTAAAAATTAAATGAGCAATCGGTATCACTCTTTAGTCTTGAGAGTTGGGTCAATTGACCCAAGAGAAGGGGCTTTTGTTTTCTTCAAATAATGAATGCAGACAACACAGCAGGTGACCGCCATGGAGTCAACTCCTAGCTATGAGAAATAACTCAACCACCCACCCAATATAATAATACGCCTGCTTCAAATTTAAAATTTACCATTCCTTTTTTTTTTTACCTTAAATGCAAATAATGCAATACTAAAAATATAAATTGTGTAATTAAATGGTAAAAATATACCCCTTAAAATTATCACAATTATAAAAAATTCATCTCATACAAATGGTTACTCCTTTTGTTTTCCAACATATTCATTTTATAAGAATCTGTAGTGAGTATGCATATCTTTGTAGTGAACAGAAGGAGTATGCATATCTTTCAAAAGCACAACTTTCTCTCCTCCTACTCTTATTTTTAAGTATTAACTAAAGGTTAATTATATTTTGTCATATTAATAAAAGTGGTGATAAGTAGAGTGAAAAAAAAGAAGAAGATAAATTCATAGTGACTGACATGGATCACTCCACAATCTCTACTTGTCACTCTATTTATACTAATGTCTAATTAACAAATTTATTCTAGCGGTTGATCGGTCCACGCCACTCATTGAAAAACTTTTCGCAAATTTTTCACTATGCATATCATTACGTGTGTAATAAATATAAATAGACCAAAAAAGTTTAAAATATTTTTTAAAGAAAATAAAAAGTAAAACTACATACATGAATTAAATGTGTGCACCAGCCTTTAATAGTTACACGTGCCGTGCGTGGGAAGGGCATAAGCGTAAATTCAAACGCCAACTCATGAATTTTGTTTCCACTCCTAGTGAGGCCATCACGGTGAGGAATGATGGTTTGAGGAGGCAATGAAACAAGAAGACCGGGCCCACCGGTTGATGGGTTTTCGTGGGGAGAGGGTCCCACTCTCCCCTCACAAGCGGAAATGGACAAAAGAATCTGGCAAAAAAGAGTACGGTTTTCCATCGAATGACGTCCTCCGGTCCTTTTTGGCGGAGGCGCATGTTAGCAAAGTACTCACTACACTAAATAGAAAGAAATCACTACACTAAATAGAAAGCGGTGAAAAGGCGATATCCCTCGCCCGCAGGGCCCACACGTAGCTACTCTATACCCACTCGCACCCACTCGCACCCACTCGCAGCCAAGAAAGCGGTGAAAAGCGAGAAAAACCTTGGTCGTGGAATGCGTGCATGAGACCCACGTAGCTACTCTATACCCACTCGCACTCAATCGCGCGTCGATTCTACCTTCTTTTTTCCATTCCTCTACTTTACCAGTTTCTCCGGGCTTCAACTTTTAAGCTCCCTCAGTTCTATTTTGCAATACTTAAAATAATATTACAAAATAAACTCTTCTAATTAAATAAAAAAATATTCATTTGGTATAAAAAAAAAATGAGGTATTCAAACTTTTCAAATACTATTACAATGCGATGTTACATTAATCACTTCAATAAGATAGTAGTTTTGCTCTTTCAACCATTTCTTTTTTTAAAAAATAAGTATATTATATTCATAATAAATTTGATGAATCATATGATCCTACAAAGTAGCTAACATAGATCATTGATTTTTTTCAACTTTGAAAGTTGAAGGAAAAATATGAGTTCCTGAACCAGTAAGAGAGTATATTGCTAGTAAAGTATAAACAACTAGTATTCAAAGAAAATATTACAATTGAAGTTAAAATTGACTAAAATTATTCCAAAAAACTTTATCTTTGCAGCGACATCACATGTTGGGTATTAACTTTTTCAATCATTTCACTCGGTAAACTATCCTTTCCTCCCTTATTTTTCTTTCTTATATATTTGTATTCTCAAAATTTCAACGCATGACTTCGGAATTACAAGACAATCGCATTACTGCCCTCCCCCTCACCTCTTATAATAGCATCAATATTTCAAAAAAAAAAAAAAAAACCATGCGTAGAATCCATTGGACATTGTAGAATAGAGATCCAATCCCCAAAAATTCCCCATTTTATTTTGTCTTCACCTAAATTCAATTAAATACATTCACATATAATATACCGAGTGAAAAAAATATAAAATATTAACTAATAAAAAAGTTTAAAGAAGACAAAAAAGAGTAAAAAAATAGAGGGGAGGGGAATTGTGAAAAGAAATACTCTACTCAAAAGTGGTTGAACGGAAATAGAGTGGTTGATGCGCTCACATATTCCGAGGTTTGGCCTGTTCCCCTAACCCCAGGAGTGGCGCGCCGCACTAAATAAATATTCCAAATATTAAATATTAAAAATCTGCCACTTACTGTACACGTGTGCGATACCATTGCGCCATTCCCATGGTTTTGGGCCGCCTCACTCGTCTCCTACATTTACTATTTTTTAGTAAAAAATGACAGTCTGACAATGCATATATCGAATATAACTGTAATATCAAAAAATACGCATATTGAATTTAGAATATAACGTCATATATTGAGTTTAAATCATGATTTATTAATTGTTGAAAAAAATGGGATCTTCAAAACTTAAGAATGCAAAAAATATAAGAAGAAGAGAGACTTTAATAAGTCACAAAGAAAAGAAATCTAAGGCGTGTAAATCACTTTCCTTAAAGTGTTTAATGCCCCCACTATATGTCTAACAGAGAATGTGGCAAGATTACTTTTAGGATACAATAGATTTTTTCGTAAACAACTAAGTAGACAATTCTTAGATTATTTAGACAAGAAAGAAGATGAAAATTAGTTGATTTTATCTGTGGCAATCACCCTCTATTTTATAGAGTTGAAAAGTTGCGTTCATGGGATACGATCAGCCTATTAATAAATGCAATCATCCATTCAACAGTTATGATCCAACACTTCGATCAAAAGACGCATCCAAAGGAAGAAATTAAAGAGTTGCATCTCTTAGTAGCCACTAGAACCCGTCCGAGAATCCGTCTGAGACGTCGTCTACTAGAGCCGGTCCGAGCTCGTCCGAGACGTCGTCCACTAGAACCCGTCCGATACGTCGTCCACTGGAGCCTGTCCAAGACATTTTCTGAGCCCGTCCGAGATGTCGTCCTCACACGTGGTACTAGAGGTCGTTCGACTTGGTGCCCGATTTGGCATGCAACTCGGACGTACTCAGATAATGCATTTTACTGCATAAACTTGCACGAATTTCCAAATGATTTTCTTTATACTATAAACTGCAAAGGAATCTTCAACAATTGTAAGTACTGATATATCGTAATTTTGAGTTTACTTGTTGAACTATCACATAAAATTTAGCGTCTTATGGACTTTAACTCTTGAGTTATCGCATATCGAATTCAGATTATGATGTATTGCATGTTTAGTTTTACATTTGATGTATCAAATTTAATTAATAGTGATATATTGCGATAATATTGATTAAAACACAAATATCATATATAGATAAGAAAATTATAAAAAGTTTTTTTCAAGAATATCAAAGTTGATATTTATATAAAATTTATCTTTTGAAGTCGATATTTTCATACGTCAACTTCAGTAAATGAGGTGAGCCGTGAGCCTTGAATTTTGTCCAAATAATATTGAAATCGATGTGTGAAATATCAACTTTAAGAAATAATAAACAATGTATCCAATAAAATGTGTAATTCAAATATCATTATTTATAGACTTATATTTAAAATAAAATAATAAGACGAAGAGGGATCTTTTTCTAGAAATTAAATATTGTTTTTTTAAGTACATTTTACACATTATAATTTGTATTTATTTATCATTTTCAATTTACTCTTAAACTTGTCAAATATATATCTTTACATTTCAATATACTTCCTAACTTTTTAGATACACAATTTTTTATTTTTTTTCATAATATTTCAAACCAACTTTGTAATTAATTTTTTTTTCCCTTAAAAAACATGTTTTCAAAACGAAAATGCTACACAAGTGATAAGTATAAATCAACTTTTATTACTTACATCTTTATATAATAATTGTTGAACGATTTCCAGAGCCATTAATACAACGTCCCTTTTATCTTCCAAAAAAAAAAAAAAAGATTTTATAACTTTGAATGAATTGTAATATAAAAATAAGATAGATAATTTAGAGTAAGAGTAAAATCATGATGCTCATCAAATTATTTGTTTAAGTGAGTATACACCGGTAAAGTGTTTACTGTCTTATTTGAAATTATCTTTTTACCACCCAAAAGTAAAAAAAAAAGTGTTTAAAAAACAACGATTATCTTAACGTTCCCATTATTATTGTTAAAATTAGTGTCAGTCAATTTCAAATCAGAACAACATCACTAGGAATCCCTCGGAACCAACCCTAGTTTTTCAACAATAATTAACCTAACCCAACACTCACTTGATAAATAAAATTAAAACTAAATACAACCTAATATAATTGGGACACTACTTGAGAGGACGTAGTCTCATGTCCGACTGTCTAACGGTCAGGTACGTGATATTTAGGCATCTAAACCCATAACCACGATATATCAAAGATTAAACTCAATACGCTGTATTTCAACATCAAAACTCACAACCGCGAAACATCGATCATCAACTAAACTCAATATGTAATACATCAACTCGATATGCGTTTTTCATAACATAACTCAATATTTCAAATACTAAACTTAGTAGGCATGTATCTGATACTAGTTTTGACAACATATATAGGAGCAACTTAAAGACACGGTGAGAATTTAAACACAAATCTCGCTAAAAATACGATTCAAACCCTTAATATTAAATCTGTACACCAATAATTTTACCACTTAAGTTAGGAATAATACGCTCGTGATTTATGAATTTATTATTGTGGTTATTATATATAAAAGAATAAAATAAAAATTCCATTCCATGCATGCCAATTGCCATAGCCACTTTCAATGGGAGTGCTTGTCGTTTTCGTAACGCACTGGATCCTCTCTGTTTGGCGGCCTTTCTTGCTTTTTATTTGGTTTTGTAATCAAATCAATTACTAATTTATTCATTATTAAAGCTATTTGTACTTTTCGAATACTATGTACTATAAATTAATTAAAAGTAGTAGTACATAATCACTATTCACTAATTATTACGACATTTACAATAATATTATAGGGACCATGCATATATATGATTGATTTTACACCCACCCACACAAACACATTATGGAGTGTGAACTAATTATAATGTAATATAATCCCCTTTAATATAATCTTTCCACTTAATTTAGCAATGCCAAATGACGATTTTTAGCATTATTAATATAACGTACTTTTGCTTATAAAATATTATGTAGCAAATGCCAATAATACCTTGTAGTACATTTTTTCATCGTTAATTTACTCTTGTTCTTAACGTGAGAATTGTTGCCAATTTGGCAATCAATTTATGCCATATTATTGTGTAAATTCCGGGAAAAAGAGAAAGAAAGGAAAAAGAAAACTAGGCCCAACTTGTACTAATAATAAGTTAAGGGGAGATCTCCTGTGTCGAAAGGGCACAGTGTGCCCTCTCACACACGTACCCCACGTGTGTGAGAGTCAGAGGGCACACTGTGCCCTCCCAACACAAGAGATATCCCCTCATAATTGGTTTAGGAAAAAAAAGAAAAAGAAAAAGGATCCAAGTTGTACTAATGATTAGATTTAAAACCTTAGTAACACGCTATAAGTGCATATTGTTAGGACTTTAGGAATCATTTGATAGTGGTATTGTGTAAATTTTTGGTGATTATGTGTATAGGTCCCAACATGTTATATTAAGGTATCCCTGTTATAAGGTATGTAGTAACAAAGTTACAAAGGTAATACACGTGGTGTTCAAAAAAATATAACAAGATATTTATCTGTTGTGTTTATGTTCGAATATTTGTGTATAATACTTGTGTTTAGATTCCCAGTGTCCATTGTATACTGTCCATTGTTGTAATGTAGGAAGAATAATTAGATAAAAAGAAGAATACAACTACCTTTTAGGCAAAACCACAAAATTTTAAAAAATTTGTTAGGAATAAAAGACCAGGAATCTGTCCAAATGATCAAATGAATTCTATAATTTAAGGAAATTATCAACTTTTTAAGGTCAGTACAAAAAAGAGTTTGACCGGCCAAAAAAAAATGGTAAAGGGCCTGTTCTTTTTGAACGTTTTGAAAACAAGTTTTGAAAAATAGTTTTATAATGTAAAAAGTGTATTGAAAATGTAAAAAGTAGATGCTGAATAGTAAAAAATTGTATTGAAAATGATTGAATATGATTAAAATATATTAAATTTACTGTTGAAACTAAAATCGTTTTCAAAACGAAACAAAAAGAACATGCCTAGGAAACCAACTAGATTAGTGACCTATAAATCTCCAAAATTCACCACGAGGTTTGTCCTATTTACCAAACAAATCCCGTGATTCAATAAAATTATTTGGTCAACTCTTCTGTTCAAAAGTTGATTTGGTAATTTTTTTTTTTAAATTACAAAATTCATTTGATAATTTAGATTGTTAAATTTCATAAGTTTTGGTTATTTATGCAAACATGAAACATGGCATAAATTGAAACGATGTCGCTTGTATTATTTAATGACAAACCTGTAAATTTTTTGCTAATGAGATGAAAAGAATGAGGATTATATTTACTTATTTTAATTCTGATTCGTCTACCACTCTTAAAAGGTGGATATAACAGTTGTATGGAATAATTTTTCCTACAACTTATTAAAAGAGTGTTATTGCTAATGTTTGTTTTGTATGAATGAGACAGCTACCTTATTTATATAATAATGTGATGTTCATAATTAATTAACACCTAAAATAAAAATATAAGTGAAAAGTATTTATAAAAAGCATTTTTTAATTGTTTTTAAATTCACAAAAGAATATATACTTTTACAAATTAAAATTTTTAAATAAATTGAAGAGAGTATTTTATTTTACTATATTCTGATAAAGATGTGACATAAAATTGCAAGTGGAATAAATAATGAGACACGGGAAGGGAAAGGAACAGCACACGGATTGTAGCTTTTGATTAATAGTAGGTGAAGGAAGGCTCATTGGAATAACGCGGATTTTTGTCCCCAAATATTCATTTGGCCACATATAAATATAAAAATAATCAAAAAAAAAATCCCAAAATATGAAAACGAAGTTGGGAGATTCGTTTTCCAAAACTAACCAAAAAAAAAAAAAACTTGAACATTTATTTTGAAAACTAATTCCATGAATTCGTTTCGTCCTTTTTTGTTTTTTATTAATTTCATTAAGAAACGAATTCCACTAAAATTATTTTTAAAATAAATAAAAAATTATATTTAAACGAATTTTTAAAAAATTAAATAATTATTTTCATTGAAAACGGTTCACCAACATGTTTCTAAGTTTTTATTCATTTTAAAAAAATATATATTATTTAATAAAAAACGAATTTTATGGTTTTTGAAACGAACCCCCGTAAATCATTTTTGAATTGTTATAAAAAAAAAGGCAAAACATAATTCTGTAACTAAAATTTTAATTTGTAATTTAATAAAATTTTAGAGGAAGTAATTTACGGCATTTTTTGAAACACATAAAATCTCCGTATAAATGAATTTGGGGAATTTATTTATCTTTGAAAATTTAGTCACGCATTTATGTTTTAAAAATAATTAATTTCGTTAAAAACAAAACTCATAAATTCGTTTCTCTTAAAAAGAAATAACATTAGACCGATATAGATGTTTTCATTTTTAATTGTTTTTAGTTTAAATGATCTTGCATAGGGAATACTAGTGGGATTAGGTGGCGTTATTGCGCCTGCCTTTGATATAGAAAATGGAGAGAATAAAGAAGACAAAGGTAATTGACCATCATTTCAAAAAATGCCGTAAATTACTTCCTCTAAAATTTTATTAAATTATAAATTAAAATTTCAGTTATATAATTATATTTTGCCTTTTTTTCATAACAACTCAAAAACGGGGATTCTTTTGAATTAATGAAATTAATAAAAAAACAAAAAAGGAAAAAATTAATTTCATTAATTCGTTTGTTAAACAAAAAAGGAAGAAACGAATTCATGGAATTCGTTTTCAAGGAAATGAATTCAAGATTTTTATTTTCCGGTTATTTTTGAAGGAAACGAAGTTGGGAGATTCGTTTTCAGAGGAAAACAAATCTCCCAACTTCGTTTTTTATATTTTGGGAATAAAAAAAAAATTTGTCTATTTTGATAAATTTTTATCCCAATATGAATATTGGGGAAAAAAACCCGAATAAGCCTAAAACGAAAAAAAATTATTTACTGCATTCGCTTCATTTTTTAATATAGTGTGGTTATCAATAGTAAAATAAAAACTAAAATTTATTTTTATTACGGGTCTTTCTACATATTCAGGACCATCACAAGAAAAAATAACTTATTTCTTCAGTATATCTAATTGTACTATCTTACTTGGTTCAACGGATACACTAAATAATCTCTGGTAAAATGACAGGTGAGGTCAATTGGCGACCTAATTGTCTTTAAGCTCTTTTATTTTGGACCCCAGTAATGTAATTATTGCCTTTTTTTTTTTAGTCTTCTTTTCCCCTAATATTTTGGTTGGCTTTTGTTGGGAAAATTGATGTTGAAGTCTCCTTGGGTCGTTTTCTGAAATCGAAAAATCAAGGTGCCTTTACGACCGGCACTCCGCTAATGGTAGTTTTAATTCTAGAGGCCTATGACTTTGGAGGCAAATAAAAATATAGCACTGTCCCCATCCTGCCTGTTTTTATTACAATGAACATGATTTGCACTAATAAACCTAAAATGGAGGGGTTAGGAGCCAGCTAGCGATCCAACGATGATTGTGACGCATAGCGGTCTAACAGTTGTGACGCATAGCGGGCTATCTAGATGTTGGTGGTTCGAATTCCTATCTCTATCAGATTTTTCTTGTTTAAAGTGCCCAACGGTTGTGACGTATAAATAATCGAACTTGAAATATAATGATGAATTAAAAAAGAAAAAAGAGAAAATAACGGAGTGGTTTAATTGGCACAAGTAATTGACAATTTTTATTTTCATAATTATAATCTATGTCACAATTTAATTGGGATTCTTTTTTGGTTTTGGATTTTTTAGGGTGAATTATATTTACTCATCATTTTTGGGTGAAATTATGAAATCGACTGTGCTGTTTCTAAACGTTACATTTACACTGCTATATCGGATTTTTTCCCCCAATATCTAAATGGGGACCAAAAATTACCAAAATAGGCAAATTTTTTTTTTCATTTTCATTTTTCCCAAAAAACGAATCTGGCAGATTCGTTTTCTTTAAAAAAGTAAAAAAAAAAAAATTTTGAAAGAAACTTTTAATTTTTGGAGAAAAAGAATTTGGGCAATTCGTTTTCCCCTAGAAACGAAATTGCACGATTCGTTTTTCCCAAAAATTAAAATTGTATTTGAAAAGGGGAAAAAAATGAAATAGGAAAGAATTCGGGGAAATCGTTTTTGTGATTTTCGTTTTTAATTTGTATTTCAGAATAATCATAAGATTAAATGGCTTAATTTCATTGCACTTTGCCAAATTTCTACATTCAAACAGGTAATCTTATTATTAAAACATAAGTTCGTGTTTTATATCATTCATTTTAAATTAATTATTTCCACAAAAATGTATAAATTATTGAGAACTTATCTATATTCCATATGCATGCTAATTTAAACTAAAAACAATATAAAACAGAAACATCAATATCGGTGTAATGTAATTCCTCTTTTGGAGAAACGAATTTTTGAGTTTCGTTTCTAACGGAATTAATTATTTTTCAAACATAAATGCGTGACTAAATTTTCAAAGATAAATGAATTTTCCATTTTCTTTTCTACGGCGATTTTATGTATTTCAAAAATGTCGTAACTTACTACCTCTAAAAAAAAAATTTCACATACAAAATAATTATTTAATTATTTATTAAATTTGTTTAAAAATAT
Source organism: Leptodermis oblonga (assembly GCA_016801395.1). Lineage (NCBI taxonomy): Eukaryota > Viridiplantae > Streptophyta > Magnoliopsida > Gentianales > Rubiaceae > Leptodermis > Leptodermis oblonga. The sequence continues at coordinate 4,534,787 of CM028757.1, forward strand.
TTATTTAACTAAAATTATTTTTTTCAGAAAACGAATTGAAAGAGAAATCGAATTCACTGAATTCGTTTTCTCATTTTCCATAATTTAACTAAAATTATATTAATTATTTTAAAAATTGCTTTATTGAGAAAATGAATTTACCAAATTCGTTTTCATGAGAAAACAAATTCAGTGAATTCATTTCCCTCAGAAAACAAATTCATAGTTAGATTATTTTGTATTATTTAATTAAAATTATTTTACTTATTCTGAAATTAATTTTATTTATTAAACTATATTACTTATTTTAAAAATACTTTTATTTCAATGAATTCGTTTTCTACTAAAATTAGTTTTCTATTTTTTAAAAATAACCTTAATAATAATTTCATTTCACTGAATTCATTTTTTTCAAAAATATTTAACAAAAAAAAAACAAAATAAAAATTATTTACAAATTTTATTCACTTACAAATTAGATTTTTAGTTTTATAATTATGTTTTGCCTTTGTTCTATAAAAACTGAAAAACAAATTACGGGTGTCCATTTTGAATCACCATAATTCGTTTTACATTAAATAATATTTATATTTCAAAATGTATAAAAACTTAGAAACGATGTTAGTGAACTCGTTTTCAATTACAAAATAATTATTTACTTATTTTATACATTAGTTTACATAAAAATATAAAATTAATTTTACTTTAAAAAATTTGAAAACAATTTTGGTGGAGAGAAAACGAATCTCAAGAATTCGTTTTCTAGCAAAAAAAATTATTAAAAATAAAATTAATTTTCTTGTTGAAAATGAATTCTGTGAATTTGTTTTCTATTGAAAATGAGGAAACCTTTTTTTTTTTTTTTAATTTTAATTTTTTGAAGAAAACGAAGTTGGGAGATTCGTTTTCAACTGTTTGGGAATTTCAATTTTTTTTGGTTTGTTTTGGTATTTATATGCTGCCAAAATGAATATTTGGGGGAAAAAAAATCCTGCTCTATCTGAATTGGTCATACAACTAAATGAGTACTCCTGTGAATTGTATAAGTTGTACTACATTTTAGGGTTTTCAAAAATTATCTTTAGATTTTTTTTTTTTGAAAGGAAAAATTATCTTTAGATTTAAGAGGGTATATATGAGGAATACTATAGTCCCTTTACGGACCATTCCTTCAGTGGATAATGCATTACCCATGCAATTGCATAACTCATTGCATAAACCATCCACCGAATGAATGGTCCCGTGAACGGACTACAGTATTGCCCTAAATTTTGTACAATAATAAGCTTAGTTTTGTAATTTCACCCAAAATTTAGGGGTAAATGTAATGTATAATTAACTGAACAAAGTTAGATTTTAGTAAATAAATTACTTAATTAATTAATAGAAAGAGTATTAAATGAGGTAGTTATTATATATTCATTGCCAGGTATATGACTAGATCAACATTTGACAAAGGAAAATCAAACTTGCCACTTGTTGGGTTCATCAATTTTTGGGTAATTTTTAGTTCTCTAGTACTATTTATATTCTAAATTAACTTGAAAGTTGAAAGCAATATTAATTGTTCTAAATTGACCTCAACGCTCAAGCTTGAATATGCCCTGCTCAAAGGGTGAAATGGTTAATTTAATTTCTCCTTTTTTTTTTTTTTTTTAGCCCAGCTTTGTGATATTAGAATGCAAGTTTCACGTTGAAAACTTCGGTTTTGGAATATTTGAATTTTAGTTGATATTGATTGATATAGGAATTCTTTTTTCTAAACGAAATTGTTATACGCAGTAATCGTTTTACTATTTGTAGTAATATTCTCTTATAAAAAATCTATTTTACCCTTTATATAAAAAAAAAATACCGCACAACATTTGATTTTATAGTCACGAGTACGATCCATATTACACGATATGTAAATAACCTACACATTTTTTCAAAACGGGATAAAATTTTGCGAAAATACCGCCCACAAAGGGCGGTATTTTCCCAATGTTCCTGTGAATAGTGTGAAATTTTATGAAATTTTTTTTAATACTTAAGGGTAAAATAGACTTTTCACAGGAGAATGTTACTGCATTTAGTAAAACGGTTACTGCGTATAATATGCCTCTTTCTAAATTTCACTTTTTGAGCCGTCATTTTCAATCGAAAACTTATATTCTGACAAAGTGATGACACATAAGGTAAAAATTTATAGTAATAAACTTTTAAAGTGATTGGTATAATGTCTATATGGTGATCGAAACATTATATATTGGATAAGTGATAACTATCACATGATCCAACAATAATTACTGAATTTTTTTACTGTCTCGATCATTTTCAATTTTGGCCTTTAGCCAAAAACTTCGCTAGGAAAAGAAAAGAAAAATCTTTCAATTATTGTTTCTTTTATTTTCCAAGTTGATTCAGCCAGATGCCATTGCCAACCACTTTGATTCGAGACTCTGCAGTCCCTTGGTTTCCAATCCAACTTCAAACCATTTTTTAAATGAAAAGATTTTTATAGGTTTCAAAATATGACATTTAAATTAAGTAAATGTAATTGCTTTTAACAGTAGTTTAATTATAAACTATACATGTAACTATATTAGTAATAATATGAAAAGTACAAAAAATAAAATAAAATAGTACTCCTTAATTAAGACCATATTTTTTTCTTTTTTTGAATCAGCACTATTTCATTGTCTTATCATTTATTACATTGAAGGCAGGGACTATGGAAGAGGAATGACCATTTTTTTAATACTATAAGAAATATGCGACACGACTACCTCTCTCTCTCTTTTCTCTTTCAAAAACCCTAAAAATCGCCTTCATTCTCTGTAATTGTCTTCCACCATCTCCTATGTTGAGAGAATAGGAGAAATAGTTTTTTGTTAAATTTTTTATATATTTAATTTCTTTTTATCTTCATTGATGAGAGTATTTTATTATTTCGTACTTAAAGTTTCCTAAATAAGTGGGAGCTTCTTCCCACGATAATAAAACAAGAATTTAATTGTTTTCATGTGAAAATTCAGTTACTCGGAAGTTTTTGTAAGATGATTAGTGGTAGATTTGAGATAAATTCCTATTTCGGTACAAGATCTGTTAGTGCAATGGTGGATTTTTATTTTATTGTTTGGACTGATCTATACGGGTTGATACTTAGTTGTTTGGGGTGGTCAAAAACCTGCGGGTCGGGTTTTTTTTCGGTTTGGTTCTGGGTCGAACCCGCGGGTCGGGTCGGGTCGGTCCCTCTCAAATTTTTTCTTTCCATAACTGCGGGTCGGGTTTTTTTTCCGGGTCTGTTTCGGGTCAAACCCGCGGGTTCGGTTCGGTTCCCTCTCAAATTTTTTCTTTTTTTTTCTTTCCATAACTGCGGGTCGGATTTTTTTTCGGGTCGATTCCGGGTCAAACCCTCAGGTCCAGTTCGGTTCCCTCTCAATTTTTATTTTTTTTCATAGCTGCGGGTCAGATTCCGGCTCGGACTGGTGGGTCCGGTTCGGTTCTCCATCCAATTTTGGATTTTCTAAATTTAAAACATGTAAAATTATAATGTTCATTGGCATAAGTCAGGATTCAAACACACAACTTAAGGTTGGCAAACCAATTTTAAGGAAAGCTAATTAACCACTGCAACAACTCTTTGTTTTGTTATTTTTTCTTCTTATTATTATATTATACAACATTAAACTATAAATTATTTAATATGTTTTCAATTATATTAATGATTTAAATTACATCACACATGTATTTCACAATCTAAACAAAATTAATTTTTATATAAAAAAATTAATAATATTTTATTTCGTAAATTTATATATTATTTCAAATTTGAATACTATGCTTATCAATTGAAAATTGATATCTTAAATAAGTAAAATTATACTCTATTATTTTTTTATTACAATATTTTTTTAAAATAGTAATATAAATGTACAAACAATAAAGAGAAAAATAATACAAAATGTAAATTTTACCATTAGTTTATATAGTATTATAATGTATATTGTTTAAAATTTTTTTATTATAATATATGTAGTATAAAGAATTGATATATGAAATTAATATATAAATATAAACATATAATATAATAAAGATAATAAGATAATATAACAAAATAAAAAGTAGAAAAAGTGGCTAATTAGCTTTCCTTAAAGATAATTGTTGAACTTGTTTCATGTGTTCAAATATCATCTTAAGCAAAAATAATATAATTTTGAAACTTTTTCATTGGAGGCAAAAAAAATAAAAAACCCAGCCCAGCCAGATCTATACCCGACCCGACCCGAAACTGACGGATCGGGTCGGTTCCGGGTTGGGTCGGGCCGGGTATCACATTTGCTCACCCCTATTAGTTGTTTAGATTTTTATAGGTTTAACTTAGTATATTTGCAACTATTTATATATCAATATTATGTGATTAAATTATTCACGATTGTATCTGTTTCTCTTTTTCTTTTAAGTAATTATGAAATGTAAACTTGATTAATAAAACAACAATTCAGAAATAAAACTCTTTCCTTAACAGAAGAGTACCTTTAAATACATACATGATTATATTTTTAATATTTAAGAATTTATTTTAAAACAAATTTCAAAACGAAAAAAATATCACACAGCAAGGATCGCATGCTTTTTTACGTTTGTTTTCTTTTGCAGGATTAACTTTTACAGCTGGACGGATGAGGGTACGTCATGTTCTTTATGTTGGGTTTGAAACAATGTTTAAAATTTGGTTTTGAGAAAATAATTTTATAATGTAAAAAAATGTATTAAAAATGTATAGTAATAGTAAAAAATTGTATTAAAAATGATGAAAATTGATTACAAAATTTTTTTTTCAAAACCAAGTTTCAAACCCAACATAAAAAACATGCCCGTCACAACTAATGGACGGATCTTAGGGGGTAGGATGGTACTCGAACCCCACCAACCGCCTCCTCCACCTTTATTAACCATGTATATTTAATTATTAAAATTTTAAAAAATGTATTTTACTAGCAATTTCTTTTAAAATTTATATATATATATATATGTTGGATCCGTCACCCGTCACAACCGATGAGATATTGGCTCCTTCCTAATTAGATGCATTTTCCATATTATTTCTCTTTTCTGCGACGTTATTTATAATCAATTGGCAGTTGTCCCTTGCTTCCTGCATGCTTTTCTTCTTTCTCTGATTTATTTAACACGCAGTGTCTCCCCAGAGCCGGGCCTGTCACTCAAACGCCAGACCTTTATAGCTCTGCAACCCCGCAGAATCTTTCCTTTTATTAATTTATAACTTACATAAAAAATTACTACATAATTAAATAATTAAAAATTTCCTCTTCCTCTTTGTATATAATTAATTATAAGTACTTGCATTTTTAAATACATCTCCTTTAAGGCGGAATATGTATAAAAAATTATCAACTTTATTTCTCCATTAATTAATTAATACCCCTTTGCCGCCTAAGAGCTACATATAATTAAATATATATATAATAATTAATTACCACAAGTTCATGAATTATTTTTGTTGTTTGTAGTTTGTAGTTGTTTGAAGATTCTCGGCCTACAGAAGCTGACACACGTGTGGAGGAGAACTACTACACGTGTGAAAAAAAAAATACATGCATGCATGTGGCTCCATTTAGAGGTGCCATTGAGATCCAGCGGATATTCATAGATACGAAACATTATTCTATACATATGCGGCACTAAATAAACAAAGTGTCTTATAATTTTCATCATTCTAGATGAAAATTTTACAAGTTTATCATTAAATAATACACGATGTATAGTATAAATTTATATAATGAATACAAATAAATTCTCTAGAGACACACATGCATCCGCACAAACACTATTATATAGCCATTCTTTTTCTTTTTTTTACTATGAGATAGAGGGCAGAAGCTATGGTTAATGGAAAAAGAAGTTGAGAAGCAGCCTACTATGATAGTGGAAAAATAAGTTAGGAAATCGTATGTTGATAGAGGTACGAATCGATCACGATCACTGAGTGACTAGAGCTATAGCTAGGGTTTAAACTAGGTAATAATTATTAATTTGATTCTTTTAGCCTAATCTAATAATGTTGAAGCTGACACAAACAATTTATAGTGATTTGGTGTGTGGAAAAAGCAAGGATTCCATAGATCTCTCCATATGCGTTTTCTTTGATGTTTGTGGTCTACGGATCACTGAATCTAAGTCTAACCAAAGCCATGTGATGTGGTTGAACCAGAATGAAAGCCAAGATGCAAAAATGGCCGAAAAGGAGTGGCTAATTATCTTATTATTATTATTATTATTGTTATTAATCTATTTATTATAATTTAAAAGGCAGACAAGGACGACGACGATGATGAATAGGTGTATAAAGTGCGACAGAAGAAATCCCATGTTTAAGTTTAAGCATCTGGACAGATGCATTTGGTTGATAGATCTTTTGTAGCTGCTTTCCTTTATTTAGGCTCTGTTCTCTTGTGGCTTTGTAGAGAAATTTATTAGAGGAAAGTTTTTTTTTGGAGGGAAGTTTTTTTGGGAAATTGTGTAGGTGAGAGATAAAAAAGTGTAATGATTGTGTTTTTTTTTGAATTTATGTGAGTAGATATTTAGAGGGAATTTTAAAATTTAATTTTAAATTGTTGAAAAAGTAAAGTTGTTTCTTGTGTAAAGTTTGAAAAAAAAAAAGTGATGATTCTCTACCAAAGTCACAAGAGAACATAGCCTTAAAGTCCTTGTTAATTGAACCTTTGACTCTTGCATGTGCAACGTAAACTAGCCTACCTACTTCTGTAGAGATCGATCTTTTGTTTGAATCTTGATGATCGGTCGATCTTAATTCATCGATTAATAATATATATTTCATCATCATTCTTTATATATATATTGTCTCAGATTGAAATATTCTCTCTTTTACGTCCGTAAAAATCCTGATCATGAATTTGGGTTGGGTAATGATTAATGGGAAAATTTTGTAGAACCTTGAAGTTACTAGTTCAGTTTTTGATAATGTAACGGTAAAAAGGTAAAAAATTACAAAAGAGTGCAGTTTAATCTGAACTCTTTATAGCTGAACAACTTTTTCGGAAAACAAAGGAAGCATTGAGTATGAAAAAAATGACTACATGATCTGATTAACAACATTCATAATTTTTGACGAACGAATTGGTGGTTTGGCGGTTGTGATACATAGTGAGTTACACAGTTGTTGGGAATTCGATTATTACCTCTGTTAGTTTTGTCTATTTAGAGCACCGTCTGATAGGATCTTGCAGGGGGCTCCACAACTTTATTTTTTCTCTCTCCACATCCATTTCATTTTTTCTTTACTCACAGCCCCTGCCTACCATGTACCAGCTTTATTCTTTTCCTCCCCATAATTTTGTCTTTTATGTAATAGATGATCGGACTATAACATAACATTAACTTTTAAAAAAATCATCAATGATCCTAATTAATTATGTTATTAAGCTATTTAATTGATTAATTAATTAGGATCTCGATGGTTCGGTCTTGAATCATACAACATCATGCACATTCACTGATTCACATGATACCCGTGTACGTGTAAGTCAAGAATGCCCTAGATGGCTGGGGAGTTTCTAGATGGATATGCATAAATTTGGCACACATTTCAAAGTTTTTAAGCATACAAAGATGCGTCTTGTCTTTTCCTTCTTTTTTTTTTTTTCTGAAAATAAGGGACTCTGCCAATAGACTTTGAAAATAAGGGACTCTGCCAATATCAAATTTGGTTTCCAATTGTGCACTTAATTTCCCAACTTGTAAATCTATAGATAATATAAATATGACTCTTTTGTAAGTATAAAACTCACTAATGCAGTGGATAAATTTTGTACCGACTGCCACAGATCTTCACCCTAGACTGTGAGAGGATTATAAAAAACAGGGATAGAATCATTATTTCAAAATTAAAATTTTCTGAAATTAAATATATAAATAATTGATGAACTTTTTAACATTTGAAAAGGGTGGAAGCAAAGACATCTATCTTCTGTAAGATAAATTATTGTATTCATCCGTTGTATCCTTAAAAATAATGTAGCAAGCTCCCTATATGTATATCGCATTCCTTCAAAAGTAGCACTTTCTCCCTAAATATATCTGATTATATAATTTTACGTGGAATAACGGATAAACCAAATAATCTCATACTTTTTGTAATGAGAAGCATCTAGTCTTGTAGGTAGAATAAATACTTTCCTTAGTTAGCATAATTGGCTTAAATTCCCTTCAAATTCCTCATTGATTTTCCATATGACAAATGTCCTACACTTCATTTGTCTGATTTTTAATTTTCTTTTCCCCTTTTTCTTCTTTCTCTTCATTGGGTAGGGGTTTTGACTTTTTGAAACCTTATTAATTTTGACTAGCAAAGCCAAGAATAAGGTCCTGTTTGTTTTGATTCTCAAAACATGGTTTTGAGAAAAGTTTTAATTTTATAATAATTTTTCATCATTTTCAATACACCTTTTTACATTTTTCAATACACCTTTTTACATTTTCAATACAATTTTAATATTATAAAATCAAAATAAATATCAAAATCATGTTTTTAAAATCATACCACACATGGCCTAAATATTGCATTTCATTTGATCACTTGTCACTCAATATTCATATCCATGATTATTTTATACATTAAAGATTGACTTGGCCTGTGTCGTTCATTAAGGTCGTACCAATTTAACAATAACATGGCGGAAAGGGAGTGAAAGTGATCTGGTTATCCACCACCATATTAGGGTTAATTATTGTTGATGTCCAAAATTTGTAGGGGTAATTCCGTAAATCCGGCGAGGGACAAAGGGATAATTTAGGCATTACCGTAGGGTTTTGGACGCCAAACCTGCAAAAGAAAGGGAAGTCGTGATGGGCATCTGGGACTTTGTCCCGGGTACAAGCTCCACTGATAAGTTAATACTTACTCTACTTCATTAGAAGAATTCAATTTGTAATTATTAAAAACAACTAACGGAGGAAGTATAATCTTATGAAAATAAAAATAATCTTTTATGAAAATTAGGGAGAAAGGAACCCTTTGATCTCTACACACTATCAATTACATTCACCTCTCCTAAAGTTCAGAAAAATTATCCACAAATCCCTAAAGTTTGTAAATATTATCAATTGGTCTCATTTAGATGAAGAAATATATTTGAATTTGAACGGTTCAAGGGTGTTTTGTAATATTCTTGAACCTCAAGGGGATGTTCGTAATAAAAAATTGTTTCTTAGTTAAAAGAGTAAAAATAAAAGAAAAAACTTGTTTCTTGATTACGTTAGATCAATTATTATGGTAGTACCTCCTTCAAAAAAAAAATTATTATGGTAGTACCTTGCTAGCTAGTGGCGATAACTTTCATAATCAACTTTACCTTAAAGGCGAAATCCTGTGTTTAGTGGTAAGGTGTCAGTAAAATACGATACATTTAGTTTTTTTTTTTGTTCGTTTGGTACTATTGTTATGTTAGAAGCGTCTATTTTTCAATTTTTTGACTTTTTTTTTATTTTTCATACCCTTATTAATATAATACATGTGGTTCAGAATTAATTTATGTATGAAAAATTAGGAACATTAGCAAAAACAATAATGCCAAATTACTTATTTGATATGTTATATATTTTTATAAAAATTTGTATATTTTCGAAATTATTGGACCCTTCAAGAGAAGGAGTAATCAATTATATATTGGCATATATAGAGCTTTGGTTTTTCAAAGTTTTAACAGCCAAGTAAAATTAGTGGTTGATAATGTGGTCAATCAAAATAACGTTTGCTAGTGTTGGAAAAAACATGGTTAATTTGTTTTCATTTATACTTCGTTGGTTTTGTTTGGGAGAATCTTAATTTATTTGATTAGCCGGACTAGTTCACATGTTTTCAGGTGAAAATGCAACAACAAGGATATAGTACGACACTCTCTTTGATAATTTTTATGCCACAATTATTTTATTCTCTACTAAATGTTTTTCTATGTTTTACATATTACAATACAAAAAATTTAAAACTTTTTTTTTTCAAACCTAAAATTTACACAATCATTTCCAAAATAACTTACAAAACCGGCTACTATCGGTCATAGGGACTAAAAGTGCCAACACATAAAAGAACAGTACCACAAATGCAATGAAGCATAGAAGATAGACCAAAAGTGTAATTCTTCTTTTTACTTAAAAAATTTAAATTATATATAAGGCCCTAAGGGCCCTTTCGGGACCCTGAGCATGTGCCCAGAACTGGCCATGCAATAGAATTTGAGTTAATCAATAATCATTACTTCAGCTATGACGCAATACTTATTAACGATAATCGCTACTAATATCTCTTGAATTGTCATGACTAATGCAATAAATTAGTTATTTTTATTTTCTTAAGTGTCGTTTTAGTGATTTGGAGAGTAGTATATATTCTGTAATGTTTATCGAAAAAGGCATGGAATTTGTATTGCAATTTTGTATTGTTCTGATATCTGAATTCTAATTCCCCCTCATTCCTTATTCTCTCAATTTCTCTTATTCTCCTTCTGGTTTCTTCCCCTTTTCAATTCTAAGTTCTTTATTTTTGTATTAATTCAGGCTAATTTGCCTGACATGAACTAAGGATTTTTCCTTTTCGGCTTGGGAAGCGGAAGCAAGGTATTTGGGCTTGGGCTTGCTTATTAAAGTTCGCTCCAGGGCACAATAAAGAATTCCTAAATGGTCTTGGGCTAAAAGCCCATAGGATTCCGTTACTCTTTTTAGTTTTCTTCTGTCACACTTAAAGAACTTGCCTGACATTTTCCTTCAGCTTCGATCAACAAAACTTTCAGGGTCTGATTGGTTCACAAGAAATTAAAGTTTTTGATGAATATGGTTTCTAAGAATTTAATGATAAGGAAAGTAAAGTAAAAAGAAATATTTTTTTTGGTTAAGAAATGTATTTGGAAATTTAAACGTGACCTAAAATAAATATAAAAAATGCCCTCTAATTAAGCTTAATGATTTTCTCATAAAAATATTATTAACCTAAATTGGAGCTAAATAATATTTAATTATAAATTATACTACAAATTTAAAATTAAATTACATGCCAATTATTCATCCAAAATCAATTTCAAATTTAAAAAAATTTGGATTTGATTATTGATCTAGAATGTAGTTATTAGTCTAGCGAGGATTCAGATGAGTAAGAAAGTAATTAGAAAAATAAATTTTCTTGTTGCAAAATGAAATATTAAATTTGTCACTTTATTTTTTTAGAATTTTAAAAGGAAGAGAAATTAGAACTTTTAAATATGATATATTGATTTTCATTAAAATATTACTTAGTTTTATTGCTAATAAAAATTAACTATAAAGAATATTATATATGAAAAGTATATATGTGTTTTTAAGTATATATATTTGGACATCAAACTAAAATAAACAAAGTTTAGTTAGATATAATATATACTAAAGTAAATTGTGATATTGTGGACGATTAGTTGCAATCAATTAGTTAAACGACTTTTATACATTGACCATTTTTTACCTTTTTCAGAAAAAAATAATATATATAATTCTTTTTTTTAAATTTTATGTTTTTTAAAATTTTATGGTTGATATAACAAAAATATAAAATATTTGAAAATAAATAAGAGTAAGGGTAGTGAGTGTCTTTTCTAAAAGTTTGTGACCAATCGCCCACACTGGGCGATTGTTATTGGAACAATCGTCCACCATGGGCGATTTTATCCAAAAAAAATCGCCCAATTAAAAAATTCTTTTATTATTTAAAATATTTAGGGATATTATTGTCTTTTTATCATTTAAAATTTAAAAAAGTGTCATGTGTTTAGTAAAACGGATCCTGCAATTAACATGCCCCTTTAAAATTTCAATATACTTTTCATATTAGCATTCTTTTATTTCTCAAAATATGTTTTCAAAGCTAAGTCAAAACAAACAGTACTATTGCAACTGTTATGGTTTGATAAAGCATCACAGCCCTTTAGGGTCTGTTCTTTAAGCTTTGGTTTTGGTTTGATATTTAGTTTCAACAGTAACTTTAATATATTATAATTAGTTTTCATTATTTTTAATACAATTTTTTATTATTCAATGATAAATTTTTACATTTTCAATACACTTTTTATATTATAAAATTATTTTTCCAAAATTTATTTTCAAAACAAGTCTCAAACCTATAAAAAAGAACAGGCCCTTAGTATAATCCATCAGATTTTTCCCCCAATATTGAAATTGGGGAGTATAAAATTAGAGAAATAGGCAAATTTTTTTTTTATTCCCAATCTACATAAAACGAAGATTTTCTGAGAATTCGTTTCTCAAGGGATTTGGGCCTGTTCTTTTTGAACGTTTTGAAAATGGTTTTGAAAACAAGTTTTAGAAAAATTTTATAATGTAAAAAGTGTATTAAAAATATAAAAAGTAGATGCTAAATAGTAAAAAGTTGTATTGAAAATAATGGAATATGATTAAAATATATTAAATTTACTGTTGAAACCAAAACCGTTTTCAAAACGAAACAAAAAGAACAGGCCTGGTTATTTTTATGAGTTTTTAAAAAAAATTAAAATTTTGGGAAAACGAAATCCGTGTATTCGTTTTTAATGGAAATAAGGGAAAAAGAAGGAGCATGTTAATCGTCGACGTTGAAAAAAAAAAAAAAAAAAAACCAAACGCAACGTCCAAAATTTTAGAGACCGAACCGATTCTCCGGAGCATCGCCGCCTGCGACCGATTCTCCAAAGCATCGCCGCCCCACCTCTGCCCTAAACAGTGAATTCCGAAGCTGCGACGCGCCGCCCCGACCCTCCGTTGCGAACGCCACTAGTTTCCGTAAACTGAAGCATCTCTATTCGGAACTCTAGTTCCCAATTTAGGCGGGTGTTGATTTTCCGGTTTCCGGCGATTTCCCCTACAATTCCGGCGACCTATTTGACGTCGGTCACAGTATCCTTCGAAGGAAGGAGGTTTAGAAGCGCCTGCGACCGATTCTTCGAAGCAGCGCCGCCCCACCCGGCGTGAAATCCGAAGCCGCCCCGCCTAGACCCTCTGGTTTACCGCTACTAATTTCCGTTAAATGAAGCATCTCGGAACCCTAGTTCCCAATATAGGCGAGTGGCCTCATTTTCCGGAGCCCTAATTTCCGTAGATTTCCCCTACAATTCCGCAATTCCGGCGGCCTATTTGACGTCGGTCACAGTATCCTCCCAAGCAAGCAGGTTTGTTCAGTCATTTTTGTTTTCCTCTGCTGCCAGATTTTAAACTAATTCGGATGAGTCAATTTTCATATGAGATGTTCATGATATGTAAAATTAGCCATTTTCATTAAGTATCCTTAAATTACCCAATTTTTGCTCTCTGTTCATTTTTATCCTTGAAATTCAATATAACAGTGATGCATTGTACTGTTTTTGTAAAATTTGAAACTTTCAGGATTGGAGGAACTTTGTTTAAGTGATTTAGACTTAGAACTAGTTAGAATTTTGCAGGAAGATTAACTATTCCTCAGGCTTTAGGAAAATTCCCAATGATAGACTTATCTGGTTCCTTTTTGGTGTAGATTTGTGTCTATTCTTGCTATCCAAGCTATCCAAGTTATTCTTGAGGTCCAATATTGCATTCATGTTATGTTTTCTTTTGTTGATTGAATTCTTGAGGTCCAATATGAATGGTGGGATATTTTAATGTTGCATATTTTGCATGCCCAATTAAATTATGGATTTAATTGATTTTCGATTGAGTGGTTGAGAAGCTGAGTCCTTGGTCTCTCCCTCTTAGGTGGACTACTTTTCATTCAATGTATACTGTGGTCATTATAGTTGGTTTCATTTCTAAGGGTAGTTGTAGCTTGTTTTCTGATTATTATTTTCCCTTTTGTGAATTATGAGTGTTCAAGTTTCACAGAAATGGAAATCTTCAGCTTCATGTCATGAATCTGTGTCCCTCTGTTCTTGCAAGTTTGAGCGTAGAATTTTTCAGTGCTTCAAATGGTTCCCAAAAACTTTATCATCTCTTAATTACTCCATCACATATATTCTAGATATTCTATTTAATACATTAAACAAGTTACTTTAGCTTAACTCCATGGTTTATCAGGTTAGGGTGAACTTAAATCCTTTAACTTTAGTTGTACGGCTATTGTTGTTGGTCGTAAAACATTATTTTCTGAAGATATTTAATATGATTTCTTCCACCTTTTGAGTTTCAGGTGACCATCTATAACCAAATAATGGAGGTAATTTTTATTTGTTACTTAAGAGGCAACTAATTTTTATTTGTTTATTATTCTGTATTTTTAGATTTTCTGATTTCCATCTTTGAAACTGTAGGTATTTTAAAGCTCCTTCTAGTTGGGTGGGAATTTCTTTTGGCTGTCTTCTTCAGTTGCCCCTTCTATTGACGCCTTCTTGTTTTTCAATGGCTTCATAATTTTTTCTTCATAATTTTTTCTGAATTTGTGGATTTTGAAGTGTTGTGTTGCTTCTTTTCACTCATTTTACTTTTACCGACTTATTCTCAGCTGGATGTAAGATTGAAGTGAGTCAAAGCAGGAGTGAACATCTTTATCCCAGTACAATTCGCAAGACACAAACTTGACTTGAGCAGTACAGGACTGAAATGGCCTCTACATTCTCCCCAACGCATTCTCCTCTCCAACGACACAAGTCCACAGCCTCTTCAAACCCCTTATATTTCAGTAATACTTCTTCCCGATGTTCAAACCTCAGGACCATTCCTCCATTTTATCATGCTCAATCTCAACAGTTTCAAACTTTGAAATGTTCTGCCTCCCTTGAACCCCAACCTGTCTTCACATCAGCCTCCCTTGAACCCCAACCTGTCTTCACATCTGTCAAGACCTTTGCTCCTGCCACTGTTGCAAACCTCGGCCCAGGCTTTGACTTCCTCGGTTGTGCTGTCGATGGTGTTGGAGACTTTGTCACTCTCCGTGTTGACCCTAACGTACACCCTGGCCAGATCTCCATCTCCAACATCTCTGGTGCAGGCAAGAAACTCACCAAAGACCCCCTTTGGAACTGTGCTGGCATTGCTGCCATCTCTGTTATGAAGATGCTCGGCATCCAATCTGTTGGCCTCTCACTCTCCCTTGAGAAAGGTTTGCCTCTTGGAAGCGGGCTTGGGTCTAGTGCTGCCAGTGCTGCTGCTGCTGCCGTGGCGGTGAATGAATTATTTGGTAACAAATTGTCTCTGGCTGACCTGGTGACAGCAGGACTAGAATCAGAATCAAAGGTCTCTGGTTACCACGCAGATAATATCGCCCCGGCTATCATGGGGGGCTTTGTGTTGATTCGAAGCTATGATCCTCTGGAACTAATCCCACTCAAGTTTCCACAAGAGACTAGCCTGATTTTCGTACTGGTCAATCCAGAATTCGAAGCTCCCACAAAGAAGATGAGAAAGGCCTTACCGCCTGAGGTGCCCATGTCTCACCATGTTTGGAATTGCAGTCAGGCAGGGGCCTTGGTAGCATCAGTGTTGCAAGGGGACGTCAAAGGATTAGGCAAGGCATTGTCATCAGATAAGATAGTAGAGCCAAAGAGAGCGCCACTGATTCCCGGGATGGAGGCAGTCAAGGCAGCTGCAATCGAGGCTGGAGCATTCGGCTGCACCATAAGCGGGGCCGGACCTACGGCTGTTGCAGTGACCGACAATGAAGCGCAAGCGAGGGAGATTGGGGAACGAATGGTGGAAGCTTTCATGGAAGTAGGGCAGTTGAAGTCCTTGGCCATGGTGAGGAGTCTCGACCGGGTAGGCGCTAGGCTTGTTAACGGCACTTCCTGATGATGATAATGTTGTATGAGTAGCGGTACTGCGTTCTTGTTATTTGCTTACTTAATTTCTTGATGGTGAAAGTTGGAGTAGAATTAATCAGTTTTTACTTTCGATTTTTATCAGTTTTGGAGCATTGAACTTAAGAGTTGGGCAATAACGAAGATGCTTTGGGTTGCTCTTTTCCTTCCTGTTTCTTGTTGCAGATATTGTGTTGTGGCCAATAATTATGTGGCAATTGACATTGATCTCAAGAATAATAATAAGAATAAAATCTATATTCTATATTTTTGTCACAACATAGTACTCTCCTTTCATTCTATTGAAAAAGTATTACTGCCTATCTTTGAGTAGAAGAGTTTATTTAAAAAAAAAAACAAATTATTTCACTATATAGAGGAGTTTAATTTTAATTTGAGTAATCTACATACATTGTTACGTTTTTTTTATTAAAATTATATCAATGGATGCATGCCATATTTACTAATATAATTAAGTGTGTGATATATGATGAACTCATATTTAAAATTTAAGAACATAAGTGAAACAAATGATATTGAATTAGGTATTTTAAATGTTGTACTTTGAAATTCATAAAAAGAAAAATACATTTTTTAAGGATCCAAATGGAGTATTTATAAATGAAAATTTTGTTGTAATAAAAAGAGTTAATTGTAAAAAATCATCCTAGACTTTTTATTGTTTGCAGTTGGCTACTAAAAGTTTCTACAATCAACTCCTTAAACTATTAATTTTTTGCATTAATGTAAGGAACTGTTAGTCTTAATATAATAATAATAAATTTTTTTTTTTAAAAATTTTTTTTATAAAAAAAGGACATAATTACCACGTTGTATATTTGTATTGTTATGAAGTAGATAATAATGGATAATTATCACTTTCTGTTCTGCCAAATGTTCAGACCAAATCGATATTAGGACTAATCACTAGTATTTCTTTTTATCTCATTAAAACATATAAATTTAAAATATAATAGACAACAGTTTATAAATTGAAAGGAAAAAACCTGAAATAAATTGTTGATCTCAAGTAAAAGAATAGATCAAAATTCTTTCTTTCTTTCTTTCTTTCCTTTATTTATTTATTTTTTATTTTTGGTTTTAATAGATCAAAATTCTTTTTAGAGTTAATTGTTACAGAAAGCCCCAAACTTATTCTCAATTGCAAATTATCCCTTGAATGTTAAAATTTTTGTAATCAACCCGTGAACTATTAATTTATTGCCATGTGGAGAAATGTTGGTCTTAACTTACACTTAAATTGAATTATCCACTTAAAAAGTTTCCACAATTATTAAGTTTTAACATTAATCAAATATACGAGTATGTCTTTTCAACAGGTAAATATGGAGTATATAAATTCCCACAATTGTTTGTACGTTTACACTTTAATTGAATTCATCCTTTGTAGGATGATATATTTGCCCAATCTTTTCAATTTGTGCTTTTCTCCATCATTCAATTCTTCTTTTTTTTATCTATTATGAGATATCCATTATCAAAAACTAATACGCCATATATTCTACTAGAAGAGTCCAGTCCTTTCACGCATGTCCACCATTTTATGGATGTCAAAGTACAACAAATAAAATATCCCTTTTTCCACCCGACTCTTTGGTCGGTAATAAGGCAGGAGTGCCTCGGGAAGAATTTAATAGAGAAGACAGTAGAAGGAGAAGGAAAATAATACTTGGTTGATGATCTTATTAGCTACGGGAGCTGCCCTTTTATAGAGAAGGGATGCGTCTGTTTACAATAGTGAATCAAAACGGAAAGGATAAACATGCAAATAAAAAGGAATGGTTGCTGAAGAAGTGGTAAACTCCAGTAGCTTCAATCTTGGGATTTCTCCAACTTCGGGAGACCAAGTCTTCAACTGATTGATGAAGGAATGAGTCAACCATGCATGCCCTTGCATGGCCTTCACTGTAAGCCACGTATCAATCTCTCCCTATTGAAACGTCCTTGTCCGCAAGGACGAAAGAAGGGTAGCGTTTGGTGAAGCGCCATTCTGTTTCCCACGTGGCATCGGCTTGCTGTGTACCCTTCCAATGAACCAGTATCTCCTGCTTAGGATGGTACCGACCCTTATGTGTGGTTTGGCGATCCAGAATGGCCTCGAGTTGAGGGAGCAAGGTGTCGTCGGCATCAACTGTCGGCAACGGCCCAGGCAAAAAAGAGTGGCGAGGCGCTAGATGCTTCCTAAGTTTGCTAACGTGAAACACGTTGTGGATAAGGGAGCCGGGGGGCAACTGGAGACGATAGGCCACAGGTCCAATGCGGTCCAACACCTCGTAGGGCCCAAAAAATCGAGGCGAGAGCTTCAGCGAACCGCGGAAAACCACCGATGATTGCTGGTACGGCTGAAGTTTTAAGTACACAAAGTCGCCCACATTGAATTGTATGTCCCGACGCTTGGCGTCGGAGTGCGATTTCATGCGATGGCTGGACAGGAGGAGGTTATGGCGGAGTGTGCGCAAAATGGTATCTTGATCCCGGAGGGTGGAGTCGACCTCAGGAACGGAGGACGTGCCCGGAGTGTAGTTGATGACTACCGGAGGCGGAATGCCATAAACCGCCTCAAAGGTGTCATGCCCATGGCTGAGTGGAGGGCCGTGTTGTAGCTGAATTCGGCCCAAGGTAACCACTCTGTCCATCGTGAGGGTTGGTCGCCGGTGAAGCATCGCAAGTACTGTTCCAGGGTCCTGTTGGTGACTTCGGTTTGGCCGTCCGACTGCGGATGGTAGCTCGAACTCATGCAAAGTTTGATGCCCTGCAGGTGGAACATGTGTTTCCAAAATGCGCTCAAAAAAACCCTATCACGATCACTGACGATGGATGTGGGAAAGCCATGAAGCTGGACGATGTTGGCAATGAAGGCGGCGGCCACCGTGACGACCGTGTAGGGGTGTTTCAGGGCCACAAAGTGAGCGGCCTTGGAGAGGCGGTCGACGACAACCATGATTACTGTGTACCCTTTGGAGCGGTGGAGGTCGTCGATGAAGTTCATGGAGACGTCAGTCCATACCCTAGTGGGGATGGGTAGTGGTTGAAGAAGGCCCGCTGGACGGGTGGTCTCGGTCTTGAAGCGTTGGCAGGTGGAGCAGTGGCGAACAAACTCACACACCTGGGTCTGCATTTTCGGCCAACAAAAGCTGCATTTGACTTGGTGGAGGGTTTTTTGCAGTCCAAAGTGGCCTCCCGTAGCAGACGAGTGGGCTTCCGCTAAAATCACCGGAATGAGAGGGGAAGCCGGGCTCAAATAAATCTTATCGTGCAGGAGCCAAACTCCGTCCCGGTGCGACAGTTTGGCGGCCATCGTGGACTGAGACAGGTTGTGGTAGAACGAATCAGTGTGAACCTCTGCTTGGAGCTGGACCAACCAATCCGGTTTTGGAGCCGAGACTGAAACCATCTGAAACTCGGCGACACGGGATAGGGCATCTGCCGCCTGGTTCTCGGTGCCTCGTTCGTACTCAATGGTGTAGTCGTACCCCATTATCTTTGGGAGCCAACGGGACTGGGCCGGGGTCGTGATCCGTTGTTCCAGTAAATACTTGAGACTCTTGTGATCTGTTCGCACTGTGAATGGCCTGCCAAGGAGGTATGGGCGCCATTTGCGGATGGCCTTAACAATGGCTAACATTTCCTTTTCATAAGTGGACCACTGACGAGCTGCACCCTTCAACGCCTCGCTGTAGTAAGCAATGGGACGACCCTGTTGGGATAGGACGGCCCCAACGCCGATGTTGCTGGCGTCACTTTCGACCACAAAAGGCTGAGAGAAATCCGGGATGCGCAGGATGGGTGGGGTGGATGCGGTTTAGGGGGGCTGCAATGATGCCGAAGTGGCGGATGAACTTCCTGTAGTAGCCCACCAAGCTGAGGAATCCGCGGAGAGCTCTAACCGAGGTGGGAATAGGCCAATCCACTACGGCCTGGATCTTGGAAGGGTCTACGGCCACACCGTGTTCAGAAATTACGTGGCCCAAGTAATCTACCCGTGTCACCCCAAATCTGCATTGCGAAGCCTTGGCGAATAAATGATTTGTTTGCAAGACGTCAAAAGTTGTGCGGAGGTGCTCCACCTAGGACTTCGAAAATATCAAAATGTCGTTAAAAAAGACCAGGATAAATTTTTTGGAGATACGGCCAGAAGAGATCGTTCATCATATTTTGAAAGGTGGCTGGGGCATTCGTAAGGCCGAATGGCATGACAACAAACTCGTAGTGGCCGTCGTGTGTCTGAAATGCCGTCTTTGGAATGTCTTCCTCCCAGACCCGTATCTGGTGATACCACGCTGTCAAATCAATTTTGGAGAAGAATTTGGCCCCATAGAGTTCGTCGAGGAGTTCATCAATCACTGGGATGGGGAACTTATCTTTGACGGTGAGGAGGTTGAGGGCTCGATAGTCAACACAAAAGCGCCAACTGCCATCCGGTTTCTATACCAAGAGGACCGGAGAAGAAAATGGGCTACGACTGGGCCTGATTAACTCCGCTGCTAGAAGGTCACGATCCATCTTCTCAATTTCCACTTTTTGAAAGTGAGGGTCCCGGTAGGGCCGCACATTGACGAGGTTGGTGTGGGGTTGTAGGATAATGTGGTGGTCATGTGCTCGGGAAGGGGGAAGGACGACTGAATTTTTGAAAATGTGGGAGTAATTGTGCAGGAGTTGGGCTAGGTCTTGAGGGTGATTATTTGGAAGTGGGCTGGGCTAATTGGAAATAAGGGAAAGGGTTATGAAAATAGGGAGACCTTGGGCTACATGCAAATCGGGGCCTTGAAGTGGTTGGGCTTTGGCTGGCCTAACCCTATGAAGTTTGTGGGTTAGCCCACCTTTGAAAAATGTAAGGGATAATTGGGTAAAGTCCATCTCCACCGGGCCAAGTGTTTGGAGCCATTGCATTCCCAATATCAGTTGACATGCAGCGGCGGCTAAGACATAAAACGAGGCCGTGATGTCCACGTAGTGAATTCAGACGGGGAGGTTTCGACATAGGCCGAGACAGTCAAGAGAGTCATTGTTGGCGATGGTGACGCGGAGCCGGTCGTTGCGGTCAACCGGAAGACCAAGTTTCTGGACAACCGATTGGGCCACGAAGTTGTGGATGCTTCCCCCGTCAACCAAAATGGTGATCGGAAAACGGTGAATTGTACCCAGCAGTTGGATGGTGCGAGGATAAGCCGCGCCGGAGATGGCATGGGCTGAGATTTCAGGGGGGCTATCATCGGGGGATTCTAACTCCATGTCCGACAAGTCCTCGGGGTCGAGATCGGCGCCCGCGGATACCATAAAAAATTGTGGACGGCTGCAGCGGTGACCGGTAAAGTAGCGCTCGTCGCAGTAGTAGCAGAGGTTTTTCCGGCGGCGCTGTTGGATGTCCTCTGGAGTGACTTTGCGGATGGACGGTTTTTGGGCTGGTTCAATGGGGGTTCGGGTGGGGGAGGGAGCAGGTAGGAGGCCGGCGGTTTGTTTATATGAGGAGGTGGAAGGGTGGGTGTTGTTTCGGCCAAAAAATGATGGACGTGGAGGATTGGATTTTGGGAGTTTGAACTTTTGTTCCACGAGGCGGGCAACGCCTATTGCGGTGGCCAAAGTTCGGGGCTGTTTCAACTTAACTTCATAGCGGATGTCGTCCCGCAATCCGGCGACAAAGCTGCTGACTAGGAATGGCTCCGGAAGATCGTCCACTTGGTTGGAGAGTTTTTCAAACTCTTCCTGGTAGCCGGTGACGGTTGTTGTCTGCTTTAATCGTGCTAATGATTCGGAAGGGTCTCCGAACTCCGTTGGACCGAAGCGTTTGAGCAGGGCTTTCTTCCACTCCGGCCAACTCAAGGGGCCCTTTTGCTTGGTGACCTAGACGTGCCATTGCAGGGCGACGCTCTCGAAATGGAGAGCGGCAATGGTGACTTTTTGATCGGATGGGTATTACGGTAGGCAAAAAACTGGGTACATTTGTAGATCCAGCCCATTGGGTCTTCCCCTACAAATTTGGGAAAATGGAGCTTGGGATCAGACTGGAAGGATTGGGTGGTGGTGAGGGAGGTGAAGGCAGCAAATGGATTTTCTTGGGTTCTTTGGTTGAGTTTGAGGGATTGGATTTCCGCCATGATGGCGTCGAGTGAGTTGTGGAGCTGATCAAAGCTCGATTCATGTCGAGCAAGAGCGTCGGCGACGTAATCACAAAATTCCGTTGCCGTTTTGTTTCGTGTGTCCCTGGCCCAGGATCTTTTGCAGTATCTGATACCAATTAATAAGGCAAGAGTGCCTCGGGAAGAATTTAATAGAGAAGACAGCAGAAGGAGAAGGAAAATAATACTTGGTTGATGATCTTATTAGCTACGGGAGCTGCCCTTTTATAGAGAAGGGATGCGTCTGTTTACAATAGTGAATCAAAACGGAAAGGATAAACATGCAAATAAAAAGGAATGGTTGCTGAAGAAGTGGTAAACTCCAGTAGCTTCAATCTTGGGATTTCTCCAACTTCGGGAGACCAAGTCTTCAACTAATTGCTGAAGGAATGAGTCAACCATGCATACCCTTGCATGGCCTTCGCTGTAAGCCACGTATCAGTCGGTCTTAAGAAGGCAGATTTTAAGAATAAGTAATTGCCCTTACTGCACAACCCGAAAGCGGATAGCTGATGTGTTCCACTTATTGAATATTGTTCTATGGTCGGTCCGTGACTTTGGATAATTTGACATAATTTGTTTTATTTATGTTCTTAGTTTTAAGTGTGAGTTAATTGTGGACCTCACATAGTTATATTAGTATGGGTAAGAAGAATAAAAAAATAAAAAAATTGAAGGTGTACTCTTTTAGTGGAACAACAATGGAAAATGGAATTTTCTAATAGAACAGAGGAGACAGTAAAATTTTAAATTAGGAAGGCCATAAATTTGTGCAGAAGAAATATATAGGAGAAGTAGCTAGAAAGAACCAAAGCAAACGTAAATCATTAATCTAATTAGGCAAAGTGCTTTTTTCCTTTCGAAATAATAATACTCCCTCTGTCCCACTCAAACAGTCGAGTCGAGGGAGTAATATAAAACAAAGTTTTCTTTTAAGGGATTCATGTAAACTATAAAATAGCACAACATATGACTGCAATATTAACAATTAGTCTCTTGAAATATCCGATTTTTTTCCCCAAATATTTATTTTGGACACACATAAATACAAAAATAATCAAAAAAAAAAAAATCCCAAAATATAAAAAACGAAGTTGAGAAATTCGTTTTCATCTGAAAACGAATTTCCCAACTTCGTTTTCTTCAAGAATAACAAAAAAAAAAAAAAATCCTTCAAGAAAACGAATTCCATGAATTCGTTTCTTCCTTCTTCTTTTTTTTTTTATTAATTTCAAATTAATTTTTTCCTTTTTTTTATTTATTAATTTCATTAATTCAAAAGAATCCCCGTAATTCATTTTTGAGTTGTTATGAAAAAAATGCAAAATATAATTATATAACTGAAATTTTAATTTGTAATTTAATAAAATTTTAGAGGAAGTAATTTACGGCATTTTTTGAAATGGTGGTCAATTACCTCTGTCTTCTTTATTCTCTCCATTTTCTATATTATCGCGTCTGCCTAATCCCACTAGTATTCTCTATGCAAGCTCATTTAGACTAAAAACAATTAAAAATGGAAACATCAATATCGGTCTAATGTTATTTCTTTTTGAGAGAAACGAATTTATGAGTTTTGTTTTTAACGGAATTAATTATTTTTAAAATATAAATGCGTGACTAAATTTTCAAAGATAAATAAATTCCCCAAATTCATTTATACGGAGATTTTATGTATTTCAAAAAATGCCGTAAATTACTTCCTCTAAAATTTTATTGAATTACAAATTAAAATTTCAGTTATATAATTATGTTTTGCCTTTTTTTTTTTATTTTTTATAACAACTCAAAAACGATTTACGGGGGTTCGTTTCGAAAACCCTAAAATTCATTTTTCATTAAATGATATTTATTTTTTAAAAATGAATAAAAACTTAGAAACATGTTGGTGAACCGTTTTCAATGAAAATAATTATTTAATTTTTTAAAAATTTGTTTAAATATAATTATTTTTATTTATTTAAAAAATCATTTTAGTGGAATTCGTTTCTTAATGAAATTAATAAAAATAAAAAAAAGAAAAAATTAATTATGGAATTTCTTGTCTCAATTATAACACTAACATAAAAATTTCTTGAAAAATATATAAAAAACCTTAAAGAAAGAAAAAAGTAATTAATTATGAAAAAAGACGAGGCAGATGAGCATAATTTTTTTACTTATTGAGAGCAGTCCATGCCACTGGCGGATTTACAATGGGTGGCGCTGCCCCCCCCCCCCCCCCCCCCCCCCCCCACCGCCTTTTATATATTTAGTAGAATTTTTAAAAAATTTGTTAAATTAGTATATTGTGCCCCCAGCATTTTTTTAATTATAAATTAAACATAAATAATAGACAATACATAGCTAAATTGTATTAAGATTATGAATTTTTTTAGAGTATTAGTAAGATCTACAACACATAGCCAAATTATATTAATGTTGTAATTATTTTTTTCTAAAGTATTATTAAGATTTAAATTAATTAGAAAGCATTCAAAGCGAAAAAAGTAAAGATTACTAAATAATTTTTTTTTTCTCTACTATTATTGTAATTTTTATTTTTATTTTTATAGTTTAACCATATTTTAAAATATAATTTTTTTGGCAATATAATATATATTGTGCCCCCTCTAAAAACTATTATTGAATTGGATGGATGTCATAGTTTTGGTACAATTGTGGTTTATGATCAATTGTTCACAGGGAATTTGGTGCATTTATTTGGAAAATTCTGTCAAAAATTTTTCAAAATTTGTTTTTTGGAAAGAAATTTTCTTGCTTGCCATTGCAAAGTGAGGCCACTTTTTGGGGTGATTTCCTTGGTGTGATGTATTGCCAAGTATGTTGCAAATGTGATGCCTCGCCAAGTATGGAACTTTGGAACTTTGGTGATTTCTATTTTTAATTTGTATTTGAGAATAATCATAAGATTAAATGAAATAATTTCATCGCAATTGCCAAATTTCTATATTCAACCATGTAATCTTATTATTAAAACATAAGTTCTTGTTTTATAAAAGCATTTTTTAAATTAATTATTTCCACAAAAAATGTATGAATTATCGAGAACTTATCTATATTTCTTATGCATGCTCATTTAAACTAAAAACAATTAAAAATGGAAACATCAATATTGGTCTAATGTAATTCCTTTTTGGGATAAACAAATTTATGAGTTTCGTTTTAACAGAATTAACTATTTTTAAAACATAAATGCGTGACTAAATTTTCAAATATAAATGAATTCCCCAAATTCTTTTCTACGGAGATTTTATGTCTTTCGAAAAATGTTGTAACTTACTTACTCTAAAATTTTATTAAATTACAAATTAAATTTTTAGTTATAATTACGTTTTCCCTTTTTTCATAAAAACTGAAAAACGAATTACGGGGGTCCGTTTCGAATCCCCGTAATTCTTTTTTTCACTAAATAATATTATTTTTAAAAATGTATAAAAAATTAGAAACAAAGTTAGTGAACTCGTTTTCAATGAAAATAATTATTTAATTAGTTTTTTAAAAAATAGATATAAAAATTATAAACGAATTTAGGGAATTTGTTTATAGCATAAAACGAATTCACAAATTCGTTTTCAATGCAATTAATTATTTAATTATTTAAAAAAAATATATATAGAAACTGGAAACGAATAACAACTTAAAAACAATTTCAGTGAATTCGTTTCTAGGAGAAAACGAATTCGTTTTCAAGTAAAATTATTTTTATTTTAAAAAATTCTTTAGTTGAAAACGAATTCAGTGAATTTGTTTTCTAAATTATTTTAAAATAGGATAAAACGAATTCACTGAATTCGTTTTTAACTAAAATTATTTTTATTTTAAAATTTTATTTTAGCAAAGGTTAATTCGTTTCCTCCTATTGCTAAAAATTGTTTTAATTTTCTTTTCTTTTTTAAAGTATTTTTGTAGAAAACGAAGAGGGGATGAAAACGAATCTCCCCACTTCATTTTCTACGTTTTGGAAATTTCAATTTTTTTGGATTATTTTCGTATTTCTATGTCCCCAAAATGAACATTAGGGGAAATAAATGTAATCCATCGGTTTTTTTTTTTTCCTTCCATTTTTTTAAAGCCCAAACAGATCGGTAAATTATTGGTCTAAACCAAATGAATAATGTGATTTGCAAACAGTATCAAACAAAATTTTATTATCTCGCTGCACTATTTTTTATGAACGTATCGTATGTACTGAATAATTTTTCGAGCATTTGACCAAGGCAGATGACATTTAAATACAAATATGAATGAAGATAAGTATGAGGCATCTAGCAGCCATGAGTTGAGCTGTACATGTGTTTAACAACACGTTCCTATTTAATCATCAAAGTTTAGGTGCTCACGAGATGCTTTACATTTTTTCTAAAGCTCATTATGGTAATATTCTTTAAAAAGCAAAAGGGGTTACAAATAGAAATTCAGATCTTTGCCCTTGATTTGTGGTCTCCACGCAAATGAATCACAAACAAACATACATATCAAGATACAATTAATCTTATAAAAAGGTTAAACCAAAGTTTGATATCTAAAATTTACTAGGCGATTAAAGTATTCCACTCGTTCAAAAGTCAGGGATTCGAATTTAACATCGGACAGAAAAGTAGTTCGGCACCCTTCCCTCGTGGGTAAACTTAAAACTACCTTTTGAAATAGGGAAAATCGCACTTTTGGTCCTTATTCTATACCCTAGTTACATTTTTTGTCTGTCTTTTATGCTTCATTGCACTTGTGATCCCTGTTCTTTCATGTATTGACACTTTTAGTCTCTATTACCGCTAGTAGCCGATTTTGTAGGTTATTTTGGGGGTGTTTGTGTAAATTTTAAAATTATATTTTGACCTCAGAGGACCTATAAAACCGGCTACCGCCAGTCATAGGGACTAAAAGTGTCGACACATGAAAGAACATGGACCAAAAGTACTACGGGATATAAAAAAATGGACCAAAAATATAACTAGAATGTGAAAGAGAGACTAATAAAGGTGTGAATTCCTTCGAAATATGCATAAAACTTCTTAAATACCATGATTTACAGATTTAGAGGTATTTTTGTCCGAAACTCGAGGACAATTTTGTCATTTCATACACACTCGTTTTTTTTTTTTTCATCTGCCGACAGATCTCTTTGATAATAAGACCGTTTGTTTAGGTTTCAAAACGAGTCTTTCGGTTCTGCAGTATGATCAGAACCACTACACCAAAATCTGTACATCACATTAAAGTGGGAAAGAAAAAGGTTTTAAAAAGAAGAAGAAAAATTAAAAAAGGACAAGTCTGAACACGAATTGGTTGCACATACTTGTCACTTGAAAGTAGAGAAAACCAGAGCTTAAAAAACGGATGAATGGGATTTTTCAACATTGCACGATTTATGGTCTTTTTAGAACTGGCTGACAGCTCCACAACTCTACTACTACAACAATATATTATAGATATACTGTACTCTGCAATGTTCCTTACTCCAAGGTAACTGGACAGAACCCGACATCGCTTTCCCCATTCACTGCCGAATGGTTGGCGAAATCCATACACTTGTATCCGATGGGTATGATGAAATCGGTATCGAATCTAACATCTGAAATATGTCTATTATATTATGAGAACAACACTTGCATTGAGTTGAATTGCTAGTGTATTACATATTGAGTTTAGCTAACGTTATATCGAATTTAGCTACTATTGGTGTATACTGATTATGAGTTTAGCGACTAAAATATCGTTGTGATGTGTCGCGTATCGAGTTTAGCTGCAAATGTATCATGGTTATGAATTTAGTTACCGAAATATTGCGTATCGAGTCTAGTTGCTACATATCGCGTGTGATTATATTAAAACAAAAAATATTAAGTGTGTTGAAAAAAAATACGAGCGCCAAATTTAAGGGTTGAAATATTGCGTAGGACCAGGAGACGGTAAGACACAAGAGGTTCCCTCCTAGCCGGTTAATAATTTAACTATTATTAACTCGTTCATAAAATCATTAACAAGTCAAGATGTGAGTGAGTCAATAACCCTCACATTAGCAATAACGTGGTAATTTTTTAAGAGTGAAAAGTAACCAAAAATCATGTAGGAGTATTATTTCTTTTCCAATTCCTCCCACTATGTTGATTCGTGTGTGAGAGATGGATGAGATGCAATTATTAAGATTTGAACGTAACAATGGTGATGTGCATTGGATCCCAATTCACCAATGGCATAACTCATGTCCCTAGCTAACACATTTATTTGACAAAGGCCCTCATAACTCATGTTCCAAGATTCAACCATCTTTTCTTGTTTGATGAAAATGTGAAATTCTTGGTCAATTTTTAATTAAGAGCACTGACAGAAAATGCAATAATGCATCCATTAATTATATTGTATGAGTTAAATTACATTCACTTTCCCTAAAGTTTCAAAAAAAACTACAAATGATGCCCATGTGTCGATGTTTCTAAATATTACCGACATTTTTTTCTTATTTCGACGAACAGTTTACCCTTATGATTTTGCATCATAGACTGTTTATGATCCCTGTGATTTTAAGATTGATGGTTACTTTCCTGTGGTTTAGGACTGAAGTATCTAACTAACTAAAAATATTTAAATTAACGGTGTGCTAGATTGATTTGGTACAAAGTGATAGTCGAAAACTGTAATATTCAAAAATACGATAATTACCATGCACGCGTCTGTCAATTTCTAAACCATAGGAGGGATACTGTCTGTGATAATAAAAAAAAACTATAGGGGTCAAACTGTATTTTACCTTATTATTTGATTTTTTTTTTTATTTTACCTTATTATCACTACATTCCCTTTAGTCATATTGCTAATCAATCCTTCTCTGTAGTGAAAAATAAACATAAATGTAGGGCGATAGTAGTAATTTTCACAAATCTAAAGAGATTCGAGGAAATTATAAAAAAAAAAAAAAAACCTAATTAGATTGATTATTTGTGATCTCTAGTTGTTGAATTCTGACATAGCATATCAGTTCACTGAACTATAACTTATAAGAAGAAGAAAAAATGGTAGCTAGTGGGATGGAGATTACAAAAAGATCCTTTGTTGGTAGGAAGATGTCCCCATAATAACATGGCTAGTCAGCGAACCACCGGCCTATCTTTCATAATGGGATCTTGCTACCTTTCTTTCTTTTACACAATTGGTTGCCATTATTCACTAAAACTTGGAATTGGGTGGTAGTTTCCCACCTAACGAAACATAGATGTTGGAAGGAAGAAGCAAACTTATTCACTTCACCGTTAACGACATAGGTCAGTGATACATTTTCCGAGCTATTATGGCCAACGACATAGGTCAGTGGTACATTTTCCAAGCCTTTGAGGCCAGGAGATTTGAGATTTTGAGACGATCTGAAATGGATATTCATTTCTAGAAATCTCATTTAATATAGAAATAATTGACACAATTCGCATATGTGATAGAAATAGTTCTAGGGATTTTGATTGCCACTGATTTTTCAAGACATTATATTAATTGTAACGTCAAAATGGTATGGTTTTTTGTACCTCAAATCAAAGGGCCCTTTCCTTTCTTTTCCTCTGGCCTTAATGTACGTGGTTTTTAATGAAATTTCAGTTGTATATATAAGTGATATTTACAACATCATTAATTCGTTTTGCACATTTGGTTTGCTGATTGATGTGCCATTTCCGGCGTGCACAGATATTGCTGCCAAGAAATTTATAGGGTCGACTTTGCCTTTTCCATTATGCAACAAATTAGTTCGCATTTTGAAGTGCATTTATATGTCACGAGATTGGATTGTGAGTTTTTCAAATTTCTTGACTATTATTGAGAGTGTGAGTTGGAGTGTCTCGTGTCTGCGCCAGTGATTAGGTTCTATGTCTGTGGGAAAAGATTTCATAACTCGTCAATGGATGGATTCGTATACCCAGTTAGTAAACGTGAAAGAAAAAAAAAGTGAAGAAAACGTAGGATTGCTATTCTTATCAAAGACAGTGAGCCATCCTGCATGGACCCAATTGTTTTTGTACAATTTGATCAATATTTATAATGCATGCAAGAAAACATTTCACTGGTAAAATATTTTTGGGATTTGTTTGTCTACAAATAAAGGGAAAGGACTGAAGGGCAGGCTGTTAAGTAAGTCATTTAATATACCATGAAAATTACAAAAAAAATAATAATATATATATAAATATATATACATAGCATGAAAATTTGGTATTCATAGTATTTTAATGGAATTATATATCCACGGACGATGGTTTCAATTAATAATTACTTTGAAAAAGTTAAAAAAAAAGAAATAAAAATAAGCCAGCTATATATATATATATTATTCATAGTTATAAATTGAGGGAAAAATTACATTTCCCTTATATTATCATCCAATCATTGAATTTGACCTTATATACATTACTATTGCAATTGCATACCTAATTACATAGACCAAATCCAATAACTAAAGAGTTTATTTAACGGAGTTGTAGTTTCACTCATAAATTCATAATCACTTTTTATAATCAGCTCTGACATTACTAACAATGAAAAGTCATTGTACTCATCAAACCACGATTAACATGCCTCACACAATGAGGGCCGCCTATATAATAATTGGGGGCCACTACGAGGGGGAAATATTGAATTGGGAAGAACCGCTTGCCTGCTACTAGTACTTGTAACTGCATGAGAATAGTGTCGCTAGACATGGACAACATTTTTTGTTTATATCATAGTTTGTGACACTTTGTATGGCAATTGGAACAGGACCTTCAAATCTCTAATAATATATCTTTTTTTCTAGTCTTTGGGAGACTGATTAACATTTTACAATCACCACTTAATGGACCCTTTAATTAATTACATGAATGAAACTTACAGAAAGTTTGAAGTGGAAGTGTGTTTCATTCCCACAACCAACCTTTCATTATTCTATTTTGATCCCTAATATTTCACTAAACTACTTGTTGACCCTTGACATTTTAACAAAATTACATATCAGTACTTATAAAGTTACCCCCAAATTAAGAAATTTGGATCCCTATATAATTCACCTTAAAGTAATATCTCGGTCCCTATAAAAGGACCAAATTAATTTTTACAACTTTAAGGATTGACATGTAATTTGATAAAACAGTAGGGACCAAAATGTAGTTTGCCCTTTATTATTATTTTCAAAACCTTCAAACACAAGATAAATAAAACAAGAAAAGGAAAAGAAAGATGCCCAAAATATCAAGCTAGCTAGTTACCGATTGACCACTCTTCTCTTATTTCTTAGGCAGAAAAACAACATTTCATATTTCAAGCTTTGATAACTTTGTTTCGTCAAAAATGCCATCCAATGCACATCATGTCAATTCAGGTCCCATTAATTGAAGGGTGTTCATCACCATCACCATATATATTCATGACAAGGGACGAAGCTAGGGGGTCCATAGGGGTCTGAAAACTCCACAAAACTCCCAATTTTTTCTTAGTACTAATGTTGAAAAAAAAAAAAAAAATGGTGAGGATTAAGATTCTTTTTGCGGATGTTGGCGACGCCAAAAAATATGCACTAGCTAATTTAGACCCCCTAGTCCAATAATTTCTGATTACGTCACTGTTCATGATTCGATTTGGAAGAAATAATAATAATGGGGGAAACAAGATGTGTGAGGTTTGCTAGAGCTCAATTCATATGTTTGGTTGCAATTATTAAATGTGAAAATGATCATTTTGAAAGGAAAAAAAAATAAGGGTAAGAGCACTTATATATTCTATTCATATATTATGGCAAAACACAATAATTTGTAGACCTATTAATTACTATAGTGTATTAGTTTTGAAGAAAAAGTCATCATGCATTGAGAAGTTGATGCAAATATGTCATTAGATTCCTGCACAGTTTGCAGCTTTTGAAAGAAACCTATCGAAGATTTTTTGATACGAGAAAAACCCCCCAAAAGCATTGATGCAATAGCCAACAATAATAGAGGGATTTATTTTTTGGAATTATTGTTGTTTTTCACATTCTTGTAGGTTACTTTTTTTTTTTTTGGGGGTTAGGTTTCCTAGCTGACACTATGTGGTATTGGATATTGAAAGCTTGTTCTTTTTTATGGGTTTGAGATTTGTTTTGAAAATAAGTTTTGAAAAAATAATTTTATACTGTAAAAGAGGTACTGAAAATGTAAAAATGTATCATTGAATAGTAAAAAGTTGTATTGAAAATGATGAAAACTGATTATAATATACTCCGTATTAAAGTTACTGTTGAAACTAAATATCAAACCAAAACCAAAACTTAAAGAACAGGTGAATTGCATTTTGAGTTTAACATTTAATGAATGATATCGCGGATTAAGTTTTAACTTCTAATGTATTGCGTTTAACTTGATGCATTGAGTTTACCAGATGATGCATTGAGTTTAGCTGCCGAAATATGATCGTTAGACAGTCAAATGGTTGGATATAAGACTCCCTCTAGAATATATTGCAGAAACTTTCTTGATTAAATAGTAGTGTTAAGGCTCGATCTATATTTTCATAAATATGTTTTTGGAGTTTTTGAATTTTAGAGTTTAAGGTTCAAACATGCATTAGGGCGAGTATGATATTTCAATTTTCTTTGAAATTTTAATTTGCCTTGATTTTGAAAATATTGAAAGTTTGTTGTGATCTGTAAAAATATATTAGAAATATGAAAAAGTAGTAAATTAAATGTCGAAAGATATATAAAGAATTATATATATATATATATATATAAAATTCCACACCCCCTTTTATAATTACTTTGTTACTTTTATTTATTTATTTACTTATTTATATTTCTATGTTATAAACGATAGTATTGAGAATCTATTCCTAAATCGTCTTAAAATATATATATATATACACACGAAAGGCTTCGTTGAAAATTCTTGTTAACATGATGCCTGCATGATTGATTTGATAACTCCCTAATTAGCAATTAATTTTAGGGCTGTTCAACGTTATCCGCGACCGAATTTAACGTTCAATCCGAAACCGATCCGAAATTCAATAGCAGGTTAACGTGCATGCATATATAATTAAACACATGCATGCACGGATGTACTAAGGAAACGCATATGTTGCGTAACGGCAACCGATCTTAATTATTCATTCCTAACCACCCTAATTAATTAGGTTAAATTGTCTACGCTCCAACCATAAATTAACATTTTCAACCTTTTTTTTTAAATATCATTTCGTATAAGACACTTTGTAGTTATTATTTAATTAATAATATTTTTGGTAAGTTAGGAAAGTTAAAAGTCAAATTCCATGTATTTTGGAAAACCAAAGGTGTACATTAGCGTGGTTAGAACAAAAAATTTAGTACTAGCTAGAGAAACGCATGGTTATTTAACACCCCAAAAAGTACAAAATAAATCAATGCACAATGAAAAAATAAGGGTAGGAAAAAAAAAAAAAAAGTGATAAATTACTTTTTTTAAATATTGTATGTTGTCTGAACTTATAAAAAAGTAACTCCCTAAATCCCATATGAAGAGTTTTATTTGTAATGTTGAAAACAATATTACAAATAAAACTTTTTTAATGAGACAGAGAAAGTATGAATTTTCAAAATAGGACCCTTCACTTAGGGTGGATTACCCATCAAAAACCTTGGGAAATAATACTCTCCCTATTTTAGAATATAAATCATTTTAGAGTTTTTGAATCATATTAAAAATCCGTTTAAGTGATAAAAAAATTCTTAACTATTTTAATTTAATACTACTAAGAGTCTTGGAGTTTTTCTTTTTCTTTTTTTTTTTCCCTCTGAGGAAAGGAGTCTTGGAATTGTAATCTAATTAATATTACTAGGGTATTTAAGATAATTACTAAATCTTGAGTAGATAATTTAAGACAAGGATAACTAGGCGAAAATTATTTTTTTTGCTAAAACGTCATTGAAAATTGTTACTCTTTTTAAAACTAGACCATAGAAAGTGCGCGTGTATATATATATATGTGTGTGTGTGTGTGTGTTATTAATGTTTCCTTATTGATTTTGATCAAACTAAAACTTCCACATTATCTAATATAAAAAATTGGAAAAATTAGCACAAAATTACTATATATATTCATGTGTGTATGTGTATAAATAGTTAAATACACACATACATTAAAGCGACTTATCAACCAACATAACATTGATGATGTCTGTGAAAAGTGGTTTATCATTTGCTTTTGTCAAACTATATATAGGTAAGAACTGTATAATTCGTTTTTTTCTTTTTTTCCCTTTTTCTCAAAAACAACTGTAAGATATATTTAATATCGACACTCAAAGGTCGGAGTTCGATCCTCACCTCTATCAACTTTTGTTTAGCACGTAAACTGACGATTTCTACAAACATATCACATCTCATTTTCTTTTCTTTCCTTCCTCAATCCCATATAGCGATTTTTTTCCCTTAATATTAACTTTTGGGGCATAAAATTACCAAAACAAACAAAAAAAATTTGAAATTCCCAAACTATAAAAAACGAAGTTGGGGGATC
The DNA here is from genome assembly GCA_016801395.1 of Leptodermis oblonga. Taxonomy (NCBI): domain Eukaryota; kingdom Viridiplantae; phylum Streptophyta; class Magnoliopsida; order Gentianales; family Rubiaceae; genus Leptodermis; species Leptodermis oblonga. The sequence continues at coordinate 4,569,195 of CM028757.1, forward strand.
CCCCAACTTCGTTTTCTTCAAAACTAACCAAAAAAAAAAAAAAAAAATTCTTGAAGAAAACGAATGCAGTCCTTATTTTATTTTTTGTTGCATTTTGCTCACATTGCTCACATTTTGCTCACATTGCCAGTCCTTCTTTTTTGTTTTTTAGTAATTGCATTAATAAACGAATTCCATAATTAATTTTTTCTTTTTTTGTTTTTTATTAATTTCATTAAGAAATGAATTCCACTAAAATGATTTTTAAAATAAATAAAATAACTATATTTAAACGAATTTTAAAAAAATTAAATAATTATTTTCATTGAAAACGGTTCACCAACATGTTTCTAAGTTTTTATTCATTTTTAAAAAATAAATATTATTTAATGAAAAACAAATTTTAGGGTTTTCGAAACGAACCCCCGTAAATCGTTTTTGAGTTGTTATAAAAAATAAAAAAAAGGTAAAACATAATTATATAACTAAAATTTTAATTTGTAATTCAATAAAATTTTAGAAGAAGTAATTTACAGCATTTTTTGAAATACATAAAATCTCCATATAAATGAATTTGGGGAATTTATTTATCTTTAAAAATTTAGTCACACATTTATGTTTTAAAAACAATTAATTCCATTAAAAACAAAACTCATAAATTCGTTTCTCTCAAAGAGAAATAACATTAGACCGATATTGACGTTTCCATTTTTAATTGTTTTTAGTTTAAATGAGCTTGCATAGGGAATACTAGTGGGATTAGGCAGGCGCGATAATATAGAAAATGGAGAGAATAAAGAAGACAAAGGTAATTGACCACCATTTCAAAAAATGCCGTAAATTACTTCCTCTAAAATTTTATTAAATTACAATTTAAAATTTCAGTTATATAATTATATTTTGCTTTTTTTTCATAACAACTCAAAAACGAATTATGGGGGTTCTTTTGAATTAATGAAATTAATAAAAAAACAAAAAAGGAAAAAATTAATTTGAAATTAAAAAAAAAAAAAAGAAGTTGGGAGATTTTGTTCAAAAAAAAATAATAATAAACCCGAATTCATGGAATTCGTTTCCATGGAATTCGTTTTCTTCAAAAATTTTTTATTTTTAAAATTTTTTTTTTTGTTATTCTTGAAGGAAACGAAGTTGGGAGATTCGTTTTCATTGAAAACGAATCTCCCAACTTCGTTTTTTATATTTTGGGAATGAAAAAAAAATGGTCTATTTTGGTAATTTTTGGCCCCAATATAAATATTGGGGGAAAAAACCCCCATGTAGCGGAATAAGAATATTGTAATAATTAAGATGCTAACTTAAAAATAAAAATAATTAATTGACACAATTCAAAAAATTTATTAAGTTATTAGCACTCTTACACATATTATATCAACAAATAATTTTATAAGTAATTCAATTCTTAAAACTCGTCTAGCTAATTAACCTAGACGATTTTGAAAGATTGCAAACAAGAATTGAATTATATCGTGAAAATTTTCGACCTAATAAAAAATACTCCCTCCGTCCCATTCAAAGAGTCCTGTTTGTAATATTGTTTTCAGTATTACAAACAGGACTCATTGAATGGAACGGAGGGAGTAATCAGATATATGTTCTAAAATATATTCAAGAATTCTAAAATATATGTTGTTTTCTTAATCAATGAGATATTTAATCATGCAAACTTAATGGTTGTTAACAATTAAGTAAACAAACGTGTTCAGACAAATGACAACCAATTAGTAATCAACAACCTAAAAAGCAATTTCATTTTCTTCGTTCAATTTCAAAATTAGTTTATATTTAATCCCAAACTCAAATTCATGTAGCATTCTAGTTATTTTCGACTAGCACGTGAATTGTTTTAAATCAAGTTATGGGGGCAAACTAAGTAATATAATATTAGTTTCTTTTTTCATTTGCTACTTCTATCAATGTGTGCCAAACTCATATGTTAGCATAAAATAGTTTAGATTGATCGATGCAGACAGAATACGAGTTTGGGACAATTTATAAACTAGTTTTGAAGTTGAGAAATTAAAACGAAACATTTTCAAATTAGGAACAATTTATAAACTAGTTTTGAAGTTGAGAAATTAAAACGAAACATTTTCAAATTAGGAGAACCAAAATGAAATGACAACTCAATTTAAGAGACTAATAAAGGGACTCAATGTATACACTAGCGGATTTACATTGGAGGCACTGGGACACGTGCTCCCAGTGGCCCCAATCACTCATTGTATATTTAGTAGTTTTACTTTTGAGTGTGTTAAATTAATATAATGTGCTTCAATTATTTTTTTTTGAATTATAAATTGAACATATAACTAAATTTTATTAAATTTATGATTACTATTTCTAGAGTATTAGTGAGATTCAAAGTGAAAAACGTAAAGAATTACTAAATAAATTTATTATTATTATTTTTGTGATTGTTTTTCTAATTTTATCCTATTATAAAATATAATTTTCTTGGTCATATAATATACACTGTGCCCTAATTAAAATAAATTTCTAGCTCCGCCACTGAACATCGAACGTATACATCAATAACTGTGAAAATAAAAGACTTCATATTTATTTTCTTTAAAAAAAAAAAAAAAACAAAGTTTGAGACTGAGCATGATATATGTTGATCTGGGACGTGGACGTAGGTACAAAGGTCGAAAGTACTGGAGTGGACAAATGTGGTGTGTTAACCATGTGAATCCCATCAGTTTCCAGCTGACCTTCATCACTTCAACACTGTTTCCAGTTTCTTTTCATTATTTATATATTTCGCATTTACATGTTTGATGTTCATCGATCTCCAATAATTTGTCTTTTTTTGAATGATAATTTTCTATGCATTTGGACCAACTGTATATTATTTTCTAGTACGTGCCCATCATAATAACTACTCTGAATTATGAAATGTGTCATGAATCAGGTCTGTTGTATTAGGACGGAGAACGAACACGATATGTACGCTCGTGTTTAGTTTGGTTAAAACTCGATTGGAGTTAATTTACTAATCTAAAATACACAAACGTGAACAGAATATAAAGATCGAGTATATCAACAAATCGGTTGGAATTTTGTTTACGTAAAACTATTTGGAAATAATTGGATTTTTTTTACTATCAATTTGAAAATGTAAATTGAAATAATATATAATACTCTCGATCCAGAATAAAAGTTATTTTAAGGAATTACAAGGAGTTTTGGAATTTTAATTCAATTAATACTCAGCTGGATCATTCCTAGGTATTTAAGATAATCACTCTCTTAGTAAGATAAATTAAGACAAGCGTAAGATGGAAAAAAAATTATGTTTTTTGCTAAAACGTCATTTATTTTTAAAATTATTACTCTCTCTAAAGACTTTTATTCTGGATCGGAAAAAATGCAGTAAATCAATTAAACTCTACTATGTTGTACTAACGATAGTATGAGGATGAAAATAAACGCTCACGAATAAGTTTGAGTTCAATTCATTTAAAACTAACTTGATAAATACATGAACAATAACGAAAATTTGAGATTCAATTAATTGACACATAATACTCGAGTTGAACGTTGTCAACCACCCAATAATGGCTACATCTCACAGCTTTAAGTTTCGTAATAATATAGGTTGCGTTTAATCTTTAAAATCCAAGTCTAATTGGTCGGAACGGATCGCATTAGGGTACAAAAATTTTAGGTTTTGTCGTATTCCTGTGGATTTAAAGACATGTTGAGATCGAACTATTTAAGGTACGGACGTTAAATACTTTATGGATGTCTTGTTTGATCGTGATTTTAATTGATTCTTCTTGGTACGCGTTTGTTTGTTTGAGCTTTGGATTGGATCGATTAGAGTTTTTACATCAAGTTTTGAATCGATGATTTCATCGTTATAATATATTTTCATTAATTACCGCTCCAATATTTTCTCTGAAAACTGTAAATCTACGACCATGAACAAAGATAAAACAAAGATCTCGTGACTAATTAAGGAATGTAAATAATTAAAGGAAATGACAATTAACCCCTTGTTATTTATCGCAATTGACAGCTAGCTTTTGTGTTTAAAAAGTAATATGTCGTACCATATTAATAGAGTTGGAAAACGTTCAACAAGTTTGAAATACAGAAATTCGAGACAGTACCTCCAACAATACTCATGAATCATATTTAGCTCTAATTCTCCCCTAACTGTGGCCTCCACTTTTGCGTACTTCTAGAATGAAGTGTCCAAAATAGTAAAAGATTACTCTATTCGTTCCATTAGTAGAAAAATTAAAACTGAATTTTTTTAATAGAACAAAAAAATATTGGTAACTCACTTTTACTTAATTCAATGACTTGTATTGTAAGTAATTTGTAATATTGAACTATATTTTGTTGAGTATTATTAATGCCATTTTTTTTTGTTGTTAATTAAATTGATATTTAAATCTAAAAATATAAAAGCGTAAAATAACATTTTTAAAATATAGAGAATAATTGTCAATTATAATAAATTACAAGATTTTTTTTAATCTTTTCCAAAAATAAAAAATAAAAAATTACAGGAGTTTAAAAATGTCATTTCATTTGCCCTGGAATGATCACAAGCAGTTTCTTATAATTATTGAAACAAAGGGTACAAAACTTGGCCAAAACGAATAAATTTTACCAGCAATAGCACCCATACAAAACATGACACGTGTAATTCAAGCAAAATATATAAAACTTTGACTCCAATAAATAATGCAACACAACAAAAATTATTCTGGAAGATCGATGATTAAATTACCCGTTATGATTCAACAGAAAAAAAAAAAAAAGGGCGTCATTTTGCTGATGTTGTAACATTATATATATATATATATATAATATTAAGTGTACTGACTTTTTTCTCCCATGCGTTTATAAAATAGTTTGACTTTAATTCTCTATATTTTCATAATATATATTTGCCCCTATAATTTTCATAATTACTTTTAAAATACATTGTTGACATTAGCGAAAGTTGGATAAGAATATTAAATTTTATGAAATAATAACAATTCAGAAAGCAAAAGATGTATTTTAAAAAAGTGACGGGCAGAGTTGAACTATCATACAAACACAAGGAGAGAAAAAATAATTGAGCCTATTATTATAATCAAAGTTAGTTTTATTACTAAAGAGAAATAGTGAATACAAATGATAACTATGTATGATTTGATGGTTCAAATTGAATTAATTTTGTTTAAAAATTTTAAAGTTGTTATTTTTATGGGAAAAATCATAATTTTAAAATTGCAATTTTTCATATTTGGAAAAATTATAATTTTGTTTGTAACATCTCCAAACAAAAAGGAGCGAAACAGCAAGTTTTCATATTTTTATGTAACATGTAAGTAGATTAGAACATTGTCAATCCCTCGGAGAATATTTTTGTTTCCAAATAAGTTTCTTTACGTATTTTAATGTTAAAAAATCACAAAGTTCCAATATTTCCCTTATTTAATTGATCACATTTAGTGGTATAAATTATGTCATTTTAAATGCACACAGATGCTCATTTAATATACAGTTAAATGAAAAAAAAAAAAACATAAATAGGGATAAAATTCTTTTACCCATATGTGCTCATTCCTAATGAGGCACTTAATTGAGAACGGAAGAGCGTTTGACAAGCTTTCCATGTAATTTTTTAGGTCATTTTTTCTTGATATTTATTCCTTTTAATTTATGAATAATTAAATTTATCAAACCCGTCAACTACTTAATCAGGGCTTTAAGAAATAAAAATATATATATATATATTAAACCTTTGTGCATATATAAATTTAAATTGGACTTTAAGACTATATCCCAATTACTAATGACATGAAAAATATAAATCTTATATATTTATATAAAAGATTAAATAAAATAGCATGGACTTGGAGTGCATGAGTGTACTACTCTGACCAAAAAAAAAAAAAAAAATGGAGGCATCAAGCATGCCTAATAAATAAAGAAGTGAAGCAAACCCAAATAAGCATGTACCAATGGGCTTAAACATGCTTATCTCTCTCTAATAAGTAAGTTAATCATGATATACCTAATCCAATCCAATCCAATCCATTTCTGTGAAGGACATAATAGCTTCCTTGACCATTCAAAAATGAATTAATGAAAGCTTAAGCAACAATTTTGACAAAACAAAAAGGACAAATTAAGTGGTACTTATGCATTAGTAGATTAGATCAACCCTTTATTTTTATTCAAAAAAAGAAAAAAGAAGCACTTGAATGCATTGCATATTCTCATTATTGTCCATTAATTAATCTTTCAATTCTTTTTCTTTTTTTTTTAGTGGCAAAATGAACTTTGACACATACCAATTTTTGGTGAAATGTACTTCAAAGTAGGGGTGGACATGAATTAGTTTCCACGAATTGCGGTTTCCACGAATCGGTTTCCTCGAATTTTAAATTTTTTTGGCCAATTCGAAAACTGAACCTAATTCGTTTTAAAACTGAAGAAACCAAATCGAATTCATAATTCGAATTCGGTTTGGACCGTGGAAACCGAATTCACAAATTTGTTTCCAGAATTAATAGTTTAACAAAGTAAGGCTTTGAAGAAAATGAAAGAGAGATGGGAGAAGGAAATAGGAAGAGTTAAGAAAGAAAGATAATGAAGAGAAGAAAGAAAATAGATGAAGAGAAGAAGAGGGAACAGAGGTGGGTTCGCAGGGAGAAAGAAGGAAAAGGGGGAGAGTAGTGGGGTAGAGGAATTAAAAAAATAAGAAGTATAAAATTAAAAAAGTATAAATCATATATTCCAATTCGGTTTTCGAATCGGTTTTCGGGTTGGATACCAAATTCGAAAACCGATTGTAAAACCGAATTCATAATTCGAATTCGGTTTCAAACCAAACATAATTCGAATTGGGTTACTTTAATTCGGTAATTTCAAATACGGTTCAATTTGCAAATTGGACCAAATCATGTCCACTCCTACTTCAAAGAATGGGCATTTACCATGCTTAGTCCAACTATCTAAGATTAAGAAGAATATTAGACTAGGACTAAGAGGCAACATGATATTAGTACAAAGTTCCTAGTGACCATGTTTAAAATAAGCTACTTTCTCTATTTCAAAAAGAAGAGTCTTGTTTAGAGTTCTTTATATTGGGTTTAAAACAATGTTTGAAATCTAATTTTGGAAACACACTAAAATGAGAATGGAGGCATTTCATACAAATGATTGATCCCTGACCACCAAGGTGACAGGCAAGAATCTGAAATTATCTTTTAGAGCATGACTCTTTCATTGAAAAAAAGAAAAAAGAAAAAAAAAAAAGAAAATATTACTATTTTCATCCCTAAAACAGAAAATTCTTGTTTATCAATATGTTTTTTTTTTGTGTTGACAAGTAATAAAACACATTTTGCCTTGAATATGGTAACTTTGGCCTGTTCTCTTCACTTGGTTTCAAACCAAGTTTGAAACATTATTTTGAAGAAATAATTTTATACTCAATTTTCATCATTTTCAATACAATTTTTTACTATTTATTCACACTTTTTTATATTTTCAATACACTTTTATATTTTTATATTCACTTGGTTTCAAACTTGGTTTGAAACCAAGTGAAGAGAACAGGCTAAAGCTGTAAATAAAGAAAGTAACGCAACAAAAATTAACAACAAATCAAAGAATTTATAAATGAATTTGAGTGTAGGGGAGACCAAAACAAAAACAAAAAAAACAAAAAACAGTGCCACTCCCATGTGGCCATTTACATTACCTCTCCAAGGCATTTCCACCCATCAAGAAACTTAAAAGAGAAAGAAAAAAACAAGAAGAAGCAAAGGATTTAAGTCTCATGGGGGTATAAAGTTTAAAAGAAGCAAGGAACCCAAAATTCTTCTAAAAAAATAAAATAAAAACCAGCAGAGAAAAAAACTTAATATATACTTAATTAATTTTCAATATCATTATTTGTTTTCCTTTTTTTTTTTTTTTTCCTTTTTCATTTTCCCAAATCTCTTTATCCTAACTTGCAGGCCCCGCCCAAAATCGAGTGGGCCAAAGACTGGGCCTACATCTGTTTGGGTTTGGGCTTTGGACTGGGCTCTAGGAAAGAAAAACCTCGAGACTCGAACTTCTCACGGCGAGGCAAAGTGGGCAAGCTTGAGCTATGGCGTCGCATTCTGTACAAAGCGACAGGTGCCGACACGGCAGCAGCACCACCGAAGCCACCCGCCTCCAACACGCCTTGCACGACGGCCCTGGCTTTTCCACCACTCTGTCAGGGTCAATGTACGCCGACTCTGCATCTTCCGCTTCCCCACCCACCACCCCTGCCCCACTGTTATTATTATTACTTCCGCCCCATTCGTCCCTTTCCTGCTGCGGCGCCGCCGCGTTGTATCCACCGCCGGTTGTGATAATGGCCCTTTCCAACTGAGCCTGCAAATTCGCCGCCATGTGCTCTTGCATCTTCGCCCTGTGCTGCCACGCCTGGGCCTCCATGCTCAGTTGGGCCGCTTTGGCATCCAACTCCGCGTTTCGCCGGGAGGCTTTCTCCACCTCTGCTTCCTTCTCCCTTAACCTCCGAGCCACTGATTCCTCCGCCGCGCTTAATAGTGACCGATAATGCCTTTGCCGCTTCTCTGCTAATGTCCGACGCAATTGCTCTCCCTGTACAACAGAAAGAATAAGATTAACCGTATTGTATTGGAATTCAAACAAGGAAAAAAAGAAGGATAAAGTTGAATGAATTGATTACCTGAGCGAGGAGGAAATGTTCGATTTCATCACGCTGTTGCTTAATGTGGGAAGCTAAATCATCTGACAAGATTGATAATAAGATGGAGGAATGAGCGGAGGATTGCGGAGATAGGGAAATAGAATGCTGCGGTTGTTGTTGCAGAGATTGTTGCGGCTGCTGCCGTTGTTGGTGTTCTCCGAAAGTTAGGCCAAGGCCGATGGATACAGCATTTCTCTGTGGGGTGTTGTGGAGTTGAGTGAGGTCCATCAGTTGAGGCTGAGGCGCCATTGATATTAATGGTCTATTCAGCATCGAAGCTCCTCCGCCGCCGCCTCCGGCTGTCGTTGGTGGCATTTCTCTTACTCTCTTTCGCGACGAATTTGAGTTTATAGTCCCACCAACTAACCAGTCGGCGAATATGGAAATGGAAAAAAGTCAATCAACTGGCCTAATTGGGGAAGGCCTAATCGGAGAAGAAGAGAAGAGGAGCAGTAGGGGAATTAGTTGAATTACCTCCATGGTTGTACGACATGTTTGATTGATCAAAAAATGAGATTCCACCTCCGGCACCGCCGCCGCCTCCACCGCCGGGTTGAGGTTGCAATTGATAATCGTTAGATAGCGGGTTCTTCCCTTCTTGAACAGCTCTGCAGCATTACAAACGAATTTTCAATAAAGATAAAGATGGGACGCCTTGAATCAAGGGAAGCAGTTACGATTCTCGAATTTCCCCCACAAAAAACAAACCTGTTCAACAGAAGAACATTGGACGGATATTGAGCTTGAACGGCCATTTTTTCTCTATAAACCACAACCCAAAAACAATGGCGTACGACGTCTGATACGAAAGAACGATTCAAGAACAAGAAGAAGAAGAAGAAGAAAAACTCCCAATATAAAGAAGAGGAGACGCGTATGGAAGGACTAATAATCGCATATACACAGAAACAGCATGAAATATAAACAAGAAGAAGATGCCCCAAACTCACGGCGGACAATTCAATGAAGAGAGAGAGATTGAAAACCCAGAAAAAAAAACCCAAAAAAAAAAAAAAGGACGATGAAGAAGAGAAGAGGAGAGAGTTGAAAGAAACGTAAAGCAAATGAGTAGAAGCAGCAGAAGAGTATTATTAGTATGTGAGTCGTAAGTCTTTGTTGGCCACCATTACCATTTACCAAGGAACCTTAAGAAAGAGAAAAAAAAAAAAAAAAGTGAATTAATGGTTGGCCATGGCTGCTTCTTGTTTTTGCCAATGGTTAAATTAGAGAAGAGAGAAAGAGAGGGAATGAGAATGAGTCCAAGAGAAAAGAGAGATAAAAGAGGGGGAAATCAAAGCAAAAACAAACAAAGAAAGAAACAACCACCCTTTTCTTTTTCTTGGTTTAGTTTTAAAGGCTTTTTCTTTGGGAAGACGAGTCTCCTGTTTCTTATTTTTCTACGAGAAAAACGTAGAATGTATTAATGGTACTAAAAATCGTCTACTTTTCTTATTATCAATAACTTGATCAAAGATTCAAGAAGAAACATAAACTCCGCTCTTCTTCCGAGTCTCTTTCTTGAATTCTTGATTGTCTAATTTGAACGGTTTATGGACGATTTCCAGCGCTATTACTACTACGCTTTTTTGACGGTTTATAATTTTAAAAAGATCCAAAATAACCTCTTTTTCTTGTTTAATTTTGGGAAAATGCATTAAAAATAAATAAAAGTCTATATTTGGGTGTGTATTATTATTATTGCTAATATTCGAAGGGAAGATTGGGATTTAAAAACGAAAGATCGGGGATTGGGAGTGATGGGGTGAGGTGGGGGGCGTTGTTGGGCGTGCAGAGCGGTGCGTGTTTTACCTTACCAGCTGCCCCCCATTGCCCGCTGTCATTTCGTTTCCGTTTTATTAAAGGGGTTCACTTTCACTAATATACAACTTATTATTAATGTGAAGGTACAATATTTAAAATACAGTAACTAATTTGATATCTTTATTTCATTTATATTTATATTTTTTAAAATGAATTCTTCTAATAAAAGATAGAGTATTGTTTTCATAGTAAGAATAACATTTATGTTTTGTGAATTACCCGTTATTCTTTAGATAAATTGCTTTTAGCGTGCGGAAATGAGAAATGAAAGTATAGGTGTGTGATTTTTGGATTAAAATTCTCGTGTTTAGTTAGTATATGAATTTAATGATTTAAATTATTATATCACCTAAACAACAATTTAACATTGTTTTAACGAAGGATTCATCCATTTTCTTATACGAGATGTTTCACATTCTCATTTATGAGCGCCAAACGCATCCTTAGGCTCTGTTCTCTTGTCAACTTAGTTAGGAAATTTTTTGGTTAAGGAAGAATTTTGTTTTGGAGGGAATTTTTTTTGGGTGTAGGAAAGAGAAGAAAAAGTGTAATGATTATATTTTTTTGAATTTATGTGAGTGAGTTTTAGAGAATTTTTAAATTTAAATTGTGAATTTTATAAAAATGATGTTGTTTCTTTGTGTAATATTTTTGAGAAAAAAGTGATACTTTTCTTAATTATGTTCAGAAAAGTACAGAGCCTTAATGTATAGAACATTATTGTAATCTTTCTGTTAACCTAATAATCAACTTACGTGATTTGGGAAATCTGAAAAGATAATAGGAATTTTCGAAGAATCTAGAGTGGTAATGTACTTATCTGTTCTACCAAGATATTCACTTGGAAAAAAATTACTTTATGTGTCATATAAGGAAAAAAGTATTCAATACATTTGTTGCATTCTTGAAACTAGTGCAGCCAACTAATATAAAATTAAAAACTAGATTTTATTTTATTTTTGGAACCTTATATGCTTGTTACACTCTTAAGAAAATAACCTTATCCTTCGAATGTATTTGGTTGCACCAGCTTATATAGTGTAGCGGATGCACTAAATAATCTCTACACACGTTTTTTTTTTTTTTTTTTTGAATTCAATACTATTTCACTGTCCTATTCATCTATTACATGGAATGCAGGGGCTATGGAAAGTGGAAGAACGAAGCTGGGAAGCCGCTTGCAGAGTCCTGTCAACCTGCACTCTAAATAGGCAGAATTGACAGAGGTAGGAATTGAACCCCCGACCTCTAGGTGGCTCACTATACTGGCACGTGTTTTAAATTGTACGTAATTGTACCACTGAAGTCTTTTAATTGAATGAGATAGTATAACTTTTATGAGTTATAATATTCATTTCTTGTACCTTTTTTTTATTTTTAATTTTTTATAGTATGAGTTAATTATGGAAAATATATTATCATAAAATAAATAGGAAGAAAAAAAATACTAGTTTATTGGGGAAATTTTTTAATTTTAAAATAAGAATTTTTTTTTTTATATGAGATGGATGAAGTGGTATTTATGTGTTTAAAAATTTACCATGCTAGCTATTATTACTCTTGTTTGAATGATGAACGGGGTCAGGAGTAAAATCCATTTCACTTGGTTTACTACCTAATTATTTGCAACCTTTTATTTACGGTTAAACTAAAAATGTACTCTTAAATTTACAAGAGTAATGATACATATTCATCACAGTTTTTCATAACAATTAATGTGACATGTATTTATTGATCAATAACGTAATATTAATAATTATTTTATAAAAATGTAGCCAATATATATGTCACATTACTTATTATGAAAAATTGTGATGAATTAATTGAGATTAGTATCAATAATTTTTAAAACAATGTTTTGTAATAACAATTTAAATTAAATTGGGATAATTTAATTAAATAATATATATATATACTAGGTGTGAACACCGTGCGTATGCACGGTGAATGCCCAATAATATTATTATGTGATAATATAAAAATTAGAATTATAAATAATAATCAGTTTATTATAAATATATAGTTAAAAATAAGAAACATGGGTTAACTATAACACAAATACTTATGACTTTTCGTCAAATATAGAATTGGCATGCCTATTCTCTTCCCTTTCCTCGCCTTTTTACATTTTCTCTTGTCAACTTCTTTAGTCTTCTTCTTCTTCTAAAAATTAACAAAGTTGTTGAATGAATATGATGCGCGTTGTAAATAGACGTTGACGGCATGAGAAACTCTGTTGTCAAATGAGGTGAACTTGAAACATATTTTCTAGCTTTGAATAGAGGAACTTTGTTTTTCATTGGAGTTGAACCAGCATAAACCTGCAAATTTGAAGAAAGATTGAGAAAAATCAATAATAAATTTTTTTATAAAATTTCTCTAAACAAAAAATAGGTTCTAAATGGACGTATATATTACGAAAAGTTGCACTATTAGCGTGAATTAGGCATGCACATAAGGATTATAAACAATAAAAAGTTGTTTTTCTTTTGAATGGGCGGAAGATATATATAGATTGTGAGTGTCTATTCATATTTTTTTTATGGATTACCAAGAGTCTTCTTATAATTAATAGAAAGTAATAATGGTATATTAAATAAAGGAGTTTAAGTGAAAAAAATAAACGAATTTGATGTAAAAAAATAAAGAAAATTTATGTGAACAATGTAAATAACCATAATATAATTAATAGCCTTTACAGATATTTAAAACTTATAGTATATGAAAAAATAAAAAAGAAAAGAGTAAATGAAAATAATAAAAAGTATATAATATATTTATTTGTAACAAAATCAACTTATTTATCATGATAAATGGTTAATATTTTACAAATATGACTAATTAATATTCTACATTAAATCATATTGATAAAATATGAAAGATATATGCATACTTTATATATTTATATTTAAATAAGTTGAATATGAAGGATTAAATATGAACGTTAATTTTTAATATAGAAATTTGAAAAATAACTTAAAGAAGCTAAACATACAAAAGAAAATATTATCCAATTAAAATAAAGAAAATAAAATTTATGTTTTTAAAAAACAACTATTAAATGTTCCTCTTATATTGCCTTTATATGAAAATTTTATTAAATTATGTGCTAATGTGGCAGCCATGTGTCATTATTTAGAGGTAAGTTACATAGTGATAAGGTATATTACATTAAATGCTAGACTTATGTGGTGCTTATGTGGCATCCAAGTGGTAGATTGAGGTGAAACATATATTATTTTTTATTATATAGGGTAGATATATATATATATATATATATATATATATATATATATACTATGACTCGATTAACTTAAAAGAGTCATTGAACCAATATTATCATTTTATGTTAATACTGAACTTGAGTCAAACTTTGACCAAACTATCGGCAATTGGTTTGCTTCGTTTACATCCATGATAAGAACATTAATAAACTAAAATTTTATCTCACTATCGAAAATTTATAGTATGAATCATATATTGTCACGGTATCCGTCCAAATGAACTTTTATTATGACATGATTACTATGTTTTTTTAAATGTATTTTGTTAGTGTGGTTTATTATGCATGATTTAGGAGAGCCTTTTTTGGGTGGCTGAATTAATTTAGATGCCTATCTATATATCTTTATCTTCAGCTACTGAAAGCTATATATAGCGTAGATATTGGAGGAACCACCAAAATTATTGGACTAATAGTTTCTTCCACTTTTTAAACTCCAAAAAAATAAAGAAAATAAAATAAAATAAAACCACACATTTATATTAAAAAAATATTATTAATGGGGCCCAAAAAAATTACGATTCCAGAAAATAAGCTAGTGCTTCTTGAATCACCCGACTTGAAGAATTTTTTCCACTAAAAACAGAAAAAAAGAAAAAGAAAAGGACAGAACAGAATTTTTGGTAAATTACCACAATTTTTTTTATTTTAAATATATATTTTCTTTTTATTTCCCTTTCAAGATTTGCTGTCAAGAACATATATAACATAATAACCGTGGGTTTTGGATTTCTTTTGGAATAAGATTACGGAGTTTTCATCATTTTCTCACATCCACCAGAATTAATATAATATGCGACTTTTATTTCGGATCGAAGGGAATAACATTTTATGAGTTCAAAAGTATAACGCGTAATTTATTATAATTATTTTACTTATAATCATACGTTTTAGGAGTGAATTAATTGTAGATCATTTACTATGATATGATTTAGGGAATAAAATAAAAATATTATACTAGAATTCTGAAATGGGAATTTCAAAAAGAGTAAAAATAAAAGTAATAAGGCTCTTAAAATGGAAATTTATTCCATACATTTGTTGTGTGCAGCAAACCAATGGAATAGATCATGAACAAATTTGAGTCCCCACATATATGTTTACACTTTTACAACATAATTACATCGTTGCCACTAAATTAATACAGGTATATCCTATCTTATACTCTGGATGTGTGAAATAATTTCTCCTTATTACGATACAATGGACTATATGTGCCACAAAAAGAAAAAAAGAAAAAAAAAAGTAGCTCTTTAATTTCCACGTTTTTAGAATCATACAAAATATGATTTACGGAAGTTTCCAATTAACGTTATATTACAGCCATTAACTTCAAAAAAAAAAAAAAAAAAATCGATTTTACTCATATATTGATATCTCTGTACATATAAATTTATATAATTATTTATATTATTTAATAATTTAATGTTGTATATATTTATTTTATTTACATTATATAGTTAATATTTTAATTGAGCATATTCATAAACGTTAATGAGCTTTCAACATTTTTGTTCGTGTTCGTTTATTATCGAGGATAAAAATCATGTTCATGTTCGTTTATTAATGATTTGATTTCAAGTTTATTCGTAAACATTCGTGTTCGTTTTTATTCCTACCAGAAAACAACCTTGACTTAGATAAATGTCAGAGGTGGCAAAAGAAAATTTCGAAACCACAAAACCGTTTTAGATAGAACCAAATCTATCTCCAAATTGCCAATTAAATAAGATTCAATAATTAATACTCACATATGTATGGCTTTGTGAGCTTAGTGGTTGAGTGGTCACAAGGCATATATGTATACGTATGATTCAATTGGAGAATAATATTGAGAGATTTGTGAGGAATCACATGATAGAAGGAGAGAATTTGGGACTACAAATTCAAATTCTCCATTGTTGATTAATTGGCATTGATAAGAATATATTTGACCATCATTGTTAGCATTTTTCTTAATTTATGGAATGGGATCACGATTATTATATATACATGCAAATTTGATGTCGAATTTGAAATAGGTAACAATATACCTCTCTCGAGATTCCGATAAAATTACCATTATCTTCGTCTTGAAAATCAATTTTGTCATCCGAAATTCGTGTCACTATGAAAACCCTATTTAGTTTTGGTCAAATTACTACCGTCCCTATTAATAAAAAACAAGTAAACACAAACATCGCTCAAGAATCTTTTTGTTGTTTGAAATATTTTTGAGCGTTTAAGAAAATAATTTTCCAAAACTTCCGTAAGAGTATACAAGAGTAATTTCGATAAATTTCGAGGAAATTAAGTGTAATATTTACCATTTTGAAATTGGTCTACCTAAAATAAATTAATATATTATTTTATTAATAAATAGTGAGTCAAATTTCAAAGTTGATGCAATATTATTCGTGTGCAACAAACATGCCACCGTGCTTCCAATTGTCCATTCAATGAGGCATGAACCGTGGGATGAAAAGAACCACTACAAACAGGGACGGAATATAAATAAAGTAAAAACATATGGGGTCCAAAGTTGGAAAAACCATAACTTCCGCGTCTCCAATGAAATAGTCAAACTTTCAAGTAATTAATCCCACTAATATTCTTGTTTATGGGATATTGCTTACTTAAATTTGAATCTTGATTTATTTATTAAATTAATTAATACACAGAAGAAATATTAATTATTTAAGGAGGAGGAGCTATATATGTAGCACCTTATTTTGAAAGCATCTTCACAAGGTATAGACTTTTTACATTGATGGTACTCTTCATAATTGGTGTTTGCTCCTATTTTAATTAATTGATTTAGGTACTAGTGCTTTTTGAAAGCTAGTGATCATGAAGTTTTGTTTTCATACACACACATATATATAATTTTGAAAATTGTTTTATATTTATTTCCTAATTACTCACTAATTAATCAAGAAATGCTATAAATTATATTTCAAAATTCACGAATTAAAGATAAAATAGTGAAGTTCGCCGAATACCCTAATTAATTAGGGTTAGAAAAAAATGGGAAATAACTATTGATCAATAAAAGAGATCAAGTTTTAGAAATATATTACAGTCCTGTTACATATATACAGAACCATTCAATCATTTCATAATGGTTTTAGATGCATTACTGATGTAATTGCAAGGATCATCATCAAACGACTATATCATGTTAGTTTTGTAACCAGCTGTAATCTTACCCTGATTTTTCTATTGAATCATAGAGACATAAATGAAGTATAGTACCTCCTCTCTGGAAGAGTCACGTATTGATAATGTACAAATTTTTTTTTTTTTTATATGAGTTTAAAGGTACAATACCTAGAATAAGGAATTTGTCATTATTTTTTCCATTTATGCTCTTATTTCTTTAGCGTAAGTTAATAATATGCCGAACAAAATTATATCAGTAAATGCATGTAAAGTATAAAAAATAAAAAAAATTCAAAAACATAAATCAAGATAAAAATATATTTTTTGAAACAAAATTCTTCCACCGAGACAGAAGAAGTATATACTAATATATGTGTGTGTGTGTGATTAATTGAATTAATTCAATACTAATAGAAGTGAATAATGATCTTTTGCATAAGAAAAGTACAGAATTAATCTTCGCTAAAACCAAGAAGGATATATATATATTTTTTGGTTTAATTTTTAATTAATGGGGAGTTGACAAAGAAAGAAGGAAGGCACCACAAAAGAGAAGAAACTGTGAAAGAGAGGGAATGGCATCACGCAATTTGTCTTCAATTTTGGTCCCACGATAGATCGCCTTCTTCCTCCCATTCCCATCCATTTGTTGAAGTTGAAGTTGAAGTTGTACGTACCACTACCACTAGTATATTAGTTTATGAGTAACGTCTCGTGGTAATATTTCCCCACACGCCAATTATTTCCTCCAATTTGCTTAATTATTTGCATGATTCAACCACCCTTCTCAATCACTTATCTTCCATGCAAAATAATAATTTAATTATGTTTTTCTTCTTGAAAGAAAATTACAATCTAATTTGATGACTCGTTCGGTAAAAAAACTTTCAATTGACTACGCTATGCATGTATGACATAATCGCTACACTTTACCCAATCAATTCAAACAAATGGAAAATTATTCAATACATTTGTTATTCTCACTTTTTTTTCGTACAACAAATCTATCTAAGGGATTCATTGGTTCAGGCCGAAGAAGCAATGCCACTCGGTCATTATAAGCTGATTGTAATATTTTTTTCGTCCTTAAAGATTCTTCATAATACCTTCTACTTCTAATAGACCGTGAACTAGAGACAAATCATTCTTAATGAGTCCGTCTAAAGACCAAAGATCCCGAGCAATTGATCGACTGACCGACCGATTCAGAAGATATCCCTCTAAATTTTATGTACATCTTAATAGAAAATTACATTTTTACCCCTAAATATGTGTTGAACTCTACTTGGTATATATAGCTTTGCATGCAACCATCTCTCCAATCAAATACATGGTAACATTAACTACATATATAGGGTTGAAACTTGAAAAGCCTTGCTAGGTTCAATCTTGGAGGGGGCCATCATTTGGAATTTGGAATGAGAAGACTTAAGGTAGGCAAAGTTTGGGGGAGGGTCCACATTTAGGTTTCTCCACACCTTCTCAAGATCATCATGAAGACAAGCATAATTTCCTTTTCCATCTTTGGTTGGAGTGGGTTATATGGTGTGGTTTGTTGCTTCTTTTGTAGTATATATATAAATATATAAATATAAAAATATATATTAGTTTGCATAACTTAAGGAGAATGATTAATTGATTAAACCTTAAATATGTGTTTAGTTGTTTACTTACGCATGAGATTGAGGACCTTGCCTGCCTTAATTTATAAGAAAAAAGAAAAATAATATAATGGATTTTTCAATCACGGATAGCTCGTGGAATAGCCAAAAACAGGCCAACTTCAAGTTGACAATTAATTGTAAATTATATTATTGATTGATGAATAGGTGAGCATGGAATTTATACCTAGAAAAAGGAAAAAGGTGGATGAACCAACTTTTGAGCTATTTTTTGATCTATTTGATTCCACTATGTAGCTACCCCCTTCACCAAATATAAACCGCGTTTCTATAGAATTTTTCTCTCTCTTTTCGTTTTTTTTTTTTCTTCTTCTTGGTTGCATGGGGGAATTTGACTAAGAATTATTGGAATTTGTTTTAAAATAAGTATAAATGGGAGAGAATACACACTAATTAAGAAAAGGGTTAATTATTAGTTTGCCTAATGGTACAATGGCTGGAAGGCTTGGTGACCTTTATTAAAATTTCAAAAATAGTGAAAAATTTCAGGAGGGACGTAAAGAAATTTATTGTGTTTGCATACAAAATGCAAAATACAAGTGTCACTATATGTGTGTCCCCTTATTGCAATAGATAGTGCTAAATTTTGGGACCGAGTGGAAAAGGGATCAATCTCTAAACCCTCCATATATATTCTTCTAGGAATAATGCCAAATTGGCTATGTAATTTCTATGTAATTGTGGGATTAATGTGTGTGTATATATACTCACTCTGTTCCATTAGAAGAGTCCTCTTTGTTGTACTATTTTAGTTCAACAAAGTGGATTATTCTAATGGAACGAAGAAGTATATATCAAACACATAAACTAATAAACCTTTAATCAATTATTTTGAATATTAAATTAAGATGATCATTATGGAATATATATTTTCTCCTATTCCATAAACAACACAAAAAAATTGAGAAAAGAAAGAAAAAAAAAAGGTGTCATTTTGGGGAAAGAAAGTAAAGCGTGATTGAGTCATTATCATTTAGGGTTCTTCATCTTGATCGATCCACGCCCACTATAACTTAGTTGTGTGGTAGGTAACTCAAGTGTTAAATGCATCATGACAAGTTTCTTAATCCTATACTTAGTGTCAAAATACACGAACTAATTGACAAATCCCATTTTGCTTTTTGCAAAATATTAATTACAAAAAGAAACAAAAGAAAGCATTAGTGTTAGATAATTGATGAAGACGTATATATATATATATATATAATTTAAAAAAAGTGGACCATATATATGTAATGGTGGCCGTAAAATGTTGATGTAAACGATGAAATCATGCATTACATTTGCATGTATTTTGCACAATGAACTAAGTCAGCTTTGGAGGCCAAAAAATACCGAAAACATTAACAAACTAAGCCACTTAATTCGCAGTTTCCTTAATTTTGTTATTTTCTACGTTGGACTTTCTAGATGCCAATGAGGGAACCACCCCCCACCCCCCCCTAGGTTATGCCTCCCGGAAGGGGCTGCATGGGAAGCCCTTTTTTAAATGAGGAATTTCTAGGTCGGATCTTGAAGTTGAAACGTTAGTTAATAACGTAATATGAAATGGAGGAAAAAAACAACAAAATCGATGTCCGTACAGTTGTGCCGTGGCTTTTGATAACGTAGGGTTTAGTAGTAAAATGAGGGAAAAGACATTGAGAAAAACGAGTGAATTTTGATTTTCGTTTTCTTTGACGGTTCGACACGTAATACTTGTTATATTTTAATATTTTCTAGGTCGGATCTTGAAGTTGAAACGTTAGTTAATAACGTAATATGAAAGGGGGAAAAAAAACAACAAAATCGATATCCGTACAGTTGTGCCGTGGCTTTTGATAACGTAGGGTTTAGTAGTAAAATGAGGGAAAAGACATTGAGAAAAACGAGTGAATTTTGATTTTCGTTTTCTTTGACGGTTCGACACGTAATACTTATTACACTTTAATGTTTAAATTTAATATTTTAGCATTTAAAATACACAATACTTGTTTTTTTAGCATACATATGATATTACATAAATTAAACTAGTGCGTATTTCAAAAATAGATAATGCTTATTGTTTTCAATTTAATCGCGACATTTCAGAGTTGAAATTCAATACTTGCATTCGTCAAATTGTGAGACGCGTTGAATATAAGTTTTTGCGAGTTTGATTTATGGTATATAGGGTCGAGTTTGTTTTGGAATATGTCAAATGGTTTAATTAACGAACGTTTAATTTGCTTTACGAAAAGGACAAAACAGATGCAGTAATGTCAGACAATTTCGACTTTTCCTTCGATCGGAGCCTAAAATTAATTGGCATCGTCTCAAGAAAATTAAAAATAAAAATTGTAGATTTGAATACTGGAATTAAGGGATGGATGATGTTGGTCCAGTCTAAGATTAATCCGATGTTAAATTTTGGAAGAATACAAATTGATAAACCCAGAACAATTCAGTTTTTTCTTGTATATATCTTGTCAATAAAGCCATCGATCGATCGGTGTATCTTATTTTACGGTTACCAGATTTCTTGGGCTAGTGGTAATTTTAAAAAAAAAATTATATTTTTAATCTACTTGTTTTTTTGTATCCGTAAAATTAATGAAAAATTATTTGGTGCACCCGCTATACCACAACACGTAGAAAGATGCAACCATGTATACTTGGGGTTAAAGTATCGTTTTGACCACGACCACATTTTGTGTATTTGACTAAAATGATCACAATTTTAAAAAAAATAAAATAAAAATTGAACTCAATTGACTAGTTTATGCTGCTTGTAAGAATTCAATCCCTTAATTAAATGCACCCCAAGAAAGAAGAAAGAAAAAAAAAAAAAAAAAAAGTCTACCGTGTGTAGAAATGTGCGTCTTAATTACGAAAGAAAAAGAAAATAGTCCAGAGCAAAAGAAAAAGAAATTTAGGCGTAAAACTTATTATAGGAGTTCAGAATTAAGAAAAAAAAAAAAAGAAAGTAAATGCATGCATTTGTAATTTCCATGCAAATTAATAAAGGCCTGAGAATATATGACCTTTTTTTTTTTTTTTTTCCCTTTTCCACTGAAAATATGGTCAACTCAACTTTTTCAATTCAACAGCCATGCATGCATTCTACAGTTCTCTGGTAGTTAGTGTCCTTTGGATTTTGGAATATGGTCCTTCACCCTTCTTCTTCTTCTTCATTTTTTTAAAATTTTTTTTTTTTTTGAGTCATAACCCATAACCCTTCTACTTTTAATCTTGGGTAAACTACACTAATCCTTTGAGATTTCACAAAATTATTGTTACTGGGTAATTATTATAATATAATATTATAAAGTGTACTATCTGAATGGAACGGACGGAGTATTACTTTTGTGAGATTAATTTGCGTGAATCCAACAATTTATCGACCTTTCTATCTTGGTTGAACTACCATCATCCTTTATCAAAACAAAAAACTAGCACAAACCTCGTGAGTTCTTTATTATTTGAAGGAAAAAAAAAAAGATCTAAACTTTCAATGAAGGGATGATAATTTACTCGATCTTTTTCTAAATAAAATGATTGAAAGCGTGAAAATATTTAGCGATTGACAAGGCATTACATAACAACAACCATTTGGCAATATGAAATTTAAATATTAAATAAAAAAATTTATATGGTTGTCACGTCAGTCGTTGTGAAAATTCTTCTCTGTGTTGTTTTTATTTTACCTTTTTAGTTTTTTTTACCCTTGTATTCTCAATAATCGAACACATGCCCTCGAGGTTACAAGACCCCACCCTTCTTGAAGTGTTTGTTTTCTTTCTCGTGTGCTTGACTCGGACGAAAATTCTACCCACAAAATCAAAGACGCATGGATTGAAGATTATTATCATGCATGATTCTCTATTCAGCTTGACCATTGAATTATTTGAAAGATACCAAAGGATAAAGATCAAATGTAATTTGACATGTGGAAACCTCAAGTTCCAAGCAAATTTCACATAATTTTTTTAAATTTTTTTTTCTTTTTTTGGTCAAAATTGCAGAATACTAGTCAAATGGGATGAAGTTAGCTGAAATCACAAGAAAATAATATAGAGTGGATCATAATTTCCAAGATATACATAGAAATCAGGCGTATATTCTTGAACTTTGGTTCAAGAATGGATGAGGACACCTAAGAACTTCACACTATTATCAATCTAATATTCCATTCCAATACAAATACTACAATTAAACCATAAATTCAATTTTTTACATTAAATATTTCACTTTAAAATTGTATAATTGTATTCTCGAACGATTTAAAGAGATTATTCGGTGCGTAAATCTGAATTAGCGATTTATTATAAGTTTGTTGCACCATTTTTCTGATACCAATCCCAGTCCCAATCCCAATCCCAATCCTCAATCCTCAATCTTCCCACTCTCTATCTAATCTAATATTTTTATATTTACTAATTAAGGAATAACGAGGGAAAACCCTAGCGATTCCCGTCCATCATGGGATGGCCCAAAGCACATGATTTTCTGGTATCATAAGCATAACCTATTTAAAGCATAATTGGCACAAACCTACTAAAGAAATATTGGTACGAAATGACAGCAATGAGAAACGATATTATGAAACAAAGTGAAACTTAAATGTAAAGACACACTACATGTTTGCTATTTTTTATTTAAGGTTAGTTGTAAATTACACCAACCATCCCTTAACTTTGGAACTAATACATTTCAGGTCGATTCTTAACGCTGATGGAAAGTTTCAGTTTTATATCTCAATTTCATAATTCGACTCGATTGTATTTGTTCAAATTCAAAATTACCCGCATAAACATGAAAAGCAAGTACATTCTTTTTCATAAAAGTAAAAGTAGAGGGGAATAAATTAAATGGTCGACATAGTTAGGTCGGTTGTCGCATATCACTTGATTTTCTTTTATATTTATTTTCTTCTTATAGTTGCACTTTCTTTTCATATGATTTTAACTCATTTTAATTACTAGATGGACTTGCCAATTGAGCCCTCTATATTGTGAAGTGAAATGACCAAATTGATTATATCTTTTATAATAGGGGAGTAAAATAAAACATGGGATGAAATTGGGGGATGATTGGTATAATATAATATGTTTAACCCTACTTTTTAGAGTACCAATAAACATGTAAAGATGGCTAACTGGAAGTGGTACAACCAACATGCATGCAGTATTTTACCAAAATTGTATTTTAATGATATGATACTTATCATTAGTTGACTAATTAATTAAACTAAATAAATATACAATGTTATCCAATGTTTCATGAATGTATTTTGAGCTAACAACATGATCAATCAGATAGTGGAGATTAATTATATACTCCATTCGTCCCATATAAATAGTCTATTTTGTAATACTATTTTCAGTATTACAAAGTGAACTCTTTTAGTGAAACGAAAAGAATATATGATAATTAATTAGACTTGTTTCTTGTACTATGAATGAGCTAATGAAATTTTACCTAAACTACACTAAGATTTACTCAACTTTCACTTTATAGGTGTGCAACATGTTGCAGCAGGTAAAGGGATCACATTCACATCCCATTTTTCTATTTCATAATTTTTTTCATTAATATTTACATCATGTAATTTTCAATGTCATTTTGACTAGCACTATTGAAAGTTTGAAAAATGCATGGAAATATGTTGAAACAAATAAAAGAAAATTAGACTATAATTATGTGGAACCTCCCAAATAATTATTAGGGGGGAAAACACATAATTAATTCCATTGACAAGAAAATCACTCAAAATATTATTCCCTTCTCTTCTTTTTTTACACTTGATCAAGAAGGAAACACAAGTGCTACATTAATATTCTTGTTTGCCCTTTTTGTGTGGAAAAGTCATCATCCTATTGCCCCATCATATTCATGCCCATGAGATATGTGAATAGGGAATCCAAATAAATGAGAAAAAAATATATTAAAAAAAGGGAATTGGGGGAGAATTATTTATGAGAATGTCAGTAGAGGAAGGTGGGTGATAATAATTTAAGGGGAGAAGCAAGAAAATGCAACAAGTACTTTGGCATCTCCTCTCTGATGATAATGGCAGTCACAAGAAGCAGCAGGCAAAGGCAAAGGCAAAGGCAAAGAAAGAGAGAAGCAACATCAGAGTGTGGGTCTTTTTCTTTGTTATTTTTTGCTGCAAAGAATCAAAGCCCCCTTCTTAAATTCATTTCATTAGGTGGTCACACTTTTGGAGCCACTCCTCTTGGCCCATCTTTCTTTCTTTTTTCCATTCTTTTAGGGCTTTCTGAGTTACTATGTGTATGTAATCTTAGCTACAAACAAAATTTACCCCATATCAAGTTACAATGAATAATATTATACAAATCTTTGTCCATTAGTGGTCACTTCATTTTTTTTTTCCCCATCTTTTTGTGGTTTTAATCTAGGAGTTTTGTTCAAATAATTATGGATTTAATTATGATTGTCTAACAGTCATGGGGATGTACTTCATCGGTTTCAATAAAAGAATCACAATGTATAAACTCTTTAGAAGTCACGAGATATGATTCAAAACAAGATCAGGAATGATGAATTATGATTTAGTGCATGATGCTTTTCTTCCAATCTCATACTTTCTCTTATCACATTAAAAGAATAATGCTTAGAATTGTACGTTATAGTAAAAATCAGTATATATATATTATAGGTGTTGTAGGGGACTAGTATGATCAGTTAATATATAGGCCTGAGTGATGACTGATGAGAAAATATAGGCAGGTAGTAAAAAAGCCCAGTTAAAAAGAGACAACACATTCTTTTCTTTCATTCAAGTTTCAACAGCAAACTTGAATGATTTTTCATGTCATGCATGCTTTCTGTCCTTGAAAACTGGAAATTACACACACACACATATATATATTATATATATTTCTCTGTCAACTTTGGGAAGAATTGCAATAAATTGGAGGGATCAGTGGTCCATTTGCATAGGTATAGTATAAGTCACAGGTATCATCAAAGTATTAATAATATAGTGGTAGTGATGAATTGGTTTTCTTCATGCATCACATCAGCTTATTAGCCAACCTGGTGCAGTTTGTGTGTGTGTGCGCGCTTACAGAGCCAACTGTGCTACTGTGTGTGCCTGACCTGTTTTTTTTACACAAATAAAGAAACTGGGCTGCTGCCATTTATGGCATCTAGTGATTCCATTATTTTAAGGCAAAAGTTGGGAGGCCATGGCCATCCTCATGAATTAAGGGTTGATGATCTTTAGGAGTCAAGATTTTTTAAAATTCTTTTTTAAGGACGACCGAGATTACACAATAATAATATATATATATATATATAGTCGATCCCACATTATTTTAGTTGTTGTTGTTGTAAAAGGATGAAGATAGAAGGACCTTTTACTTGATTGTTCTAGAATGATCTTTTTTAAGAAGGATGGTCACCATTTGCATTTTTTTTTTTTGAAGAATAAATTCCTAAATTTACTTTTGCAATAATTACATAAATCATAATCCAACTCGTTCTAGTGAAAGAGTTATGATTTGAAAATGTATAATTGTTTAAAAAGATTGAAAATACAACATTACGAAAGTTAATTTGTCACCATCTGTTCCACACGTCTTTATTTTGTAAGATTGAATTATTTATGGACCATACATAGTCATATATTAGTAATAGTATTAAAAGTAAAAAATAAAAATAAGAAATTTTCACTGGGATACAAATATACATTTTTTTAAACAAATTTCTTCCATTAGTACGGAGAGGGTAACTTAATTGCCACTATAATCAACTTATCACACTATTGTTGGGAGATTATCATCCCAAACTATATGTGCACTTTCTTCGTCTCATTAGATTACGTGTATCATACATAATTATATTAGTAAGAGTATCAAAACAAGACTGTTCTATTGAGACGAAATATGTAAATCAGATAAAAAATATTGGACCAGAATGACAATAAGAAAGAAGGGATTCAAAGTTCTTTCTTAGTGTGATATTCCCCTGTCGCGTTAAAAATATGCTTTTTCATTTAATATAAGAGTTTAAATATATAGCTATTTATGAAATTAAGTGTACAAACTTTTTCATTAAAAAAAAAAAAGAATACATAACAATTAAAGAGGATGTTTCAAAGAAAAAAAAAATCATAATTAATCAAATATCTTCCACACGAGCCTCAAAAAAAAAAAAGAAAAAGAAAAATTGATGATATATAAAGGTTGACAGGTCATGATCTTCCAATATTGACAGATAAATTGATGATATATAACTTTATAGCAAAATTTTTGTTTAACGCTGCATGAAAATTTCTTTCTTAAACGATTTTTTAAATATAAAAGATATACATCTATTTAAATCTAAAAATGTGTATTAAAAAGGGTAAGAAAATGTACCGAAATGACTAAAAATATAATTATCAAATTAAAAGAATATATGTTTCTAACATAAATTTTGAAAAAGAGAAAAGAAACAATACGTAGTTACCGTTACAAGTGAAAGTGGATCGATTTCCAAGGTTATTATATAAATAACCACTGGGTAAACCAAAAATTCACAGTTTAAGGTTTTCTTTTTTCTTTTTCTTTTTGACAAAGAGAAATAGTTTAATGTTAACGTTCAGAAGTTAATTACGAGAATTATTTTGTTTATAAAAGATAACAACAAGTACATATGATCCTTTCTAGGTATGGAATATATTCCTATCACATAATATATATTCTAATTATTTTTCATATTTTACGATGAAAATAATTCAAAATCTATTTTCGATTAGTACGCAAGTTGTTTTAGGCCAAGTTAAGGGACAAATAAAGATTACTTTGACATTTTTCTTTTTCATTTGGTGCCCTTACTAATGTGTGCTAGTCTTGCGACTAGTAAAAAATTATTCAGATATTGTTAAAATTTCAGCTTAGAATCATTTAAAATTTATTTCCCAGATTAAGAGACGAATAGACTATATATATATATATATATATATGTGTGTGTGTGTGCCCACCCCAACACCCTCTCCTTTATGTTATATATATAGCGATTTTTTTTTTTGAAAATATTATTATAAAATACTGTATTTTATTTAAATATGCATCGAGTTGACTAAATTATTTCTGATTCTGCCACTATTTCAAAATAGATAAAGGATGTCTTTTATCTTAGGACAAAGGATCCCTATGATTAATTTCTAACCATTTTCCTTGAAAGTTCTTCTTGGTTCTCTCCTCACGATCACAAAGGGTGAGTGAAAAAACACCAAACAATAGTTACAATATGTACACTCAAAAATTCCCATTTGAAATAAAATAATAATAATAATAATAATAAAATTCCCATTAAATTTTTTTGCTCTTGTTCAATTCTTTCCCCCCTTAATTGCTTTTCACGAGTTTAAATTAATTGAATCGAAAAAAAAAAACACAGAGAAAATGTCACGAGTTTTTAATTTTAAAATATAAATACGTACATTACTCCCATTATCAATTTTGTACTATATTCTACAAAATAATATTTTTGAAGAAAATTATTATTATTATTATTATTATTAATTATTATTATTTTAAGGTGGAAAAATATGCCCCCTAGAGAGCCACGTCTAAAGAAAGCGATTGGGTGAAATGCAAATGGGAGAAGGGATCGATCATCCTATCTTGATGGTGAGCTGCCATGACTATGATGCTAAGCCAACTCCATCATCCATCGACTCATATATTCTTTTCTAGCTTGTAACAATTTTGTTATTTTGTTTTATATATATATATATATATATATATATTTTTTTTTTTTTTCTTCACGGAACCATTCAATCATTCGCATAATTATTAAAGGTAAGGGATCAAGCCTCTATTTGACAACAAAAAAAATTTCTCCCAATTTGATTCTTTTTCTTTTAATATATAATATACATTGACCATATTTACATTTGACATTTTTGTTTTCTTTTCATATACAATCTACCTATCATGTTTCATAGGAAGAATCATCCCATATGACTGCTCATAAATCATAAAATACAACTTCAAATATCACTATTTTTATCGGGGATTCATTAAAATTGTTCAATGGAACAACTAATTTTGACTAACAAAGTATAACTCAAAACAGACTCTTTATGTAGGATCGATGGAAAGAGCAGTGATATTTTATGAAATTTACATTACGTACGTGTGAAAATCTGTATAGAAAAACAGTTACGTACATAAATAGTGAAAAACAAAGCCATTTTTGAGTTCGCAACAACTAGACAAGGCACGAGGGGAGACTTCTGAGGACCCTTTGGAAGAGAGCCCATAATTGTCCATACTTTTGAATAAAAATTTGAGTTTCTCTTGTAATATTTCTCTGTCATGGGGACCATAAACTAGACAAATTAAAAGGGAAGAATTCAAGAATGAAAGGAAAGGGGATCATTTGATAGCAATAATTTTGGAGGCAACCATTATGCGAATGGGATATTTGAACTAGACTAATTTAATGAAACGATGAAATATTTGTATACGCAATTTTGGCACCAATTGACTTGTGATAAATTCATCAGCATATATATATATATAAAGCTAATTAAAAGAAAGAAAACCCTACCCCCACATCTCTTTCAATGGTGCTTTAGAGAATAAATTTCTTTTTATTTTCTTTCATTGTTATATATGTTTCTTGAATCTTCGTCTAGAGATGAAAATAGTTGTCCACACGCAAGCAAAGGAGGATCGAGCAATATTTATATACGGTGTATTTAGTTAACTCAAGCTGGGACATTGTATACACTAAGTAACGTTTTTTAATATCACGTACATCACGTCTGAGATTTGCACCACATTTGAGACAAACACCACTATTTTTCTTTTTTCTTCTTTTAACACTAGCGGTAAAATATTGAAATCATCAAATATAATTAATTTGATTAAAAATTAATAATGAGATTGTAGTATTTACAATAAGTACAATTGATTAATTATAACAATTTGGTGTCCTATTTGTGTTCATTTGAATGTAACTAACCATAAAAATAAAAATAAAAAACCCATAAACACGACTTTTTAAAATATTTATTAATTTACTTATTTTCTTGGTTTCATTAATTTCCTGTTGAGGCAATTGTTCAAAGCTTATGTAACTGAGTAAAATTGAAATACTAATTAAACTAATAATTAGTGTCAATTTTTATAATATATATAGTGGAACACCTATGGAAGGCACTTCGACTAATCAACCCTCATTGAGTCTTTGATTTGATTTATATGGTTAATTATGTGTTAGGGCGGCTTGAAGTTGGAGATTAGATGCCACCATACTTAAGATTACAAAATATTAGTCACCATTATTTTATCTTGTAACTTGACGATACACGGTTTATCCTCCGGGCCCCGAACGACAGCTTTTTGTCCGGGCGAGCTTGATGGATACATACAATAGCGGGGAAGAACCTCCTTGCTATTAGACTCCGAAACCCAAGTTAGCTCATGCATGAGTAATAATATAGTGTATCGACGACATAACTATAAGCATTAATAGAATTAAGACATGGAAATTTTTTTTTTTTTTATATCTATTATAAAATGGAAATTCAACTGGATTCATTCAAAAGAGTTGTAAAAAAAAAAAAAAAGAAAAAAAAAGAAGGGGAAGATTAATAGAAACATGCATCATTAGTGTAGAATTGCAAATGATGATCTACTTTGGATTGTTTGACCATATGTCTACATATGCATGCTGGTTAAAATCTTAATCAAACTTTTCTTTTTATTTTCTTTATCACATTAATTAATTAATCACCTTTATTAAAGAGCACAAGAAATCAAAAGCAAGAAAGATTGTTTATTGCCTAATTGTCTTATCGAACTTGCGTAATTAGTTTCCTTTTCTTAACCAGAGTGACAAGACATTATTCTAGTCGTTAAAATTTCGATTTGAATTTATGTTAAAATTATTAAAGATGTATTTTATCTATTTTGTATTGAAAATAATAAAAATTTATTATAAATTATAAAATAGGATTTGAACCATCGTTGGCCTCGTGTTCACCTTGATGCCTTCCTTCTTCATTTGTTTATGATTTTTATGTGTCCCATTTAAAGAGTCCAATTGTGTCCTAATAAAAGAGTCGAGTTTTCATTTGTTTATGTTACATATCTTTTCTGATATACTATTGTGTGATCTACAATTAACCTCATAATATGTGAAAATTTTCAGGCTATTTATAATAAATTATATATTTTTTTAATTGGACTCTTTTGGGATGATCGAAAAGAATAATTTTCTATCTGTGGTGGTCGTTATTATGATTTCGAACCAAAAAAATTATTTTCCTTTTCAATTTCTAATCACAAAAACAAAAAAATAATTGTTCATGGCATCAACGGAATGAACAAAGTATTTAAAAGTGTACGGTAGACCTATATCACGCATTAAAATCAACAAAAAATTACATTTCTTAAAAGATAATACAGTATATAGATTAAATAACTCGTTATTTACATTAAAATTTTAAAGGAGAAAAAGAACACGCCAAATCTGGAAGGGGATAAACGAAGCGAGGACTATATTAGAAGGGGTGATTAATGATTATTGATCGATACGAAAAACACAACACTAATCCGATATGGTATAAAAGATAATAATGGCTGAGCTGCCTTAACTGCGTAAGTATAGATTTACACAAATAACACAATTAGTTTAACAAGTAAAGTTAGAATTGAAGGCGTCGACACACAAATTTGGATGGGAACAACTTCAAGTACTACGTAATCAAACACGATATAAAAATTTTATCTTTACCCGTCTCGACATATCAAATAGGTAACATGAATGACAATAATTGAAGAAAAGATAGATTAACAAATGTAAACATACCAATATATATATCATCATGAACCCGCTAACTTGAATACGGCATGAATAGTTAACCACGTTCCATGCGTTGTGATCTAATTTAGAGAGAGAAAACAAACAAAGGGTAAAACCCCAAACATAAAACAACAAAATCGGTGCATAAAAAACCTAGTACTGTTCGATGAACTCGTGAATCTCTCTCTTTTCTTTTTTAATACTTTTTCTTTTGGACAAATTTATTTTTAAATATTAGTCTTTTTGGGTTTTTCTTTTGCAACAAAATTGCAAGCATTGATGGGGTGCTGCTGAATAAAGGACCACGACGAGAAAGAAAAATAAACGGCTATATTGTGCATTAAATTAAATAATAAATAATATAAATATAAATATAGTAACATAACAACAATAATTCAATAACGCATGATGATCAGAAGAACAGAAAGGACGTGTGTGAGCATGACTCCACCTCTTTCTCAGTTCTTGAGTCTTCCCCCACCTCTCTTTGTCCATCTATGAATCAATCGAAAGCGTTACTCGAACCTAACATGAATTTAACGTTAAGTACACAATTTGTAAGACAAAAAATCGATTCAAACGTGACAAACGCATAAATAAAAGAAAGGTCAGATTTGGTTAACTCATGGTTCAACTTGAATGGCCTATTTAATCTATTTGACAAATTTTCACGAACGAGTTCTCTAGACATAGATGTAAAAGTTTTTAAAAAATATTATTATTTAATTCTAAAAAAATTCAGTATGTATAAATAAGAAATTTGAATTTAAATATAACAATATTTATCGATTAATGAGTTCTATTTTGGATTAAATTCAAGTTAAAATACTAGACTTTATAAATAAACAGCTCAATTTAGGTGAAAATTATAAGTTAGCACAACAGAATATGAAAATAAACGAACCAAGTTACAGTTAACAGAAAAATAACAAGTTAATGTTATAGGGCTAACAAATTTCAACTCATCAATACATCAATCTACGAATTTGAAAACGTTAACTCGCGAACACGACCATCACTGCCTACCACCGCTATAAAAACCACAACCAACGCAACTCCTTTAAATTATATTTATAGTTATATATAGTTTCATATAGGGGTGAGCAAAATAATTCAAAAACCGTCCGAACCATTGATCCGATCTGAAATTTCGGATCCGATTCGGATTAGATTTTTTTTTCCAGATAATATTCGGTTTTGGATTTTTTTTCGGATAATCCGAAACAAAAATTCACAAAAAAAAAAAAACTAAAATGAAAATTAAAAAAAAAAACAAAGAAAACCACGGATTTCGGATCAAAAACCGCGAATTTTGGATAGAACCCGGTTTCGGATAAAAACCGGTCCGAAACCGCGCCACCGGATTAAAAGCCAAAACCGATCCGAAATTTTGAATTCGGATCGATTTGGAGCGGATTCGAATCGGTTTTCCTTTTGCTCACCCCTAGTTTCATATATAGAGACACTTGGGCCCCGTTTGGTAACCAAACTCAAAACCATGTTTTGAGACTCATTCTGATTTTATAATAGTTTTTTGTCATTCTCAATAAGTATTTTTATATTTCCAATAAATCTTTTTACATTTCCATCACACCTTTTTACATTCCTAATGTAATTTTAATATTATAAAATCAAAATGAAACTCAAAATCATATTTTGAAACCTCTTCCACACAGGGCCTTGGTCTTCACGCGTCAGAAACACAAGAAAACACGCACTACACGCATAGTCACGCAGTGACACAAACGTACAAACATATGATGGTTGTACCTTCGTCCTTTCTTTAATTTGTCTTGAAGAAATAACAAGCCGTGCTACCTTCATTTTTCCTTTCTTCTTCCCGTTCCTTCTTATCACTTAGCTTTGTATTTTGTAAATTTTTTTTTTTTTTAACCCTTTTGTTTCTTTCTCTTTACTAATCTAAGCTGTAAATTCTTTTTTACTTTTCAAGGGTGGCGGTGTAAAAAAGAGGATTAAGAAGAAGTCATCATCTAACTTAATTCATCTTCATATGCATGTGTTTCACTACTATGTTGGAAAGATATAACTTAACATTGATGGAATTTTGTTTGAAAGTTTTTTTTCGTT
Source organism: Leptodermis oblonga (assembly GCA_016801395.1). Lineage (NCBI taxonomy): Eukaryota > Viridiplantae > Streptophyta > Magnoliopsida > Gentianales > Rubiaceae > Leptodermis > Leptodermis oblonga. The sequence goes on from CM028757.1 coordinate 4,602,721, forward strand.
AATTAATTTTAGAGTGATGATATACTTAGAGAAAATTTTGAGTGTTTCAGTGATTGACGTGACAAGAAAATGAATGAACCCCGCGTTTCTAAGGTTTTTTTCAAAAATATTTTCCATCCACATATGTTATTAATAATGCATATTTGCCCCTATATTATCACTATTTATATATATAACGTAAATTGATATGTTTACTTCTGAAAGTGAAAAGTACTATTAACACCAACAAAAGCATATCGACAGGGTAGGCAAAATATGTATTTTGAGCACAAATGTTGGAAGCAAAGTAAAAAGTATGCCCAAAACACAAAGGTTAAAAATAATTAAGGTTTTTATTTATTTATTATTGCATTCTTGGTATTTGTACTTTTAGTACAACAAATTAATAAAGATAGAGTATTAATAAATTTGAGTCGAGCTCTTACAAGATAATTACACTATTTCTACTAGATTTATACAAACGGCATGTCTATTTTTTACGGCAGATGCATGGAATAATTTGTTGTAGAGATTTTTTGTATCAATGCGAGTCACGCTCAAATTTAGTGACATGTTTGGTTCAAGTCTTTGTCTCGATGGATCAACCATGTATGCATTTACTTACAAAATTTTGGTTCTTTCACGAGCGAATCGTTATCTAATAATTTTCCATGACATTTAGGCATCTTTGAAATAGGGATATGTATGGAAATGGAATTCCGAAAAAGATGATAAAGGCTCAAAAATATCTCCCCGTTTCAAAAGAAATTTGCAGGCCCACGTAGTAGTAAAATAATATATTAAACATGATTGTGATTGGTTACACTTTTATTAAAATATGAATAAAAATACAAATCAAACCATCACAGCTTACCATTACCGATATTTGGTATAATTTACGGGCGAATTTTGCCTAAGATTATACTCGTGATAAGCGTTTGGTGGTTCTTTGAGTTTATTGAAGCCTAGAATATATCATTGTTCTTCATCCTCATCACCCTTGTCATCATCCATTTTCAAGAGGCTATATTCTGTCTTTCCATCATCCTTTTCGTTATCACATCGTATTAAAATCAACGCGTGAAGCATTTTTCTAAAACATAAAAAAAGAAAAAATACAAATGTATACGATATATTAGTAATCTAACTCATATATTTTGGAAAAACGCTTAATTAATTTGAAATAAATAATTAAACATAGATGTATTGAGTTTTATTTTTCTTTTAATGTTAGTGCAACCATAGATTGTATTATTAGAAAAGTAGATCGTCCGGCTAATTATGACAATTGTCCATTGCACAGCACAGCACACGACAAAGAAACTTCCATAAAATTCCAGAGACTTTTTTTTTTTTTTTCCTTTGGGAAATTGCTTATGTTTGTTTTATATATCTTTTTCTTTCTGGAAAATTTTATTTTGAGAAGGAAAAGAAATTTTTAGAAATATTTAAGACGTGGAAAATGAGCTAAAGTTTGAGATGCGGGTTGGATTATTGTTTTGTAAACTCGATTTTTAAAATGCATTTTAAGTGTTGCAATTAATTTCAAAATTGAGATGCGAAATAATATTTTGTTTGTTGAAGGCCTGCCAAATCAGTCCAAAATCATGCCCTAAAACTGTCAAAGAACATTGAAGACTCTGAAAATCATTAACTTGACAACAAAAAAAGGGCAAATTTTATCCAAAAAAAAAAAAAAAAAATTTTAAAATTTAAAAAATGAGATGACGCACTGACTTACCAATATTTCACCACCGGTGGCAGCTAGGCAACACACATCTAGTACGTTTGTCTTTTCTTTTATATTTCTACAATTTTTTTTTATTTTTTTTTTTTTTTTTTTTTGTCATTATATACCCTTTTTTTCCCTGGAGTAGTGAATAAATGGACCCCAACGATCACCATAAATTTAGAGCCTAGGGTTCCAAACCATTGACTCATGATTTTGATTTGGCCAACACAAAAAATTATAGTAAAATTTTCTGGCGAGGATTGCGTAACTAAGTTATTCTATGTTATTCTGGACAAGTATCAAACTACATCGTTTTAATTTAAGAATAAATTAATGAAACGACATTGATAAAGCATGTTTTGTCTCTGAGTTTAGGTTTTAGGTCATCTTTGGTCAGCTCTATACACTCGATGATTGCCTCCAACTAAACTCCAATATTAAAGTCATCATAAACATATAATAGTTTAGTCTAGTAAAAAAAAAAAAAAAAAAAATGATATACCTCCTCTTTATGGTAAATGGAGTATTTATAGGGACTTTGTCCCAGGGACTTTGTCCCAAACCCTAAGGAGGGAGTAAAAATGGTTTCTCGGCCAACTTGGTAGGCATAGAGTCACTGAGTTCTGGGTTGAGGCGAAGAACAAACCGGACAAAGCAGACCCCATTTTAAAGTAAAATTAAATCAATTCACTAATTTGTATGATCAAATATTACAGAATAATTTGGATGGGTGATTACACTCGGATTTATCTGCACCTACACAGTACCCACTACGTGGGTTAGCTAGCTACCCATAGCCTGGCCATATTGCATTTGTGTGTGCCAAATTTAGGCCCTACACTACGCTTACCAAGTTGAAGTTTTTTGAAAGTTTTGTATGTTTTTTACCTTTTCAGAAAAACGAGTGGTGTTGTTTTGTGGAAATAATGCAGGAAAAGAGAAACTTTTGGGAATGGGAGAGAGAGAGAGAGGTTAAGCTTAGAACTTACATGTCGTGCACTTAGAAATTAGAATTGTCGCAGGAAACGAAGATCTTAAGGCAATAGTCGTCGTTGAAAAAAATGATTTTGTCTAACTAAAAGAGACGTTATACTTGTCTACCTTACGCTCCAACTATCAAGGAGTAATTAGTTTGATGTGGATTTACAAACTTGATATCTTGAATTTGGTTTCAATCAAATTTTATTTTTATTTCGGATTAGTTTTTAAATTTTTAACCGGTAATTATTAGGTTAAACTACGGTTATCTCCTTCGAGGTGCCGCAAAATTACCAAATCTAAACTCCTTTTTTTTTTTTTTTTTTTACACTCCCGTATATCGAAGAATCGAAACTATAACATCGGGGTTACAAGCCTCTCCCCTTACTACCAACCCCAACCGTCCCCCTACCAAATCTAAATTTAATAAACTTCGAACACAAAATCTCAACCTGACTTTAATATATTTTTTATTCAATTTGGTCAGCGCTTAAATAAATTAACTCAATAGATTATAACATCTATAATTATTTTATTTTAATTTATAAAAATCTATTTTTAAATCTGAAAAAGGTCTTAATTATATTTTCAAAATTCATTTTAATTAAATAAAAAACGGTGGTGATTTTACCGAATCAAATTAAATAAATTTTGTCTTACACAGTTAGTGGTTTGTATTATCAGCTTTTTCAGATTTTAGGACGAATTACACATACCTCCCTAAATTTTAGGTTTAATTAAGAATCCATCCCTATTGCTTTAAAAAATACAAATAATTCCATATACTCACTGAAAGGCAAAGTCAGAAGCGTAAAAGACCAAAAAGTTAAAAAGTAATATTCCTGGAAGGTATTTCAAAAAAGGAGATCAATACAACATGGAGTTATTTGTATTTTGTCGATATTGACTTTTCCATTTGGTAAATGCATAAATTTATTTGTATTTATCAAAACAATAGGGATTGATTCGTAATTATTCCGAAAATTCAGAGAAGTAAATGTAATTCACCCTATATTTTATCGTGGTGTATCTAAATGTTTTTGGCGATCCAAGCATGTTGTATTTTCAATCGTTATCGGACGATTTCTAACATTTTTAATAAATTTTTTGCTTTCTTGAAATAAAATTTTAAAAAAGCACTATTATTTGAAAAGGTGGTCAAATGAAATGAGCATTGAGCATTTCAATTAATCACTTGTCATCAAAACCACCGTCCAATCTAGAAAATTGAGGTGTCGTTTTTCCCCTTTACTTTGGCTCCACGTTGCCGTTTAATTATAGTACTCTGTCATTGACATTATTCATCACCACAACCTCTCGCAGCTACTTTTCCATTATGAAAATTAAATTTGACAAATCAAGGAAATGGAAATAAAAATGGAAAATGTAAAAAATAATTAAACCTTTTTTGTGGGCTCCAATAATTAAATTTAAAATAAAAAGTCAAGTTATACCTGTCTTCCAGAAAAATAATAGTAACATTTCTTGTCTTAATACACATGTTACACAAATTTCTATTTTCTTTACCTTTATCCAATTTATAGCAAAACTTTACTCATAACTATCTAGAATTCACACTGATTCGTTGGAAAATTCTATTTTAAAAAATATACAACATTTTTTTTTTAATCATAAATTTTAAGGTACAAAACTTAAAATCGCTGATTCGTCACCATTTCCTCGGCTCATGCGTAAGTTAATTATGAATCACATGTAAGTATATTAGTAACCGTAAGAAAAATATAAATATAAATAAAAAAATCTCATGTTGGACTGCAAAAAAAAGGTCTGAAAATATACTTTTCTAATGGAATGAAATGAATAATATATTTTATGTCTCGTAATAATTAACATACTTTTTAAAATAAATACTTTTATTAGAGTGGAAAGAATTGTATGTTTAAGTTTTTCAATGGTCAGTTTGGTAGAAACTTTCACTGAAAGCAACAAGGAGATGTTCCCAATTTAAACTGGCTATTCCCTTAAGTTCTTAAAGACTTTTTCTTTATAATAGAATAGGATTTAATTTTCTTTTTTTTTTAAAAAAATTAATAAATAGGAAATTCAATCTCTAGAGTGATCTATTTCAAAGGACATTCTTGAAACTACTAGAAAAGCATGAGTTGGATTAGTAGGAATTACTTAGTAGATTACTTGTTTCCTAGCTAGAAGTAATGAATTTAATTTAGCTAGCTATCATATGATGCCATGCAAATATATATTAGTATTTAAATTATACAAAACAACAAATTAATGTGAGTGATTAATTAGTTGATGAGATGGGTACATGTCTTCAATATTAGAAATCTTTCACCATCATGCAAACACAACAAATCATTTGTACATTACATAATAAATTTTTGTGTTTTTCAATAGTGTCATTAATAAAAATTGTTGTTAATTATAGAGCACTTATTAGTTTCAGAGTACGTAATAAAGTGACTCTTTTTATTGAATTACCCTTATGAGTTAAGCAACTTCGTGTTATTCCAAAGGTATTTTCGAGGGGAAAAAAAAAAAAAAAGCATTCTTATTGCTTTGAAATCGAACGGTTATTCGATCACCCTTATCAAAATTAGCAAATTTTAAGTATAATTCTTAATGAATTTCTCGTTTGTGGTGTGCAATAGGTACCCATTTTAAATTTAATGAGTTGTACTCTGTCTGTCTGTTCGACTCAAAAAGTCCACTTTGTATGATTAAAAATAGTAATACAAAGTGAATTTTTTGAATGAGACGAATGGAGTAATAATTACCGGTTTAACAAATTATGTCTATGTAATAAAAAAAAAGTTAAAAAAATAATTAAAAAAGTTCGATAGTATAATTGTTTATGAGTCAGAAGCTATATTTTGAAATAATTTTTTCTTTTTTCTTTTTGTATGGAAATGGATGAAGTATTAGACCGTGTTCGTTTTCATTATTTTGGTTCTGTTTTTTGTTTCTACAGTCAATTTTATATATTATAATTTCTTTATTCATTTTTACAACAATTTTTTATTATTCAATTATATTTTTTTACATTAAATTTTTTTTCTCCTCTTTTTTCAAAAACATCTCTTAACGAACACACCCTTAATTAAGGGTATGCCATGATTCTCTGTGTCATGTCTCATTTCTTAGGGCTTTGTAAAGCATCATATCTCTCTTTCCTTCAAACCTATATAGCTTCTCCATCACGTGTCCAACCCACTTTGAGGCCTCGTGGGTGGAGTGGATTCCGTCGCAATATTGCAAACAAATGCATCCACCAAAGTGAGTTTGATGTATAGTCTCATCAAAACATCCATTTATTAATTAATTTCATATTATATTTTATATATATATATAGAGAGAGAGAGAGAGAGAGAGAGAGAAAGCCCATGAATTGATTGGAATCCTATTGATATTTAATTTATTTAATACTATCAAATTTTAAGTTTGCATGCTTAATTTGTCAGCCATGGATTAATTCGATTGAAGTTGAAGCAGCCTACTTTGTTGGCTGGTGAGCCACGAGAATCATGCATGTGAAAGTAAGTGACAAAAAAAAAAAAGAAAAGAAAAGAAAAGAAAGAGAGGATGGCAATGGCAATGGCAATGGCAGTGACAAAACAAAAAAACCGTGTTATACTGTTTAGTATGACACTTTTTAAAAATTTTAAACATAAATTTATATTTTTGTCCCTCCATTCTCTTTTACCTTATGCAGTAAAATTGAAATATTAGTGTTTATGACGCGTTTTTATTAGTGTTTATGACGCGTTTTCCGGCTGTGTTTAGGAATGTATTAGTATTTATGACGCGTTTTTCGGCTGCGTAGTAATAATTTTATGGTAAATTCAGTGGTCGTTCATCGAAAAAACGATTTCCCGACGAACGACCAGGAAGACCTGAAAAAAAGGGCGTCCTGTGGCCATTTTTTTAGGGAAAATCGCCACAGGATGGCGATTTTCCCCTGTGGTGGCCTAGGCGATTTTCCCTAGAAAAATCGCCTTTTCTGGGCAATTTTCCTAGAGTTAAAAAAGTGGGGTAAATTTTTTTTTTTTTATGAAGTTAGAAACTATCAAGGGTATATTTTTCTTTTCGCCATTTAAAATTTTAAAAAGTGTCATGTGTTTAGTAAAATGGGTACTGTAATTAACATGCCCCTTAAATAATAGGCAATGATTGACTCCAATCGACGCAATTACTTGTTCCATCTCAATACAAGATAGCAACTTGTAATATCATGCTAAAAAAATGTTAAATCATATTCGTTTTAGTAATTTGGACTGTTGTTTCGTTTTAGTCCATTAATTTTAGAAAGTCTCATCATTTTCATTTTTGTTCATTATATTCATAAATAGTTGTTAAATGATTACAAATTCAAGTACTAAGAACACACACACACACATATATATATATATATATATATGAGATATTTTTAATTGGTACTTGAGATTTACAGACTTTAACTGGGTAGTAAACAGAAGAAGAGAAAAAAATTAAATCATTTTGTTTGCCTTTTAACTTGGACCAGAAAATAAATTACACTTGTTAGTCGAAAAGTTGGATGTTGTTTGAATTTACGATCATTTGAGAATTATTTGTGAACTTAAGGGATGAAAATGAGATATTTTTAAATTAGGGGACGAATTGAGTTACAAAAATAATATAATAACCTTGAATCTTTTATTGGAATTAAATTAAGGCGAAAATTGAGAGAAAATTATCTTAATGAGCAAGGATTTTCAAAGTAAAAAAAAAATTAAAAGGTGGAAATATAGTGTACTTATTATTATTATTATTTTTCACTGTTATCTTAAAAGAATATATGTGCTTTGTGCATCTCAATTTAGAAGAATTAGGTCTACCAAACACAATTAAAACAATCTTTATTTTTATGTTTGAGAAACGATTGAAACAAATTAATTACAAAGTTAATTAAAAGAATCATTTGAGACCTTTTTTAATATCTCAAAAACATCAAAGTTAATTCAAAGACAATTGGCACGATTTAGCCCTAATTAATGATACTTTACCGTTAATTATTATGATTGCAATCTTAATTTACAATTTATGGCTGCAAGTATTTTAGCGACAAAATTATGGTGCCTGTAGTTATAGCCCTAGGTGAAAGTGAAAAAGAATAGCAGAAATTAAGGATAGTGTAAACATTATTAACATTTAACAAAACTTTGTTTTTCTTGTTTATATGTTAGTAACGGATCTCTCTGATTTGAACAGTTAAAAAGTTGTGTTTGATATCAGATTCAACAGTAAATTAAGTTGGTGGCAATACGACAACCAAAATTTTTGAATTCGAAGGGTTAATATTCCCAAACTCTAATTTTACTCGTTTAAGTACTTGTATAGACCCATTTAACCCGTAAACCTATTTAATCCTGACCCATTTATACTATTTTCAATTTTATATCGCATTTTCGTATTGTATTAGAGATTATTAATCACGTTTCGCAAGACTTGTGTTTGAGAGTTTTTGTACCGACGCATCCATGTTAGAAAATTCATCAAAATTCAAATTTAATTCGTTTATGCGGTGTCTGAGTTACACGTGTATGTTTATCCCTTAAAGTTAGTTGTAAGACATAAGCTATGAATATTTAGAGAAAATTTGAGAACCATAAAATGTGGGGGAGACGCACTATAAACAATTATTGACGCAGTGGAATGGAAACAGAACTCATGAAAATCTGGGAGAGGGAGACAACAATATCTAAGACCATGTACTACGTTCGTACTTAGTTAATTGTATAAAATGGCACAAATTGAATTATTTTAATTAAATTCCAAATCTATAGAAAGAAAAGAATAGTATTTGAAACTTTATTTAACGTCCTCTCCTTTCCTTTGGGACCCAATTAATTTATGTGGAAATTTTCATTAATTATTACTAATCTTTGAAGATTTACAATTTAAGACTTAACCCTTAATTAACGTTGTGTATTTGCAAAAGTGCTAAGAGTTATTTTAATTAATCATTTAAATTATAATAACCTAATTAAAACCTTAAAAAAATTAAAAGAAGCATTAGTAGAAAAAGTAATTAACTATCTATGCGTGGAATTATGAAAAGTATATGATTTTTGTGGTTATCATTAATTAACTCCCCTCCCAGCCGAGTATAGCTAGCTAGAAAACCTCATCAATCACGGAATAAATTAGTGTGATTTAAAGAACAATCAATAGAAATCGAGCTGTGATTAGTCACGAAAACGAATTCATTGTAGAAATTGCGAGCTCGAATTTTACCCGGAGCAAAATATGAGAAAATTTAAAATTAGGACCCACTATAAGGGCCCCGTTATCGAAAAAGATAAAGAAAGAACAATCGATCGTTCACATGAAATGTTGTTGTTCATCAAGCAATTAATGAAATGCCATCAGATGACTCATATTTAACTGAGAAGACATAAAAGAACGAAAAACATATGAGTGCTACAAGCGATTGTTATGCATGACGGGTCACCTAAACATTAGGATAGTTAGAGTTTCGATTGAGATATACTAGCTCATTGCTTGTATCTGTCATATTTTCATGTTGGAATTGACGAGACTTTGCAGGCCCTAACTTCCGTCTTTTCCTTCCCAAAGTCTCATGTCATACAATTTAATAGATAAAATATTGTAATAATTGATTGTTAATGAAAAATTTGTTTTAAAAAAAGAAAACAATAATGATAATTATATAGTTAATATTATATATCCTTTACTCATCCATCATCTTATTGCTTGATTTGCTGTCATACATACAAGTGTGTGTCGGCTCAATGAAGCCAATTTTATCATAATTAAAATGAAAAATCTGTGGGTTTTGGTTTAATTAAATTAAATTACATGCATATGTCAATTGTCAAGATGACTACAATAATTTGTGGTGAAAAATGGGAGCAGATGGCCTAGCTAAGCAAGCCACTATTATTATTGTGGAAATTAAATAAATTAATGATTAAAATATATATATATAAATGGTGATGGTGGGAGAGTTTACCAAAGGCAAATATGAACCCACCATTATTAATTTCTTGCAGCTAATCTTGTTGTCCTTGCTAGGTTGTTCTTTTGTTATTCATCATCATAAGTCTAGCATCATCCAAAGAATAGACACACACCCCCCCTATTCCCCACCCCACCAAGAAAAAAATAATTAAACAACAACAAATTTAGAAACTAGAAAAGACAATTTTTTAAAGGGGAATATAAATGCAACACTATTACTTTTCAAAACAATCTCCCATTTTCAAGAAATTTGAATAGGAGGCGTTTGGTTTGAGTGGTTGAAATGAGAATCGAAATTTGTATGAGTTTGATAGTAAGTTGGAATGAAATGTGAATCAAACTTAAACTCACCACATTTGACAGATTTGGTTCATTCTCAATTATGTGAATGTGATTCCTGAACATCCTAACTCATAAACTAAACAATGATCTTTTCTATTATTCCATTATTCCTGATTACCAAACGCTCTCCAAGTTACTAGCCACTTTAGTTCTAATATCAAGTATGATTAATTTTTTACTAATCATGTATCATAACTTTAAAATGCGCTTATTTTAATGTTTATCTATAAAAGAAATTTTTTTAAGCATATGTGCTTAAAATTATGGGACGGTTAGTATAAAGTTAGTGAAATAAATGATATCAAGTGCTTACTTTTGGGCCTGTACGATACAATGTTTCAAAATATATTTTAGGAAATAAGTTTTTAAATTTGAAAAATGAATTGAAAATATAAATATGTTGTAAAATAATAAAAAAAGTGCTTTAAAATAATGAAATGCGAAAATGAATTTTGAAATATGTGTCTAAAATGGGTTTCCTAAGCTCCATCTATTGTGTAAAAAATAATTAAAAAAGGGTTTAAAAGCTTCTTCTGAAGAACAAAATGTGTTTAGACAATTGTTGCATAATAACATTTCCAATAGTAAAAAAAAAATGTGTTTGAATTAAGTATCTTGTATAAATATTTGTTGCATGTGTTCTTTTAATGTATAATTATGAGTTTTCCATAATATTTGCATATTCCAGTAATAAAATAGTATAGCAACATTTTTCATTTTTCCTCTTAAAATTGTTTTTAAATAACACTTTTTATAAAACGTTTTTTTGGAAAAAAAGAATCTTGTAAAGTTTTTTGCTTTTTTCAAGAGAAGCAGCGGATTGGGAATATAGGAAAATTTTCACATCCAAAGATAATTTGAGGAATATCGTACGTCTTCACTTTTTTGTTATGGTTTATACTTTATAATTAAGTAAGTACTTGTCCAAACGGGAACTAATTAGCCTCTACAAAACATTTTCTTTTAAGAATAAAAATAAAATCTATTTGGGATATTAATTATAAAAGGTCTTGTAAATTAAAACCGAATGGAAGTTCTCCTACTTTCTGAGAATCCCATTTTACCCTATTTTTAGCTTTTTCCTCATTGATGCTTCAACATTTGTCCCACCAAACTTACATCAACAAATCTTGAGAAGAGGATTTCAATATTAATCTTCTTGCCTTTGGTGATTCTTTTGTGCTTATTTAATTTATTTTGGCCCCTTCCATTTCTTAATTGTTCTGTCACACATTTTAGAGATCTCAGTAGATTCCCTCTTCTCCCCATGGCATATATATATATTTCCTAATTAGATCAGCTGAAATATATACTTTTGATTAATAATGATAATCTAACATATATGTACTCTCGTCTCATATATAAAAATTTTATTTTGAGTTATACATTGTAACTCATATTAAAACCGTTGTATTAATGGACTATTTATTTTAATGAAACGGATGAAGTGTGATAAACTTTCATTTGGTAAATTAAATTCCAACAACTTCTTTGATCACATCTTGCATGTTCTTGCAAGAACGGTCATTTGTTATTATTAAGCAAAATTTCAACCCATATATCCCTGCAAATCCTCCACGTATATAGTCTTGTGATTCTTCTCAACTACTTTTAGACTCTTAAGGCACACCATATTTTAGTATTAGAAATACGATTATAACCGAGACCCTTCTTTTGAGACCGAACAAATATATTACTGTTGTTGTATAATGCAAAAGTGGTTCAATTTGGGGGCATCTTTGTCTCCTAGTCAGCCAAGACTGATAGTGCTATGAAACAAATATCCTAGTAAATGCTTTCACCAACAAGCAAATGGGCTCTTGAAAAATAGGCATAAAATTCGATAAATAGGGCCAAAAGATCGCAGAATCATCGGTGGATTGATTATAAATCTTCAATTATCTAATCAACTGGCCAGTATTACTGATTAGACTGTCTCCAGTGTTAATTGTTCTATGATTTTAGCCATATTTGACATAGATTAGGGTGTAAATTTTTCTTCTAATTTCCACTTACAATCTCTTATGTTTAGCTTTATAACACTTTTAACCCTTTTTCCTCTTGGGTTTGGTATTTTTTTTGCACTGTACATTTGCAAATATTGACAATTTAAGTCATTTTTATCAATTATATGTGGTTTTGAACTTTCAAAGTCATTTAGAGTACTATTATTAAATTTTTTTAAAAAATATTTAAATTTAAGTATAATTAACAAAACTTGTAATTCATTAAAATAACTTAAACTAAGATTTATTAATCATAACTACGAATAAAAAAAATGTGCACAATTGTACTCAATTTATCTTAATTATGATTCTTTTATTTTGAAGAAAAGTTTTGATAATTAGATTTAGATCCTTAAATTTTTTTTTTATTTTGCATAAAATGAATAACAGGATATAATCCACAAGAAAGGTGGCAAGGTTCAAACCTATAGTCGTAAGACAACTAAATGCACTTCAAGGTGTTGTTGAGGAACTAATGGACCTTCTCGAAGGGACGAAAGGCGAAAGCAAAGTGCACCCAGGCTAAAATAACATGTGAAACTATCTATGACAAGTGGAATAGACCAAAATTATCATTATCTTCAAATACAATGGGTAAAAATGTTAAACTCGGCTAAAAGAAAAATGACCAAAAATATTACAAAACCAAACATAAGGTATCAAAAGTGTAATTCTCCCTTTGTCCATTTTTAACTTCGAATTTGGAATCTCATGTTTGGTTTAGTTCATAAAATCCCTTGCGGTCACCAATTATATGTTGTAAGCTAATAAATGCCTACCTATCTTGACCTCTATCTATATGTATATATATTTACTTAAGCAGCAGCCCGTGTTTAAAATATAATTGGTGACCTTATCTTAAATGAATGAAAATGAAATTTAATTGCAGCTGTTGAATATATACATAAATATGTTGATTAAGATAAGATTACAGTTTCTCCACGAAATCATTCATTCAATGAATAATGCTTATACAATTGTATTAGTAATGTATAGTACGTTAGTGTGAAAGGACGATAACGTTTCCTGTTAATTAAACAACGTTTCAAACTGCCTAATTCATGCACTAATTATAATAATGTTGTTATTGCTGATTGATTGATCTTGTAACACTGATTTTGGCCGACCAATTCCAAGATTAGACATCAATGTTGGATTGGATTGAACTTTGAAGGCCGGTTAACATCAAAGGATCGATCGATCAGATCAGATCTATTATTCTCATCAAAACTTTGAAGAAATTAAGAAAAGAAAAGTTTGACTTGTGAATTTGATCGACATTTTTAGCGTATTGGATGGGGAATTTGAATCATCTTTTATATAAGACAATTTCTAAGTAAATTAATTAAAGATTTTTCAAAACCCAATTAATACTCCAAATAATGTGACACAAAGCAGCATTAATAGCTGCCTTTGCCTGCCTTGTGCTCAAGCTGACCCTGACCCACACTTATGCAAATTCTTGTACTCTTGTATGATTGATTAACAAAATATCAAGAGGGGTTTTTTAGTACTTTTAGAAGTTTGGTTTTTTTTTTGTTTTGTTTTTTTGATTCCAAATTCTTATTTTGTTTTATCCATTTGGAAAAAAAAAATGTTAATGAATTAAGATTGTTTTGACATAGAGTGAAGGATAGATGAATTCACATCTAAGAACGAGGAGTGGTTGATTAGAGAAACAAAAAAAAAAAAATGTTTCGCTCATTTGCTAACAGCTTGTCGGGCGCTACATCATAGGTGTATTGGGAGTCGACCTGTAAGCTACTCAAATCACGATATAAGGGTCTTTCTCTTTTGGGCAGAGCAGGTATATTTTAAAAGAAATAAGATAATGACTAACGTAATATTTACATCACAGACTGATAGTACAATGTAAATTCAATACAATTTTTCACTTTGAGTCTAATTAATATAAGTAATGACCCTAAAAACATCAATGAAGTTGTGATATTCAAATCTTTCCCAAATCATGGAAGTTGCTGGATTTCACTATTGATTGATCCCTTTTGTGGAGGCTAGGGGGGAATTTGATGAGTTGATCTTATACTAAAAACAGAACAATTTGCCATTCTTTATTGTGGACATATGCTTTGATTGAAACCACCAAGATCCAAGAGGAATGGTGTTGGATAAATGTGCAAAAACATGTGGCCCTTTTCTCACTTGTCAACCTCTCTACAATAAACTTTGCTGAGGTGAAACCCACACAAACACCCGCCCCCCCCCCCCCCCCCCCCCCCCCCAAACTACATTTATCTTCTACAAGATTAAGTCAAATTACAAAAAAGTCTATATAATTTTAAAATTTATAAATACCTCTCGGTGTTGGTTCAGAATTACAAAATCGATCTATATTAGTTATGGTGGAGAACGAATACAAACTCTATTTATTAAAATTTAGGATTGACTCGGTAAAAGTTCTATTCGGCCTTATTTATTCAATTAATAAATGAACATGAACGGAATTTTAGAGTCAATTATTTAAAAATTTATCACAGTTTGAGTGCTCTAACTGTTGGTGAAATTTTAAATCTTAGAGTTGCTCAATTAGATATCAACCTTAGTGTAAGTGAAAAATTAAACACAAAACAAATTTTTTTGAATAGTTCAAGGAGGTATTTGTAATTTTCATAACCACGTGAATTTATTTATAATTCCCAAAGGAAAAAAAAATCCAAAAAAAAAAAAAAAAAGTTGACAGAACAGAAGAGTGATGACCATCCATCAACCACTAAGTGAGTAGTACAAGAGAAAGAAAGAAGCATGATTTCACTTCTCTTATGGTACAAGAGTCCAGATTTATGCTGGAAACATGATTCTTCACTGCACACACACACATGGAAATTACTTCTTTTTTTCCTTTTTAAAGAAGACAGAATAACCCATACATCACCACCAGAATATGATGATGAAGCTTCCTTCTTCATCTAATCTTTCTTAGTAAATTGTCACATCAATAATGCTTGCCAAAACCCTTTAATTTTTTCCCTTTTTCTTTTTCTAAATTTGAGCAGTTTTTTGTTTCAATCTTTATCACTATAGCAGCATAATAATGGGGTGAAGTGCAGAATGAAGATTTGCATAAACTATTGAAGTCTTTAATTGAGAGCATGTGAGATTGGGTTATGGGTAATCAATTCATGCACTTGATTCCATTTGGCTTTTTCTATCTTCCAAATGTGTTGTTAATTAAGGATTTAAATTGATCAGTGGGAAAAATCCCATTTTTTGCGCAGTTTACAAAATTGGTCAAAATAAGCATCCTCTAAAGTATTTCTCTTTCTCTCAATGTGTCATAGTTTACAGAATTTCGATCCGTATTGTAAGATCTTACAATTTTTAGATTTTAAGAGTAATTTTATAATTTGTTTGTAATTTTTTACACATGTATGCACATTTTGTGTTACGACGTACGATCATATCGATTCTGATCCTATAGTCAAATTGATCCCACGTGATATTTTAATCTTGCAAACTATGTTGTGTGTAATGATGAAGGGTATTATTATTATTTTATTTTTTTTCCTTCAAAATATATAGTTAATGAGAAGTTGTAAGTCACTAATGGTTGTTTGAGTTGTCCAATAAATTGGGGTTATAGTTATATAGAGAGACAGAATCATGATGATTAGGATCAAAGAGTTTTAATATGAGTCATGACTGGCTATGATAATGGTGTTGATAATAATGGAAAAGTTGCTTGGGAAAAAGTTGATGGCCATTGAAAATGAAAGTGTGGTTTGTTGACAGCCTTGTTTCAAACCAAAATGGCATATAGGAGAAGAAAGAAGAAAGATAGGCATCCACCACCAAGAAATTAAAGGCGGTGAGTGAGGGTGCTACTGCGTCTGGTATGGTGTGGTGCGTGTTCTTGAGCCGGTTCGATTAAAATAATTAACTTTGTAATACTGTATTATAAAATGAACTTTTTTAACTAGAGAAAGAAAGTGTAGAGTAAGTACATAGGGGGAAGGAATAAAGCTAGTGAGGGCACTACTCCATTAAGCAAGCACAAAACAATAATAATACTCCAACCAAAGTTTGATGGCTCTCAAAAGAAGTTAGTAGTTTGGAAGAGGTGCCAAGAAACGTCAGAAGAAAGTTGGAATTTCTTTGTCATTAAATGGTTTGATTGGTGCCAATTTGCCAATTCCGTATTGGGATTCTTTCAAAATGGAGACTCCACCACAAAATTTTGTTCCAAAATTTTTTTTTCCCCTTCTTTTTCTCAAACTCTATTGACAATTAGTAGCGACAATCAGATTGTGTTTTGAGTTGACGAATCGCTTATAGCGTGTTAAATTTGATTCGACTTATCATACTACGTTAAATATTGTCAAAATTTGTCTCTTAAGATAGCAGTTTAGATTGTGTTAATATTCTCATTTCAACTTATAACGTGTTAAATTTTCGTATTGTATCATATATTATCTTCCCTATTCACAATATAATGACTTGAATGCAAAGATAAACAAACAATGAATATGGACAATTCACCTCACCATGCACCACCATTCTTTTGTTTTTTAGTTTGATTTTCCCAAGAAAATTTTCAAAAATCCAAAATGGTTTTTTTTTTTTTTCCTCCCTTTTCAACTCTACTAGCAATTAAGGGTAATAATCGAGTTGCGTTTTGAATTGATAATTTGCTTATAACATGAGAACGTTAGATATTCTCTCTCTTGAGGTGGCAGTTTAAGTTGTATTCGTATTGTCAGATCAACTTATAACGTGTTAGGTTCATGTCAAGTTTTCGTATCGTGTCAGAAATTTGTATCCAAAAAATAATGACTTGCATGCAAAGATAAACAAAGAAATTCCAATACGGAATTGGCAATTGGAACAAAATGGATTTTATGACTTGCATCCAAAAAACAATGAATATGAACAATTCACCTCACCAGGCACTACCCTTCTTTTGTTTTGTTTTGTTTTGTTTTGGTTGGTTTGATTTTCCCAAGAATATTTCAAAAATCCAAAATGGTTTTGAGTTGATACTGATTGGGTTTTTTTTAACCTTTTCTCTTCGAGGCACATGTGTAATGGGAACATATTGGGATTCGACGATGATTTCAGTTTGAAGTATTCTTAATTTTATAGGAATTTCAGAAGTGATCCCACTTTGTTTCTTTGTTGGTTGAAATTTGAATCATCTTCATCATCTTCATCATCAATGACAATGGATTAACGTAGTTTTTTCTTCTTTTTTTTTTAAGGATAGGATCGAATCAAATCGGAAAAATCCAAGTTGGAAGCAGCGGCAGGAAAGGAAAGGTCCGTCCAATTTATCAATACTTAATCCCTTGGACGGAAAAAACAAATGTTATAAGACTTCCATATCAGAAAGCTACCACCACTTACCCATTCACTCCAACACGTGATGTCACTTGGAAAACTACTTATTCAAATTTTCAATTCACAATTTCCAGCAAAACAAAATTGCCTAATGTGACCACATACCAGTCGGTCAAATTCAATGACTGAATGGTTCCTTTAACGGGACAGTAATTAATCTGAGTTGTTAGCCCATATGATAAAGAAGTAGGCCCAAAGTTTAAGCTCATGGGAAAGTTGAAACCTAAATGGAGGAGGGATGGTCAGAAAAAGTCCAAGTCCAGTGGAGATGGGATTTGTTACCTCTATTGACTGCCTGTGTATGCTGACAAAAGAAAGTTTTGTTGAAAATAATTACAAATTAGCATCCAACACGTCATTAGCAGTCAAGACAAACGGTACCAAAATATGAGCCTAGATCCTCTGTCTCACTACATATGTACCAATCATATACCACAACACAACCTGAAAATATTTCCTACACTATTAGTACACACTTAGAAAGACAAAGGATCCAATCCCATTGAAATATATCCAACACCTCATTAGCAGTCGACACAAACAGTATCAAAATCTGAGTCCGGATCCTCTATTTCACTACATGCATACCGATCATGTACCACAACCTGAAAATACTACTTCCTACACTATTAATACACACTTAGACAGACAGAGGATCCAATCCCATCAAAATATATCCATCACCTAACTTGAAGCTGTTTCAAGTGGCTTCACAAGAAGCTTTGGTATTGATAACAAGTTAGAAAAACTCAGAATAGACTAGAGACTGAAAAGTTGAAGTTGCATTATATCAAAATAGCTAAAGGAGGTTCACAAAATTCGTATGAATTCTTTCCAAAGCAAGGTAATAAAATCCGAAACCCTAGCATTCTATTCTATCAGGAAAACATGTACTTCTATGCCGAACGAGGTTCAGATCATAAATCTGTAAGAATTCTTTCCGCAGCAAGGTCATAAAATCCAAAACGCTTGCGTTCTATTCTATCAGGAAAACATGTACCTCTATGCTAATGAGGTTCAGATCATAAATCCGTAAGAATTCTTTCCGCAGCAAGGTCATAAAATCCAAAACCCTTGCGTTCTATTCTATCAGGAAAACATGTACCTCTATGCTGAAGGAGGTTCAGATCACAAATCCTCAATCTCCTCGAGGGAACAAAACTCTGCATTAATTTGTTCAAGAGATTCCTGATCAATAGTACTTGTGCTAAACCATTTTGGTGGAGAATAACTGGTGCATACTATATCCGTTGGATCATTTTCGCAATCCTGATTGGATTTCCCCTCTGTATCAGAATCCATTTGAGTTGTTCTTTTAAGCTGGGATTTCATCATAATGCAGGCCTTCAGTTCTTCTTGATTCCGGGCTTTGTTCAGTTTGTCAACAAGGTCACTCAAGGCTGAAGCTCTTTCAGCCCGCCAAGACTTCAACTTTTTTGGTCTTGTTCCTATTTCATCAGGATCACTGACGGTAGCATTGCCATCAGTCACTTCAGATTTGCTAAGCTCTTTTAACCCCTGATCAACAATAAACTGCAACCTCTTCCTAAAGTTCTCAACTCTGACTGGATTAGATCTAAGCTTTAGCTTCAACCCTGTCACCATCATCTCATTACAATCATCCACAGAGCGACCAGAATTAACTGCTGATGATCCTTCCTCAGTCTGTCCATCCAGAGCAGAATCCACACAAAACACCTCCTCGAGTAAGCTAACATTCCTCATATAGCGGTCAAAAGCTTCATTTTCTGCTTCAATATTTCTGTCCCTAAATTCCTTCAACTTCAGGAATCTCCACTCATTTATGACTTGAGCCTCCTGTAACCATATCCTAGATAAGATAACTTTTCCCACCAACAATATATAACTATAAATTGACCATTCAATGAATAAATTCACACCTTTCGGGTTAGAGGCTTCCTGGATCGAACTGGGGTTGATAAGTTGTTGAATTGTGCAAAAGTATTAGAGAGCTGACGAAGGGAAGCAATCCTATGTGAATTCCTGTAATTGAATCCACAGAGATAAAAAACTTGGTTGTTATTACATAAAAAGGTAATTTTGTTTAAACCATCAAAACCTGTAGGCTGCAGGTGTAAAGCTCATTATAACTGAAAATGTCTTATAGTATATCCATCTAAAAAAAGAAAAACAAAGATAATAATGTCGGAAAATTGAGGACCTTACTGAGCGTAAAGGAAATTTCAGAAAGCAAAATGTAATCTAAAATTTCTATTACAGTTCTTTAATGCTTCTAAAAATCCAAATAGGAAGAAAAAGGAAAAACTCATAAAACTTGAAATGCAAATAGTTATGGTAGAGAGAAATAGAGATGACAAATCTTTCCAAATAACATACCCAGAGTGAGATACATCTGTTGGTTGCTGATCAACTTTAGCCGAGTTTGAAGTTGTCTTGTCTGGAACATTTGAGCCGCCTTTAAGAACTGCAGTAAAGAGATTTCATCAGATGATATCACAAGGACTGGAAATTTATCTCCTACAGTTGAAATAAGATAATAAGTTCAAATAATTAAGCACCAAAAGATTCCATAACAAACTTTCTTATTTAGCAGAAAAATACAAGAAGCAGTGGGCAGATACATGCAGGATTATCTTAGAGGCCACAAAATGGCTGTTAAGACTATATTCTTGGGCCTAAAAGTTTTAAATTTCAATTTATCTTTGCAACTAGAGTGATAAACAATCTTAGTGATGGCTTTATTTAGGAACTTTAAAGATCTACGCATGGGGACGTGCATGTAAGTTGTAACAAATCACGAAAGGCTCCGTTGGACACTCTCTACAATATCCATAACCTATGGAAGACTGTCCTAACTGTTAGTTCAATAATTCTTTTGGTTAGATTACCAGCAAACAAAATTATATCTGCAACATAATGAAGCAATTGATATATATGATTTCTACATAACATTAATAATAATAATAATCAGATTATATACTAGAACTCTAAAAAGTAACTCAAAACATATCAAACTAGGGCTGTAAACAAAAATCTAAAAAGTAACTCAGAACATATCAAACTAGGGCTGTAAACACACCGAGCCGCTCGCGGGGTTCCGTAGTTCATTAGTGCTTTCCTGAGGCGCTATGAAGGTGGGAATGACTAGCCAAGGATTTGCAGGCTGTTGGGATGGATGTAGACCCATCAGGCTTCAAGGATGGAGGCAACCTCTTCCTT
Source organism: Leptodermis oblonga (assembly GCA_016801395.1). Lineage (NCBI taxonomy): Eukaryota > Viridiplantae > Streptophyta > Magnoliopsida > Gentianales > Rubiaceae > Leptodermis > Leptodermis oblonga. The sequence goes on from CM028757.1 coordinate 4,623,295, forward strand.
GAAGCCTTATTCAATTAGGTCAGTACCGATCTTGGTGGGGGGCGGGGGGAGAGAATTAGGCTTAGTATAAGTACTGAAAAAAAAGGGCCCCCTTAGCCTCCTTGTCTGCTCCTTCCTTAAAAGATCCTATGTCCTCTTATGTACCCGACCCAAAATAAGGCAACACTTGAAAAAGCAACTTTCAAAGTCTCATCACTTCGGTGAATCACTTGAGCCCTGATACACTTTCAGCTTACACCCTATATAAGGTGCTTGCTCCTCACCCGCTGTCCACTAAATGAGACACCGAGCAGCTCGGTCAAAGCTTGGTTTAAGCTTGGTCAAAATTGAGTTCAAGCCTATAGGCCCAATGGCTCGTTGAACCAATTGAGCCTAAAATATATATATGTATTATATTAGTATTTACTAGGTTTAACCAATTATTTCCTATTCCAAACACACAAGTCAATCGTTTTGCGTTTACCTTTTTCTCCCCCTCCACCAATTATCATCGCCGCCGTCTCCATTATTTTCTTCCCAAATTCAACCATGGTCCTAATTTCGTAATATATAGATCGTTCAATGACAAAAGCGGAACTTCTAATTTTTTTGCTAGTCAGATGGATATCTCTTGGTCGATGGTTGGCAATAGAGGTTCTTTTAATAACACCTCTAGGGAGGTCTTTCTAAAACAAAAGGGTTTTACTTCATATTGTCACATTCAATCTTATAAGAGTAATTCATTCCCAAGGGGATACGCTAACACTTTCTCAGACAGCTTCACTTCTTGAAAAGGGTTTAATAAAATCAATTCAACCTAACTACATTTTACTTCCCTTTTAAGAGGAAACCATCCCTCAATCTCAATGCCCCAGGTTGGCATTCCTTATCGTTCATTAAGTTCACTATACTCTTTGACGGTAAAAGTTTACATTTCTACTTCCTACCGAGCCTTTGACAAACCTACTTGATGGTCTTTAGCAGAAGTTGACAGCATCTGTCAAAATACTTAGATAACGAAAAATGAGAAGAGTCTCGCAAGACAGGATAGGAGACCAATATTTGGCCAATCAGTTCATACTTCATGTTTTCCTCAAGTTGCGTTTCAAGATATAGTTCACAGATAGATCTTCCCTAAGAAAATATATAAACTTCTAGTTTGATGGACCTCAATCTTTTGTTTACAACAAAGCATTCTAGGAAACAATTAACCACCACCTGAAAATTTGAATTATCAACATACCATGAATTTCGCATGGATTTTGAGCTTTCGAGCAGCAATTCTTGCACGATTGAAACGGACACCTGCATACATTCTGCCTTCATCAAAAGCGGGAAAACAAACTAGTTTCACCCAAAAAAAAAGAAAACAGAAAGGAAAAAAAAAAAAAAAAAAAAAAAAGACACACAAAGAGCACTTTCCAACATATACTTTAGAGCAAGAACATAATAAACATGGAGCAAAGTAGTTACAGAAATCTTTAATGGACATTATTTGCTCTCGGAAAGACCTTAAAATCATCTTTCAGACAAAATATTCAACTCAAAACATGCCTTTCCTATACTACCTAGCTGTCATCTCAGTTTTCTAGTTTCTTGTATTTTGAAGATTGTAGACTCGTAAAGCTGATTCAAACATACAATTAGGGCAATCAGACCCTTTGCATGATTCAAAATAACATTGGTCAATCAATCACCAGCCATTGAATTTAATTTCTCTTATCAGCCACCCAATAAAACAGCTCACTGAAAGAGTACACATAATCTATAATTTAACTTTCCAATTCAAAAGTGCTCAATTTTCTCATCCAGAAACAAATCCCCAAAATGAAAAACACATTATATTTCACACAATAGATACCCTCCGATATCATCTTTAGCATAAAAATCCAGACTTTACAAAGTCCGAATTAGAAACACAAAACATTCAGTGTAAACTAACAATTAAAATTCCATAATCTAAGGGCACAAAAACGAAAACATTTTTAAAAAATTAGATTTTAATTAGAGAATGTAAGAGAACGGAGAACCCACCGGGAGCGAGCGACATTCCCGCACTTAATGCACTTCGGCTTGTTAAGACCACGGAGATTCTTCGACGCGTTGGCTGAGGGCGGTGGAGGATTGAAGTTAAAGGCCGCGGCGGAGGACGGTGGATTATCGGTACCGTGGTTGCTTAGGGCGGACGATGCTGCCGCCATTGCGTTGAACCCTAAAAAAATTTCAAAATAAATCAAACTTTCAATCGAATTTGTTTTGCACTGGTGAAGAAAGTAGTGTGAGCTAGGGTTTCCTTGACGATGGACGTGAAGATACCTGAAAAGTGATCATACACTGTGCACAGTACGGCAGGTGAATACGGTGGAGCTGAGGAATGCGGCAATCAGACGGGAAAATGTCGAGAGGATGGAGCTGCTAACTCCATGGTTTTGCAAAATTACAAAATACACCTTAAATTTAAATTTTATTATTAAAAAATAATTAAAATATAGTATAATTTGTGTTTGGTAAAGTTTATTTTATAATTTGTATGTTTCACAATATCTATTTTGTAATTTTTATATTTCACATTATTAGTTTTATTTTATAGTATAAACTAGAAGTGAACACCCTGCAAATCGATGGATCCCAATAATATTATTATGTGGTCATATATAAAGAAATAAAATAAATTATAAATAGTAATCGATTTATTACAAATACATAGTTAAAAACAAGAAACATATGTTAAATATCACACAAACACTTGAAAATTTTTCCCAAATATAGAATTTGCATGCTTACTCTATTCTCTTCATTTTTTCCTCATATCAGATCGGGTCCTGTCAACTTTTTTAGCCTTCTTCTTATTATTCTCTCAAAAAAAAAACTAAGTTTTTGAATGAATTCGAGGCGTGTTATATGTAGACGCCTACGACATGAGAAGTTCCATTGTTAGAAGAGATAAACTTGGAGACATTTTATAACGTTGGATAGAGAAATCTTGTTTTTCATTGGAGTAGCACAAACCTGCAAATTTGAAGAAATTGAGAAAATTCAGGAAAAAGATGCATTTTGAAATTACTCTATACAAAAAATATGTTTTAAAAGAATGTATATATATTACGAAAAGTTTTACCATTAAAGTGAATTAGACTGCATGCATACAAGGAGTCTAAACGATAAGAAAGTTGTGTGGATTTTTGTTTTCAATGGACTAGACATATATATAGATTGCAAAGTGATAAATAAAGTGTCTATTCATTTTCTTTTGTGAGGATTACCAAGAGTTTTCATATAATTAATCATTTACTAATAGTATATTAATAAGGAAGTTGATGTGAACAATGTAAATAATTATAATATAATCAATAACTTTTAATGATATTTGAAACTTATAGTATATGAAAAGTCATAAATTAAAAATAAGTTAGTAAAAGGGAGTAATAATAATTTTAGTTCGCTCACTATTACATAAATATAAGCATGTCTTAATTAAAAAAATGATTTATTAATAATGCTACACTTACTAATAACAAATAAACTTTTTTTTATTCTAAATGTTTGATAGTTTACAAATATATAGTACTTAACTTAAGTTTTATATAAATTACATAAAATATGGAATATATATATATATATATATATATATGAAAAGTAGAATACATAGAGTCCAATGCTCTTAAATTTGGAGATTAATTTAATATGAAATTTTGAAAAATAACTTAAGAATTGAAGAGGTAATGAAAATATTATCTAGTTAATAGAGATAAAATAAAATTTATGTATTTAATAAATAATTATTAAATGTTAATCTTATGTGGCATTCATATCAATAGTTAAATTAAATTATTTGTTAATGTGGCAGTCATGTGGCATTTCAAGGAAATTATGTGATTATGTGACAACCTTGTCAACATTAACATAATTAAATGTTAAGTATATGTGGCAGCCACGTGGCAGTTTGACATCAAACCTATATTAGTTTCTATTACATTAACATAATTAAATGTTAAGTATGTGGCAGCCACGTGACAGTTTGACATCAAACCTATGTGATGTGACGCAAAATATCCGCTGTTGGATGCTCCGTTCGGCCCAATGGAAGTCTCGAAGGTTCAGGCCCAAAGTAGAAGTCTTTTGCGGAAGCAAACAGTTGCGAGGATCGGATTTGGATCTCTTCAGCTCGGATCAGCGCAGATAAGGAGGTGTAGCTCGGGTTGACCTAATGGAATGCTCCGTTATCGGAAATGAGCAGCAAAATGAGCGGGGCTATCCCCCATGTGTAACTCCGACGATCAAGTTAGTAGTGGTGAAGAAGATAAACAGTATTCACTTGAGAGCTCAAACATAAAAGATTGCATACCTTTTTCAGCCTCATGACTTAGTATTTATATCAAGACCTTTGATATGTCCGTTGCTCTATGATCAACACTTCCAACTGCTCTTTCTCTTTTTATGATGACTTGCACGATCTTGTCATCATGGCCTGACTTTTGGCTTCTTTCCCATAATCTTTCTGAGCACTTCCTGCATGTATTCAAAATGTATCCCTAATCTTATAATGATTTCTACCTACTGTGTCAGTGTCATCATTTATTCCGACCTAACTTTCCCGAACTCGGTTTTTATGGTGTTAGTAAGGAAATCCCGTGGGACCGGCCTAAGTTGCCAACCGACCTAAGCATGTTTCTTTGGCTCGGTTTTTAGAGGTTTTTCCGACCTAAACTTGGGCTTGACCCTTTTATGCTTCTTTTCTTTCTTACTGTTTATGTCTTCCCTCTTCAATTGGGCCAGGCCCAATGAAGGGCCCTGTGTGGAATGCATCTCAAAACATGGTTTTGAGATGCATTTCCAATTTTATAATACTTTTTCGGCATTCCCAATAAGCTTTTTTACATTTCCAACACACTTTTTTATATTCCCAATAAGCTTTTTAATATTATAAAATTAAAATAATTCTCAAAACATGGTTTTGAGAATCATACCACACAAGGCTAGTTTTATGCACACCACTATGTTAGTTTATATTATACAGGGTAGATAATTTAATAATAAATGTAACTATGATTATTAAAAACAATAAAATTAATTTTGTAATTATGTCAAAACCTTAAAAAGATAAATGAAATTTACCCACTTTTAAAGTGAAAAAGTCATCGAACGATAGGAGAGTGGAAATATTGAGCGAGAAAACTCAGTGTTTAATGTAATATCACTGAGTTTGACAATTTTAATTTCAAATAGCCCATAACTTTTTTAATTTACTAAGAATTTAAAAGGGGCATGTTAATTGCAGGACCCGTTTTACTAAACACAGGACACTTTTTTAAATTTTAAGTGATAAAAAGACAATAACATCCCTATAAGTAAAAATTTTCACCTATAAGTAAGGGGTGAAGATCAGAAGTTTTCTAAAAAGTCCGAATTACCCGACTACGATCCATATTATACTATAAGTAAACACTATATTTATTTTTTTACTTTAAATTAGTTTACATAAATTCTCTATATACCCCTTCATTATAATTTTCGAGAAAAAAAACCCATTCGGGGGGGGATTTTTTTCCCGGATCGACGATTATCCGGACGTTTTTTTCTGTTTCTGCAACATTTCGGCCGGGGAGACTGTCTCCCCGGTTTAAAAAATTTCGGAAAATATCGCCGTTTTCCGGTCGGCGGTATTTTGGCCGGAAATATCGCCGGCGATATTTTCCGGCCAAAATATCGCCGGAAAACAGCGGTATATTGGCCGGAAAATATCGCCAGCGATCGACGGTATTTTCCGGCCGGTTATTGCGTTTAGTATGCCCGATTTTCTTATTTTTGGGCAGGGACATTTTTGTCTTTTGACAGGAGAATGTTACTGTAAATAGTAAAACGGTTACTGCAAATAGTATGCCTCTTTTATAATCACTATGTCAAAGTTACAATAGCATCGACATTAAAGTTAGCAAATTTTTTTAAAAAACTTAGGACAAACTTGAAGTATTTTATTATTAACTCAGGCTCTGTTCCCTTGTCAACTTGGTTAGGAAATTTTTTAATTAGGGAAGAAATTTGTTTTGGAGGAAATTTCTTTTGGAGATTTGTATAGGAAAGAGAAGAAAAAATGTAATGATTATGTTTTTTTTTTAATTTATATGAGTGAGTATTTAGAGAAAATTTTAAAATTTGAATTGTGAATTTAGTAAAAATGATGTTGTTTCTGTGTGTAATATTTTTGAGAAAAAAGTGATACTTTTCCTAATTATGTTACTAAGAGAACAGAGCCTTAAAGTATATAGGCTGAAAAAAAAAACTTAAATAAATTATTCCCTCCGTTCCACTCAAAGAGTCAATTTTAAAAAAAAAATTTTTGTCCCATTTAAAACATCCACTTTGAATTTATTTACATTACATAATGCGTTGTACACATTTCAAAGTGAACCCTTTGAGTGAGACGGAGGGAGTATACAAAAAATTAATCAAAACAAAATGAACAAAATAACACACCGAAAAAAAAACACACAGGAAAAGTGAAACCAAAAACAAAACAAAAAAAACATTTTTAAAATTTATATACTCCCTCCGTTCCATTATAAGATTTCACTTTCAAATTTTTCTTCATCTACCCTTCTAATGGAACGGAGAGATTATTGAGCATATCTTCAATACCCAATAAAATAGTGTAATTACCAATTTCGCATTGATTATTCCTTAATACTATTGTATAATTACCAATTATCATACCTTTAACAGCGATTAAACAAATATTTTATGCCCTTAATAAGGATTTGAAATCTTAACATGCCCTATAATAGAAGAAAATTCTCCCATTTGAAAAATTACTTATTATATAATATCTTCATCATTTATACTAATTAATAACCAAATATTTTCATCAATTATAATTTAAAAACTAAATATTTTCATCATCAGGATCTTCATACAAGTATACCCCAGTAGGGCTCCAATATCACAAACAAACTTCATTAGACTACTTGTTAAGTGAGTGTCATGTGTCACAGCTATCTATATTGCAAATGGCCAAACTAGTTTCTCCAAAATCTAGAAGGAGAAAACAAGATTTTCCCTGAATGTCTGAGTTTAGAGAAAAAAACAGCTTTTGGTTTCCCAAAACTAAAATAGTTTTTGAAAGTAGGTTTCGTAGACAAAATTTTGAAATCATGGTTAAGAAACAAATTTTCAAACCAGAAAAACCTACAAAACTTCCAAAGCATACCATTACTTTATAATCACAATTTGCTATCCTTATCGAACATAGTATATTAAGGGCTCATTTGGTTGACTAAGGGTGTGTTTGGCGCATGAAAATGGAAATAGGGGGAATGGGCTTCTAATTCCTAAAATTAAAATTTCAGTGTTTGATATGTATATAAACGTAATAATTTAAACTATCATATCATCTGAAAGGCAATTAAAAATTCTTTCGATGAGAGATTTATCCGTTCCCGGATATGAGATGCTCTCCATTTTTATTCTAATTCCTGCGCGTCAAGCGCACCCTTAAGTCTTTATATAAGGATCATAATTCATAAGGAAAGCTTGGTTTGATAAAGATATTAAATATACCTAAAATAAAATGGATCTTTTTTATATTCATATTAGAGTAATAATTAATGATAATTAATAAATTTGAGAGTGTTTATGTTTATACAAATATATGAGGTCGCCTTTTGAATTCCGACAATGAACGGTTTGACAGGAGGCTCCCAACTACATCTGCATAGTATTTTTTTACGTGTGATACATACACACGTAATATACACACGCACAAACAACACACTATACTTCCCAACTGCAACAAATAAGAATACGCACGCACGCGCACACACACATGATATAAAGAACTCCACTACAAGTACCACCAAATGGCTGATAACGTTGAGGTTTTAATGAACCTTATATGCTCTATCCCAATGTGGGATAGGCCCATGTTTTTCAAATTTTTTAATTTTTTAATTTTTTTTTTGCAATGATAACCATACATGACATGTGCAATTACACAAGCACGATCGCACAACTACAACAAATAAGAATACACATGCATATATACACGAGATAGAAGGACCTACACCACCACAAGTACTACCAAAATGTTGATAAATTTTGAGACTTGGATGTAATATATATATATATATATATATATATATTCATATGGAGGATACCAAAACAGAAATTTATATATAAAAGTATATATATATATATATATATATGCACATTATATATATATATATATATATACACACACACACATTCACATGGAGGAGACCAAAACATAAATTTATATATAAAAGTATGTGATATATATATATATATATATATATACATACACATTCACATTGAGGAGATATATATATATATATATTTTATATATAAAAGTATATATATATATATATATATATATACACACACATTCACATGGAGGAGACCAAAACAGAAATTTATATATAAAAGTATATATATATTATATATATATATACACACACATTCACATGGAGGAGACCAAAACAGAAATTTATATATAAAAGTATATATATATATATATATATACACACACATTCACATGGAGGAGACCAAAACTGAAATTTATATATATATATATTCTTTTATATAATGAATTTCTGTTTTGGTCTCCTCCATGTGAATGTTTGAAATTGCGTGGATATTCACTTATCCACTTTCATCCTTCTTTGATAATGCTTTCGTGGTTGCTTTTTGTGTCTTCACTTTGGAAGCCACCGATGACCAGCCATCCATTACGCTCTTTATTTTTCTTCCGTATTCTTATTAATTACTATATAAACTGGAGCTGTATTTTTTTTTAAAAAACTTTTTTAATGGTTTCCACTAGAAATGTGAGGCACAAAGCATAATTTGTATTCATGCGCTTCATGTTAAATAGGAGTTCGCTCCAAAAAATATAGTCATCTCTGTCTCTTTACGTCAATCCTACGAGCCTCTTATCTATTCTCATTGTATCTTAGAAATTTGATTACTATTTGTTTTAAAATTTGTCTAAATTATTAAATGAATATAGTAATTTGATAAATTACTAGATAAACCTTAAATTAGCAATTTGTATAATAATCTAACCTTATTTTTGTCCTTGTAATTTTCAAAATTTGAAACTCTGATCTAAAAATTACAAGACCCTCCTCAGGACACTCCCCAAATCCCTGAATAATAATTTAGCCTTTTATTATTATAAAAAGAAAACACAAAAAAATATATATATAGTACTTTACAAATTATGGAGTTTATTTAAGGAAAAATTCTCATTAAGGGCGTAATAAGAATTAAAATTCTCTAAAAGGGCGTAAAACTTTAAAACTCCTTTTTTTAAGGGCGTGATAATATTTTAATGTTATAACTAAATTACTATTGTCTATTTTACCCTCTTATATGTAAAGGAAATATGTAATTATTAAGTTTATTTCATAAATTTAAAAAAATAATGAGAAATATTCTCTCTTTATAAATTAAATATAAAATCGTATCAAATGTGAATCCTCTTCTATTAGGACTCAAACATCAAACAAATTTTTTTAAAAAAATTGGTCTTCACGTCTATTCAACCTTCTTTGAATTTGACACCATTGCTCTTCACCGGGGATGTTCTGCATCAAATCAAGGCTGATTTTAGGTGCTTTAATCAAGGACATGGTCACAATCGACGGTTCTTTCATAGTGGAGACTGGAGAGGGAGTTGGGCGCTGCAGCATCTTCGAGTCATTCTCCTGCTGTATGTGTCATACTCCCAAGAATCAAAGCGTAAACCCAAAGCTCGTCATCCTGATGTAGGTTGCAAGTATATATTGGAAAGAAAGGAAACAATTTTGGGGTTTTTTTTTTATTATTTCTTTCTCGAATCAAAACTTTTGGTTGAATGAGTGAGAGAAAACCGAGTCATAACCCAATTGCTTTAGGTTTTCTTGATGAATCTTATATTGAGTTACGGGTTCTTTATTATCTAGGAAGTATGAAATATTACTTTTAGATTTTAAAAGGGTAGAGTTGGTATTAAAATTTTATTTAATGCATAAACTATTTTTATACCCTTAAGAAGAATTTTAAAATTTTAACGCCCCTTTAAAGAATTTTGATTCTTATTACACCCTTAATAAGAATTTTCCCTTTATTTAATAATTTAGACAAATTTTAGAAAGAATTCATTTAATAATTCACCAAAAAAATCTGATAAGTTGGGTATTTGATTTTGTCGAAATTTTCAATAAAGTCAAAGTCAAAATTATGAGAAATAATTATATAGTACATAGATATTTCTCAAAAATAAAAAAAATCCGCAAACATTTGAACACTACTAGTGGAAGCGTTTATATTTTTGTCTTTTTATACTCCATTAATCCCTTAGAATTTTAACATGTTATATTAAGGGTATGTTTACTCTGCGGCGAAACTATAATTTTTTTTTTTGATGAAGAAATAATTTTCTTTAGGTATTTGTGTTAGAAAAGAGGAAATAACGTATAAAAATGATGTTTGTTCTAAAGAATAATGTGAGTGAAATTTTAGAAAAAATTTTAAATTTAAGAAAAAATGATGATGTTTAGATTGAGTTTTTTTTTTTTTTTTAAAGAAACAACAATATTTTTCTTGAAGTTATCACAAAATAAGCAAAACCTTTATTCTATTGTATATCACTCAATTTTCACATTCCCTATTTACTCTAATATTGTATATTAACTTTATTTCATTAATTAAAGGATATTTTTTCATTAGATACGTTAGTAATTTTAATTTTTTTTAGTTATATATTAAAATGATGTTTCAATGACGTGGTTTGGTGGACACAAATCATTTAAGGCCTTGGGTTATTAAAAATCGAATCTTGACAACTCTTGGGTGTAGTGGTGTGGTCGGGAGCTTCACCCTAATTTACGTGAGACATGTTTATCGTGATTGAATGAATACCTTTATTTCCAGGAACAAAATATATATATATATATATATATATTTAAAAAATCAGCTCGAACTATATGCAAGTTAATTGGTGGAGTGCATTGTTCATACTCATGCTTATGGTCAAGCTATATGATTGCCCTTTTACCTTATATTTCGTCATTTACATTTGTTTCACTTGATTTGTTTTTACAAGTAAGATACCATAACAACAAGACATGAGATATTCTCTCTACACGAAGTGTATATGATCTAAACAAACTCCCAACATACGCTCCAATGCTTTATTATAGTTGTTAGAGTTAGGATCGCAGTTCGTATTGTAGGCTCTTACAACTTTTTTTCCCTATTTCAAATTGACCCTAACTCGAATCCAATTCAACCCTAAACTTTTTATTAAAATGAATTAAATAAAAACTTTCATTCGTAATTTTTCACTAATTTTACACATACATTTTTCATAAGATCTTGCAATCTGATTCTATCAATTTCGATATTACATTTAAACTAAATCTGTTTGAAATTCCGATCTTACAAACTGTGCGCCACTAAGTGGTGGTAACCTTAGTTGTAAAATCTTGATCCGAATCCTAAAATACCATATTGATCATAACTCTAATTATTTATGATCTTATAAAAATTTAATAGAATGATTCAAATAAGAATAATTTTATAATTAATCTGTATTTTTACACATGCACATTTTGTATAGAATCTCACAATTTTACGATTTTTTATTTTATTTTATTTTAAATTTGGACAATTTCTTGATTTGTGCGTGTTATCCTTGCGCAGGGGTTATATTAATCTTCTCTGTATCGTTCCAATTTTATCGGACGTCTCCGAAGTGACATAACAATTTTACGATCTAATCTTACCAATTCCAATTGTTCACCAACTCAATTTCTTGTGAAATCCCGATCTTGCATAGTAACTATAGAGTCGTCGTCGAAAGCCAAGATATCAACCGATAAAATCGAAATCGACTTTTGTCCTTTTGGGACAGATTCATTTCTTCAGCCCCATGTGGACCTGGATTTCCCACTTATCCACTACTGATCGGTGATCGGTGGTCGCCAGGCCAACCCAACCCCATCTGATTTGCCACTTTAACTCTTTCGGGTCCCACTGCCGGCCTTCCTATAAGTGAGAGCTGACCGTTGAGTCGGTGGCACTGGGCAGATCACCTCCGTCCTTGGATTATCCCCTGAACTAAATCCGGCGGCTCACAACTTCACATAAAATGATGGTGTGGCGGCCTTTCTTTCCTTTTCCCACTATGAACAATCACTTTTCACGTTTTCACCTAATTGACGGTATGATTAAGGGGGATCGGTTAAGGTAATGAATAATGATTTATGAAATTGCGAGGAATTTCATTTTAATATTTTTAATAGCGTCAATGTTGATACTTATTTTGTTCCATTAATTAGAAGAGTCGCTTCAATAATTCAACATGACTATTTGTACGAAATCAAAGGAATATTAGGTATAATTCGCAAATATCAATTGTTGCGCCCTTTATGTGATAAAATGATAATGGCAGAATGAGCCTCTTATTTTTATGATTAATATATGTTTTATAGGTTTAATTTGATAATTTAAATTATTATATTTACTAAAAGGTAATTTAAATTTTTTTTAATAAAATATTTATTCATTTCCAAATATGAGATGTTATTCATTCTCATTCCCACTCTCATTTGTCTCTTTTGACTGATGGTCAAATGTGCAAAAAATCAACATACTATAATACTCATTTTTTTAAAAGTTATTAAGATTAAAAATACTAATATACCAACACTGCATAAAATTTCTATGAAAAAAACGTATTAAACACAGAAAATTAGTACTTTTAAATGAGAGGTGAAATAAAATATTCTTTCTGTCCCAAATAAAAAGTCTTTTTTTTTTTCTTATTATAAAAAAAATATAACCTTAGTAAAATAGTCCAGTTTCAAGGTATGCATATCTATACTAATATAATAATGTGTGATTCACAATAATATAAGTGAAAAATATGATTTCAAATATTTATTGTAACTATTAATTCACCTAATTGTTTGAGTGGGACAGTGATAGTAAGATTATACAATGTAAAAAACTTTTTTAAAAAAATGTAAAAAACTTTTATTATATGAATATATAATAATTAATAAAATGGAATAAGACTATAATTCCTTTACACGAGCATTCAAACATTGAATAATGACTCATGTAATTTCATTACTAATGTATTATAAGTCATTATTCACTCGCTGAATGGTTCCGTAAAAGGACCGTAGTATTTACTTATAAAATAAGAATCGGTTATGGCTTGACATTTTTGTTACTTAAGCAAATGCAAATTAGAAGCGACATAACATACCTTGTAACTTGTCTTTTGTTTTGTTCTTTTAAGTGGCACATATACACATTATACATTGGTTTACAAAATTCTCAAATTTGTACTCAAGCTTAACTAATTGAAATATTTGAGAATTATTTACCCATATTTAAATACTTTTCTTCTTCGAATTTGTTCTCCTTTTGTCTTGAAAATCATGTATTTGTTTTTTCCTAAAATTTTATTATTTTTTAAAGAGAGTTTTGATTTTTTTTTTCTTTATGTTTTACAATTAAAAAAGAAAAAAGCAACCATGACAGTGAAATGTAATACTTTCCCTTTCAATAGAATATTTATAAAAAAAAATTGTCTCTAATATAATTATATGTAGTCCATAATTAACTTACTTTTAAAAAATAGAGACACGAATGAAATAAATTGTGAAATTACTTAATGTTATACTATTAAATTTATAAAATGTATATATTTATGAAATACGACTTTTCAACCGAGACAGGGAGAGAGTGTGATGATCTTGATTATTTGTTGAGTTTGAAATTCATAATAAATTAAGTATATATTTTCATAACTTTTTGTTGTTGAATTAACATTCAACTTTCAAAGAATTGAACAAGTTTTAATTATTGTATTAGTCAAAACATGCATAGAAGAACATGTTTTAATGCATCATGATAATCTATGTTACACAAAAAATGGAATACAACTACTGCGTTGAATATTTAATAATTAATTCAAAAGAATACAATTAATTAAAAGTTATTTTAGGATTTAAAACTCGAGCTCACTGATGGATGACTTGTATCAAAATTCAAAGCCCTCTGGTCAGGTCAACGAGGAGTTTCTTAATTCACTTTTCTTCACCGATGCCAACTCTCTAGTTGTGACACTTACGTTCTAGAACGTAGAAATGAGAATAAGAATGAAAATTAAGGGTGTTTTATCGAGACAGGTGAATATCTTATTAAATGAATTTTAAATGATTGAATTCATGTATCTACCAAACGTGGAGATTTTAGTCACGTGACTCGAATGTTTATTCTCTCATTCATATTCCCATTTTCATTCCCTAGCACCAAATACTTAAATGATTATAATTTCTCTGTCTCGTTAACATGATGAGTAATGATACCCATCTAGATTAATTTATCCTAACTTTTTCATAAGAATTCATGTGACATGCAATCATTTGTTACATCTTTATAAAATAATTATTTGTATCATACTATTGACCTACGAATGCATGCCACATGAGTTATTATAAAAAATTGTGATGAATTAGTTGAGATAAATGTCATTACATTACTCTTTTGAATCACAAAATAAAACTCAAAACATGACTTTTTAAATGAAATCGAATGAATATTTTAAGTTGAGCTAACCAAAATTTTAGTTTTTCTTTTTTATTTAAAAGCAAGTCTCTCACATATCTAAAAATAACTTTTATTTCTTTGAAAAGAAAAAGTAACTTTTTAGTCCATCACATATAAAATACATACCTTTAGTCCTTTACTTTTTCTTTTTTTATCGAAAAGAAGTTACTTTAAGTCATTCATATTTTGAAAATAAAAATTTTAATTCCTCATCAAAATGGGTAAATTGGGACAAAAAAGTTATTTATCAAAATAACATGAACTAAAAGTATATGTTTTACCTCAAAGACTAAAAGAAAACCCTTTTAAGAAAATGTAAAAGACTAGAAGTGAACATTTCAAATGGGAAGGAATAGAAAAATTAAATTTTTTTTTTAAGCATGCGTGGTACTAAAATTATGATATAACTCATACTCATATAGGTTGAGTTTTGGTGGGTGAATGAGGGTTGACGCACCTAACACAACTAATTGAACTAATAAAGGTTGAGTTGAGAATGTCATGAAAATTCACTTATTTGAACTGTCAATTTGAACACAAATAATTTAAAATACAACACCAAAATAAGATATGAATCCAAAACAATATAAATGGATCGATTAGGTCGAGTCTTATAGTGTTCACATATTAAACGAGTCGACATAAAATACGAATAATTAAACCAATAAGTTTAAAAGTAGGGGTCTCGACTCGCAACTCGCCAACCTAAATATAACAATTCGCAAACAACATGAATGGATAGTCCTCACACTTAGTGGAATTTAAAGCTGATCATTTCTGAAAAAAAAATATTTTAGAGTAAATTACATTTATCCCCTGATGATTGGGTACAAGTATGAAGTCAATCATGTTCTTCACGAAATTATATTTATGTTGTCTTCTGAATTGTTCATACTATACACTGAACTTTATGAGATCTAATAACTACCAAACAAATCATATATGACGTAAAAATACATACAAGAGTAATGATACACAATTCAACTAATCTTCACAACTTTCACATAGCAAGTAATGTGTCATACATTCATTGGTCAATAATGTAGTAGTAATAATTATTTCATAAAAGTATTGCTAATGAATGTGTTACACATCACTTACTATGTGAAAATTGTGAAAATAAGTTGAGTTGTGTATCATTACTGGTACATACAAACAACATAATTGATTTCGTAATTATACCAAAACCTCAATATTACTCCGTAATAGGTAAATGTAAGTCGCCCAATATTTTAATCCAAAAACAATTGCAAGTCATAACTTTGTTCACAATCTATCTAGCATTTCTCCTTCTCCGATAAATATCCTATTTTACGGAAATGTTATTTGCAGGCCATATTCTACTAAATGTAGGCCAATTTTTAAAATTTTAGCCCGTGAAATTACCAAAATGCCCTTCACTCTATAAAGTAAAAATAATTTTTTTACTGGCCCTTTTCTTCTTCTCCACTCGGCCAAACGTGACTCCGGGCGCTGCTTCTCCATTTCCGTCGACGTCCGTCCCAGCGAGCGAGCTCTCCATTCCGGCGCTCCATCCGTCGCTGCCAAGCTCTCCATTTCCGTGGCTCCATCCCTCTCTGCCGGCGTTCCATCTTTCTCTCCCGCCGCCGCCGTTCATTAGGTTAGTGTAATTTTTTTCCGTTTTTTTAAATCGGTTTGTTCCAAATGTTGAAATTTAATTGAGTTGTTTGTTGTGGAGTTTATGGGCAAGTTTACGAATGCATGTCTGTTGCGTTTTCCGGCTGTTACGTGGATAATTAATGTGTAATTTTCCAAGCATGTATGTTGGGTGGTAGTTCAGTCCATTTTTGAAGTTTTTAATGGAAATCTTGCTATGAATCTTGAAAGATTGCATTGTATTGGTTGTGTAGTAATTTTAGTGGCTAAGTTGCGTTACTGGCTGTGGAGTTAACATGGTAATTTCCATCGTTGTTCGTCGGAAAAACGATTTTCTGGCGAACAAACCGGAAAATCACTTCGGGGAAGAGATTTTCCTACATAAAAACGCCATCTCATGGCATTTTTTTGTGGGAAATTAGCTTCCCCGAAGCGATTTTCCGGTGTAAAATCGCCGAAAAAAGGTAAAATTTGACAGAAAAAATGCCTGAACGAGGCGTTTTTTCTTGGAAAAAATGCCTGGATGAGGCAATTTTTCCCTAAGAAAATCGCCGGTTTCAGGCGATTTTCCCTAATCTATATTATTTTTAAAATTTTTTCCCTTTATTATGTTGTTTGTTTCTGAATTTCTTTAAGTACAAATGGGGGACAGATTTAAAGGTAATATATTCCGTCGGACGGGAAAAAGATCCAAATCTGGAAAGAGTAGTAATCCGAAAACATACCGGGAGAGTGTTAATCCGGATAAATCCGGGGAGCCTATTATTCAAGAGTCGGAAAATGCCCCTTGTGTTCCTCCAACGGCGTCTGAGCGTTCGAGGAAGGTAGTTGCACGATCGCGAGCATCTTCTGCGACTAGAAATGTCATTACTCCCATTACTAAAGACTCATTTCAATATTTCGTGTCTGGAAATGAGTACATTGGTGCGTCCTTTACCGAACAACCTTTCACACCGCCTTTTTCAGGTGTTGAAATGTCCCACGATTATGGTGACGGCGAGGGGACTTGTGGAAGAAGTGATGCTGAAAGGGCTAATACAAGCAGCGAACCAAGTAGGAGAGCTGGGAAAGGACTCATGGGCAGTGAGGCTAGGGCAGCAATTGCAGGGTGGAAGGAATACAGGGAGTTAGACCATCCGCTTGAAGGTGGTCCTGTAATCCCTGAGTTGCTCTTGAGTTTCAAAGGTCACACTGCCTACCACGTCTGGCATGGAGAGGTAATTCTATTAAATTGCGCACGTTTATATGTGATATATTCAATGAATTAGTATTTTTCTAATTATCTATGCTTCATTACTTGTGATCCAAACTGTCATAATAAAGTATGTTCGCACGATTTACTTTTTTTTTTACAAAATAAATGCTTTAGGAATTGTATCCCTCTGTTTTAATTCCGTTGTTTACATTTTGTAGGAACGGGGGATACTGAAATGTTATAATGGGGCCGATCGATTGAAAAATTGGCCGATCGATGATGAGATGAAAAAGCTTGTTGAGGGGTTCGGATTGGACCATTTAATACAGTGCATGCATGATGAGTTAGACGTCGCTTTACTCTGTGCCTATGTGGAGAGGTGGCATTCGAAGACCAACTCTTTCCACTTGCCATTCAGGGAGATGACAATAACATTGTATGATGTTGCATACATATTGCGCATTCCGCTTGGGGGTAGGCCCATTTATGGAAAAACAAAGATTACACAAATAGCGACGGATGTTGCAGCTGTGTTGGGAAAAGATAAAGTGAAAATGGATAAGCCTGGCTTTGTGAAGTTGACAAGCATTGAGGCGAATTGTGCCGGTAGATTTGATCAAGTTAATGCCACCTCGGGTTATTTATTGTGGGTTTTAGGGCTTTTCTTGTCTGTGGACAAGTCGAAAACCCACGTTTCTGCGCAGTATTTAACTTTCCTTTGCGATATTGAGACAGTAAGTGAGTACTCGTGGGGCGCTGCTTGTTTGGCGTACTTATATCGCCAACTTGGGAAGGCATCTAGGGCACACAGTGCATAGTTTTTTGCTTATTTGACTTTTTCTTCAGGTTTGTCACTATACATGTTGCTTTCCTTATCATACATTGCTGTATTTTGTTCAAAGATATGTACTGATTGTTATTCTGTTCATTCTTATTAGAGCTGGATATATGAATACTTCCCAACATTTAGCCCACCGAAGAAGAGGTCGTGGAATACTGAATGGCCTGCGGCAATGAAATGACAAGTTGGTACTGGGAAGAAGCGTGTTGCAAAATATGATTTGGAGGCTTATAAGAGGGCCCTAGATGCATTGCAGCCGAACGAGGTAATATGTCCGCTCTGTGTGTTTGTGAACAATTTTTTTTATGTTACTGTGCTATCTTTGGTGATTTTTTTTATTATCGACCAGGTTAATTGGATACCATTTGAGCCAAATCCGGCATTCGTCCATAAAATTTCTTTGTATAGGGACCTCATATATTGCGTTAACGTTGAAGAGCCCTATATGCCGGATCGGGTGTTAAGACAGTTCGGGTACTCCCAACAAATTTTATTTCGTGTCTTCAAACCGAAAGAGTGCTACAGAGGCCCAGAGACAAAAAAGTATGTCTGCAAGTTCGTTGCTGACATTAGTGGTTGGGAAATATCTCATACGAGACTTCTGCGAGATATGAAGAGGGCGGAGTATACTGACGAAGCAAGCGAGGATTCCCTTAAGTACTTCCGTTCGCGTTCGCACATCCGTGTCACTAGGGGTCCTGTCGAGGAATACACTCCTGATCCTACTCAGTTGTCCCCCAATGCAGTGAGTTTAGGATGATTTTTGATTTTCTTCTTACCTATATCTGTTTTATTAATTGCTGATTGGGATTATCATTTTACTTGTTACAGCGACTTCAGTACTTAGCATATCGGGCAGTCTTTTTTCATCCAAAGGTTGAACACGCCGTCAACCCTGAGACACGTAGGCAGGCTATTGCAGAAGTTGCTTATCATTTGGAGGCCCTGATGCCGGGACTTGAAGAGCTTGCGATACGACCTCCATTTCAGCCATATTGCATTGTATTCCTTATGTTTGGATTATGTATCTATTGATTTTAGTGTGATGCTGGACGAGTGATTTTTTTTTAATTTCCCAATACAATATAGATGATGAATTAGTGCTTTGAATTTGGTGTGCTGTTGATTGAATTATAGATCATAATTTCGTAATACATTATGTGGTCTGAACAGGGATTCAGGTGCTCATGTACAGGGGAGAATCTGCCCAAATTTCGCGATATTAAACACACTAGTACTGTTTTAGTGCATATTTTGCGTTTCCGCCTAACATTGTTGGGTAAAATACGGGGTGGTTCGTAATTCAGAAACGATTTTCCGACGAACCACCCCTAAGAAAATCGCGTCTCTTAGGCGTGTTTTCAATAAAATCGCCTGAGCCTTTTACAGGCGTTTTTACACAATAAAATCACCTCTCTCAGTCGTGTTTTTGGTATAAAATCGCCTGACTCAGGCGATTGTCTTCAATAAAAGCTACTTTACATCTAATTTTCACTAGCACACCAAACCACAATCCTAAACATCTGAAGTCCTTAGCATCCCTAATACATTACTACACTTGAAATTTGTTAAAGAAGCTAACAGATTTATTGTAATTCCCATCAGAATGTAATTGACAATACAAACCTAACCACAATCATAAACTTTTGAAATAATTAGCAACATGACAAATATATTCTAACTATACTGTACATCTAAATTTTAATACAAACCTAACCGAGGACGCCATACATTTGAAATCATAAATTCCTACACCCTAATCGATAACTATCGTGGGTTCCCTGTCTACATTGCCTATGCTAGCAACGTACAAGCTTTGATATCTATCCAATCGAGCTTTTAACCTGTCCTCCAAATCATCCATCATGTCATCCTTATGGTGTCGCCACAACACACTGACTAGGGGCAACATGATTTCACCTCTCGTCTCCAAACAAATGAAATGGTTGCCCCGGATATGTCCCATAGTGATATACGTGTTCAAATTATGATATACGCCGGACTCCCGCAAGCGAAGTGGAAGGAAGGTGCAACATTCTGCCCCGTAAAATGCGAATACCCTCTGGTATCTCGTGGCGACAAGTAGGCCAAATAGATAAGTATCGAACCAAAACTCCTCTACTGCTGGACTTATGTGGTAATCTAACACTTTAAGAGCTTTATCGTACATAGCTTCACCGAAGATGCCAAACCATAATGAGGCATACGCGTGAAGTTCATGTAACAGCTCCCGCCGCACTTGCGACCAAAGTGACTCGTTACGATGTACAAATCTAGAGATTACCCTAAAACCACATTGTCCACCCCCCCCATTACATTTTTATAATTAACGACATAATCAAACAAGAACTGTTTAACCAAAGAAGGGAGGTTGAAAGGCCAGTTGGATTCGTTAGGAGTCATTCGAATACTCCTGGATGATAACTTACTTGACCTGTTGCGACCTGCATATGTTATTCGTATGCTTGAAACAATAGATGCATCATAACCATCTGATGCGCACATAGCAAGCCATAGCTAGTTCACAGTTCACAACCACACAGCTCACTATTTGCCTCATAGACTACACCTCTCTTTTTTTATTCTTGTAACAGCAACAATATGACATCTTGCGAAACTCTGCCATTGATACTACTATACAACATGTAATTGGCTTCACGGATTGTTTTGCTCTGAGATGCCTCCATTTTACTATGTATCTCACCCAAATGCAACTTTATCATCTCATTTATGGCTAGAAATATTGTAGGAAATGAACCTCTATCAGTTTTAATGGCGCGCTTCAACATTGCGTGCGCACTCTCAACCCTGAATATATAAAAGACGAACAAAAGTAATATTTTACATAAGAGAATAATGTATAATGGTTTCATATATAGAACTATAGGCAACAAAATTTAATAGTCTCACATGTTGTTTGTGCGCGCTCCATAATGTTTTATCTCTTTAGTCCAAAATGAGATAAACTTGGTCCTGTGGGTATCCAACCAAGTATGGTGCAAATAATTAACCACAAATATCCACCGGTTTCTATATTTGGTCTTTATGATCTCCACAGATTTCGTGAACTTGTCATACGTTAGAGCACTCATCACTCTTCTCCACCGTCCTTCAAACTCATCTAATATATCTTTGTCCGTACACACAGTGAGTGCTTTTTTCTTCACATCCATGGCAATATGCTGTTTGCACAGTAGTTGCTTAGAATCGGAAAAAATAACGTGCACAGTTTTCAGTAGAGCTGACTCTCTATCTGTCATAACATAGGGATATGTCAATGGATCAAAAAGTTGCCTAAACCTAGTCATAGCCCAGAAATAAGTTGGATATGTCTCATCCCTCAAGAAAGCAAATGCAACATGTATGTATTGATCCGTCGGAACATGAGCTACTATCTGAAGCATAGGCATGTCATACCGGTTGGTCTTGTATGTCGTATCCATATACAAAACGTAAGGAAACGTACGAAGCAGACTAGGAACATCGGCATGGGCGAAGAACACGTTTTCAAGCGCGTTACGCTCATTTTTCGCTGTGTACCAATAGTAGTACATGTAATCCTGCATCAGTTTCGAAAAGTATTATATAGGACTTAAATCTCCCCTCTCTTCTCTTCTAACCTTTTCCGTTTCGTTGTAAACCTGCCTGATAGTGTGACATTAGTCGCATTGTCATATCGCAGTTTTGACAGCATCTGCTTTGGAGCCAAATTTATCTTTATCATTTTTGAAATTTTTTCATTTTCCTCTTCATTCAACTGGAACTGCTTATGATGCCAGTTTCTAACAAGGAGTAATTCATGATTGTGGTGGCCTGTAATGACACTCAGCTTCCAAGTACCCCCATTAATTTCTTTTCCTGATATTTTAAAGGGACAACCAGTTAGCTTGCTACTAGTATTGTTACGGGATATTTTTTCTTCAACTGAGGGTGCTTTGCTTTTAACTTTCCCTGATCTATCACAACATATGTCAACTCTCCTTCTTCTCCCTTTGAGAGGCTCCTTCCATTTTTTAGAAGAAAGTTATTTTCGTATCACACTGATGCTCCGTAGCTCTGGTTTCAACCCAACCAATCAATTCAGTTCGAGTCGTGAACTCTTCCTCAGTCTGAAATACATTCGTGTAATATAGAAAGATTCGATCATCCAAAACATACAGAGCCTGTCAAGCAAACCAATATGACATTAGAAATTCCCGCAATCGAGGAAAAAAATGGAGTAGGGCAATATAATCGCCTATAGTGGGCGATTTTAAACCATAAAATCGCCCACCAGGGACGATTATATGGGTGAGAATCGGCCGCGGGGGCGATTTTATCTGATAAAATTGCCCCCAGTGGGCGATTCTCACCCAGTGAACCAAAATCATAAAAAAAGTGCTACCTTTAATTCATAGAAATTGTAATGTGATACGTACCGTGTAATATGGATCTTCATTTGCATTTTCAGCCATGAAATTCAAGCAAAATTTGATTATTATACTTGAATGAATGTAGTGAATGTTGGGTTTAAGGAAGAAAATTGACAGGAAATGAGAGGGAGGATGTATGAATGACTTGTTTGTGTGAAAGGAATGGATGAAGAAGGTGGGTAAAGTAGGGTAAAAATATGGGTAATTTTTTTTTTCTTAAGGTAAGAATCAAGAGTATTAAAGTCTTTTTAACACTTAAAATTTTAAAAAATGTTCTGCATTTAGTAAAATAGTATCTGTAAATAATATGTCCCATATTTTAAACATTTACCATGAGGAGAGAGAAAAGATAATTTAGAAACGATAGTTATCATATATAATAATAAAATCTCACAGAAAACCCCAATAAAAAATAAAAAAACGAATGATGAAGAAGTCGTCGGCGTCGCGTTGAGTTTGATTCTTCTTCAGACTGAAACAACCCACCCGCAGCCTGCACCCCTCCCCACCCTCCTTCCTTATGTATAATTTTTCTCTCTCACACAGTCACACGCTCTGAACAGGGACAAATATCTATGTATGATTGATTGTACGAAACGGAGAAGAACGGGCGTAATCTGAATTTTGTTTACACGGAAAAAGAAAAACGAGAATTTTGATACATAAAAATGGCGGAATCGGTGGAGTTGCCGAGTCGTTTGGCTATTTTGCCGTTCAGGAACAAGGTGTTATTACCTGGTGC
The DNA here is from genome assembly GCA_016801395.1 of Leptodermis oblonga. Taxonomy (NCBI): domain Eukaryota; kingdom Viridiplantae; phylum Streptophyta; class Magnoliopsida; order Gentianales; family Rubiaceae; genus Leptodermis; species Leptodermis oblonga. The sequence goes on from CM028757.1 coordinate 4,646,703, forward strand.
TATTATTCGGATTCGATGCACTTCGCCCAGCAGGTTTTTTTTTTATATTCTTAATTTTTGGATGAAAATTTTGTTTATGTTTCTTCTTTTTGTGTTTTCTGTTTGGAATTGTGAATTTGTTATTCTGTTTCATCACATAGTCTAAATTTAGCTGCAATCGGGGGAATTATTGTTAATTTTGTTCATTTTTTTTAACGGAGCTGAAAAGATGAAAACCTCTTGATCAGCTGAATTTTGAGCTGTAATTTTTGTTTCTTAGCTTTCCTTGTACTGGAACAGTTGTCAGTTGCGTTCTGTATTGAATCCAGTTGGATTTGAGTACTGCTTTTCTTTTGATGATAATTTTAATTGAAACCTCAAATACGAAAATGAAGAGTAAAAGGGGAAAACAAGAAAATATTGTTGCGTTTTTGCGGTATTGGAGGAAAGAGATTGAATTAGCAATCCAAGTTCTCTATAATGGTTCTGCTTCTCAGAAAGAGTTGAATTCATATTCGATGATTGGTCCTTAATATTTCTCACTAGTAGTGCTGATTACCTAAACTGGTGTTTCTTTTGGGATGCTAACTAAACTGGTGTTTCTTCTTTGTCTAGTGTTAAATTGGTGGAGCAGGAGTTGTGGCAGAGGGAAGAGAAGGGGTTGATTGGCATTCTCCCGGTTAGGGATTCTGCTGAAACTGCATCTGTGGGTCCGACCTTATCTCAAGGTGATAATTGATGTTTGGAAGATTACAGTTTTGTTCAACTTGGGTGTTTGAACATCTTGAAGTAATAATTTGTACCTGCAGGGTTGGGAACTGATTCTGTTGAGAGGAACTCGAAGGGACAAGTGGGTTTATCAGATGCTCAGAAACATGAAAGCAAAAATACACAGGAAGTTATTCATTGGCACAATAGGTAATGCTTCTCAGAAGGCAGTTCTCTTATGTATCAAGTTACTCTCCCTGAAGATTAACCTTAATGACCTACATATTCATTCAGCTGACTTGTGGTGTCCACTTAGGGGAGTTGCTGCTCGAGCTTTGCATCTCTCAAGAGGAGTGGAAAAGCCAAGTGGGAGGGTGACCTACATAGTTGTGCTGGAAGGTCTTTGCAGATTCAATGTGCAGGAGCTGAGTACTAGAGGGACATATTATACTGCTCGGATTACGTCTCTTGACATGACAAAGACTGGTATGATGCTAAGTCTATTTGTTTTCAATGAAAATCAGAAAACCTGACTGCTAAGGATCCCAGCAGAAGGCTGGTGCTAGATTCCTCTTACAAAAAATAAATTTCTGTATTCTGATTCCTTCTGTAGAAACACATTGTCAGAATCTGCTAATGAGTTAGGCAATTGGACATACTTCCCCACAACTACGTCTCAGTCTAATTTATCATGTGGTGCAAAAGCCAGATCAGCTGTACTTGAGTTTCTCAATTGCCTTTAAAAGCTCGGCTCCAGTCTGAAATACTTGTCATCTTTTGCATGTAAATGATTGTCTAAACTAGCTACAATTTTATCAACTTCCATGGTTCAACCCATGATTCTGCATCAGAAGTCAAAAGCTTAGTGAAAACTGTCCTTTTACACTAGTTTCATGAAAACTGTCTTTTGATTCATGGTTATCATACGAACTAACTGGCCCTCCCTCTTTAGATGCTATCAGAGTACCAAATAAATTAAAATAGCAAAAAGGGATAGTTGGTTATTCAACCCTTCTGTTTTAAGTTGAGGCTTGCAGAACCAACAAGGGACAGGGAACTGGATGACTGTGTTTTGTTTGGGTTTTTTAGTGGGAACTTGAGTCCGGTGTGATAATGCTACTGCGGGGTATACTGGCAACGTAATCATTGATGCGTTGTGTATAGCAAATTATGATTACTTATTGTGAGATACTAAATTGCCATTCATGTGCATTCTTTATTAGACTTGAGTTCGGTGTGATAATACACTGCGGCGTATACTGGCAACATAATCATTGATGTGTTGTGCGTAGCAAATTATGGTTACTTATTGAGATACTAAATTGCCATTCATGTACATTCTTTATTAGAGATGGAACAAATCGAGCAAGATGCAGAATTCACAGCTTTGTCTCGTCAATTTAAAGCTACTGCCACAGAGCTAATTTCTGTTCTTGAGCAGGTACATTTGAGGCTTTTTGTCTAACATTGACATAGTGAGTGTTTGGTGTTATTTGTGTTTGGAACAAATGTGCTATTCAACTTTCTTTCCCATAGATTATTTCAATATTTTCATTTACTGAGGAAACTTTAGGGTCTCTCTAAAGCACATACAGTTAAAGGAGGGTATGTCCTCCATGCTTATTATATAAGGTAGGCAGGACAAAGAAGATTAAGTTTTTTTCCCATTTGGTCAGAGTGGTATATACTTTTGACTTATCTTCCCCAACAAAATTGAGAGACAATGTGTGCTTTCTTTTTCATTCTGCATGGCATGTCTCTATTATGGTTTATTTACATGACCTTCAGCTTAAGATAGAGCTACTCCCTTGTAGGAAAGAAATGTGTAGGTGGTGCTCTGGACAATCATTTTGCCATTGTGAGAAGCCACCCATAATGTCTCTCCTTCTTCAACATCAACCACCTTATATAAGAAACGTGGGATTAGCAAAAATTTTGAAGTCTGTAGAAAGTCCATTTTGATTTTATGTGTCTTTTTGTGGTTGGCCTTGAAGTTCTGTGCATCGCTAATGTGAGATTTACTTTCTAGTTAAATACAATTGATATGTAATTCCTTGTAGACAGGAGGCGTTGAGTTTCTGATTGAGGAATTTTAAAGATGAACATGGACTTAGTAGATGCTTCCCTGAAAATTTTGTATTCTGAGATAAACGTCATTCTTGAGTTTTTATAATCCAACTGTAAAAATAGACATGTAGAGCTTCTACTTGTATTTTAAGTTTGATTGCTTCTCTTTTTTTTTTTTTTTTTCCCCCCCCCCCCCCCCCCCCCCCCCAAAAAAGCACTTTTGAGATTAAACTTTTTTGTTTTATATGCTTTCCCCTATCCATTACATTTTGGAAGATAGAGGCAGCACCTTAATTTACGGAGAGAATTATGAATATCCTGTGACTTTTGGGTTCTGCATGAACAAGTTTCGAAATATTTTCTATCTTCAGATACATATGGACTGTCATCTGATCTCGCAGTTTGCTGCTGTAGTCTCTAATTTTTCCTTCTCTTTTTGTTTGTAGAAACAAAAAACTGGTAGCAGAACAAAAGTTCTTCTGGAGACTGTTCCTGTGCACAAGCTGGCAGATATTTTTGTTGCTAGCTTTGAGATTAGCTTCGAAGAGCAGCTGTCCATGTTGGACTCAGTGGATGTGAAAGTGAGGATTTCCAAAGCTACTGAGTTAGTTGACAGACATTTACAGGTATTCAGCTTTTAGTGAACATGCTTTTAGGTGGATTATGTTCCTTAACGCTGGTCATCGATCTGGTTTTGCTTTTTAATTTGTGCAGTCAATTCGTGTGGCTGAGAAGATCACACAAAAGGTTGAGGGACAGTTGTCAAAGTCTCAGAAAGAATTCCTTCTCCGTCAGCAGGTTCGTCTGGCATTATTTTGTAGAGAACATATATAGAGTATTAACATTTTTATACTGGTTGTCAGCATCCTAGACTATGCTTGGACACACTTCTTGAATTATTTGTTGAATATTTTCATCATGATTAAGCAAATTTTAGACAATGACTGGAGAAACTGAAAAATGTGAAATTGTCATGTTTCATCTGAAGGAAGCTTTTGCTTTAAGTGTACATTCCATTGGCTTCAGTTCAACTCAATGACCTTCACGACAGCAGGGCCACCTCTTTGTGATTCTTTTTATTTGCCCTAGTGAAGCTAAAATGTAAAACCAGTTGTTGACTGCATTGTTACATTGATGTACTACTCTCAGCATTTAAATTTCTATTTGAGCTTTCATCTAGCAAATATTTGGTGATCCAAATTGTTTGCCTGATATGATTGTGGGCTCTCTTCCTTATCTGTCTTTTACTTTCCCTTTTAGTTTAAATGGAGTATGTTATTTTGAAAGTAAATGCATCTTTTTCCTCTAAGAGCACTTGTTTTAACTTGTTAATATAAGTTGAAGGGATCTATGAATTTGTTTTAGATGCTTATGATTCAAATAGGTTTTGAGAAATATCAGCATAATGCTATTAATTATGTCAAAAGAAAAATTTATAGAAAAGTACTTGTACGTGGTTTAAATGGTCTTTTTGTGCCATCTGATGGTGATAATGAGAACTAAGTGATAGTGGTGAACTATTGAAAGGGAATGGCTAAAAGATCACCAGTTTTATGGGCCAGCCCATGATTTCCAACTGAAATTTGAAATCTTTTAAGGAGAACTTGTTTGTGCTTCCAAAGGGTTACTTTTTTGCATCCCATCTTCTGGCAACAATGAGAATCAATACATCTGGTTTTAAGAGAACCCTGTCTTTTATGAATTCTTTTAATTTATCTCTCCATTCAGTTCTTTTGGTTGTATTGATTGACTGTTGTATTGTAATTTAGATGCGGGCTATTAAGGAGGAACTTGGTGATAATGATGATGATGAGGATGATTTGGCTGCTCTAGAAAGGAAGATGCAAGCTGCAGGAATGCCTTCAAATACTTGGAAGCATGCTCAGCGAGAACTAAGGTGGACCCTCTATTATAATATGCTTAATGGATATTTGAGATGATAGTACTTTAAACCTGACAGTTTTGTTATTTCCCCTTCATGGTAAAGAAAAATACTTCTTTTGATCATAGCATGAAGACGTTGGTTACATTTCTTATCAGTTTTGTGTTAATTGTATGTGGAAAGGCCTTTTGGCTCTTATATAAAATTTTACGTGTGTCAGTTCCTCTGAAATGTCTCTTTTATCTTTTTGATTCATATAGCTGATGCCACATAGTGGGATAAAGGCTTAGTTTATTGTTGTATCTTTTTTATGCATATGCTAGGCCTAAGGGTATACATTTAGTGGAAGGAGTGTTTACTAATGTATATTATATGAAGATCAGATGGAAGCAGTTGACTCCGAACATTGCAGAAGGCTTTGCTAGGTTGAGCGTAATTGATGAAAAGAATTTTACACTGCTGCAAAGATAATTGTATTGGGTTAAAGTCTATGTAAGCTTTTGCTTGGTATTATTGCATAACTCAAACTAATGAATGAAGACCGTTATATTTTTTGGTGGGCTAACTAATAAAAGATCAACAGGAGAGCTACTTTTATCCCCTATTTAACATAGTCAATGAGAATGAATTCATATTAGGTGAGTTGGATCAATCTTAGCAAAATAGAGATTTTACATATTATTGCGAATTCCTAACTTTGGTGGAAAAAGCACTTAACATAGTGAGAAATGGTAAAGCTCTTGGTCCTGATGATATTCTAATTAAAGTGTGGCTGTGTCATGGGAAAGGTGGTGTTGCATGGCTTACGAATTTATTTAATTTAATTGTGAAAATTAATTTAATGCCTGATTAATAGAGAAAATATGTTCAATAGCATATAACGGGTCATTATCATTATTTTTAATTGTAACCCTTTATGTTATATTGATAACTGCAATCGGGTGGTGGTTTCTTCCAAGGCCCCAAGTTCTGTTAGTGTTAAATGATTGAATTATCATTTTGAATTTGTGTTGATTCAATATCATTTTCAGGAGGCTAAAAAAAATGCAGCCCCAGCAACCTGGATATAATAGCTCTCGCGTGTATCTTGACCTTCTTGCTGACCTTCCCTGGCAGAAAGCTAGTGAGGAACACGAATTAGATCTAAAGGCTGCAAAAGAGCTACTTGATAGTGACCACTATGGTTTAGTCAAGGTTAAGCAACGAATAATTGAGTATCTAGCTGTTCGGAAGGTGAGAAAGCTTACAGCCAAGTTGCTCCTATATGTTTCAGTTTATGTGTCTGATATGAAGTATAAACTTTTTATGCAGCTGAAACCTGATGCCAGAGGCCCAGTATTGTGCTTTGTTGGTCCTCCAGGTGTTGGGAAAACATCACTGGCTTCATCCATTGCTGCTGCTTTGGGCAGAAAATTTATACGCATATCGCTAGGTGGTGTGAAAGATGAAGCTGATATTAGAGGGCACAGAAGGACATATATTGGGAGCATGCCAGGGAGACTTATTGATGGATTGAAGGTTAGGATTAAATGATATGGTTAGCTTTATGGCAGCATTATAGAGACTGAAAATGTGCATGTGCCATTTTTTGAATCTTTTGGCATGCCTTTTTCCTTTTTTACTTGGCTTACCTGTGATGCATCAACATTTCATTAACATTGTGTTAGCATCACATAGTTTTATATATTGGGAAATACATGCCATTTGTTGAGACATACATTAAATGGAAGGGAATTGAGTTACTTAATAAGGATCCTTTGTGCTCAGACATAATGAAAATTATTTTTCCATAGTAATTGATGAGATTACTCAGCATGTACAGATATTAGTTCTTGAATGTATGTTAATTGTAGTCTAGTTTCAATCAATGAGGTGAGATGAATATATGGTGTTCCACTTTAGTAATCATAGAAGTAACAATAGGATAATGTGAAAAAATAGTGGGTATAAATTCAATGTATCTATAATTCTCAAGTAGGCAGGATCTATCATTGAAGAGAATGGAAAAATTGATAAAAATGTTACACGTAGGATTCTAACAGGTTGGACTTCTGAAAAGTGTATCCTCTATACTCTGTGATTGTAATGTAGCGAGGATATGAATAAATCTGATGGATATGCAGATGGATATGAACAAAATATAAGGGTAGTAGAAGATGGATGTGCAGGCACATTATATTAGATAAAATAAATCAGAAATGTATTTGAAAGGAAGCAGGCTACCCCACAGTAGATGAGAAAATGATAAAAATTCCTTTTATAAAATGGTTTAGGCATGTATGTAGGGGATATTTAGATGCCCTAGTATGGCTTGAGAAAATATAGAATGATTAACTAAAATTAAAAAGGGAAGGTGAAGATCAAAAAAGAATTGGAAAGTTACTATTGGAAAAGACATGTTGTGCATATTAATGAGAACATGTGCTTTTACGGAACATGATGATGGAATATAGTTTATATAGTTGACTCCACAGTGCGATGAAAGTTCAATGGTAGTTGTTGTCATTGTCATGTTTTGTAGTATACTTTTGACTGCATATGTTTCCAAATATGTATATGCATCTAGGCAATGGATCACTTGGCATTAGTTGAGCTGTAACTCACAAAAAAGATGCCTCATCTGTTGCAGATTTACTTGTGTCTGCATTTGTTTCTAGATATGTACAAATATGTATGAATTGATGTGTTCTCCAAATGGTCATTTGACATTATTTGAATTGTCTCTTATATATAATTTACTGGGAAGGTGAATCTGCAGCATGGTTTCAACATTCAATAGAATCTTTTGCTTAAGATATGCTGTAGGAAGGCAAACTAATGGTATTTAATGGTCCAAACAGTCATTGCTTAATCTTCCAATGATTTATACCCTCTCTCTGGTCTATCTTTTCTTATATATGTCTCATCCTTCATTTCATTTCTGTGTCTTTTCTATGTGAGTGGCAATATTTTCTGAATTGTTTCACGCTTACTTTATGACTCTTGTCCCTGGTGGCCATTGAAGTGTTGTTGAACTGTTGTTTTTCTCTATTGTCTACTAGAGAGTAGCTGTTAACAACCCAGTCATGCTGCTTGATGAGATTGATAAGACAGGTTCTGATGTTCGGGGAGATCCTGCTTCAGCATTACTTGAGGTTCTTGATCCTGAACAGAACAAAACATTCAACGATCAGTATCCTCAATTTTCGTTTTTGTTTTATTTGGGGTTTGGGAGTGCTGTTTATTTTATTTAAGGTATATAATTAAAAGCAAAGTGACTTTGCACTATATCTTGTCACTATTTGGAAGTTTTTTGGAGAGATTTTTAATCTCTGGTTTTATCAGTCATCATCCTTTCAGAAATCCCATTGATTCCCAATCTAGTTTTGTGCATATTTGTATTGAATCTTGTTGTGTATATAGTGAGTGCAAACCCATTTATTAAACTAAGTAGTTTTGCCTTGGAACTTGAGTATGAAACAGTGCCATTTTTTGTTTATCAGAGGAATTTCGGCAACATATCATGTTAAGGTTGTAAGAGAATGCTAGTTTTTGACATATCTTCTTGTGTTACCTTAATTGCTCTTAGCTACTTAAATGTGCCCTATGACCTGTCGAAGGTTATTTTTGTGGCAACTGCAAACAGGATTCAACCCATTCCTCCACCACTCTTAGACAGGATGGAGGTCATCGAGCTGCCTGGATATACACCTGAAGAAAAGTTAAAAATTGCAATGCGGCATTTAATCCCTCGTGTTCTGGATCAGCATGGTCTAAATTCTGATTTCCTTCAAATTCCTGAGGTTTGTAGTTATCTTTTTGGAGGCTGTTGAATCTTTCCTTTATCTGTGATTATATTGTTCATTTGGACTTGTTATCTTTTGGCTCTAGCTAGTTGGTTCTTGTTCTACTGAATGGCTGGTGGATAGAAAATGATATGGAATTCTGGCTGATCAGTAAAATTGCCTCAAAATGTTGAACCTTCTTTTGGTGCAGTAAAATTTAAATATTATCCTATACTTTATAACACGAACTTCTTCTAGTTTTCTGGTGTGCATAGCCAGCACTGGTTAAAGTTAACATAGTGAGGTGTCTTTTAAATTTTAAGTTGGTTGATGGTTCATTGTTCCATTCTTAATTAAGTTACTTATTTCAACTAAAGCCCTATAAATCGTATGTTCGATATCTGTCAATCATTAGAACGATGTTTAGCAGTGGCTTTGATTGATATTACATGTATTGAGTGATTTAATGGCTGCAATCTTCTGCTAATCAGTTCTGCTGAGTGGAAATGGTATAACCAAACAAATTGGCATGCATGTGTAAACTACTGCAATGTTCTTCTGTGGTATTTTTTAAAACTAAGTTTTGTATATGTTCCCCTCTAAATGTTTATTGCATTAAAAAAGCCATTATGGCCAAAGTAGATGTGGTTTGTTCTATATTTCTTTGCCTGAGTGTGCCATCTTGTTTGTTTTTGCTGATTGCCCTATTGCCTCTTTAATAGGCGATGGTGAGCCTTGTTATCCAAAGGTACACCAGAGAAGCTGGTGTCCGGAATTTGGAGAGGAACTTAGCTGCCTTAGCTCGTGCTGCAGCTGTGAGAGTTGCACAACAAGAAGAAGCTGTCCCATTGAGCAAGGATGTCCAGCGGCTTACTTCACCTCTTTTAGAAAGCAGGATTGCTGATGGGGCTGAAGTAGAAATGGAAGTCATTCCCATGAGTGTTAACAATCATGATATATCAAGTGCATTTAAAGCTTTGTCTCCTTTAATTGTTGATGAAGCTATGCTGGAAAAAGTTCTAGGGGTGAGTACTTTTCACACTAACTACAATGTTGTGCTGAGAGAACATGTTGGTTGTTTGCAGTTGTCTATGGGAAATAATGTGCTATTCCATCTTCTGGATAAACTATATAAAAATGTAGGTGGTCAGAATATAATTTAAAGATTATGATTGAATGTTTTTCCGGTCATATCTTCATGAACAGCAATAATTTGACTTGATTTTCCGTATCTGTACACTTACTAAAATAACTACCTTACCTACTATATATTGTTATTAAAGCCAATTGAATCTATAGTGACTGTAAACATTAAAGAGACTGAACATATGAATTTCCTCCAAATTGTTGGGGGAAGTAAGCATTTTTGGTGGGTATCTTGATTTTCAACTGTAAATTATGATGTGCAACCAAAGGTAGGCTAACATGCTACAAATGCAGCCTCCAAGATATGACGATCGGGAGACTGCCGAACGAGTTGCAAGTCCTGGTGTATCTGTTGGACTGGTTTGGACAGCAGTTGGTGGAGAAGTTCAGTTTGTTGAAGCGACTGCAATGGTGGGGAAAGGTGAACTACATCTCACTGGCCAACTCGGGGATGTGATTAAAGAATCAGCACAGATTGCATTAACATGGGTGAGTTATCTTTCTTATAGTTTTCCATGCTAGTTTGTACACAAGCGACACAATTACTATAATAGTCTCTGTCTCAACTGTTTCTCGTAATTTGCATCATAAGAGCTAGTTGTTACCAAATTTTGTTATTTTCCCTATGATTATATCTTTAATGTTCAGATTTTTACGAAGCAAATTATTGTATTTAATGTATTACTACTATGCTCCCATTTTTAATCAAACAGGTACGTGCAAGAGCAGCAGAACTTAATCTCGTTACTGCTCATGAAAGTAATCTGCTTGAAGGCCGTGATATCCATATCCATTTTCCTGCTGGTGCTGTACCTAAGGATGGACCTTCAGCTGGGATCACTCTTGTTACCTCTTTAGTGTCACTGTTCAGCCAGAGAAGAGTAAGAGCGGATACAGCTATGACTGGGGAGATGACTTTGAGGGGACTTGTCTTACCTGTTGGCGGCATCAAGGATAAGGTTATACCTCATTTATCTTCAAAGCATGTTGTCTGTTGTTCTCTGTGTCCAAACAGCCAAAGTATCAATGCATTTAGTGAACCGGTCCCCCTCCTCCCTCCCTCCTTTATCATTCATAAACATGCACCGCCAAGCTCCTGAAACCAAAACTGACATGTTTACAACAATTTGAAGACTGAATTGAAATTGAGAAAAGGAATTGCATAAAGAAGGGCAAGGAGAAGACCAATTTTGTTACTGTTTTGCTCAAATACAGAGTGATAATTAGCTATTGATGGTCAGAATAATAATGTGAATTATTTTATCGGTAAGTAACACGTGAGCATCAGAAGGGCACTTCTGGTGGAGGCTCTATAAGTAATTTTTGAAAAAAAGGAACTTGTGAGAGACTGCAATGATACTTGTCCGGCATATCAAGATTACATTATTATAGAATCTTCTGTTCCAGTTAAGCTTCTCAAGGGTGGCCACTGCTGAATCTTTCATGAGCTTTTAGCGTGTAATTTGATAGTCTGAAGGAAAAATAATTTATTACTTGGTTAATAAGCCTTGCAAGTTAATTATGACAAAACGGAATTTAATTTTTCTGGCACTAGACTTTGCTCTCCTCACCGCCCTAGTTTCCTACTGGTATGAAGTGGTGAGTTTGTATGTCGACATAATATATTTACATGTATTAACTGGAAGTTAGTTTGTTTTGTCGCATTTCTGAAATCTAGAACACCTCGGGTGTTTTTGTATGGAATTCCATCTATCTTCCTAAAGAGTTAGATACTGTTACTAAAAATGTGCTGATTTGTAGAGGTTGGATTTGATTTTGTTCAACTGGCAAATTTTAAGCATTACCCCTTCTTTTCTTGGGAATGACTGTGTGCAGGTTTTGGCAGCCCATCGATATGGTATTAAAAGAGTGATTTTACCGGAGAGGAACTTGAAGGACTTGGTGGAAGTACCAGCTCATGTGCTTTCCAGTCTAGAGGTAACTTTTTTCTTGTAACCTAAATATATACTTATCATAGAAACATTGGGTGTCGGTATCACAAATGATTCAAGTAAAGTAAAAACTCTATATGTTGGTAGCCACTAAGAGAATGTGCTTTATCATATAATAAAAAAGGGACAAATCATTTACCAGGTCAAATATGACATTCGGGAACTTCCATGGCACACAAATTGTCATTGTAAGATTTATTGAACTTCTATGTGGTGCTGAACTGAGAAAGCATAGGTTAGATGTTTTAAGCACTGAAAATTTAAGAAGAGGTTTTAACTTCTTTTTGAAAACACAACTGCTAAATTTTTTTGAATCCTGTGTCTTTAGCTATTTTAGAACTCGGAGAAATTCATGATGCTTTTCACGTATATCTTGTATCTGAGTTTCAAGGGCGTAGATTTCTTCACAATTCTGTATGATTACTTGTCTGCAAGTATCAGTTAGATGTAAAAGAACAATTAAAATGATAGACCCCATGGTTCATCTTATCTCACAGTTATAACTGCTTGAAACAGATACTCCTCGCAAGACGGATGGAAGATGTGTTAGAACATGCTTTCGAAGGAGGTTGCCCTTGGAGAGTGCACTCGAAGTTATGACATTGACAGGGGCGAGTGTGCACGTCAGCTAATGATCAGGTCTGTTAACTGTTAAGTTTGCCGCATGGCAGCTTTTTGGATGTCAAACAAGGAAGGTGGTGGATGAAGATTACGCAGACCAAAGACTAATGATTGAATGCAACTGATTATCCGGGGTATCACTTAATGGTTGAATGCCACTGTCCTATGTATTATTCTTTTCTCTTTGACAAGCTGTATTTGTAATTGTCATTGTAATTGTAAAGCTACAGCTTCCTTCTATTGTACTATTTCATATTTAGCATAGGCCATAATATATATATGTACTCCAATTTTCCAAGTATGCTGTAGCTTATCCAGGTTCAAAAGATCAGGCATCTTGTGACTGTGTTTTTTTTTTTTTTTTTTTTTTTTTTTGGCAAATTTGCTGAGAAATCTGAATTTGTGATTGTTTCATTTGCAAATTTGTTTTTCTTCTTCTGTTTTCTGTTGATTTGACAGCAAGAAATAATTTTGGACTGACAGAATGAAGGAAAAAAAGAGGTAAAATCAGGGACCAAGAAGTTTATGAGCAAACACTTTGTTTATTTTATTTGATGAGAGAAACAGAATCTATACAAGTGTGCAAGTTTTCTACTTTTAGGTACAGGAATAATCAAGTCCGAGCAAGGAATTCCCTAGCTGGAATGCAGTAATGCAGGCAGATTTCTTAGACAAATAAAGAATACTGATGAATGAGATCTGGGGGTGGGAGAAACTGTGAAGATCTTGCTGGCTTAGCTCCTTCTCTACAGGCGGCGCTCCGTCCATTGCCCGTCTCTCTGGAAAGCAATGAGGACTTCTGGGATGTGTGGAATTTTCCGGCGAACTTCACGATCCCGGTTCAGTGCATCACTCACGTTACGCAGATGAAGAGATTGAACTTGTCTCAAGTGTTCAACACCGGAAGGCAACTCCTCAAGTGATGGAAGTTCGGACAAGTGCAGCTGCCGAAGACGAGGCATGGAGCCCTCTTCAATCACCACCCGTTTCAGCCCAGCCATACTCTTGAGGTTCAACATTTCCAGCTTCATGAACCCGCGAGTTCTGAAGCGAAGCTCTTTTCCTTGATAAGCTTGAGTGAAACTAATTTGGACCAAATTGGGCAAATGCTGAAGGGACACAAGTGGATCATCAGCATCACTTAGCATACTCCATGTGAGCTGAATGTTCATCAAGCTTTGAAGCTGCTTTATCCATGGAGGTAACCCTTTTAACACGCCCCTTAAGATTAGGGAATGGAGAGGCAGAAGAGAGGATGGAGAGAGAGAGTGATTGATATCAATGACTTCATGTTTCTGAGCTGCACTGACGTCCAATTCTTGAAGATTGGTGAGCTTCTCAAGGGAGGAGCAGAGCCCTTTTCCATCTTCTTCCCTGAGGTTAGTAATCCCTAGCTCTCTTAAATGGATGAGCTTTCCCATTTCTTCCACTATGGTTGTTTTATCATTCCGTGCATCAATGAATAGTAGTGTGTGCAAGGAAAGAAGCTCTCCAATTGTTGACGGAGGTTTGAATCCCTTGAATTGATAGTGCCCAACATCGGAGGAATCAAGTATTTGAAATACCCTGAGATGTCTGAGTTTATGTAGTTTTAGGATTTCCTTGGGGAATTCTGTCACATTGGTTTCACCCAAATGAAGATGTTCCAAGTTTTGAAGCTTTTTGATGGATTTGGGGATTGCTTTAATCCTTGCCCCACTGAGACGCAGGTACTTCAGGTGATACAAGTTGAAAACGCCATCCGGGATTTCCTCCAAGTCTGCATCTCTGAGATCAAGTACTTTCAATAACTTACTCGACAACAGCTGATCTAACACACCTTTTTTCGCAGATTCAATGGTTCCAAAGGCGATCAAGGTTCGAAGATGGTTGAAATCTCTGCTTTCTTGGGCGGTATGCATGGCATGACTGAGCAGTACTAGACGATACACCTTCTCCCGCTCCCTGATGTGTTGTCCAGAAACTATGGTCACCATGTTCTGCTCCTGTGATTTACTAAGAATCATTTCCCTCACAAGGTCATGAACCTGACACTTGTATGGCGATCCATCCCAGGATAATTGAACCACTCTTATAAAGTTTCTTCTAATGAGTTCTTTCAGATAATCCATGGCTACTTCTTCATATGTCATCCCCCTTGGCCCTTGAACAAATCTTTCAGCTATCCACAGTTGAATCAGGCGATGACAATTTATTTCGTAGTTTTGAGGGAAAATACTTAGGTACAACAAGCAAGTCTTGAGATGGGAAGGCAAATTCTTGTAGCTAAGATGAATCATCTTTCTGACCATATCCAGCCTGCCTAACCCTTCTTCTTCCCCGCCAATACTACGTTGAACCATCTTCCACTCTGGTATGTTGTTCCTGTCTTTGGATGCCAAAAGTCCACTCATTGTGACAATGGCCAGGGGCAAGCCTGCACATTTACTCAGTATATCTTGGACAATGGTCCTTAAATGGTTAGGGCAGTTATCCTCTTTAAAAGTCCTAGCACAGAATAAATCCCATGACTCTTCTAAAGACAGGGGCTTCATTTTGTGAACAAGGCTAGATGATGGGGCTATATCATGTATTGGTGTTGTTAACATTACACGGCTCCCATAACTACCCTGATCAGGCAATGCAGATTTAATCGAATCCCAGAAATCCATGTCAGAAACATCATCAAAGACAATGGCGTACCTTTTGTCCTGGAGCAACCCCCTGACTACTGATTTCAGCCTTTCAACAGTACCTCCAACCATTTTGGAAATCGGATTCTTGATTTGTGCAATCAAGTCCTCGAGGATCTCCATCATGTTGCGTGATGGCGAGGCTGTAACCCAAGCCCTGACCGGAAATCGGTTTGTTACTTCTGCATCTTCATGAACTTTTCTGGCTAAAGTTGTTTTCCCTATTCCTTGCATCCCAACCACTGAGATAACTTTGAGCCCGCCATCGCCCCCAAGGAGCTGCAAAAGGAGTTGATGTTTGGGCTCCTTGATGCCCACCAGCTTAGCTTTCCCTTCAACAACTGCCTCGTCCCACCAGGAGTTTACCATCATGGGAGGGTACCCTCCAGGGTGGTCATGGTGGTAGGTAGCATTTTCAATTCGGTATCTCTGGCGCGCTTCAGAAATGTTTCTGATTCTGACCTTGATGGCCTGAATCTTACGGGCAATGCGGTGATGAGCTTTTATGTTCTTTATTTTGTAGAAAGCTTTTTTGCTACAGCTGCAGAAGCCTGTTGCATGGCGGGGAGCAAAAAGAAGGGTGAATTCATCGAGAACATCTTCAATCTCATAAGCAACTTCACGCACTTGCTTCATCCACTCCTGAATGGCGGGATTATCTTCCTCTTTGGATTCCGCGGCATGCAAGAAAGCTCTAATGTGCCCCAGTTCATCAGAGATGAACTGGACCTCCTCTCTGAGCGCTCCCAACAGGTTTCCTTCTTGACGTAGGAATGTTGAAAGCTCAGTTATCACAAAGGAGACAACTGAGTCTGCCATTATTGCTTTTTTTGGCTTTTGGTTTTACTCTGGTAGAGATTTTTGGGTCAGTATTGCTGTTGGAAATTCTTGAAGAAAGATTTCTGGGTAGAAGAGGAAGGCTTTTTTTCTCTTTTTCTTTTTTGGGGTGGGGGAGTGTTTAACAGAAGAAAGATTTTTGCATAAAGAAAGAGATCAACTAACTGATGAATAATGTGGAGCAATGGCTCCTTATAAAGAGCCTCAAACCTTTGGTTTTTGGTTTTTGGTTCAAATAGAAGAAAGATTTTTGTATAAAGAAATCAACTTAGCGATGAATAATGTGGAGCAACAATGACTGCTTATAAAGAGAGCTCAAACAGAATATATTGAATCTCAAGGCAAATAGTTTTCAAGGAAGGCTAAACTGGCCAATGGGAAAAGGGAAGAATAAATTGAAAACAGGGCCAAGAATTTGATTCATGAAGAACAGACAGTAATCTTTATTCTTTTTCTTTCTTTGAAATATTAGTATTGTTTTAGATGGATGAGTACAGTATACAGCCAACCTTTGATGCTTGCTTTGATCCCAAACAGTTAGGCGGGGGTTTTCGCAAAGAGTGTAGTTCTATATATTCTTATGTTAAGAAAGATTATAAAGTGACAAAACAAAGTCACCAGAATATATTTCAAAATTTACGTACCACCCACTCTGTATTATATTCTTTGTTTCACAGTTTCACTCAAAAAATCTATTTTGTATTATTAAAAACAGTAATACAAAGTGGACTATTTGAACGAGACGAAAAAAATAATAGAGAGTGAGTGGTATGTAAATTTATAGTGCATGATTGTTACAAATTTTACGTATGGTTTAAAATTCATCCATACTGTTGCATTTTAAGCAATTGTAAAACTACCGTAATCTTAAGACATGCATACTTAAAATTATGGTGCATTATTGGTACAGAGTTAACTGCATGCACAAGAAATGAGAGCTAGAAGTAAGTGTTGCATAACAAAAGGGACTACTGGAGTTTGCGAATTGAGTTTTCTAAACTTTTGTAATTTTAGACGTCCAGAACATTTGTTGCTTTGATTTTGTTAGTGCCTGTTCGTTAGAGAATTTTAATGAAGGTTTTGTAAAACATGTTTCAACAACAAGCAAAACGAATAAGTCGGGTAAGTTTGTTTTAAGAAACTATGTTTAGTAAATAAATTTTGAAAAACAATTTTTTTATTATTATTTTTTTATATTAAAAACAGTTGTCACCCGCTGAAAGACAGTTATTTTAGTAAGGGTCTCTCTTTGTCCTCATATTAGGATATTTCCGGATGTTTTGTGTTGTAAGCACATTTCTGCTCTTTGATATCAGACTGCTCTCGATTCCGTTGTGCCAATCCGCTCTTTGGCTGTTGTGCTTGAATCGGTTGTTACAAAATCTGCTTCAACTATTCCAAATGGGGGCATAGATGCCACCTGCTGAAAGAAAGTATTCAAAGTCAGAAAAATGGACAGATGTTGCTAGTCTTTTCGACGAATCACTTGTTGGAGGAATAAGCGTTGTAGGGACTAATCTGTATAGTTAAAAGGATGCTATAAACTGAATCTGCACATAAATCAGAAACTTTTGAATCAAAACGCCTTTCCCTTGATTCTATTACTTCAAACTGCCTTGGGCTATGTAACCCAGGTTAACTATTAAAATGAAAATAAAAATAGATTAAGCTCTAGCTTAGGGGGCCTTCCTAAAGGCATGAGAGTTGGACAGAAAAACGTTATTATATACTATATTGAGAAGTAAGGATAGAGCTTCCATGACAATGAATTCTTGCATGGGCTTGCTTTGATGATGGGTAGGCCTGTTGTGCTTTGGCCCTTCTGCGAGCTTTCATCAAAACAGGCCCGGGTCTAACTTTATTTGTGATGGTTCATGTAGGCTTAGGTCTTTCATTCCGGCCCTATAGGGGCACCTTGCGGGCCAATGTTTATAAGTTTGGGCTTTCTTTACATGGCTTATTTGGTGACTCAAGACATGGATATCATACGTCTGTTGACATAGAATATCGAATTTTTTCCAAGTAAGCCGGTTGTACAAAGTTTGTTTGTTCGTACAGACAGTGTGATAAAATTATTATTACTAAAGCAATGATACTTTAGAAAAGTATAGTTAGCTATAACTGCTATTTCGTCAACAGCAAAGTGATTGCAATGTCTTTTCATGGGGGTATGAGTTAGCCGCTAATTCGTCAACACAAATATGATACACGAGTTCTTCTCATGGAGTAACTTAAACTAGCTACTTCATCAACAATAATACGCGAGTTTTCACCCAAAAAATAAAATAAAGAGGCGCGTGTGGATGCCGTTGGTCGCATCTATACACCCCGTTGCATTTATAAACTTGTTTCATACAAGTATTGACTATTATTATTACTAGAGCAAAAATTAGCTGCAAGAGCAATATTTTATTCTTTTCTTAAAAATGTCCTTCATTGTTATAATAAAATTTATTTTCCTATTTCTCGCTTACCGATTATCAATAATTTTACTGCCTTAAATTGGATGCTCCTTTATACATTGACAAAATCAAAACCCTAACCTCAACTTTCTCATCTTACAAAAATCACAGCAACACCGTTAATGGCCACTGATGCCTGGAGGAAGAAGACTGATTGTCGTACCTTTTCCTGAAGCGAAGAGAGGGAAGGAAAATTATTGATAGGATGAATTTAGAATTTAGAGGAAAAGACAATGGTATCAGATATTAAAATCATGTGCAAGGCCTTGCAGTGCTTATTAGGAAGTCATGGGCAAGGTCTAGTCCTTTGGGCCGGGAATTGAACTCATCGGTAGCGAGAAGTTGAGGACTAGACAGGTCACGGTCGTCATCTGCAAATCAAGGAACTCATAGGCGCCAAGTTGAGGTCCGGGCTGGTCATGATTATCGGTGCCGAGAAGTTGAGATTCAAGCTTGTCATGATTGTCGTGCGCAGATCAAGGAAGTCATCTGTGATGTTGAGATTTAAATGGGTAATTGATGTCGTAGTAAAAAGAAGAGAAGTCCCCCTATATCTTCCGATACGGTCTGTACTCTCACATTAGGGGGTAAATTATATTTTACCCAATGAATATGAAATGAGGAATTACGACAAATCGTCAAGTTTTGTTACAGTCATCCTAATTGAGAATTTCATTTGGGGGAGGGAAAAAATTGGATCACTTTTAAAAATGTTGATGGCAAATTTGGACCAAAATAAACGTTGAGCCAAAGTTAGACAATGAGAAAAACGTTAATGACAAAAGTGTACACCTGCCCATAAGTATGAGTTAATTGTGGATTGCACCTTATTAGTAAGGTATGAAAAGTAAAAATAAACAATAAAAACAAGACTCTCTATTGAAGCAAAATAAAATAAAATTAAGAGGTAGAATTTTTTAATGGAATGGAATAAGCATAGAGTTCAGACTCGATCAATGATAAATCAATATCAATATCTCAAGTCGGCTCATAGCCTGTTTCATTTTATGTTTTGGAAATAATTTTTATATGGAAAATGTATAATTAATAGGTAAAAATGTGTAATTGATGAATAAAAAAAAGTATATTATGAAGTGATGAAAAAATAATATAATATTCAAAATTATAAAAACATATTCATAAAAATACGGAAAAAGACAAAATGCTGAAGTAAAATAAATCATATAGAAAGTCCAAACCCTTAGGCCTCGTTTGGTATCAAGACTGGATTCAAATCTTAGTTTGTATTGTGATTTTAAAATATTAAAATTACATTGAAAATGTAAAAAGTTATTTTAGAAATGTAAAAATGTTTATTGAAAATGTATAAAAACTTATTTTGAATGATGAAAACTATTATAAAATGTAAAATAATGTTCAAAGCCTGGTTAGAGCTCAAATGGTTTGGACTTGAGTAGGTTGAAAAAGGATGGGGTATGTTATTTACAGGACACTTTAAGTTTTTAAGTGACGAAAAGACATAAATACCCTTACCTCTAACAAAATATTTTTTACTTTAATTTTTTTTTTAATGTTTAAATCCACTATTGTTGCCGGCGAGAAGAAAAACTCCTCGCCACCAACCTTCGCCGTCCTGCGACGAAGGTGCCTCTTTTTCTTTTTTAATTTTTTTAATGTTATTTCGCCGGAAATTGCAGAACTTCAATTTCCGTTTGCAGAACGTTGGTTCTGCAATTTCATATCATAACTTTGTTTTTTTTTTTTCCCTATCTTCTCCGATTGTCGATTCGGTCGACTTCCATTTACCTTTTCCAGCAGATTTGCATCAAGTTCCTCTTCCTCACTTCCAATTTTTGGGCAGTATGAATGAAGCAACTTCCGCTGGGCAGTATGAAGGAAGCAAGCAGCGAAGGTAGCAGAGTAGACGCAGGAAGCAGTAATTGTCCTTCACACTTGCTAAAGGCAAGTAAGTAATTCCGCATAATTTTTTTTTTAAAAGTGTCATGTGTTTAGTGAATAGTATCCTTTAAATAACAATTTTATACAGCCGATATTTGAATTTTCAATTGATACACAGTGGCAACCACTATTTTTTCTTCTTTCCTTTGAAGTTCTCTTGATTCTGTTTGTTTCTGATAAGTCTGGCTAAATCGATTTTATTTTGCTAAGTCAAAGCAGGCCAACAACCTTAACGATTATTGGCCGGAAAAACAAATCTATCCCTCCGGCTGGCAAATATTTCAGTTTCGTCTTTGAAGTTTGAGTTGAAGAAAAGAAAACAGAGGAGTCAATTGAACTATAATGGTAGCAGAAGTGTTAGCTGTTGTGGCAAATAAGCTGTTAGCTCTTCTGTGTGAGGAGGGAGACTTTTGGTAAGGCTGCGAGAAGAGATCAAACTCATCAGCGATGAATTTGGTTAGATGAAAGCTTTTCTGGAAGTTGTGGAATCAGATAGCAGCGAAGAAGATGATCGGCATCGGAATCCCCTGCTCACGGAATGGGTCCGGCAAGTGAGGGAAGTCGCTTATGACACTGAAGATGTTCTCGAAGAATTCACTTTTTTGTTTGCTCCGCCACCGCATCACCGCTGTGGATTCTTCAACTCCGTGAAGAATTTTCCTGCTCGTCATCGACTTGCTACAAAACTTGGAAGAATCAAAGCATGAATCCAAAATATTTTTGACGCTCGTCAGCGATACGACAAGATCCCTGCACCATTACCCGTACCTGAAAAAATCGCCTGCCCTAGGTGATTCTAATCGGAAAAATCGCCTTGGCTAGGTTATTTTCCCAGAGTTATTCTCCCTGGCCAGGCAATTTTCAGGAACATTTAATTTTAGGCCTTTTTTTTCAGGTTGTTTTGATTCTGATTATTTATATATATTAATTCCCTTGCAACCTATTAATTATAGATGGGAGATAGAAATAAAGATTGTAAAGTTACATTCTGGAGGAAAAAATAAAGATCCAAAACCGGAGACATATTCCCGATGCAGAAAATGCCCCTCGTGTTCCGCCAATGGCGTCTGAGCATTTGAGGAAGGTTGTAGGTTTCTTTGAACACACTGCCTACCACATATGGCATGGAGAGGTAAGTACAGAAAATTGCATACTTGTATTTGGAGTTATTTGAATTCTTATTTTTTCTCCAAATGAGATATGCTTTATTACTTGTGATCAAATATGCAATAATGCAGTTGTTTCCCCCTGTTAACTTTTATTTAAAATATGCTTTATCCATTGAAACTATTTGTTTTAATTCTTTTTTTTCATTTGGTAGGAACGGCCCACATTGAAATGTCATAGTGGGGCTGATTGCTTGAAAAATTGGGTAGGCGATGATGAAATGAAAATGCTTGTAGACCGGTCCGATTTGGCACAATTAGTGCACTGCATGCATCATGAGTTAGACGTCGCTCTGCTCTGTGCCTTTGTGAAGAGGTGGCATCCGGAGACCAACTCATTCCACTTGCCATTCGGGGAGATGACAATAACACTGCATGATATTGCCTACATACTGCGCATTCCGATTGGGGGTAAGGCCAGTTATGGAAAAACAAAGACTGCAAAAATAGAGGCAGATGTTGCAGCTGTATTGGGAATAGAGGAAGAGAAAATGGATAAGCCCGGATATGTGAAGTTGACAAGCCTTGAGGCAAATTGTGCCAGTAGATACGATCAAATGAATGCTGCCTCAGGTTATTTTATTGTGGCTGTTAGGTCTGACCCTGTTCGTGGACAAGACGAAAACCCACGTCTCTGAGCATTTTCTAACTTTCCTTTGTGATATTGAGAAAGTAAGTGAGTGCTCATGGGGCGCAGCTTGCTTGGCGTACTTGTATCGCCAACTTGGGAAGGCATATAGGGCTAATAGTGTTCAATTTTGTGGTTGTTTGACTTTACTACAGGTTTGTCTAAAGCATGCACCTTTCGTTTAGATGTTTCTATATTTTGTGGTCAATTGTCTGAATTTTTCTTATGTTTTTTCTTATTAGAGCGGGATATATGAATATTTTCTAACATTCAGCCCTCCAAAGAAGAGGTCGTGGAGTACTAGCATGCCTTCGGCAATGAAATGGCACGTTGTACCAGCAAGAAGCATGTCGCACAAAATGATTTGGATGCATACATGCGTGCGCTAGATGTATTACAGCCAAACGAGGTAATATGTTCGTTGTGTGTGATTGAAAACAGTTATTGCTCTTTCTTTCCTTTCTTTGTTTATTCGATTTATTGTCTAACAGGTCAATTGGATATCATTTGAGCCCAATCTGGTATTGGTCCATAAAATTTCATTGTATATGGGGCTCATCTATTGTGTTGACATTGAAGAGCCCTATATACGGGATCGAGTATTAAGACAGTTTGGGTACGCCCAACACATTCCTTTTCTAGTCTTTACTCTCAATGAGTTCTACACAGGCCCAGAGACCAACAAATATGTTTGCAATTACGTTCCTGATATCAATGGTTGAGAAATATATCATACTAGACTTCTGCGGGATATGAAGAGGGCCGATTCAACTGACAAAGCTTGCGAAGGCTACTTTGATTACTTCTAGTCTAGGTCGCATGTTCTTGACCATTTCAACCATCTCATGCACACACGGCAAGCCAAAGCTGGTTCGCATTTCACAACCACACAGGTCACTATTTGCCCCATATAGTGCACCTCTATTTTTATATTCATGTAATAACAGCTGTTTGGCATCTTGCGAAACTCTGTCGTTGACCCTACTATACAACAGGTATTTGGCTTCACGCAATGTTTTGCTTCGAGCTGCCTCTATTTTACTATGGATCTCATCCAAATGCTCCTTTATCATTTTATTTATTCCCAAGAAAATAGTCAAAAATGATCCTCTGTCGGTCTTAATGGCATTCTTCAACATTGCATGTGCACTCTCAACCCTGAAAAGATAAATAACATAGAAAATTAAGGATTTAAATCGGAGAATAATTTATCATGGAATCATATCTGTAAAATCTATATGATGAAAGTTAATAGATTCTCACATGTTGTTTATGCGTCCTCCATAATATTTTATGTCTTTAGTCCAGAATGAGACAAACTTGGTCTTGTGGGGATTCAACTATGTTTGGTGCATATAATTAACCACTGATCTCCATCGTCCTCTTCCTCTATAGTTAGTCTCAATGAATTCCACAGCTTTATTGAACTTTTCATAAGTTAAAGTACTCATAACTCTTCTCCACCGACCTTCAAACTCATCTAATATCTTTGTGTCAATACACACACTCAGTGCTTTTTTCCTTACATCCATGGCAATATGTCTTTTGCACAGTAGTTGTTTAGAATGGGGAAAAATATTGTGCACAACTTTTAGTATAGCCGACTCTCTATCAGTCATAATAACATGTGGATATTTCAGGGGATCAAAAAGTTGCCTCAATCTAGTCATAGCCCATAAATAAGTTTTATAGGTCTATCTCTCATGAAAGCAAAAGCAACATTAATGTATTGATCCTATGAACATGAGCGACTATCTGAAGCAGAGGCATGTCATACATGTTGGTCTTGTATGTTGTATCCATGAACAATAAGTAAGGAAACGACCAAAATAGACCAGGAACCCCCTCGTGCGGGAAGAACACATTTTCAAGAGCATTACACTCATTTTCTGCTGTGTACCAGTAGTAGTATCTATAATCTTGCATCAGTTTTAAGAAATACTGTATAGGACTTAAATCTCCCCTCTTATCTCTTCTAACTTTTGCCATTTCGTTATACACCTGTTTGATACGGGTGACATTATCCGCATTATCAGGTCACAGTTATGCCAACATCTGTTTCGGTTTCAAATTTATCTTCATCATGTTTGAAATTTTCCCCTTTTCCGCTACATTCAACTTGGAGTGCTTTTGATGCCAATTTCTAACGAGAGGTAATTTATGATTATGCTGACATTTTATGGCATTCAGCTTCCAGTTACCCCCACTTATTTCTTTTCCTACTAGTTGAAAGGGACAACTAGTCAGCTTGCTACTTGTGTTGTTACGGCATACTTTCCCTTCACCGAAGGGTGTCATGCTTCTAAGTTCTCCCGACCTATCACAACCGATATCAACTCTCCCTCTTCTCCCTTTTAGAGGCCCCTTCCACTTTTTAGATGAAGTTATTTAGTATCAAAATGATGCTCGGTTACTCTAGTTTCAACCCAACCAATCAAGTCAGCTCTAGTCTTGAACTTTTCCTCGGTTCGAAATACATCTGTGTAATCTTGGAAGATGCGATCATCCTTAATACGCAAAGCCTGGCAAGAAAATAAAATATGACATTAGGTATTACGAAAATTTGGGGGAGAAAAAATAGATTTACAAAGAATCGCCCATGGAGGGCGATTCTATGAGTTTAAATCGCCCGGCCAAGGCGATTTAAACCCAAAGAATCGCCCCCAACAGGCGATTTTACAGAAAATATTCGCCCCCTCTGGACGATTAAATGGGATTTGTTCGCCACAGGACACCAACTTTTTCCATAGAATTGCTCGGTGGGGGGCGAATATTTTCTATACAATCACCCGGAGTAGGCGATTTTATCCACTAGAATCGCCTTTTGCGGGCGATTCTGGGCCCAGTAACAAAAAACTACAAAAAGGTGCCACCTTTCACCCTAAAAATATGTAAATTGTTATGTACTGTGAAATATGGATTGTCATTGGAGTCACCGTTCATGATACACAAGCAAAATTCTAGTATTGTTGATGGAATGGTATGAAAGTAGAGTGTAATGGAGATGATTGAGTACAAATGAGGGTGGAATAATTCTTGATGAGAGTGATTATAATCTTAGAATGGGCAGTAGAAATGAGGGAGGTGTAGGTAAAAGGGTAGGTAAAATGTTTTATAATGGTAGAAACTTACAAGGGTATATTTGTCTTTTAGCCACTTAAAATTTTAAAAAGTGTCATATGTTTAGTAAAACGTGTCCTTCAATTAACATGCCCCTTTCCAATACAACTTTTTACTATTCACTCACACTTTTTTATATTTTCAATACATTTTTACATTATAAAATTATTTTTTCAAAACTAAATTTCAAACTTCGTTTGAAACCTTTTGAAGAGAATAGGCCCTAAATAGTTTCAAGTATTTCGTTTGAAACCTTTTGAAGAGAATAGGCCCTAAATAGTTTCAAGTATAATGAGTGTATTAACATGATTAGATAAAATAATGTGATTCACCGTAAAAAAAAATCATCCCTATATGTAGGGTTTAGGATCGTCTGTTCCAAATTTCTTTGTACCAGACGTATCCCACTCCTTGGACACCACTAACACAACCACCCCCCCCCCCCCCCCCCCCCCCCATTTTTGCCTTATTTAGTAGTGGGATACGTCTTTGGACCAGGCAATCCGAAGCCCTATATGTAGAATGTAGAGATGATGTTGTGTTAGACTTAGATATGAAGCCAACCTTTGATGCTTGTTTTTTTTTTTTTTTTATTGTTTTGAAAAATAGTTTTTTAATGTATTGAAAATGTAAAAAGATATAACTGAATAGTAAAAAATTGTATTGAAAATAATGAAAATTAATTATAATATATTAAATTTGCGGTTGAAACCAAAACGAAAACGAAAATAACATGCCCTTTAGGGTAAAATCATCCACACTCAAAAATATAGTGAGAAATCTGGAAATATATACAATACTATCTGGGATTTTGGATTCTAAATATGCAGTGTAGAATATCATGGTTATATATGTAGAAGAACACTAACAGATAATGAAAACACAGCAGCAGTGCAGAAACTTCAAAAAATTATCTTACTCTATCTATCTTCTGAAAGAAAATTGGAAGGGAACACAATTACAGGTAGTAAAACAGTTTAATTGCCTAGGTGTTGGATTTCTTCCTCCTAGATAGCTGGCGGCTTATCCATCGCCCATCTCTCTGGAAACCAATGACAATCTGAGGAACGTGCGCGATTTTTCTGTAATTGTCGCATTCTTCAAAGGCCTCATTCTCTAGATCCTTTGTGAGTTGAGAACTCATGGACAGAATTTCCAGTTTTTGAAGCTGCTTCAAATGTTCAATCCCAAGAGGTAACTCCTCTAGCAATGGAAGTTGTTGCATGGCCAGGTGATTTACACAAGGCATTGCACCCTCCTCTACTCTGACCAATCTCAATGCATTCATGTTCTTTAGGTACAAGGTCTTGAGCTTTCGGAAACCTCCAGCCTTGAAGCACAAAACTTCTCCATCGTAAGTTTGATTGAGACTAATTTGTACCAAGTTGGGTAAATCTTGAAGGTGTTCAAGTGGATCATCCGTTAAGCAACTCCAATTCAATCTTATTTCTCCCAAGCTTTGAAGATCTCTTATCCATGGTGGCATCTTTTCTAACCGGCCTCTCAAATATAGCCAACAAAGAAGTTGCAGAGACGAAGCAGAAATGGGATGATTCAGATCCAGCACGGCCCCATCGTTTTGAATTGAAGAGCTTAGGACTAATTCCCTTAGGTTCTTGAGCTTCTCAATTGAGGAGCAGAGCTCCTTTCCATCTTCTCTTCTCACATTTGTTAAAGCTACGGCTCGTAATTGGGATAGTTTTCCTATCTCACTAAATATTCCTGTTTTATCACTCTCTGCTGCATCTATTTCACTTAATGTCTGTAACTGAAGAAGCTTTCCCATGTTACATGGAACTTTAAATCCAAAAGTTCCTGAATCTCCATCTGAAGGATCAACTTCTTGATACACCAAAATATGATGAAGCTTGTGTAACTCCTGGATTTCCTGTGGCAATTTCCTCACATTAGTCCCTCTCAGATCTAGATACTCCAGATTCCGAAGCCTTCTGATCGATTTCGGGACCTTTTTAACTCCTGTCCCAGTTAGGTGCAAATATGTGAGGTGAAACAAGTTGAAAATGTGTTTTGGAATCTCTTCAAACTGCATACCTCTCAAGTTCACTACCTTTAGGAACTTACTGGATAAGAGGGCCGTCAGCAAGGCTTTAGAGGGTGGCTCTGTCTGTCCAAATGTGATGATAGACCGAAGATTGTTGAAGTGATGGTGGGATGTGTTCTTCTTCTCCAAGAAACAATTGTGAAATGCTACCCGTCGTGCCACCTTCTCAAGGATCCAGTCTGTTTGTCCATGCTTTTTGCTGTCAATAAGCATCAACATGTTTTGTTCCCTCAACTCGGAGACAATGATTTCTCGCAGAAGGTCATGGATATGGAAAGAACAGGGCAATCCGCCATCGAGAACCTCGCTCATCTGGATCAAGTTCCTGTTGGCAAGTTGTTTGAGATAATCCCAGGCAACATCATCAGCAGTGAGCCCTACTTTCCGTTCCACAAATCCTTCAGCATTCAACAATCTGATGAGGTGATAGCATCGGATTTCATCATCTTCAGGGTAGATGCTTGTGTACAGAAGACAAGTCTTGAGGGTGGAAGAGAGATCATTGTAACTAAGAAACAGTATCTGCTTAACTCTTTCCAGCTTTCCAGAGCCTTCAAATTCATCCCCAAGTCTACGGCGAACCTGTTCCCATTCATCAAGTCTGCTCAAGTCTTTTGAAGCTAGAAGTCCGCTAATTGCAACGATCGCCAACGGCAAGCCTTCACATTTGCCGAGTATTCCTTCTGCAACATTCTTTAAATTGGGGAGGACAACTATGGCCGCCTTTAAACGCGTTACGGCAGAAGAGAATCCACGAGTCTTGAGGACTCAAACACTCCATCCTGTAAACAGAGTCGTCAGCTTTTACACAACAGGCAGAGGCTACATCAGCGATTCGTGTGGTGACCATAACACGATTGCCTCCATAGCTGTTCTCAGGAAGTACAAATCTGAAAGCCTCCCAGAAATCTGTGCCCCAGACATCGTCAAACACAATTGCGTACCTTCCTTGTTGGAGACAGTCTCTTACAATGGCTTTCAACTCATAAGTATACATCCCTTCCATTTCCATCGGCGGCGCCGGTGCCCGTAGTTGTCAAACTAAGCCTTTAAGAAGACCTAGAACGTCAAAAGTCTGAGAGACGGTAGCCCAAACACGTATTTGGAAGTAACTTTTGACGTCTGCATGATCATGAACTTGTTTAACCCTGGTGGTTTTTTCCCTATTCCTCCCATACCAAGCACCGCAATAACTTTGATGGGTTGGGATTCAGATTCACCTTCAAGAAGCTGAGAAATAAGATGTTTTCTGGGCTTGTCGATGCCTACCAATTGAGCTTCTTCAGCTAGAAGAGCATCATCATCTTTACTATGCCTCCAATTCCATGGGTTGTTTGCAGCAGCAGCAGCAGCAGCAGCAGCAGTAACAAGAGGAAGATGAAGAGAAAGTACCTGGGCATAGCCGTAGCGTGATTCGTATCGGAGGCGAGCTTCAGAGATGTTCTTGATTCTAGCCTTGATGCTTTGCAACTTGGCAGCCAGCCGATGACGAGCCGGCAGATTCTTTATGGAGTTGAAGTTCCAGAGGACAGTTGTTGAAATTCCAGGAGGATGATGGCAAGCAAAGAGAAGCATGAATTCATCGATAACATTTTTGGTGTCATACGCAGCTTCCCTGACTTGCCTGATCCATTCTTTGATCTGGGGATCATCTTGTTGGTTGGGTTCTTCTGCCATTTTCTGCAGGAAAGCTTTCATATGACCAAACTCATCACTTATGAGCAAGACCTCTTGTCCAAGTCCTCCCAGCAGTTTTGCTTCTTCCAACAGGAAGCTTGAGAGCTGATTTGACACAACAGCAAGAACACTAAGAACTGGATTCGCCATGCTTTTCTGTAATTTACTACGGAGTTTTCGTAGAAATGAGAAACCTGTACCAAACTACTCTCGATCGGCAGCTCTGCTTTTGCTTTTTGTGGGATTATTCATTGACAGTGCGGAGACCAAAGTCATATAATTTACTGCGATTAATTTGGACCTGCATGAATAAACAACGGTTTCATTTCTATAAAAAAAATTACAAACAAAGACTCCGTTACGTGAGGCAGGTAAATCGTTATTTGACAAATTACACACCTTTCCATCAAAAAAAGAAAAATAAAAACGCTCCATACAAAGTGCAAAGTTTACATTAAGAATATATTATGTCAAATTTTATATACTAATTTTCTTTTGTTCTTTTAGATTGACAAGAACTTGTGTTTTGAGGGCGGCTTCATTATGCACAGTAGACAACTTAACCAATATTTCTTTGTGATCGTGTACAACTTATTATGAGAATCAATGTACAATATATAAATTAGCTAATTTAACACAAATTTATTCCATTTATATTTTTACTTTTTAAGTATGGATTAATTGTAGACCACTAATGATTATATTAGTAAGAGTAAGAGGAGTAAATAATTTGAAAGTAGACTCTTTTATTGAAACAAAAAATATTTTTCAAAGTAGACTCTTCTAATGAAATAGAGGGAATAATATTTTTTTAACGATAATTTAAGATTCTTTCACTGAATTAACTTTACTAACGAATATAAAATGCCCTCATTCTCATTTTTATTGGGGCATGTTATTTACAAGGACAGTTTTACTAAATGTAGGGACCGTTTTAGGGCCTGTTCTTTACGATGGTTTGAGCCCTGGTTTAAGTTCTGGGTTGAGTCCAAATGGGTTTGAGACCAAAACAAAGAAAAAAAATTTCAAACCCGTTGTTAATCCTCCCCGTTCACCACCACTTGCTCCGCTGCCATCACCATCGCCGCCGCCGCCAACCCAAACCCTAAAAAATCCAAATCATTTTCTTCTCCCGTCCGTCCGATGAGGTAGCCGTCCGCTGTTCTCCTCCGATCGATTGAAGGAGAAAGGTCAGTTTTTGCCAAGTTTTACCTTCACAATTACAGTGGGCCTTTTAGTCTTTTTACTACTTAACATTTTAAAATGTGTAAATGTGTTCTTTCAAATAACAATTTCCTTTTTATTCTGGCACACCACATATACCTATATAATATATATTATATATTACTCATTTTGACAAGTCAGTTGATTTGATTGAATTATATTTTGGTTAAGAAATTTATTTATTTCATTTCGTTAAAAGATTTGTTTCTAATGATAAAATAACTGTTTTAATTAGTATATAAATCCTAAACCCTGCTACTGGCAAAAGCAAAAAAATAGCTATGAAATATAAGAATTTTGAATAAACTAGATCGATTATCATTGGAAGTATTTCATTGTGCAATGCCATAAATTGAAATTCACATACGGATCAAACGGTAACCAGTTGACAAAGAATACCAAAATTCAATCTACCTCCCTTTCACTCTCACTTTTCTCATATCTAAAAGTTGTTCTGGGGCCATTTTATGGTTTAGTAAACAAAACTTCTGCACATCCAATCTACGGACTGTCTACCTCCCTCTATAAGGATCTCCCTTCAGAACTGGAAGCAATATGTATAATTACAAGTGAAACCCCTCTGCACATCCAAGTGGAGCTTTACACTACTCTATATTTCCATATATACAGACTCTTCTTGAAAAACTCTTCAATCTTCTCATCAAGTTACGGATTCATATGCCCAAAATGTATCGGGGTCAGGGCTGAAAAGAGAAAAATCTTGGACCTCTAGGTTTGCTATGTGCCAATCGACTAATCGAGCCTCAACCACCTTGAATATCAGCAGGATGGTTGGCAAAATCCACCATTCATTGTCCTCCCTGGCATCAGAATCAGAATTAAAAGCTAAATCAACAAAACCGAAAACCTGAAGGCAGACCATGAGTTGTGTTGGGATTTAACAATCCTGATTACTTGGTATCCCTCCATTAAGTATGGTGGGATTAGGACTAAGAACCAAACGAATATAGCTTCTTTTTCACACAATAATGAATATAGAAAATGCTTCTAGTAATCCAAATCTGATCCACTTCATGATCCTTGAAATTTAATCATCATTATGTATCTCACCTGATCCTTGAAATTTAATCGTCATTATGTATCTCACCTCTCACCAAAAAAACATTCCATGAATAATTCAATGATCTTACCCTTTGGAACTCCAAGCTTCATGATGTGGCTTCAAAAATGAAACTCCATAATGAATTATACTACAGATAAAAGCAACACCCTGCACACGCAAACCATAACAGTGTATCAAGATTGTGGGAAACAAAAGGCAAAAAAGTTTTTCTTTGTTTTTAAAAGAAGAAGACTAGCAGTCAGTCTGCTTATGCATACTTTAAGTCTAACATGATATCTTAGACCTCATTACACATTGCAAGTAGCTCGATTCTGGTTTTTTCTTCCCTTTCTTTTTTCACTATGGCACTTAAGTTTCCAGAAATTTTTTCAAGAGTTCATGAGGCTTTTGTTTCTTCAAGTTCTGGTTTTCAAGGAAGGGTACAACTTGAGGAAATTTGACACCAATCATGACTCAATAGCATCAAGATGTAGTGCCTTTTGATGGCTAGTATTTGCAAGGTAATAGAAGCCCACTTTTCATGCAACAGATCATGAACTCAAAGTGACATTTTTTTCAATAGGAAATCTATACACATTTCAAGCTGTGTTGCTTGTAAACTTAAGATAGAAACCCAATAACCAGCTGAGCAACATAAAGAACCTGAAAATGTGAAAGCAGGGACAGTGATATTACGTTCCAAATACGTTGAAATACAAGATAAAATTTTGAACTTTTTTACCAATACTACGGCCAATTTTTCCGGTAAGCTAGCAAGTTGGCCAAATTAAAATAAAAAATTTTATAAAAAAAAAAGAAAAAAGAAAAAGAAAAGGAATATTCTTAATGCACATGTGAATATTTTACTTCAAATCAAATACTCCCTCCGTCCAAATGGAAGTCATGTTTGGAGTTGTACCTTGTAACTCACAAATAGTTGTACCTCATGACTTTTTCCATCAGGACAGAGGGAGTACTATCTTGGCGTGGATCCAGTCAATGTAACTATGACAGACAAGGAGGATTAGGTACTTTGGAAAACTTGTCAGCAGAAAACTCTTAGGACAACACAAGCAGCAGCATATATATGCCTGATCATATGTGTAACTTACAATGTTGGACAAAGAAGACGCACTCCATAATGCATACACACGAGCAAGTGAAGCTCGCCGAGCACCTTTACTAAATAAGGCATTCAAGCCTGCTGGAAAAGGAGAAAGCAAAGATAGAGGTAGGATAAGCAGTACAGCAAGAAAAGCCCCAATAGACATCCAATAGAACAGAAGCAATATTAGGAGGGTGACGAAAAGGTCTGCCAAGAGCATGACACATATCAGCAACTGAATAGTGTCCTGAAACAAAATGCGAATCCCAATTATTAGACACCAGACAAGAAATCAACCAGACAGATATAGATAACATAGATACCTCTCTGCCGACAGGCCGGGTGTTGTGCAGCAAAAGTGAAAAGGGAAAAAGATAGTCCCTTCTGAAATCCAATGATTTCAATGTAATTTCATTTATGAGACCACCATTCATCCCACCAGTTATCCTTTTGCGTGAAAATGAATGCGTGACATATGGAGGACCATATTGTGCTTTTTTATGGCTTTTCTCAGACACTCTGGCATCTTTGCTGGTAAAAGAAGAGAAAAAAATTAATACCTTCTTGCCAAACCATACAACTCAGAAATAGTAAATCAACCCTAAAAACAAAATTGAATACAAATTACAACCCTTGAAAAGAAAGGATAGGTGTTATCCTGTAGAGGAAGAGGACATGCAACACAAAACAGATCATTCCTCAAAAGTAGGTCATTAAGTTCCTAGCTAACTAATTAGACCTAAAAAAAATAAATAGTCTTCTTTAGCCCAGAAAGATTTTATATTCCTTATAATCATCGGACTGTCAATCATCTCCACCTAGATTTTTCAAGTCATACTACAGAATAGTTTCAAAAACTAACCTAGTAGCATGAATAATAGGAAAAACAAATCCCCAGTATTCCAGTTAACAGCCACAAAAACTCAAAAAACCTGAGAGGGGGTGAGAGAGAGAGAGTGCATGCTTGTGTGTGTTGTGTCACTCAGGAGAAGATACTGCAATTACCTTGAGCATTCATCACCACTTTCAAATACATCAGACTCATGGAGATCAGGAAGACAATAATCACCAACTATGACCCAAATGCCTAACTGATAGTACCCACTAGCTGTTGCCTGGAACCATCCTAGCTCAATTTTGACACCATGAAACTCAAGCTGGGGATTTGCATGACTTCTGATCCAACTAATAACAGGGATCAAAGTAGAACGGATAGATCCATGCCTTACAATTCTAAGTTGTGCATTCAACCCAGCAGCCAAACGGTTCCAGACAGTTGTTGGTACATGCTAGAAACAAAAAACAAGAAATCAGCGTGGAAATCTACAGAAAAAAGTTTCTAATTCTTATAATGTTAGTGCTTGGGGACCTGTGCAAGGAGATTTGTCAACAGTGTGTCACTATGAAGATTATAAGGTGACATGTAGCTTCCATCACCCCCAAAGAAAATAGACATGGGAAATCTCTTCTGCATACTTGTTACCATGTCCATACGTTTCTCATCTCCACCTAGGAAAAAATCTATATAAGCAATCATCAGGTCCGGTGTAGCTCCCACCTATAAGGAGTAGCCCGTATCAAGGTCAGTAAGAATATGACGCTCTATTTTCTTCTAACTCTCATAGAAGCATGTAATTCAATGAAAACTTGAGAAAACGAATATTTAGGAAGAAAAAGGATTCAAGCAAAAAAAAATTTACTAATACGGGTGAAATGGAAAAGAGGGAGGAGAACAAGAAGAGGAATGGAGAGGTCGTGTACAGTGAAAGCAGACAAAGTCAAACCTTCATTCCTTTGTATAAAGCTCGTGATCTGCAAGATCGTAAACAAGAATGATCATATTCAGATTTCACATATTCCTGAAGACAGTGAACTTTATTTCTCCTACGCCATAGTTTCCAGGACCAGGCACAAGGATATGCAAGCACTGAAAGTATACTATGCACTGATCCTTCCCACCATTCGTATGCAGCGACAGAATTTATCTCATCAATAAACCTGTTGAAAGCATCCTCATACCTGCCATTGAAAAAAAGGTAAGCAAATTTAGCATAATCTAGGAATCAAAAAAACCAAAATTTTACTACGATTTCAAAGTTGTCTCTGATCTACAGGATTTTTAAACAAGAAAAACAACTCAAGGGTCAATGAAGTTATCTGATTCAAGTACAGGTCATTAGCAAAGAAGTCACATCTAAATGCTAAGAGGACCCAGAATTTTTTATTTTTACCCAACAAGTAAAGGTATTTTTTGCGCAGTTTCACAAAACATAAGGATAATGAAAATTGGAGAAGATTAAAATCCCAACAGCAGTGAGAGTAAAGGATAACAAAAAATGATGAATACATACAATTGGAAGATCACATGATGAAAAGGTTCAAAAGTCTACTTCAGCGAATACTCAGAAACTTCAGATGAAATATGAAACCTTACACTATCTCAATAATTGCATTAGGAGGTGAATAAGGAAGATGCCAAGGTTCTCTGAAAGTATTGGGACCCATAAAGTACATTCTGTGGACATGGCTTTGAGTTTCTTCAGATCTGGTGCCACGGACCTACACATCAAGCAAGGACAGAGAACAGTGAACATAGAAAATATTTTGCCCAGACAACACCAACAATTCCCCAACTAGGACAGGAAAGTTAAATAATGCTTGAACACACCTCAGATAAAGAAAGAAGATAAGGGGAATGATGACTTTGGTGTTCAATAGAATTTGCATGAATGTAGGAAAATCCTGATCCAATCAACTTGATCCTCAAAGTGCTTAATGCTAGAGCTAGAAGCAATACAAGACACGCTAATAAGAGTGAAAATGGCCAGGGGCCTCCAAATGCATATATCAGTTCTTCAAAAGGGGTGTAGCAGTTTGGCATTCTGTACTTCTGAGATATACATCTGTAGGGACAAGGTGGCTTGGTAACACCACCTGTAGCAATTCGTGCCAAAAGTTAAAATTAAATTTAACTTTTAGGATTAGAACTAGTAAAATTACTAAAGCCATAAAAAATTACAGAAAATTGTTACAGCACCTCTTACATAAACAAAGAATGCACGGCTAGGAAGATGCTCCAAGGAACAAGGTGTACAGAGATTTGCATCAGATCCTTCAACATTCTTGTATGTGCCAACAGGGCATTCCTGTGAATCATTATTACATCGAATCTAAAGTTGTCAAAAACTGAGAGACTAGTGGAGAATCAGAAGAAAAAATATAGTTACCACAGAGCTAAAGAAAAATATCATACATTCTAATATGGCATTTCAAAATTTGCAGAGGAATGATTCATCGGGCAATAGACTCACACCGGTCAATTACTTTTTGTTCAGGAATGCAGTTTATGTGAAAAAACCTCAAGAAGAACTTGCTAAAAACATATGCATACAATTCAAATGCTCATGGTTTAATAAATGACAATGAAAAAGGGTGGTCAGAATTGCAACATGTAAAGTAGAAAATTGAAACATTCTTTTGTTTAAGAAAGTTACTGCTATGTATAAGTCTGACCCTTCAATAGCACATTTCATCTCACTGTCCACTTATTCTATATTTCAATTGTACCCCAAGTCAATTCATATGCCATGATACAAGAGATTGCGTGCAAATCTATCCTATACAAGAAATAATAAACACTACAGTAGTTGGTAACATAAATAAAGCAATGCCAAAACAAAGAAAAAAGACATACCGTGCAGAATGTACCATACAGACCTTCAGGGCACTTTCTCCCTGTAACAGTGCCCCCGTCTCCATGAAGACCACCTCCATTCCCAGAACCACCACTGCAAGAAAGTGAATGAAAGTAACATGAGACTCAGGACCAAAATTGCATTCCCATTAAAAGTCATCCATAATTATTTTGGACATAGTATCACAGAAACAAAGATGAGCAAATATGAAAGGTGAAAAATAAAAATGGCTATGAGCCAAAGAAAGGAGATGTTGTTTATAGAGCTAGAAAGTGGCAAAGTAATTGATTAAGGAGAGTCAAAATGGAAAGCTAATAGAGAGAACAGAAAATATATCAAAGTCGCGTTATCTGGGTATAATAGTATTTAAAGAAACAAAAAACATTTCCAAACATCAAGTCTGGAGGAATAGGCGGTTCTATATGATAGATACGGAAATACATTGCCTTTTTAGTGAGGGTTCCAGTCAAAATTTCATGTTTTTCACCTTTTTCATTTCCATAAGTCAGGATGTAAATCTAGTTAATTTTTGTTAGTTTCATTTGGTATTGCAGCAAACCAATTGATGTAGAAGGGCTGCCTGTTTTAATTAGTGGAAGACATAAATCTAATATGCACATTAAAATTAGTCAACATATAGGCAAAAAAAAGCAACAGAAGAAAACTTTTAAGGCAGGAAATTAGTATACCTGTTGCTGATGGTGCCATTTACAGTTGCGAGGGGGACATATTCATTTCCGACATCTATATTTGACCAGTGAAAATGGACTCTGCCACCACCCCCACCACCCCCACCAAGAGGGCCACCATAGCCTCCAGCAACAGACAAAGAGGAGTTCTCAGCAAGGGAAAGTGATCGCAAAAACAGAAGAATTGTTCCACCAGAACCTCCACCCAGTCCACCTATCAAACTGCCATTACCGTTTCTTGCTTCTCTATGACAACTTTCACCATCAGACCTCACAGATCCATGAACATCAAGCCTTATAAGAGGCCACTGTGTAGATCCCATTACTAAAATTGATGAAGCATTTAACAGAAACAACTAGTAAGATGATTTTTCTATGAAATCAAACATTAAATAAAGCTTAAGTGGATCATCTAATCCTAGCATCTACTTTGTGTTCATGAAATCCTAGGTGTGCAAGAGTCACCAGTACTTGAATGTTTCCTAGACTTACAAGCATGGATGCTTAAAACAAACAATCAAATTCAGAACATACAATGCATGTTTCCATTGACCAATGTCAGTCAAGTCCTCTTTCAGACAAAGTATACGCTAAAGGTTCTCAACTGTCTGTACAAACTTTCTTCACAACAACAATATTTAAGTCTTTATCTCATTATGTGGTGTGGCTAATTGGATCATATGTCGCCACTGTGCTTTGTCTGTTCTCAATCAGGTTTAAGTAGATCGTGCCTTTTTTTATCAGTTTTCTACTCAACGTTTTATATGCTTTCTCCTTCTCTTTTTAAATTTGAGTTGGTGATTTTCTATTTTCTACACACTCTACTGGGTGTCTAAAGGTCTCCTACACATGTCCAACCATCTTAGATTATTTTCTCATCTATTGAAAATATTCCAACTTTTTTATAATGCATAAATTACTTATTTTATCTAATCTAGTGTGTGCACATCCATTTCAACATTCTCATTTCTCCTATCCACAGTCTGCACCAGCTTTCTTTAAAATACAAAAAATTCAGGTATAACTTCAAAGCAACAAACTGGTCATATTTTGTTCAATATATGTCGTTGACCTATTGGGAACCTTATCTCATAGAATTATCTATATGTTAATTATTATTTTGTTTCCTCCCAAGAAAGTATCAAAGGAAATTTAAAATTTTCAAAGTAACCAAAAGTATATATATATATATATATATATATTTTTTAATCATGCTTACCAATCATTCCGCCACCGGAGATTCGACCACAAGATGATTTAGGAGACTCAGAACCACTTCCAAGTTCACAAGGAAGATCTGCCCTACCATATCTCTGGCCACCTCTACTTAATATTCCATTGAAAAATCCAGAACCCCCTCTTCCTCCATGTCCAGCTCCACCACCAGCACCATTGGAATAGTTTCCCCGACCTACCCCATTACTGCAACCTGTATAGTTCAAATCAAATAACTTTTTACAAAATCCTTAAAGGAAAGGATTGAGTCTTGTTTCACCTAAAGATTCAGAGTAAATAGAAAACAATTAAGTAAATGAAATAGCATTCCAAACAGACGACAAATTAGCTCAACAGCATTACCTAACTCTG
The DNA here is from genome assembly GCA_016801395.1 of Leptodermis oblonga. Classification (NCBI taxonomy): domain Eukaryota; kingdom Viridiplantae; phylum Streptophyta; class Magnoliopsida; order Gentianales; family Rubiaceae; genus Leptodermis; species Leptodermis oblonga. The sequence continues at coordinate 4,684,729 of CM028757.1, forward strand.
AAGCAGTTATCATGCCAACACTATCAACAATCACGGCTCTTGACCTATGGATGTGAATTATGCTCCCCCTGATTATGCCTCTTACACGAATGTCTTCAACTCGGCAAATCTACCAAATGTGAAAATGTTAGTGCATAGAGCAGTAAGAAGACACCTAGTGTATATATCTTTCACAGAGCAAGTAAAATGACATCATCCAAGCAATGAAACACACAAAAGGCAAACTTTAGAGGTAGGAGACCATTTCAATTCTTCCCTAAACTCCCACATACTAAGAAAAGTTATCAGTTTTCACTGATCTTTCCAATGAGCAATTTCTGACCACTACATCTTATGCATCGTATACTCCAAACTAAGTTATAATCAAGTTGATCTCGTAGAAGATGTCTACATTTCCAAGCTCAACATGATATTAGGCTATAAAATTGAGGCCAAATATCTTAAGCGTTTATGCACTACTTCACATGCTTATCTTTTCATACAAGTATTTCTTAACATAATAACCTAAGGTACACTCACTGCATACTGTTCTCAATAAGTTTAGAAAAGATTGAAACTACAGAAAATTTGGGAAAATAAAAAATCACTTTAACTGAACTTGGTACATCATATGATAAACAGCCAAGTCATGGGAAAGTGTAAAACTGAAGAAAAGCATCACTCACTTGCAATGAGAAAGTCAATGTGTAGTTAACATGACAGTCATCTGGTGGAGTAATCAAATCCATTGGACAGTTGGGGCTCTCACAGAGAGACTTTGTTACCCTATTTTACCAGAAATTCACCAGTCAGTAAGCACTTTCAAAGAATGTTTCACCTGATATAGCTCAAAAATAAAGGATAACAATAGTTACATGTTTTTACTGCTATCATTGTCCAGAGGAGCTTGAATCAAAGATCCTGGGCCAACCTTTAGAACAAAAATGAAGTGTGGTGTTATAAACACTTAGAACTCCATATTGCTTATAAAAGACAGATAGATGAGCAGAAAAGTGGAAACATAAAATAAATCTATCTTAATTTATCATTCAAACATATTAAACTGGTTGAAAGGAACAAAAGAAAAAAGTTTATTAAATGGAAGAAAAATGACCAAACCTTTTTGCAAACACTATTGGATCCCTTTGCAAGGATTTCACCAAAATTCGCATAGATACATAACTCTTTGCAATTCAATTATACAGGGCACATAGCTTCAATAAAGATTTACAACAGCAAGGTGTATTTTGGTAGTCATTGGAAAAGAAAATTAATAAGATATGTTTGCACATAAGGTGCCCTGATTAAGTGACAGTCTAGAGAAGCTAAGATGTTGACAGTCGAACTATATTTGTCCTCAACCACAGGAAGAAAGAAATATAAGAAATTAAAATAGAAAGAAAAAGCTCTAAACAAACCAAAGAAAACTCAGATATATGAAATGATTCTCAAAAAAAATATGTATAATCTTACAGTTATATTATAGAACAATGACAAGGATACTCGCTGCCCTTTGATTGCATCACCATGACCAGTCAATTCAAGAAGCCCCTGTCCATACAGAGCCAAATTTGCATTTGAACTGATGATAGAGCTGCCCTGAAAAGATTTCACATCAAATCCTCTCGTCAAAAATTATCAATATTTATTATGTACAGAGCGGCATAATGTGCTAGACATCCTACCTTCAAAACAGCGAGATTCCTGACTTCAAGGATGGAAGTGGTAACAAAAGTATTTCCACCTCCATCAACCTCAATTTGGGAGTTCAGCATTAGTAACATTTTAACTGCTACTCTCAGCGCACCATAAACCTGAAATGAAGCCAAAAGACAGCAAGAATTTCTTAGTCTAACCATGAGTATCCTTCACAATGCCTTCAAGCAATAAACTAGTAATAAGTAATCCTGGGAGAGAAAAAATAAGGATTTCATTAATGCAGAATAATTTTATTTAAAAATTATCACAACCATTGAAATCTACCAAGAAGCTTTCATGTTTCGGACAACCAAAGATTTGCACTTCTGGTAGATTCTCGTGCAATGCCTTAATGTGACAGCAACATACAAGTGTATAATCTGGATTTTAATAGGCAATCAAGAAATGAATAGTTATGAAGTCCAAACCTTTTCCCAACTAATACCCCACTCCAAGTACTAATCTTATAAAAGAATGATAAAATAATAATAAATAAGTAGATAAAATAAAAGTATTCGAAACAAAAGGAAGCTGTACACCTTCATACTATAATATATACCGTATAATGGTTGAATAGTTCTTTTATAAATATGAAGTTCCACACGGTAAAACCACCATTGAGTGTAGAAATTATTTTCACCTCTCTAGAAGTATTCCTGCAACCTTATGATCTAATGTGAACTGCCCACAACACCAGGTGCTAAACATCTGAGCATATTATTGTAGACACACAAGCAGTCATTTTTGGCTTTTGATTAGATTTTACTTTTAAGTTATTAGTAGAAAACCCCATATACTGGCCAAATTGCGAAATACCTTGGAAATGATTTACCAGGGCCTGCAATTCAGAACTTATGAGGGAATATGCCCCTTGATCTACCACATGATAGGCTTTCAAAATCAAGAATCTAGAATTTGACCCAAATAAACTAATATCAAAAGGGGAAGTGGAAGCACCAAACAGAGTTAGAGAACTATAAAAAATGAGATGTTATATTTAAATATAATTGACTCGATGTGTCTCGGCCGTACACAGCAACGAGTTATGATCCATATAGCCAACCTTGCATAGTGGGATAAAGGCTTTCTTGTTGTTGTATATAAAGTAAAGCTAATATTTCTCTAATCTTCTCACCATTTCATAATTCTGTAAATGTAAAAATATCTTACTTTCATACACCAAACAGAGTCAGCTAAAAGTTTAGCCAGTCAAGGATAAGCATGTTCCTAAATCACTGGCATAAAACATGTTGCATTTTTTTCATTTTTCATGTAAACCAGTATACTCTGCCAATTTAGATTGATGAAATACAGCTTAGACAAAAGGAAACAGTTTTCAATTATATATCATAGACCAATGAATATTCACAAGCGAATGATTTACCTTTATTATTGAATAACTCATAAGAAGTTCCTCCGCAACAAGCTCAAACTCAGAAACATGATAATCTGTCAACCCAAAACTGATGCTGCTTCCGTAAAGGAGACTAATTTGACCTCTAACCTTCAAAAAGAAATGTTGTCAAAAGGCTACCCGTGAATGTGGTACTTACTACTTACCTTCACATGTAGAAACCATGATCATGTGTTTTAAACCAAAGAGGGAGGGGTGAACCTAAAGCAACAAAAAATCAAGATGCTAAATAATTCTAAGATTTACATCTAGAACTTCACTTCCCGCTGAGCTACAGTATTCGTATCTCTGTCACAGCATATAATAGAAAAGAATTTTTTATGACAGACTCTTCAGGTAGTGATAATGCACCACATCATCAAATTAAAAGAATGTACAAGGTTCAACCCTCACCCAACCTATCATGACCCGTGCATGTGTTATACACTCCAATGGGTCTGTAGAGTGATAAAAATGCATAAATATCACTGGAAAGTTTTAACTGCTCTGGTGAATCTGTAGAGTGCTGAAAATGCACAAACTGGTTTCCCTACAGGAACTTAGCCTCTTGAGCAGACCAACATATCAAAATTTTCCTCATTCTTTGAAATTTAAGATGGATACTGGTGTATCTAGAATTCTAAAATCAAATCACAAATCACATCATCAAGAAACTACTCTGTGCTCGTACTATATTGCTGTATAAGTTTCTTTCTAACAGCTAAAGTTAACTCTATGATGATTGAAGTGTACGTGCATAAATCCCTGAAAAATGTTAGGCATTCTCCACAGCTAGCACGTCATTTTGAAATGTTTGATATGCAACCCATATTGATTCTATAATCTAACACTTCCAATGAAAAAAAAAAAATGTGGCCTCAGTCTATTGTTCTTTACAACTTGTATTTGAGAAATCACCAGAAAATCTAGTTGTTTACAATACCGGTATCTCTGATCCACCTGTCACTGTTAAAATATATTGGTTATATCGATGGGCTCATGTTAGTTCCCAAACCCGATGTAGTATTCCTAAGATGTTCTTAGGAGCTCTATGTATGCATGCATCCATATCTCTAGATGTGTCCTTGTGCAAGACTAAGTTCTTAGGGAGAACCTGAACTCTTGTCCACAGCAAAGGCACCAAAACTTTTGCATTGTTCTCCACATAGACATTCGTCCAGAGAGGACTAGTAGAAAAATCTAGCAAAGGAGTCTCCGTTTCTGTGGTAATATTGTCATTGCCAACTCGTAAACTCAGAACAGAGGCATCGAAATAAGTACCCGCTGCTCCAGCATTCATCTGACACCCAATACTCAAACCACCTGCAAGCAAACCAAGTTCATATAACTTAATTAATAATATTAAAATTTTTACCAATGCAAAGAGACCAGAATGGACGAGAAGGGGTACATGATGAAATAGGCAAGTCTTGCTAACATGTGAGAGAACAATAACATGCACAGGTCATCTTCCAAACACCAGGTCAGAGAATTGGCAGAAAAGTTTATAGAAATCCTACTTGATTTCATTGAGTTTGTAGCACTCCAAATATAATTCCAATAGTGGTTCAGATAAATATTAACCGAAGTATTTCTGGTCTAACATGTCATGCTGCCTACTTATATCAACATTTTGGAAAATTACGACAAAGGAGACAACAATTAAGATTAATGGAAAAGGATGTTAGCCATTAGATTACATTTGATATTGTTGAGAACATTATCAAAAAATCAAGCAGACTCAAGCTTATTAATATCATTATATTTCCTTTATACATTGTTGAACATTAACAGGAAAGATAACAGTGTTCCAGCAATGAGGCATGATTACTCACATCATCAACCTAGACTTCGAGGAAACAGAAAACCACAAAAAACTGATGGAAAAGTGAGCCATAATATACACCATCAGGGTAAAGTAGCATTGACAATGTAAGCAACTAACTAATGCCAATAACCACCAGAAGTCTCTTTACAAAAATTATTTGGACAAGGAAGCCCATCCTTCAATTGACACTCTTACAGTCTTACCTAATCTAACAGTCAGCTACCCTCTACAGTAACAAGTTCCTAGAAATTGTCTATCTGATGAAACGAAACCATTTTCTGTCAGTTCAGCAATCAAACTACATTCCATGATCACATTGTTTAAAGAGTTAAAACTGTAAGAAATTTACAACGGCGCTCCTACCAAATGGCGAAAGAAAAAGTAACAGTTCGTCATGGATTCAAGTAATGCTTAAAGTGCAACAAGAACAAAGAAAAAGTTCTAATTAACTAGCTCTAGTGTCCAAAAAGAGTTATAATGAGTCTGGGCGTCTTGGCGGTATCCTGTCGTAAAGTAGGTTTCAGTGTTATTAAGGGCCTGTTCTTTATGAAAGGGTTGAGTTTTGGTTTTGGAAAAATAGTTTTATAATGTAAAAAGTATATTGGAAATGTAAAAAAGTATAGCTGAATAGTAAAAAGTTGATAAAAATTGATTATAATATATTAAATTTATTGTTGAGACCAAAACCAAAACTTAAAGATCAGGCCCTAAGGTTAAGTATGTGAATGCTCAAAGCAGGAGAGCTATTTGTTGTAATAAACTCGGTAGTCTTTTTACTTGAAAACACCAGCATTAAGCTTTATATGTACATTAACATACATTTGTGTGAGTGCTCAAGTCATCATGGAACCCACACACTAGTATAAACGTAATACATATAACCATATACATCAAAGTATACATTTGTAGTTTATGCGTACATAAACACATGCATACATGTATGAAAGCTGATGTCAAAGTGCATGCCATTGTACTCGAACAAAAAAATGAAAACATAAAATAAATATCTGATTCAGGAAGAAGCTTAACCAAAAATATCAATACAGTAAAACAAGTTAGTTCCACTAGCCCATCCACTTGTGGTGGATCAACTAGCTATGCCCACTATAAAGTACAGGAGAACAGGATTATAGTAGAAAGGAAATACCAAACCAAATCCAGTGCTAAAGATGGAAAAGAAATTCCTATAGTTTGAAGTAGCAAAAACTAGATTCAGGACTAATCAATATATACCATGCACAGTGACTTTTACATCCTCTTGTTTGCTGTAACAATTCAGAGAAATCCTTCCTCCTCCACCTCCGCCCCATCCCCTACCACCAGCTGCACTAATGATACCAAATCCCCTCCTACAAGGCAGAACCATATAAGAATAGTCAATAGTCCATAAATTGGTTGCAACCTAGTCAGTGAAAGTTAGCAGCTAAGGTAGTGATGACAAAGAGAGTAAACACATTCAGATCAAGGGTAAACAGCTAGAGAAAATGCTAAAACACCTTGACAAACATGTCAGGACAAATTACTAACTACAGTAAAAAAGGTCCCAACCTGTCAGTAACAGGACTCCAAATAAAAAAACCATTCCCTTCTACGTGTAGTAGTTTTGGTTCTTTAAAGCAAATGGAAAAAAAATTTAGTCCTAGATAAGGCGACAAGTGAAGCACCAGAAGTCGAATTGTGGTGTTTGACGTTAAGAATAATAGCCAATGTACAATCAGAGCTCATTGATGTCCCAGTATTAAGAAAACTTAAAAGGCAGAAAATAGCATTTGCAACATCCAACAAGTCAAAGCAGCAAGTTACTCACAGCTTTTTAGCATTAACAATTATACTTCCCCCAGATCCCCCACCTCCCTCCAGTCCTCCTTCTCCACCTTCTGCAGTGACAGATCCATTCATAGATAAAACTTCACTAATATTAAGCGAAATTCGTCCACCACCATTTCCTCCAAACTTATGTTGGGTGGATGTACCACCACCTTTACTCCCATAACACCACGGATTGGACAGAGTAGGCCAGCAATAAACATCACCACCCCAATTACTAGTCTCATTAGACTTCAAACAGGATGCACCTCGTCCGCCGTGGCCTCCACCAGCTCCGTCATTGCCAAACGGGGTCCCACTGGTCTGAGAAGGTGGTGGCCCAGCCAATGCAGTCGCATTTATAGAAGATTCAGGCCCCAAAGTAAGATTGTAAGCGTAAAGCAATATAGAACCAGCAACAATGGCTGCATTCTGGCCAACTTTAATGTTTCCAGATAGATTGAAACTTAAAGTGCATCCCGCAAATGGGCAAGCAATCGAAACATGGGGGAGTATCTCCAGGTTTCCACCACCAAAAACAAAAATATCAGAATTCAGTAGCAGATTTGAGTTCAGCACACAAGTGGTGTCAAATGACCCAACACCATCAAGGTCCTTGCAGGAAACCAAATCATTCTTCAGAACTGTATATCCTGGTTCTTGAAAGCTAAGAGGATCCTTTTTCTCAGACTTATGACTTGAAACTGAACAAGAATGTGGAAGTGGCCCTCTTATGGACTCAACTGCCTCAGTTTTATAGTGGTCCAAACCGATAGAAAGTGCAGTTATCAGAAGATGTACATACACAATACACCAGCTTAGATAACATTGAGTTTTCACTGGAAACATCAGAACCAACAGAATCCAAACTGCGTATCACTCAGAATACATGAATGAAATAGATGAGGTCTCAAAACTGCAGCTCAGCTTCATCAATCAAAGAAATCTATGGAAATAACCCCAGCACAAACACCCTTCAGGTTATCATCCACAATCACATACCCCTTTACGCCTCAACCAGACTACAGTACCATCCTCTGTTCTTTGACACAGCTGTGCTCCGCAGAGTTCCAATCCTTGGACCTGTTTAATTTCCCAACCCAAAAAACACAACAAAAAAAAAAAAGAACATCAAAAAACAGTAGCATTTTTAAGCATAATAGAGTCAACAGCAGAGACAAAAAAGATAGAATTACATGAGGTCAGAAACTTTATACCTATGGTGAAACCATCAAATTACCCTTGGCCAATTCAAACATCAGCAAGCTTAAAAGTTTTTACCCTTGAACAAGATGAAGGTAAAGAATACAACAAAAGACAACAGAAATCGCCCTGCTAAAATGATGCTGGTAGAATGACGGATGTAATACAAAAGTTCTAGAAACTATGCTTATATTTGTAGCTTCTTCTTTACAAACATTTCCAATTTGTCAGACTGGTTCTACCGTGTCATCCCGAAGACATCATATAAATATTAACTCAGCCATGCCTCTCCTGAAAAATTGAATCATTTCAATCGATTCCCAACTAGACAAAAGCAGATGCTAAAGATTAGGAACAAGAAGAATTGCACAGGCTGCTCCCAAAAATATAAAAAATTAAATAACATCTCTTAAAGAATAAATATCATGAACAAGCTACAAAACAAAAACGAAAAAATCCGGTTAATCAAGATAGTACTTCATTTCTTCGTGCAATGCAGATCGATCAACAACCAATTTACTTCACAAAAAATTAAATATTCGCAACAGTTATGGATAATTGCATCAACAAACATACATATGTACGTACGTTTTCCATCCATAAATTCATCACTTTCAACTTAATTTAGTATAACCCCCCACCCAAACATAATTCATCAACAATCAACACCTAATAGAGCAAGTCTGTGTGAGTGTTTGTTTTCCTCCTTTTTTTTTCTTTTTTTTTTTTTTCTACTTTCACTTACCGGCGAAGGAGGAGAATCTTCGGAGAGATAGTTGAATTCCTCTTTGAACGTCACTAATTGTTTATTATTACGTCTTTTACTCTCCAAAAACTTTAAAAAAGTAATTAAACCACCGAATTTCCTTCATCTTTCCTAAAATTTCCGACCGTGATGTTGATGGAGAGCTCCACAGTGCGCTTTTTCCTTTAGCTTTTCGGATTCGAAAAATGCGAATTGTTTAACTTATCTTGAGTTGAATTGAATGGAACGACGGAATGGAGAATTGATGGAGAAGTATGGAAGCTGAAGAGGCTACGATGAGAGCGTTGAGCTAAGCAGACTGAGAGGACTGTGGAGTGTAGAGAGAGAAAGAGAGGGGGAGAGGAAGTGTGTGAGTGCGTGTTTTTTGGTGGTAGAGAGAGAAGGGAAAAAAGTCGCAAATGAGTCCAAATCCAACTACGGCTACTCTCTTCCGGAAGGCAAAGCTTTCGGGCTTCTTCAACTGTACAATGTGCATCGCTGTACTCCGGCTTAGATCTACTGTTTGTCCCCCCTTTCCCATATTTGAACGCCTTTTTCAGGGCATAATTTTGGACACCTTTTTGCAGTAAATATCGAGAATGCCATTGGGGTTTTCTTTTTCCCATCAACGTCAGTTAGAGAATTTCTTGTGAAAGGAAAGAAAATATTTGTTGATTCTCCTTTTAGATGGGAAGACAATTATATTGATTTGTTAAGATTTTATAATTATTTAAATTTCATTTTTGATCTTAATTTTTCTTCTTTTTTTTTTTTTTTTTACATTGAAATGTTGATACTCCATAACAAAGGATCATTTTAGTTTTCATATTTTTTAAAATATGTTTTTGGAGTTTTGATATTATACTACTCTTTCTGTTCTATTGAAATGGATGATGCACAATTCTTTATGGGTTGCTAAATATAACATTCAAAATATATAACTTGCTATTAATTTTCTATTAATATCCTTACTTTCTAAAGATTAATTAGGTCAATTAGTATATAACACGCATAATTATATTAATAAGAGGTATGAGAAGTAAAAAAAAAATACTCAAATCTTATTCTTCTAATAAAATAAAGGGAGTAATTTATTAATTGCGTAATAATAAATTAATATAAAATTTAAAACTATGTTGTTAAAAATATAAAAACGAACATAAACTAAATTTACTTCTAATTATGATGTTACCACACGTTTATATAACTATTTAGTTGAAAATTTAAGAAGTACTCAACCCATTTGTTTTGTAGGAACGGAATTGTATTTGGAAAGATTTGCTCTACACAAAGAATTGAAATCGTATACTCCTCCGTCTCTCAAAAATAGTCTACTTCTTTTTTCTTTTTTTTTAAATGGAATTGGCGCATCCGTAGGTTCACTTGGCGGGCTCGGCAGTGCAACATCGCGGAGGAATGGCAGTAGATGCCACGAAATTTCCCCAATGGGAGGAATGAAGCAAAGGAATATATTGGGCCTGTTCTTTTTCTTTCGTTTTTAAAATGGTTTTGGTTTCAACAGTAAATTTAATATATTTTAATCATATTCCATCATTTTCAATACAACTTTTTACTATTCAGCATCTATTTTTTACATTTTCAATACACTTTTTACATTATAAAACTATTTTTCAAAACTTGTTTTCAAAACCGTTTTCAAAACGTTCAAAAAGAACAGACCCATTATCTTGGCCAAGAAGTTTTGACCTCTTTATAATACTGAAAATAACATTATCAAATAAACTCTATGTATGGAAAAGAGGGAGTAATTAAATTCCTTTAAGCGTGTTTAGTGCACGGAACTGAAAATGGGGAAATTTCATATCCGATAATAGAATAATCATTCATTAAAGAATTGTATATTACATTTTACCGTATTTTACAGCATACATAGTTACATGATCAATACGTAGTTACGTGATCCAATTTCTATATGAACTAATATAATAATTTCAATCTTATAATTACTCGTCCATTCCTCCATTCTCATCTGCAGGCCAAACACAACTTTGAAATAATAGATATTACAATTTTAAAATTTGGACATTCTTTACAAATAAAGGATGAAATTGGAATTTACACCCAAATTTTTAAAAACCAAAACACACATTAAAAGAATGTGTTATTTGCATGTATCACTTAAAATATTTAAGGGATGAAATGACATAACTACCCATATTGTAATTTTGAGATACAAAAGTAAAAAAATCTCCACCTCTAGACCGAAAAATCTCTATTGCTATCGAAAACGGAAAGCTCCTACCGATCGGAAACGGAAGTCAAAAACTTACGTCAATAACTGGCATAAGTCTTAAAAACTTACGTCAGCTACTGGCGTAAGTTTTTAGCACTTTCGTCGCCCTGTGGCGGAAGTTTTCCTCCTTCAATCTTCTTCTTTTTTTATATATATATTTTTTTATCTTCTCCGTTCGTCAGACCTGCAATTTTAGTCGTCGGCCGCCCACCTTCTCTCCCTTTGCACAGTAGCATCATCATCGTCAAGTAGCATCATCATCTTCGTCACAGGCCGGGTTTTTGGGTTAAAAACTTTCGCCACAGGGTGGCGAAAGTTTTCCTCCGCCATTTTTTTTCATTTTCTTTTACGGAGGTTTTCCTCCTTCCGCCATAAATTGAATCAAAGGTGGAACCTTGTTTTTTCCGATTTCCCGTCCTCTTGGTTTCCCCGATTCCATCCGCTTGGTTTGCCGCTCCGATGCCCATTTCCAATTTGCAGTTCACTCGATTTCCGTCGATTACACAAAGGAGGAGAAAGGTAAAAAATTTGCCAAAATTTTCCTTTACAATTATAGAATGACAATTTTAGTCTTTTCAGTAGAGAAATTTTTAAAATGGTCCATATGTTTAGTGTGTTTATCACTGCAAATAACAATTTCCTAACAGAATTTCACCAATGTTGTTTGGCCCGACCCGGCCCGGCGGGTCGACCCGGGCGACCCGCGACCCGTAGGCCTTGCCGGGCCAAACAACAGGGGAGACCCGGAAATGGCGTGACTCGGTCACGCCCGGTCAAAACCCGGGGCGACCCGGGACCCGTCGTGACCCGCTCGACCCCGGGTTTTCCTTTTTTTTTTTTTTTTTTTGATTTACCTTAATTAATTGCTTCCAGTTCACTTTTGCTAGCTTTCTCCAGTTCACTTTTGCTTCCAGTTCACTTTTGCTTCACTTTCCAGTTCACTTTTGCTTCCACTAGCTTTCTCTCGGTTCACTTTTGCTTCCAATTCCAGGAATTCTTCCGTGTTTTCTGGCTCCAGTTCCAGCTGCTCTGCGTCCGAGCTCTCCCTGCCGCTCAATTTCTTTGATTTCCGTACTGAGGAAGGTATGTTTCAAGTTTCTTATTTTACTTCGCTACGCCTCTCTTAATGCATATGCCTATAGGTGTTGTTGGATGTCGGAATTGATTTTGACGGCAACAAACAGAGGGAAGGAGCGAGAAAGAAGATGAGAAAATTTTGAAACAAAAAACAAAAGAAAGATAATGTGGAAAAGCCAGTTCCATTGCTATCTTTCTTGGTGTTGAATTTGCATTTTCGAGCTGATGCACAAGCAGGATGATTAATTGAGCAATCTGAAAATTCCGACGTAATTTGTGCCACCGCGGCCGCTCGCCTCCTTAATGATTTCTGCTGCTATGTTGAGTCCTACTTCATCTTTCTGCTGCTATTTGCGCCACTCAGCCCTAGTGAAATGTCCACCATGGGTTGACCCGGGGTCGACTCGGGTTGACCCGGCGGGTCGGCGACCCTTTGGCCTATCCGGGTCGATTGCCGGGCCGGGCCAAACAACATTGAATTTCACAATAAATGTACTTTCTAATACCATACTTATTAACAACTGTTATTATTCATATCATGATATCCAAAACACACAGTCACACACTAACATTGGGGTTTATGCCTTCCATTCCATTCCACTCGTGTATACTGTAGTTTACATGACACAAACAAACAGATATTAACCGAGAGATTATTCGACACATCTGTTACACCACATAAGATAATGCAATCAGATACATTAAAAAAAACTGTGCTATTTTATAGAAAAAATAATGTACATGTAAGAAAGTTAGAAAAAAATATGAATCTGAATTCTTATTAGTCATTAATTTACTACACTATTTTTAAAAATACAACGAATAAATACAACCATTTTTGGTTTGAGTGATTTTAGAAACATCTCAATCGGATAATTGTTGGCCCAACAAGAAGAGTGGAAAGGAGATGAAGATGATTGACAAGTACATGTCCACACCAGAGCATCCATTGGGATTCCATAACACGGCATCATTGTCCGTTGAATGGTTAGGTTAGGTGACTTCCGTTCATTTCTGATCTTCAAATCAAATTTTTGTGACGAAAAGGATAGGGGAATAGATGAATTTAATGCAACTAATAATAATAATTATTATAAAACATGACCGGATGGACGGCCCATTTCAACAGATCAGATTTAACTTATTTTATTCTTTAATAATTACTCTCTCTTCGGTTAGAATAATTTAGAACTATAATTATTTATAAATTTTAAACATTATTTCTTTAATTAAATATATTATTTAATAGGATCAATTGATTTTTCCTGTATACTCAAATTTATTTTTTCTCTTTAATTAACAAAAAAAAGATATTTTATTTTCTCGAGTGTTTTAAAAAAGATATTTTATTTTCTCGAGTGTTTACCTATATACATGTAAAGGGAGGGTATGAACCAAATACTTCGTCTAATGGTTCATTTCTCTCACCTTCGGATGTAGGGAACAAAAGGTTTATTGCACCATGTGGTATTAAAACAAGTTACAGAGTTAATTAAAATAGAATTAGTGCAACCAGTTATGTATGTAATTGTGCCTTTGTTTTCATAATATTAAAATTTAGTTCAAAAATAACATTTTCAAATTTAATAAATATCATAAATGTTTCTTTGTACGATAAAGACTTTCTTCTAAAGTATTAATTTTCTGTTAAAAAATATTTAAAGAGTTTTGAAATTTTCTGAACGTGCAAATCCTAGCATCATCAATCTTACCTATGCATTGGATTTTATATATGAGCTCGGTGCATACAATTTCTCGTGTAATGAAACAGTTAGACCATGTAGGAACTGAATGATTCATCATGCTTCTTGAGAAGTGGCTCATTCTTAGTACATTAAAAGTTGATACAATTTTATTTTATTCTTTTATTTATCAACTATTACATTATCTTATCTATAACAAGTAGATGTCAGAGGATTGAAGGAGAGGATTAAAAAAATTGGGACGTCTGCCTATAAGATCTTGCTGACAGAGGTAAGAATCGAATAACGGATCTCTGAATGACTCATCATATATCGTAACCGTTTGAGCACCTACTCGTTCCTAAACGTGAATAATTGACTTGATTATATTTTAAAGTAGAGTTTTGGGGGTTAAGGCAGTGAACAGTTTTCAATTCAATGCAAACAAAGCCTAAAATTAATATGAAAATGACATGGTGCGGTGAGTCTTGGTGCGTACTTCAAATAGTTTAAAACATACTCGTACTACTTTTATAATCCAATATTTAATTTGGTGCGCTGGCCAAATCTAACCATGCCTATGACATGTGGCCCCCAGAAAAAATTAAATATTAATTGCTACATTTCACCCAATCCCATTTAATTTCTTACACTCCAATTTTAGCAATTTAGGTGCCTAGCCTCCACCTGTGCTTGGATTAGGTGGTACACATTGGATACCATAATCACAATTAACAAGTTTAGATCATTGTTCAACTATTTGACAATAACAATGAAAAATATATATATTTTAAATATGAGAGATCACGAAACTGCCGATTAAGTCTGCGTGAAATCACATGTACTACATAGAATATGTGTCACTTTCACATAATAATTATAATAAAAAAAACACATTTTTATCCTCCTTCCCGAGATTGTGAGAGTATATAACACATATGTTAAGTAACACAAATGATCATTTCCCCTCAAAGTTGATAATAAACCAATTTATATAGTTTCACTTTTGTTTTTAACTTAACTAGTTTGATTTTCTATTAAATTTGTGGGATTTCTTTTAATTAAAATCAACGCAACTATACTAAATCATTAAATAATGAAGTAAACTAACTCACTAAAAGTTCTTGAAATTCTACATGAAAAGTGTTAAAATAAATGCTTTAGTTTGGGATCAAGAATCCCATTTTGCATTTATCTCCTTGTCTTTCATATTGTATCATTATCCTCATTCATATTCTTATCATTTTGGCTAAAAGTTAACCATAAAATTTAATAAAATAGTAAAATATAATATTTTATAGAGTTCAATAGTCAAAATGACAAAAAAACAATTAATTCAAACAATTAATTCTATTAAAGTAAACAATTTAAAATTTAACGAAGTGAGTGAAACAGTACGATTTTAAAAGTTATGTAACCAAATAATGCAAAAAAAAAAATTCAATGACTGAAAATCCGGCCACATTATTAATAGTTGAGTGGCATGTAGTGTCATTTGCCCTAAACTATTTCTAGAGACTTTATCAAATGAAGTCCTATACTAAAAAAAATTAGGTTATGTTGGGGCTATTTTTTTGGTTTTGGTTTTGGTTGATTTCAATAGTAAATTTAATATATTATAATTATTTTTTTATCGTTTTTATTACAATTTTTTAATATTCAACTATGCATTTCCAATACACTTTTTACATAATAAAATTATTTTTTAAAAATATGTTTTTAAAACAATAAAAAAAGAACAGGCCCTTAGTTTATCACGCTTATACTTTTTTTTTTAAAAAAAAGTGAAATAACGTCGTTTAAAATATAATTATGTTATTTTAATAACTTGAATAAAATAAAAAAAATACTATTGTGACACAATTTCAGACTTTAGTGCATAAAATTTAGTAAGTATTTTAAAACAAAAGAACAAATTTGGAGTAGGTTTGAGTGACAAATTTATGTCGACAAAAGTAGATATAATATCCATTACTATGTTACAAGTGTACATATTTTATAGCACTAGCTAATTAAAGACATTTAGGGCATGTAAAGCGTACGTCACGCAGCATTAATACATGATTTTAAGAATAAATTTTAAAATGTTGGTGACAGTTTGCAACAAAGATACATAGGATACTATTAGTCTGACACAGCAAACCAAACCTTAATCATACGATATTATTATAATTATCAAAAAAATCATATGATATTATTATAAATATTGTGTTGTAATTTGGTAAAAAGCCAATTCATCCACGTAACCCTTTTAGTTTTATGTTTAGTTCCTATCCACAAAGTTTAGAAATCAAATTATAGGACTACATTGCTACGTGTCAATGAAAAAGTCCGTGCATTTCAACACAAAAGTTATATTTTATGATCGATTATATTTTCTGACTTAGAAACATTTGTAATTTGCAACTCTTATATTAAAACACAAAGAGTAGCACTAAGAGTTTTTCGGTGAAGTAACATTAATGTACCGGATATATAGAATGAGATTTTTTTACCTAAATATTCATTTTGGGGGAAAAAATTACCAAAATAAGTAAAAAAAAATTGAAATTCCCAAACTAGTTGAAAACGAATCTCCCAAATTCGTTTTCAACCAAACAACCCAAAAAAAAAAAAAGCAAAATTCTTTTGAAAACGAATTCCATGAATTCGTTTTCAATTGGTTTTTTTTTTTTTTTTGCTTTAATAAACGAATTCCATAATTAAATTTTTCTTTTTTTTATTTTTTATTAATTTCATTAAGAAACTAATTCCACTACAATGGTTTTTAAAATGAATAAAAATAATTATATGTAAACGAATTTTTTAAAAATTAAATAATTATTTTAATTGAATCGAACCGCCGTAAATAGTTTTTGAGTTGTTATAAAAAATAAAAAAAAGGCAAAACATAATTATATAATTGAAATTTTAATTTGTAATTCAATAAAAGTTTAGAAGAAGTAATTTATGGCATTTTTTGAAATACATAAAATCTTCGTATAAATGAATTTGGGGAATTTATTTATTTGTAAAAATTTAGTCACACATTTATGTTTTAAAAATAATGAATTCCATTAAAAACAAAACTCATAAATTTCTTTCGCTTAAAAAGAAATAACATTAGACCGATGTCGCGTAAAAACAACTTTGGCGCATTCGTGTCTTAGGAAAACCGACATAAGTATCTTTTTAAGCGAAAGGAATTTATGAGTTTTGTTTTTAATGGAATTCATTATTTTTAAAACATAAATGTGTGACTAAATTTTTACAAATAAAAAAATTCCCCAAATTCATTTATACGAAGATTTTATGTATTTCAAAAAATGCCGTAAATTACTTCTTCTAAAATTTTATTGAATTACAAATTAAAATTTCAATTATATAATTATGTTTTGCCTTTTTTTTATTTTTTATAACAACTCAAAAACTATTTACGGCGGTTCGATTCAATTAAAATAATTATTTAATTTTTAAAAAATTCGTTTACATATAATTATTTTTATTCATTTTAAAAACCATTGTAGTGGAATTAGTTTCTTAATGAAATTAATAAAAAACAAAAAAAAGAAAAATTTAATTATGGAATTCGTTTATTAAAGCAAAAAAAAAAAAAAAAAAAACCAATTGAAAACGAATTCCTGGAATTCGTTTTCTTTTGAAAATGAATTCCCGAATTTTTCTTTTTTTTTTTGGTTTGTTCGGTTGAAAACGAATTTGGGAGATTCGTTTTCAACTGAAAACGAATCTCCCAAATTCGTTTTCAATAGTTTGGGAATTTCAAATTTTTTTTGCTTATTTTGGTAATTTTTTCCCCCAAAATGAATATTAAGGGAAAAAATCCTATAGAATGATATATAAATATAGTTGTTGGATAGCGGTCGAGATCAGAAGGCATGTCCAGACGCCAGGAGATTCAATACGAGATCTTAAGAGACGAGGTCCTCTTAGCTTTGTCGTTTGCTCATAACTAGCAATTTTATCAATGTAGCTTCACTTAGATCAAGAGAACGGTTATTGAATGATAAGATGGAATCAATCTGTTAAAGATCAGCCGAAGTCCAAAGGGAAGATCGTGTAGTTTGACAGAGAAGATACACGCAATCCTTGACTACAAATACACAACATATATTCTAAGAAAAATGTAATGAAATTATGACTTATAAATCTGTTATAGTATTTCTTGCTAATTACTGGGTTTACCAACAGAGTTAATCGGGGAAACTAGTTCCAATGCAGGTTTTACGTAACAGTGCCTCCAGGCCCGTAAGTAAAAAGGTGATTCATATAACAAGTGTAAATTTTCGTTTCACAAGCTAGTAAAAAGATGAAACTTTAAACATTTTAAATGCAACTATGAAAAGATGACTAAGTAAAATGCATAATCCTAATTTCTAAAAGAAAATTCCATATTCTTATTCACAAGTATTTTTATACAAAAATATTACTTTTGAAATTAATACTCATACTTTTATTTAGAAGTTTTTAAAATATACAACCACCTTTAAAAAAAAATAAATTGAAAGCAAGTCTCATGCTTTTATTTATTACTTTTCTTCATATATATATAAAAAAAAAAGAACACTTTTAAAATTGAGACTCACACTTATACAATAATAATTGACACTATTATACAAAATTCATAAAATTTGACAATTAATTCCTTTTAGAGAAGTCATTTTGTTGTATGAAATATAGACACCTTGGCATAGTAAAACCATACTCACATGAAAAATTTGACACTTCATCATCGTATAAATATTATTCTCTCCGTTCCATTATAAGAGTTATGCTCTGAAAATATACTAAGTTTCAATGTGCGACACATAAAATAACTAATTTGTCAACTATTTAATCCACTAATATCCTTGATTTTTTAGTGAGACTTAATTATGAACCACATTGTTATATTAGTAAACGTAGTAAGAATAAAAATTTTGAAAGTTAACTTTTAAAAAAATAAACAAACAAGAAAAGAAGCAAAATAATAATATAAAGAAAAGCAAAACATAAAAAGGGAAGGGGCAAGACGGAAAATAGAAGGAAGATGAGGGTCCATAAGTTATGGAAGCCTTTAGAAGTTAAAACGACCTTAACGACTTTTTCTAAGATTCTTTTATTTGTGGACCCTACCGATTTCTCCACCTGCTCCAGGCCTCCAGCCCCAGGTCCCTTGATTGTCATTTCGCACCTTCTTTTTTCTTTTCTTTTTTTTTTCTGTCGAAAAAGAAAAAAATAAAAGGAAAAGAATTTGTGAATTATTAATGACAGTCAAGGTTTAACTTTTTTTAAACTTTTAACTGTGGAGTGCCAAGTGACGTGGCAGATGTGAAACGCAAGTGTGCAAGTCACGTGTTTGCCAGGGATTATTCTCCTCGTTTTGGTGATCTTTTCTTACACAGAACCAAAATATACTTGCCTCCAACTCCAAGATGCTACTCGTTTAATGTAACTGAATTGTTAATTGTAGGATCCATTTTACTAAATACAAAATACTTTTTAAAATTTTAAATAGTGAAAAAACAAATATACATTTGATAGTTTTTAACTTTCTAAAAAAAAATTTACTCAACTTTTTAACTCTGGGAAAATCGCCTGGCATGGGCAATTTTCCTAGAGAAAATTGCAGTCCTGTGGCGATTTTTCTAGAAAAAATTACCACAGGAAGGCGTTTTTTTCAGGTTTTCCCTGTCATTAGTCGGAAAATCATTTTTTCGGTGAAAATTTACCCAACTTTTTAACTCAGGGAAAAATTGCCTGGCCTGGGCGATTTTTTCTGAGAAAATCGCCACAGGACGGCGATTTTCTCTGGGAAAATCGCCCATTTAAAAAGTTGGGTAAATTTTTTTTTATAAAGTTAGAAATTATAAAGAGTATATTTGTCTTTTCACCATTTAAAATTTTAAAAAGTATCATGTATTTAGTAAAATGAATCCTACAATTAACATGCCCCTAGTGTAAATATTGTATTTTTCTTTTCCTTTTTAAATTCTTTTTAATTTTAAAGTGAGGGCCACAACCGAAAACTTTTCAAGATTGACACATCCTAATACCACTCTTGCCCAAGCATGCAGTTCATACTTTTAATAAGATTCGATGCGTTAGTGTTGATATGATCATACCCTATTTTAATTTTTTTTTCTTCTTATAATGCAGTCCTGGTTTCAAACTCAAACATGCACTGGGTGGCCAACTTCTATAGAGAAGTTAGATGTATTTGTGTTTCTTTTGTTTCTTTAATATGACCAACTTTTACCATTTAAATATTTATTGTTTTCTTTTAATTACACATTTTTTATTTTTATTTTAAGTAATAGTTTGATAAAATTATAGTGATCAATATGATATTCCTATGTGCTATTATTACAAGAGTTTGCTCTCACACTTGTACAATTTTTTATGAATACCAATGTATATTACTTAAAATATCTAATTTGACACTATCTGTTTTATTTATATCCTTACGTTTAAATGTGAATTAATTATAGACTATACGTAATTATATTAGTTCAGCTCGGTCCCGGGAAATCCCCATTTTTAAAAAATACTATTTATTTTTAAAAACTATTTATATTTACATTTTTGGCAATGAAAATCATTAATTACTCATTAGCCCAACAAAGGATGCTTGAACAATATGAAGCCCTTATGCTCCTTTTATAAAGGAGATTCGTGTCCCAAATGTATGCCCTTTTAGCTCCTTTATTGCTTTCATTCATTTATATATACTAGTGGGGAGTGTGCACTGCACTCTCCAAGAAATAACAGGTGTAAACCATTGAGCAATACTGATTTTAAAAAAAAGAAGAAAATATTAATTATTTCTTACTTTAAAAGGAAAATATTGCTCTTTATTAAATGAGGTCTTTAGTGACTACTCCATCCGTTTCTATCCAAATGAGTGCTCATTATGGAAATATTTTTTTTCTCAAATAAGTATTCCTTTGCTCATTTTGATAAATTTTAAATTTTTAAATATTATTCCTTATTTAATTGATTTTGTTTAATGATATAATTTACAATGTTATTTAAATACACATACATTACACACATTTTTATTTAAAATGTAATTAAACAATAAAACATAATAAGAATGAAAGAAAATCGTCGCATTAATTTTGTGTGAGAATCACATAATGATCCCTTCTTTGGGAAGAGAAAGAGTAAATGTTAATGTTATTTGACGGATTTTTCCCCAATATTCAATTTGCGGCATAGAATTACCAAAATAAGCAACAAAAAATTTTGATTCCCAATCTATTGAAAACGAAGATGGGGATTCGTTTTCAGGAGAAAACGAATTCGCCGACTTTGTTTTTATTAAATAAATAAAATTTAAAAAACGAAATTGTTAATTAAAGAACACATTTTACTAAATAAAATACACTTTTAAAAAAAATTTAGATTGGAAATTACTTTTTTACCCTTCCCCTTTCTACTTCCTTCTGCAGTAAAATTAAGAAAAAAATAACTTTTAAAAAGAATCGCTCGGGGATGGATTTTGTCGCCATAGGACACCAATGTATTCCTATTTAATCGCTCGGGGAGATGATTCTTTCCGATAGAATTGCCTAGTTTGGGCGATTCTTTCACATGGAATCGCTAGTTGGAGCGATTCTTTTTAAAAGTTGTTTTCTTCTTAATTTTACTGCAGAAGGAATGGAGATGAGTGAAAGAAAATTTGAAAGAATTGAAGTAAAAAAATGGAAGTGAGTTAAAGAGTGAAATAGAGAGTTGAAGAGGAAATGAGGGTTTAGATAAAAATAGTTAGTAAAAATATTTATGATGGTAGAAATGTATAAAGATATTATTATTTTTTTACTACTTAAAATTTTAAAAATTGTCCTAGTAAAAATGGTCCTGCAATTAGCATACCTTAAAAAAAAAAAAAAAAAAGAAATTTCGGGCAGAAACGAATTTGGGAATTCGTTTTTCACGGAATTAAGAAAAAGAAAAAAAATAAAAAATTGGTGAAGCAGTCGACTAACTAGAAAAATTCAAAGGGAAAGGTCGACACTCGACAGAATAGCGCCCTGCAGACCGATTGTCCGAAGCCGCGCCCCTTTTAGTCCGAAGTCGCGCCTCCCAGACGCACCTGTTCCGTAAATTGAAAAATCTCCAGACGGAATCCTAGTTCCGAACAGTGCCCTGCTTTTCCGGTGCCCTCGTTTCCGGGGCTTTCCCCTGCGAGTCTGACGGCCTAAGCACAAGCAGGTTTGTTTTTCCTTTTCTATTTTTATCAAATTTTTCATTGCTTTTTCAAATTTTTATGTTAGTTCGCCCCTTTATAATCTAGCGCTCTATCCGTTTCTGTTTGTGGACATAATCTTGGTCTACTCTCCTTATTAGGCGAACAAAGCCATTTCATGCATTCTTGCATTTTCCTTTGTATTTTTCTAGTTAAATAGATGATGTATTGATGCTCTCCATGAATTGCTTGCCTGGCATTGATTAGTTTGAGCAAGAGAATGAGCACATGGATTTTTTATTTTTTATTTTCTATTTTCCTTCTACTCTACATTTCTTGAGCTAAACTTTATTCAATCTTATGATTATATCTTGTTTGAAATGGTGGTTTGGAAATCAAAGTTCCTTCTTAAAATGAACTTTGATGTGAAAAATGCTTGTTGTGTGCTCTTTGCAAGTCAAATGAAGTGAATTAGACAATGTTTTTTCTTTGTACAAGCTTAATGAACTCTTGCCAGTTGCTTATTGGATATTTCCTTCTTTCATCTGGTTATCTATTGGCTTACCTTGGGGAAACAATTTGGGATTACAAGTCTGATATGAGAGCTACTTTTAATCAGTCTTTTCTTCCTGCTCCTTATCTAATTAACAGTCAATTGTTTGAATTGCTGCAAGATAAATGTTATGCATCTTCTTTTGAATTTTATATCTTGTATATCCTAAGTTTGTAGCTAAATCCAGCAGATGCCAGTTTTTAAGGTTATTGAATAAGTTTGTACATCTTCATATATGCTTGCATTCTCCTAAAAATGTACAGAATGAGCTTCACCTTATAAATGTATGTGGTCCCTCTTTTCTTCTAATGTTTCTTTTCGTAAATATAATGCCCTTTTGCAAATGGAGAAGCAGCTACCAAATTCCAACTGGTACAATTTACTCTGGACTCATATTCAGTTTCTATTTTCGTTTCGGCTTTTATAAGTTAATTTTTAGCATACGATTCTGAATTTTGAAATCTGATTTTTTATGTTTGATAATTGTGTTTGGGGGTAAAGAGGTGTGTCTATTGTTTTTCTGCAATTTGAGTTTTGATTTGTTTTGTTTTGATGTTTGAGAATTAAAGTAAAGTGTGTGTGGGAGATGTTTTGGGGTATCGAAGGGGCAGAAACATAGCTTTTTCTAAGATTCTTTTAAACAATTGGGAATCTAGCTTTGAAGCTTTTGAAAATGGGCAAAAGTTCTGTTTTGAATTGGAGTCTTTGTGTAAACTTTAAGAGCTGTGTTATTTGATTGTTTCAAATGATCTTGGAACTTTTTCTAGCTTTCTGGAGCAATTGGCTGTTCAAAGTTTGTATTATAATGAATCAATGTGTTATGACATGACAAACGATAAATTTTAGAAAGTTATGAGCATTCAAGACTTTTCACTCTTTAAAATTTTTAAATAATACATGCATTTAATAAATTAGTACCAAATAAAATAGTTCGTGCAAATAACACTTCCCCTTTCATAAAAGTGTCCCCTCACAGTCTCACTCTAGAACTCTCGGATGCAGCAAAAGCAAATTCCTTTCTTCTCTCACTTAAGCTCTTTTTTTCCCACTCTACTGTTGCCTTTTGGTTCTTACATTCCAAAGTTTTCAATTTGGAATCGGACCCATATCCCCAATCGCCATTATGAAGGTTACCTCCGCATATTCTCTTCTGGTTCTTACTTTTGTTTTTAGTTTATTATTTTTTTTGGTATTTTTTCAAATTCGTTGAGATTACTAAAGCTCCCTTGCCTTGGAGGAAATTGAAACTGGATTACCGGCATGCTGAATGAAAATTCCTAATCCTGACTATGTATTTCATGAATTTTCAGCTGTGAACAATTTACATTAATCCATTGGTAGGAAACTTGGAAGATTCTGAAACTTTGATGATACCATTTGCTTGTTCTATCAAATTCACTTGTGAAGCATGTAGTAGGGGAGTTAATTTGGCAACTTGGACGACTGAGCTTTCCTATCAAATTGATTTCTGTTGTTTTTTTTAATTTTTAAATTTTTTTTCCCAGGCTTATAGTTGTTGAAATTGCATTTGGTATCTATGGCCTTGATATTGGAGAGCTTCATTTACCAAACTTATGCTTAGGTCCTACCAACTATCAGAGTGTGTGTGTGTTTTTGTATGTTTCTTATGTGATGATGATGATGGACAAATATATGCTAAGATGCCTTGTACATTTGCATACATATTGATGAGGACATCTCTAGCCCAGACAAGGCCAGTCAGCATTTGCCAAGTCAATCCGGAGTCGATGTCCAAAGAAATGAATTGCAAGGAGGAAGAAATGGTCAAAGGAGACAATCAACAAGCCTCTCGGCCATCCACTACTTCCAACTCAAATTTGGCAGGTGCTCACATCACATATGCACCTACATGCTATGTTGATTTCCCTTCTTTTGTTGAAAAAAAAAAAAAAGACCTCCTCAAGTCTGCCATGCTATTTGCTAAGGGACACTGTTTGAGTGTGTGGTGCATTCTTTGTGCCATAAGATTCTGTAAATTGGAAGGCCATCAATGCCATTCCAATCTGAAGGCTCAATAGTCACACTAGATTTGTTACAAAGACTAAACTTATCCTGCGTATCATCAAACCAAAGAGACCATCTTCCTTATCAGTGAACAGGGTTTCTATTCATATTCCTTCTACTGTGGTATCTAGCTTCCTGTGAAGGTTACTTTTTGGTAGGAATATCATTGTTTTCAGCTTGAATATCATTGGGTCAACTCTAGGATGTTAACATTAGAAACTCAGTATTTGAAAAAATGAAGCTAATGTTTTAGTAAACTTTTCTCAAATCCAAGTTATAGAAATGGAACCAGTATTCCTCATCTTCATTCTTCTCAATAGCCACGGACACTTCCATCAGCAAGATAAATAACTCACAACATTGAAAATTTGCTAAACCTTCTTGATTTTGGGGTTAGGTTTTCTTGATGTAGTGCATATTTTCTTCTGTGATTTATACTAAGCTCTATAGTAGGATGGAAACCTTTCTATATAAAAACTGCGGAGAAACAAAAGAGAACAGAGTTACGTATACTCTGATTTTGTTTCTTTTCCTGCAACAGGCAATGATACACTTGGTTCTTGTTTCTATTTAGGTGGTTACTTTTTCTTAGCTCTTTCAGAAAGGAGGAAGGAGGGGCTGTGTTTGGGGAAAAATTAGCAAAATCAAATCTGATTAGAGTATTTCGTAAACAATCGGTTTGTTATTATTCAGTCTCTGTAGTTTAAAAAAAACAAGTGAATGCTAGTAATCAGCTTTGAGTAAATATGCTGAAAATCTGGTTTTGTCAGATTACAGCCAGAAAGCCCGGGGCTTTTACATGTTTTGATAAGATGTAATTGGTTTTTGAATGCCATTAAATAGATGTTTAATATGGTTATCAGATTAATCTATTTCTTAAAATATTCCTGGTTATGTTTGAGGCAACCCCAGCTTGGTGATATACTCTCTGCTGCCAATATTTCTAGTATGTTCCTCTGTAGGATTTTATATCCTGTAGCTTATTAGTGTTGCCGACTTTTCTTAAGATATAACACTTCTTCTAAATGGATCCATATTTAATCTTTCTCTTCGTGGGTGAGGAAAATAAGTAAATCTTGGGGATTTTTATATTTTGGTTCTTTATGAGTTACTTTTTCAGAAGTGCGTATGTGTTCTTTCATTTGGTGGAACATTAGAGCTCATTGTGATACTTCGATAGCCTAACTTCAATTGAAATGCTTCTATCTTATCTAGTTGTACTTTCTATTCATTGTTTTGAAGAGCTGCAAAAAAATGTTTGTCCTCAAGTGGCATAACATTTTGCTTTGCTCCCTGTCATTAAAGGACTTGCAAATATGATCTAATTTTTATTGCAACTATGTTATTTACTAAATAACTCAAAGCTCAAGGGTGATTCCAAGGCAAATTCCCCTCGGAATTCTTTTATTTTTCTCTATGAAATATTTTGTTTGCTCCTCAATTGAGAGCTTTATTCATTTGTCCATCTTATACGTCATTTATTTTCCTTAGGCTGATGTCATTCATGAGGCATCTTTGTGATGACATGCAGCACCGCTTCATACCTCTAATGCCTCTTGGCTCTTCAACTATTTCAGGTCTGAAATAAAACTTTTACAGTTACTGGAAGTTGTAGAAGCACTGATTGGTGAGTTTTACAAAGTGAGGCTCGTTCTGGGGAATTGCAAGAAATGGAAGAAATCTTCAGTTATACGGCATGCAGACAGTTGTTGCAAATGTTTTCTGCAATATTCTTCTTTCATGGTTCTGAATACATTCTGGCAATGGTCATTCATGGAAAATCAAACGTAAACCTCAAGTCTCTTTTGATCAGCAAACAGTATATCCTTGCAATGGTTTTCTCATTAGCAGAGTACATTGTGGAAATCTATTTCTTCCCAGCTTTAAAGGAACACTGGTGGATAAGTAATGCAGGTCTTGCTATGGTTTTTATTGGTGAAATCATTAGGAAGTTGGCCATAATAACTGCTGGTCGGTCCTTCACTCATCTCATTAAGATTTATCACGAGGAGCATCACAAACTGGTGACAAATGGAGTTTACAAATATGTTCGCCACCCGGGATATAGTGGTTTCTTCATCTGGGCTGTTGGCACTCAAATAATGCTTTGTAATCCTCTATCAACGGTCGCATTTTCCATTGTAGTTTGGAAGTTTTTTGCATCAAGGATACCATATGAAGAGTTTTTCTTGAGGCAGTTTTTTGGATCTCAGTATGAAGATTATTCTAGGATGATTCCTTCTGGGATTCCATTTGTAAAATGATGACAATCATTCAATTGCCAAGCTTGAAGATCCTATATATGGGGACAGTAACCTTTCTTCAGCTTCTGTGTACCATAGTTTGGTTGATTCAATCACAGATTTTAATGGAGAAGTTTGATTGACATTCAAATCATTATTCTCTTGGTTTATTTGCCATCTATTTTAACATTATGCTTCTTTCCACGTTCTATTTGCTAAGTTCGTTTCCATGCTAGCATCTTTTGAGGAACTTGTAGTGGTTTCTGCAGCGTAGTTAAAGAGCTAAAAAGAACTATAAAAAAAGATATATGGGCTGATTGTGACTAACTTCTCAGCCTTTGGGCTGATTTTTTTTCTTTTATTTTCTTTACCATGTTCTACAATTTTTAGGTTAATCCCGTTTGTTGTTAGTTGCAGCTTTGCAGGATGAGAAGCATTAGAATTCATAATATATGAATTGATCCTAATTACTCATGTGTAATAGTTATGTCGATTTAATAATTACTTTACAAAATTATGACCATCCATTATAATGAGTTCTTCATTCTTAGTAAACTTTAAGGGTTTTCTGATTGGGAAGTCCAAAACTACTGTGTACAATTTGGTCCAAGAATATTCATTCCCTTGGGAATCCTTAAATATCCATAAGTCACAAATTGATTCACAGTGACCATAAACAAAATATTTAGGGCAGTTGATAGTGCATCCCTGAATACGTCGGTGTTTATTTATTGGTTCTATTTTAGGGTCCAAAGGCAAAGCGAACTCTCTACAGGAATATCATTAATTTCCCACCCCGTTTGCCTTCGTCCATCGCCAGCCAATGTAACTATTCATTCAAAAACTCTTCCGAAGTTGATTGGTTGCAAAAGATCAAGGAAAGAAACCAACCTCAATAGCTTTCCAAGAATCAGTATTCATTAACTTAACACGAACCTCATACACACCGGTTCTGCTGTAACACAAACTTTTATACGTGTCATATGCGATACGAACAACCCTAACATCATCTATTTGAAAACGATTTGCAAACCCCAAATTCACATCTTTCAAATGACACATGTTGATGGTGGAAGATCCAATAATCCCGGATTCGAGGAAAATTGGGGAAATGAACAGTAAAGTATCTTGGCAAGTTCTCTAGGTGAGAATCTTTCAAGTAAATGGAACTATGACCCAAAGCATGAGAAAAATTTTCTAATTCTAAATGCAAAGCCATTTTAAGTCCACGTAGATATTGTTAATATCTTGCGAAATTTGGCACTTCAATGAATAAACAATTTCACTCCCTCTACTAACATCCCAAGTTTCTGGACAAAAGATCCTGCTAACCAGTTCAGTGCCAAAGAGTTCCTCCACAATATCTCGCTGATCACTATTTGATGATATGTCAAAGATCGAGAAAAAGTACGTAGGAGTTGTGTCCAGCATTCTACATGATCATGTCCCTTGAATTCTCCACTTTCATTCAGCTGTGCAAAGTAGGATACTTCTTTCGAAATACCGTCCAAATATACTTACGAAACTGGAGTGCTAATGTCATCGTCCATACATGAAAATAGATTTAGATTAGCTGCGGTAAATCGATCATCCAGGTCATTGGAGCCAAAAGTTGGATACCCAATGTTGAAAGTGTAACTTACGCTGGAATATATAGATTAATACAAATTTAATCTCCTTATGTCGTAATATTTTTGTTGGGTTTTGTACTAAAGTCAAATAAATATATTGAATTCATTTTTATTGGCATGAATTAAGAAAACTAAAAGGTCATATACTAGGCTTTGTTCTTTTTTGAACATAATTAGGAAAAATATTACTTTTTTCTCAAAAATATTACACAAAGAAACAACATTATTTTTATAAAATTCACAATTTAAATTTAAAAATTCCTTCTAAAAACTCACTCACATAAATTCAAAAAAAAAAATAATCATTACACTTTTTCTTCTCTTTTCTACACAGATCCCCAAAAAAAATTCCCTCCAAAACAAAATTCTTCCCTAACCAAAAAATTTCCTAACTAAGTTGACAAGAGAACAGAGCCGAATTAATTTCTGGGTTAAATGGGACTGAATGTAATTATATGATAATTACATTGATTAATTGAATTAATAATTAATCTATAAATATTTAGATAGCAAATTAGGAAAGAAAAGGGATTTGCCTAATAGTTATATAATTATTTATCAGACGAACTACTATGTTTAAATAATGACTAGATAAAGATCTAGTAAATATTTATCAGGTAAGTTTATTTGTTATTAAATATGTACCAGGTTCATTAATCAGAGTACGATTAATTTGCTTCCGCAAGCCGTATGCTTCTTGCGTACGACAAACTCTTGAGAAAATAGTTTTCTCCGAAAATTGTTCGTGTGGATATCTTTAGAGCCCGAAAATTAAATTGTTCGTTTAGAGCCCGGAAATTAAATTGTTCGTGTGGATATCTTTAGAGCCCGAAAATTAAATTGTTCGTGTGGATATCTTTAGAGGCCAAACACTTGTGCGGCTGTTCGATCAACAATCAATTATTAGACTTGAAATCGAAGATTACTAGATCTACAAACGAATGTATGATATTATGTGTAGTATTTTATCAATAAGATCTTGGCATATAGGTATAGTAGATACTTACAATTTTTTGCACTGGTTTTCCTTAAACTAGGGCTGTAAACGATCCAAACTTAGCACGAGCTAGGGACTAATTAAGCTGGGCGTGATAAAAATCAGTCAGGCTCGAGCTCGATCGATTGGATTTGAGCTCGGCTCGTCAAAATTAAAATTATAATAAGCTGGAACTGAACCTAGATTAATTTTTTTAATTTATACTAAAACTATAAAAAATATTTAAAAAATATAATAAAATTATATATATAGCAAGGCTCAATAGGCTCAACCAGCACTCGAGCCAATAATAAACAAGCTCGAGCTCAGCTCGATAATTAAACAAGTCGGCTCCTTGCGAGCTCCGCTCATTAATTTACACAAATTACACCCCTATAAAATAGTATACTATAACAATCTTGGCATTTGCATCGTTGAAAACGAGATTATTACCCCATCATTTGATCGTAATGAAGCAGTGATTAGGAGTGCCCTTCGTGCTATTGCATCATTGAAAGACATTAGTGGCATCGAAAAATACAAGGATCTCATTAATATCAGAATCTCAGTCACTGTGAAAGAAATTATTCGATTCGCATTATAGCATTATAACAACCGTATCTTAGTCACTGTGGAAGAAATTATTCGATTCGCATTATAGCATTATAGCAACCGTGTTTAGCTTGTGATGAATTTTGAGAAAGTACTTACTACTCCACTGAAACTTAAAATGATCTTAACAGAGGCAAATATGATATAACAACATAGTTGGTTGTTGGTTGAGTGATGAGTCGACTTTGGATAGTGACTCAGGCTCAAACAATCTCATTTTGCTCCAAGGAAAAATTTTCATTTTGCTACAATAGATAAATAAATTAATAACTGGAATATATAGATTAATACAAACTTTAATCTCCTTATGTTGTAATCCTTTTTGCACGGGTTTTCCTTGAAGGAAACGTCGTGCCAAAAAGATTCAAGTAAAATTTCAGGATTTTGTTTCAAATAACGGTCTATCATTATTCTGGTAAAAGTAAGGGGTTTGTCGTTGATGTCATTACGAACAATGACAGACCAAGACGTCTTATTAAACAAAATAAAAACAGTTAAAAATTTTTCATATTGAACTAAAAGTAGCCGCAAAAATTCATATAAAAAAAAATCAATAATGTCATATTAACGTAAATAATTGATTATAATGCACTACCTTGTTTCAATGACTTGAAAGTCTTTAAAATGACAAATTACTGTTTAAATACATAATACAAGTATTTTGTTACTTGAAGTACAAATGTTCAGATCACATTGTAAGAAGTACAAATGTATCAAAATGAACATTTTCCAAAAAAAAAAAAAAAAAAACTACAGTAAAAGCTAAATTAATACTTTCTCTAATATAATACTTTTTTCCAGTCTCGACTCGGACTAGTTCAAAAAATTAAAAATTTTAATAAAATAATAAGATAATAATTTTTTAAAAGATCCCTTTATAAATATATAGTCTTGCCATCATCATAAATTAACAATCCTTATAAATTACAAATATAACTATGTTACTTTATTCAAGTAATAATACATTGTTTGTTTTTTCTTAAATTTTAATTCTAAATGAATTTCATCTCTAACTTTCCTAACTGCATCTAAAAGTTCCGGTGTTTAATTGTTGAACTTCAACAAAAAATTTTGAAGAGTCATTGCCGCTTTGAGTGCTTCTTTTCTTGTGATTGATGTCAAAGGTATTGAATCAACTTCAACTTTATCTTTAACAGGATTTTCAATAACACTAGTCACAATTTCTTCTAAATTTTGGACCTCTGAACATTTATCATTTTCACCTGGATAATCCAATAGGTTATTGATATCCATTTTGTTGTGATAATCAATTCTTTAATCATATTTTCAAGCTCATAAAGGCATTCTTCAAAAGTTATGTCATTATAGTCCGTTGAACCTACTTCATCCCTTTAACAAATTGTTGTCATAAACAATTTGCTTTTGTCTCTTGTGAGACATTTATTGTCCAAACGGAATTGCAACATTTAATTTTCATGTAACGCCTACAGGATTTTGGCTCCTTTTCCTTGATTTTCCTGTTTTTTTTTTGAAGCTTTTTCTAAACCGCCTTTCAACCTCTTACTTGTAGTTGTTCTCTTCTTCCCTTTGATTCCTTTGACTCCAAGAGTGTTGCTCTCACCAACTCTTGTGTCATTTTCATTCAAAAGTTTTGAGCTACCAACCAAATCTTGGAGCAGCTGATCATTTTACAATTTGGTAAGTATCTTCATGTAACAAATAAGACTAAAACTTGTAACAATCATGAATCACCTGTAGGAAAAACTTTGTTTGGCGGTGAAGAGGGAAAACGGTATGAACACGTCTGTTTTGATAAAATAAACAGAAAGAAAGAAGAAGAAGAAGGATGAGCAAATTAAAGATGGAGGAGGGAATAAAAAGCAGCAAATAAAATAAAAAGAAAGAAAGAAGAAGAAGAAGAATAAACAGCAAACCGATGTGAAAGAAGGAGGGCAAACCGCGGGAGAAAAAGGAAAAAAAAAAAACAAAACATCTCAAACGTCGTCGTTTTGGTTTTGGTTTTGGGATTGGCATGGAATACGCTTTTTCGGACCAGACGATCCGAAGCCGGGAAGGGGGTAATGAAAATCTTTTTGACTTTTCACCATTTAGGAGCCGCGTGAATTTGACCATTTTGCAGCTGTTTCCACTTCCAGCCTCATATTTCAAACTGACCAAATTGCTCTCACTCTTTAAATACTTTTCATTTTCTTTTATAATTAAAAATAAATTATAGAATAAGTATAAGCTCTATTTTCGTAATTTCTAAGATTTGAATCTTAAATATCTAGTCTAATTATTAAAATAGATAATATACACCATGAATATTTTTATAATGAATTGTTACTGTGACTTGATGCAATAATCACATAGAAAAAAATTTAATATTTAAAATTAAAATGATCAATTTATCAGTGATGAAACATCAATAATTAAATATTTAGTTTTTTTTAATTAAAACTTTTTACTCTTTCATTCATTTCTCAAATATTAAGATCTCAACTAATTTTTAAATTTTCATCAATGATATTGTCATCTATAGATTTTTCAGTTTTATATGCTTTCAAAAAAAAAAATTATCATTATTTATCTTACAATGATTTCTCATACTTTCTAACTCACGATTTTATATTTTTAATATTAAAAAAGCAAATTCAGAATAAAATTGATACTTTAGGAGCAGTATGTAGGAGCAGTATGTAGGCAAAAAATAAGCATTAGATAAAGGGCAATATTGTCACTTGACAAGCCATGATGTGAAGACAACCTGACCAGACATAGTCCACACTCATGGTCACAGCCTGCTTTTCATATTGCAGACAGAACAGAAAGAGAAACCATTCTCCATTCTTCCTCCATCATCTATTTTTCCTCTTCCTCTTCCTCTTCCTCTTCCCCCTCGCTTTCTCTTTTTCATTTTCTTCGTATATTTCAGGCGTCTGCAGAAGTTGATGCAACGATGAGAACAAATGAAATCAGCAGCAATCTAATCCTTGCTTTGCTCTTTTTGTGCCTTTCTTTGAAACCCCATTTATCTTTTGGAGCAGACTCCATTGCTGTTAATCAATCCCTTTCAGGTGATCAGAGGCTTATCTCCGAAAAGGGAAACTTTGAATTGGGATTCTTCGAACCAGGTAAAAATTCTTCCAAATTCTATATAGGAATATGGTACAAGAAAGTTAGTGAGCAAACCATCGTTTGGGTTGCAAACAGGGAAAGCCCAGTAAAAGATAAGCATACTTCATCTCTCAGAATTCAAGATGGTAATTTGGTGCTTTTGGATGAATCCCAGAAGCCCGTTTGGTCCACAAATGTATCTTCCACAATTTCTGGTCCTGTCTTGGCTGTTCTTAAGGATGATGGTAATTTGGTTTTGACTGAAGGGCCGTCTACTTTGTTAAATTCTACTTCAATTCCATCAATTTGGGAAAGTTTTGATAACCCAACTGATACATGGTTGCCTGGAGGAAAGCTTGCTTATAACAAAGTTACGGACAAACTGCAGATTTTAACTTCATGGAGGAATTCTGAAGATCCTGCAATTGGGAATTTTTCTCTTGAGCTTGATCCAAAGGCTAATCAGTATGTGATAAAGTGGAATAGGTCTCAACAGTATTGGGTCAGTGGACCTTGGAATGAGCAAAGTAAACTCTTCAGCTTAGTACCTGAAATGAGGCTGAACTATATTTACAATTTTAGCTATGTTGAGAATGCGAATGAGTCTTACTTTACATACAGCCTGTACAACCCAGAAATCATATCTAGGTTCGTAATGGATGTGTCAGGGCAAATTAAGCAGCTTTCTTGGTTGGATACTACCCAGCAGTGGAACTTATTTTGGGCTCAACCTCGGCAACAGTGTGAAGTTTATGCTTATTGTGGGGAATTTGGTGTTTGTAATGAGAATTCGTTGCCCTTTTGCAACTGTTTGGATGGTTTCAAGCATAAGTTTGATGAAGATTGGAATCTGAATGATTTCTCTGGTGGATGCGAGAGGAAAATAGACTTGCAATGTGAAAATAATGGCAGTGTTAAAGGGGAGAAAGATAAGTTTAGGGTGTACCCAAAGATGAACTTACCTGAAAATGCTGTGGTTATGAAGGTTGGGAGTGCTGCCGAATGTGAATCTAGCTGCCTGAGTAATTGTTCTTGTACTGCTTATGCTTATGATATCAGTGGGTGCTCTATTTGGAATGAAAAGCTCTTGAACCTCCATCAACTTTCTGCAGATGATAATAGTGGAAGAACAATTTATATTAGGCTTTCTGCTTCCGAGTTTTCGAGTGGCAAGAATAACAGTGGAGCTGTAATTGGTGCTGTTGTGGGGTCTGTCGTTGTTGTGTTAGCCCTCTTTGGTGTTATTTTGTTTGTGGTTTGGAGACGTAGAAGGAGAATGGTTGGAACTGGAAAAGCTACAGAAGGTTCACTAGTGGCATTTGGCTACAGAGATTTGCAGAATGCAACCAAAAATTTTTCAGAGAGGTTAGGAGTTGGAGGTTTTGGTTCAGTGTTTAAAGGGACACTGCCTGATTCAAGTGTCATAGCTGTCAAGAAGCTTGAAAGTGTCAGCCAAGGAGAGAAGCAGTTTCGTACTGAAGTTAGCACAATTGGGACAATCCAACATGTTAATCTTGTGAGGCTTAGAGGATTTTGCTCTGAAGGTGCTAAGAAATTGCTGGTGTATGAATACTTGGAAAACAGGTCTGTGGATTCCAATCTTTTCCATGACGATGTATCCAAGGTCTTGGCTTGGAACACAAGGTATCAAATTGCTCTAGGAACAGCTAGAGGTTTGGCTTATCTCCA
This sequence comes from Leptodermis oblonga, assembly GCA_016801395.1. Lineage (NCBI taxonomy): Eukaryota > Viridiplantae > Streptophyta > Magnoliopsida > Gentianales > Rubiaceae > Leptodermis > Leptodermis oblonga. Next base: position 4,719,368 of record CM028757.1, read on the forward strand.
TGAGAAGTGCAGGGAAGTCATCATTCACTGTGACATCAAGCCAGAAAACATTCTCCTAGATGCTGAATTTTGTCCGAAAGTTGCAGATTTTGGTCTGGCAAAGCTCATGGGACGCGATTTTAGTCGCGTCCTAACAACTATGAGAGGGACAAGAGGTTATCTTGCACCAGAGTGGATATCTGGGATAGCCATTACAGCCAAAGCTGATGTGTATAGTTATGGCATGATGATTTTTGAGTTCATATCAGGAAAGCGAAATTCAGAGGGTTCTGCAGATGGGGTAGTGAGGTTCTTCCCTAGTTTGGCTGCAAAACTGCTAATTGATGAGGGTGACATCCTCAACTTGTTAGACCCCAAATTGGATAGGCTGGCTGATGTTGCAGAGGTGTTAAGATTATGCAAAGTGGCATGCTGGTGTATTCAAGATGACGAAAATCATAGGCCATCCATGGGTCAGGTTGTTCAGATCCTTGAAGGAATCTTGGATGTGAATTTACCTCCAGTTCCAAGAGCACTTCGGACCTTTATGGACAACCAAGAGCATGTAGTTTTTTTCACTGAGTCATCATCATCAAACCAGAGTTCAGAACCACAGAGGAAAACTTCTAGTTCCTCCGCAAATTCCAAGAGCACTGGATCATCCAAAGCTTCAGAAAACTAAAGGGGAAGTTAGCGTCTTTTAGTATCTTGCTTGGTGTGTATACAAATAATTTTGAAATACGGTAATGTATACATAGTATTAATTGAATAGTTTGGAATTTGCAGTTAACCATTGCAACTTGTTTCATCACTGTTTGCATGGTTAAGGAAACTTTAATCTCATGCCTTAATGCAATATAAGTAGTAAGATTTTTATCTTTTGTTTCCTCTTTCAGTGATTATGCCGCAAAGGGAGGCTAATGGCTCTACTTATACTACTGATTGTTGTCTTAATTGGCTTTGATCTGCAGCAATGATGGGGTGTAAGTATTATTAATCACTGCTATGATGATTGATGAGAATGTTTTTTTTTTTTTTTTTTTTAATGAATGGAGATGATTGATGAAATTGAGTCCTCATATTCTGCCTTAAACATGTTTGTCAGTGAAAATACAGTTTGCATCCTAAAGGAAGAAGGTATGAATTAGATTCTTGGCAAATTAACTATTTAGAATAATTGTTTCCAAGGAACTACAACCTTGAGCCATTCTTGGCCCCAGATAAACTTTTAAAAATAAACTCCTAGTGTGGTTTGTGTTGTGATTTACTAAAAAATGAAAAATAAATAAACAAAGCAGACAAGTTACCAAAAATTATAGTAGTTCAGAATTTCCTTGAATCCTAGTTCACTATCCAAATTCAACAACTTGAAATTTTCCTAATCCGAACTAAGCAACATTTAAGGTGTGTTTCAAAAACTTTGCTCAATCTTCTACATAATATCAACATCTTGATCTTAAAATTTTTCTCATTGCCTAACTCTTACAACTTTCTCTTCTTTACTCTCGTTATACTTTTGGTCTCCCTTTTCTATGTAAATTTGCACTTTTAATACCTCTTCTTTCACATTTTAACATTTTTTTTTTTTTTTTTGCAAGTCATTTGAGATCAAAATAAAATTTTAAAAAAATTACTACCTTTTTTAGTAAATTACCAAAAACCCTTTAAGCAACATCAACTTTTCTTGAAAGAATTCAGACCCTTCTTTGTAAATTACAAAAAACTAGACTCTCTAAAAGTTTGAGTAATTATTATTTGACCCAAAATATTTATAACTTTTTCCAAACAGTCCACATTACCATTAACTTCATAGAACCACCGGTGAGAGAGACCAAAAATACGAGTTTATATAAAAGATGGATCAAAAGTGTAATGAAGATAAAGAAGATGGACCAAACGTGCAATTTTTCCTTTACAGTACACGACAAGGGTTAGTGCACTCAGTCCAATGGGAAATGAAAGCGCCACAGCCACTAAAGATAGGCGCAATCAAGATTAGAAAAATACACAATAGAAGAACGGAATTGTTATTTACAGGTTACTTTTTAAAATTTTTATACGCAAATTTATATTTTTGCCATTCATAATTTCTAACTTTAAAAAAAAATAATTAACTTTTTTAATTCCAGGAAAATCGCCCAGCCCAGGCGCTTTTCCCAGATAAAATCGCCTAGACTGGGCGATTTTCTCCGTCCAGGCGATTTTATCTGGGAAAAGAGCCTGGGCTGGGCGAATTTCCCAGAGACAATTGGTGTCCTGTGGCGATTTTCCATGTAAAAATCGCCCAGGCTAAGCGATTTTTCTTAAAAAAAACGTTTTTTTGAAAATTTAGCGGTCGTTTGCCGGAAAAATGATTTTCCGACTACTGGTCGGGAAAACCTGAAAAAAACGCCTTCCTTTGGCGTTTTTTTTAGGGAAAATCGCCACAGAACACCAATTGTCTTTGAGAAAATCGCCTGGACGGGGCGATTTTCTCCAGGCGATTTTCTCAGAGAAAATCGCTCCGGCCAGGCGATTTTCCTGGAGTTAAAAAAGTTGAGTAATTTTTTTATAAAGTTAGAAATTATGAAAGGCAAAAATGTAAATTCGCGTATAAAAATTTTAAAAAGTGGCCTACAAATAGTAAAAAGTGGCCTGTAAATAACATGCCCCTAGAAGAAACATAGGCAGCCAATCGATCATTTCACTACATTTAGCACAATCTGAATCCACTTCAAGTCCCTATTGTAAGACACAAATCCTCAAAAGAGGGATTCAATTTGAGGCACAGGTTAATGTCATTCAAACCTCTAGAACTGATATTTATCAATATATATAGATATGTACCTAGAAAAACTACCACCAAGATACCTAAAGCATTGCCCTCAAAATCCAATCACCGAATAAAGTAGTCTGTAGTAATACACATGTGCCAGGGAGAGCCACAAGGTTTGAATTGGTGGGGAGGGGGAAGTCTGCTGCCATGGTGCATAAGGCTCGCAGGTTAATTACTCCAGGGTCATTCATGGTACCGATAAAGCAAAATTGAATTTGCTTCCGCGATGACCCAATCCTTTAGACAAAACCAAGCCCTGTAGTGCTCTGCCCAAGCTAATATTATTTCGTCAAGAAACTTGGGGTTATCTTTCTCCTCAGCACTAGATGCGCTGCCTGTGTTCGCCCAAGGACACAGCATTCTTCGATAACAATTACCTGAACCAATCACTCCCAGTCATCAAATAATGCCCCACCAGAAACCCAACTATTTCTTAGTTCTGATGGCATCTTAGAGCAGATAAGTAAGGGCAGACACGACAGCACACATCAAGTAGCTGGATGCAAGAGGATTATAACCCGTCGATTTAACAAAGACCCATGCTTTCAACCATTGTAGTGGAGCTTCTGGCTTTGGGAGCTTTGACCCGGCTGGGCCTGCTGCTGTTGTTGCTGAGTAGTCTGCACATTAAGAGGCTGCGAATTGTAATGTGCAAAGGGCTGGGAGTAAAGAGGATTGAGCATACTCTGTCATGAAAGGAAAAAAAAAAAAAAAAAAAAAACACATTAACCAAACAGTCAAAAGAGAACACGTCACAGGATCTAAAATGGACAAAATCAAGAATAGTACATAAATCTAGTAAGATTCATGGAAAACTTAAACATTAGCAAAAATGCAGTTTTCCATGAGGAGAAAGATAACTTATTACAGCATGATGATTCAAATGATAAGATTACAAAATTACCAAAATAACTAACTAACCTGAGACTGAAGAGGATTGGTATTGGTTACACCAAAGTGATTTTGGGAAGAATCATCCTGAGATGGATCATTAAATGCAGCTTGTGTGAAAAGACCTTGTGAACCATGTGCCATATAGTCCTGCAGCAGTCAATATGAGGGTCACACCATACTTAAAAAAGAAAATAACCACAAAATTAGCCAACACCATAACCAATCTACAAAATACAGAAATCAGCCACCACCGCATCTTTTCTAGTTAGACCAACACAACCACAAAATTCAAAATAGTTGATCTTTAGCGCACAAAGTAAGGGAAAAACATAAAGAGAGCAAGATGAACAATTAAACTGAGCCTTCACCGACAAAAAATATGCACACAAAAAGCACATTGGATTTCGAACACCTAACCTTGCAATCAAAATATAACTAAATCTACTAAATCCCACCACTGAGAACATTATAAAATAAGACATTGTTGGCAACCACCGAAACTCTTTTATCTTTCAATTATCTGAAGCCACAATTGAAATATTTTCATGAAACCCACTAAGTCTATTCCAGAAATTTACCGCCGACCTATAGAAATTCAAACATCTTTCCAGCATCTACGCTACAGCACTGGGCTTGCAAAGAGGTGGTGACGGTGTGCTAAGATCACAGAGAGTTTGTGATAGTGATGGCGATGGTGGTGTTGGGGGTGGCGATTGGTGATGGCGAGGCTGCTGCTGATGGGGATAGAGGGTTGGCGATGGTGGGTGTCTCTGGTACTTAACCCAGTATTTAATCGTAAATAAACATTTACGATTAAGATAATAAACATTTATGCACAAATAACACAGATGTAAACAATTAATAAAACTAGATTATCAATAAATGTTTCATCACAAAATATTTAGTAATAAATAATCAATCTTAACAAAAAGATTTTTTGTAAAGAATATACAAAAAAATTTAAACATTACAAAATTGAAGAAAAACCAAGGAGAAATGGGTTTGGGATGAAGTGCTATTACTACTTGTTATCTTGATTAAGAAAAAAGGGTCAAATGGCAAAGGCCCAAAGGAAATAGGAAATGGGTTTCGTGGGGTGAGATTTGATAAAACCCGACTCTCCTTCCTTGTTTTTTTACTCTTTCAGTGAAACGTCGTCGTTTTACTCGAGTAAAAAAAAAAAAAAAAAAAAAAAAAAGGCGTACTATAGTCTTATCATCTTTCCCTAGTGGGGAGGTGGAGAGATAGGCGGAGCTGAAGAGGGGCGGCCGTCACACTGGCTCACCCCCCAGTTCCGCCACTGAAAACAGGTGACAATCCCATAATCAATCAGCAAATAAGATTCAGATATCTTCTAAAACCAATTTATAGAACAAATGGTTTGGACACGCAAGTGAAGCAAAAAGAATCACAAAAGAACATGCACAGAAAGATGCACAAAATTCAACAAACCTGAGACATGAAATCATTTCCTGTACTAAATCGAGAGTATCCAGCTTGAGCATTCTGGTTCAAAAAGCTGCCTGGGAATCCTCCTTGTGCACCCTGTGTAACATAATCAACAGGATATCCACCTTGAGAAGCCTGGATAGGAGCAAAGACCGATGAGTTTAAAACGAAACATCGCATCACAGTGGATAGCGGTGTGTGCAATACAAAGATAAAGTGATGTAATATAAAATAGAAGAACTGAATATCACTCTGGGAGATATATACAATAACATGTACATCAAATTAGTACCTGTGTAGAGAAATCTGTAACACTATATGGAACATGTGACCCTTGGCTTTTGAAGTCATCGCCCAAGAAATCCTGATAAACAAATTTAAACCTAGATGAGCAACGAAAACCTATTTGAATCAAATGAGAAGGAAATTCACTTTCCAAGGACAACTAACCTGAGACATGCCACCCATAGAAAACCCATCCCTGTAAGTTGGGCTTGGTCCCTGAACTGTCATCTGCCACATTTGAATGGAAACCTTAGATTATAGTGTGAGTCAGCAGTGAGAAACAAAAGAGCAAGAGAGTGAAAAGGCACTAACATTAGACACATAACCAGGTTGTGACAAAGGTCCACCCCCAGATGGTTGGCTGTTTGGATTTTCCAAAGATGGAAAATTGAAACTAGACCCCAGACTTCCAATAGGCTGCTGTGACCCTTGCTGGTGAGAAAGGTGACTGCCGATAGGTGCACCAGGACTCCCACGTCCAGCGCCAAATCCCCTGCTTCCAGGCTGGGGAACATGAGGAACAGCCCCAACAGGCCCATGCACAGCACCACGACTAGGGATTGCATATGGTTGTGATGGTGGTGCACCATGATAAGGTGAGAGGGGAACCCGAGGCATGGGGTAGCCAGTAGGGTTCATACCTGCTTTATGCGTACCATTAGGTGGACCAGGAGGCATATAAGACCCTGATTTTGGGGGGGGGGGGGGGGGGGGGGGGGGGGGGGGGAGGAATTTTATTGAGTCTCTTCTCTGAATTTAAAATTGCAATGTAATCTTCTGCTCAGTATAGCTAGTTGCTCAATACAAAACATTTTCTTATGAAACAAATGATCAAAATAAAATAAAAATTCCTACAATTCGTAACACGTTGGCACCAGACAACAACATAAATAGTTCTTAGTATTTACACACTTTTTCATGTACATAAAATTGCACAGAAACTTTTCTATGAAGTTAATTAAGCACCAGGGAAGTGTCACAATAAAAAGCAATCATTGGACTTTACAGACAAATAAGAATGTTACTCACCCCTAGAACGACTGCCTCTCCTATCATTTGTACTTGCTGTGGCAACAGACCCAAAAGCATCATTAGGAATAATTCCAGGTCCACCCCCAAAGAAAAGTCTGCGGTCGTTATAAATCTGTGACACCATTTTAAGTTACATTAATCAGAACTTCCCTAACAAAGAAAATCAACAAGTTACAAAATAATGAATGATAGTCACATTCTAGCAAACAAAAGAACAAAAGAGATCAAAATGACACTAGTAAGCCACAAAATCTGAAGAAATGTTCTTCCTATATCACACCTTTTTAGGCTTTTGAAATTGAACCATACTCTGCTTCAGGTTGTTCAGGGGCCCTTCAACCAAGCACTCATTCTCCTGAAGAACAGAACGTTAGGAGGCATCATCAATTGAAACATAATAGAAAGACAGAGATTCATTTGGTTCACTCCAACAACAAAAGGGCTAAATATTATCAATGCAAAAGAAGAGCTGGAAAAAAAGGATAGAGAGGAGAACAACATTTGAAGGCCAAGACTACATCACAACAAAAAAAAAATGGACCTTGGCCCAGCACCAGACACTAAAAGAAATACCTTGTAATGCGTCAATAAGCTATTCCAGAGAGGTTGTTTACTAAGAACTTTAGGATTTCCCAAGATGACTATACCATAACGGGCACGAGTAAGGGCAACATTAAGCCTTCGTGGGTCATTCAGGAATCCAATACCCTACACAAAAGTTGAGGACAGAAAAGCATAGGTCAACTGTCAAAATCTAAACAACAGAACACATATTATGAGCATCTCTCAAGTGCAAAAGTGTTATAGAACCCAAAGAAAATGTTTTTAAAAAATTGCATAAGCATATACAGCAAGCAAATTTGTGAACTTACTTGATGCTCATTGCTCCTCACACAAGATAATATAATATAATCTTTTTCTCTTCCTTGGAATGAATCTACACTTGCAACCTGAGATGAGAGGAGAGGATATCATTTATCTGTTGCCGTGAAAAAAACTCATGCACTTCCCCAAAAAATGCATGTCTTACTATATACCTCAATTTCCTTGTAAAGTTGTTGCCTTAGAGAACCATTCCTTGACATATAGTTAACAATGTATGCTCGTTGACCCTCGTAAGGTGTTATAACTCCAATCTACAAGAGATTCCAATAAGACCGTCAAAATAATGCTCACTACAGAAAGTTGAGCAATCAGAAAAGGACTTCTCTTTACCTGATTGGGGACAACACCACTTTTCAGGAATGTGGTCACAATTTTTTCAACATTTGCAGCCTCAGTTCTATTCAAAAATGATGTACCACTGGCACTTATCTCCTCTTGTCCCATCTATACACATGAAAACGATGCAGGTTTAGAAAATGAAAAGATACTACAACAGAAAATAAATAAATAAATAAAAGTCCCAGATTTTTTTTCCTTTAAATATAAACCTGTTGATTTTTTATTTTTTTTATCGAGTACTTGATAATAGTTAGTGATCTCAAAGTAAAACAAAGTGAAGTTACATGTAAGGAAACTCACTTCCGGAGTTCCAAACACTACCCACAGATTAATAATACAGGTAAAGCTGGAATAGAGATATCAATGGTGCTTTCGTTTGATGAACAATTATTATTGTACCCTCACGATAGAATGGTAATTTCTACCTAATAAGAATCGTGAAGAAATAAATAAACAAATCAGTTAACCTGAACATAGAAGAACATGGGTCGGTTTGGAACAGGCCAAGGAAAATCAATGCCAGATGACTGCCTCTCGTTGATGGTTACTCCATTTTGGAGAGTACCTTCGTAGAAGCTATTAGATGGGAATTCTGATAGGGCAGGATGCATACGATATTGAACCTGTTAATTGATATAATATTGCATATAAGAACCTGGAACAAAATCTAGTAGTTTTACTTGGTAAAAAAGAATAAGAAAAAGAAAAGAAGTTCTACAGTTTTAATAAACATATTCCTAAAGTGAAAAAGGAAATATTAGAGCAAAATATATGGAGGCAGGAGAGAAAACAACAATAACACCAACATTAAAAAAGAGAATAAACACTTGACTTGATAATCTGATTAAATTTCAAGATAAAATGAATGCATGTCATTGACAATTTTTCAAATGCATGATTGTTACACGATAACTACAAGATGCTGGACCGTCATGGCAGTGTCTATGAACTACATGACAGAAGCTAATTTGGCCTTTAAATCAGAAAGCTTCTTAGAATGGATAGGTATATTAGCAGGAATGCCAGAACGTGATACATAACAAAGATGGTTAAAAGCAAACAGTACACTTCCAAACATAACCCCATAAATTAACAGGTTATAATAATAGCAGCCATAAAACTTTCAGAGCCAGAGTGAAACAAAGACAATATTAGAGAGAATATCCCATAACAAGAACATTCAAACATCAGAGACAATCACCTGCAATCTTATTGGTTTCACACCAAGTAGAACAAGACGCTCAAAGAGAGATTGAGCCAAACCAGCACGGGCAGCTTTCTTGCACATGATTACAGGACCAAGCTGGCAGTGGTCACCCACAAGAACCACCTAAAACACCTCCTGTCAGAATAAAATGCCAACAGTATAAAGCAAAAGAGTCAACAAAACATCTAATACCTGCTTCACACCAAGAACCAGAGGAATAAGACACTCGGGCTCAGTTGCTTGAGTAGACTCATCAATAAGCACCTAAAAAATAGGATTTTTTGGTGAAAAATAAATATATGTGAAAGTAATATAACTCTTAAAAATGAAAACTAAAGGCCTTCAGCCAGCAAGTTCAAATAGAACAAAGAATTTTGTGCAACTCACCTGACGGAATCTAAAATTGGCCAATCGAGGATCTCCTGCACCCACACAAGTACAACAAATGACATCAGCACTCTGAGATATCTCCCTCTCTGTTGCCCTCTTCAAAGCCTTATATTTCTTTTCATCACTGCTGGACAGCTCTCCTGTAAATTATAAGACGGATCAGTAATCCAGATCACAATCACATACCAAAAAATGCATGTCTTCAAAATAATGTTAAACCACACGCCATCTCAGACATTCCAAGAAGCCTCATCTCTGTATGAAGCTAACCAAAAAGTAAATCCATAATAACTATTGAACATAAGCCTCATATGTAAACTTTAGCTATTAAGAAATACCCAGCCCAAATTCAGACACAAAATTCAACTTCAACCAATCAAACCCACTTGATTTTTAATTTTTTTCCCCCCCTTCAATTAGGAGCTAGGGGATGGATAGGGTAAAGCCCAGGCTAGTAATTTGTTTAATAGAATCCAAATTTTCATGCTAAGGAATTAGCTTATTGACTGCTACACAAAATCAACTAGACGTCAACCATACCACCATCTTCACAAAAGATTTTGATTGCCGTCAGATAAAGCTCAATAGAATTTAACAAAGAAAGTTATCAACTAACATTTCAAGACTGATGAGGTATTCTATTCCTGCTTGAGTAAAACATCTAACAGATTCAAACCTAGCGGATTATGTGTAACATAGTCTTAGATGAAACCCTGAAAATCTCAGGAAACCCATTACTATAAATGCATACAGATGCAGTAACACCAAATTCAACAATCGCTCACAAGGCCAAAACAGAACACAAATTCACCTTGCTCATCTTTTAATTGTTGCAACTTGTGCAGTTCACTCTTCTCTGAAGTATCAAGGTGCCGAACCTGCAAGAAGATAAATGAATGATTCATAACAATATTACGTTCTTTTTAAAGGAAAGAAGAAGATAATTAGCTCAAACTAAAGCCAAAATTCTCTGTTTAATGTACACACCTGATAGTGAAGAGTCAGATGTTCAACAGGTGAACTTACAGCTTCCCTCGACTTGGCACAGAGCCTAACAACCTGTTTATAATTAATTTACATAAAATGAGGATAACATTTTATACTGAACCTTCTTTACTATTTCATATATCACTTATACAGAACCTAAAAATACCCAAACATGTATATTGCCTTCACACAAAATATTTCATCGTAGACCAAATATAAGCTGGGGATTCTAATTCATACTACTTCAACCACAAGAAATTGTCATAATATTCATCAAGGGCTAAATTCTGTGCATCATCATCTCCGGCTGTGTGAAGCTCCCAAATATGAATATAATCAGAAAGAGCCACTGGTAACTCATCTTTTAGCTAACATGGATTTCTTCCCATATGCATGGAAAAACACAACAAAATGAACAAATATGTTAAATCCTTGCTGAATCGTGTGAACATGCAGATTACAGACAAAGCCTAAACACTAGATATCATGCAACAGATAAGAAAGTACATAATCGTAACTCTGGAATGGAACACTAATATATGAATGGTCCACATGACTCAAAAAATTACAAAAGGTAGTCATAGTAGCGAGTATGTTGCACAAAGCATCATCTTTCTTATTACCTTTAAACCAGTGGCACTAATCTTTTCAGCTAGTTGGTCAACAGCAACATTACTTGGAGCACAAACTAAAACCTGATGTGAAAAAAATAATAATAATAAAAATTAAGAAAGGATTAAATATCACATCAATTAGTTATACACCAAAAGATCCAGCAAAGGAAATTACCTGCCCTTGACCTTGTTTGGCCATGTGATACACGATGGCAGCTGAAGTAACAGTTTTCCCAGTTCCAGGTGGACCTTGAATAAGGCTTATGGGCTTTTGCAGGACACTTTTGACGGCAAAAACCTACAAATGTCAAATCACACATGCTTACATATTTTACTTTCAGAAGCTGGTTAGAACCCTTTTTAGTTCCTATCTAGTCTGACTAACAAAAGAAAGTGACTGCATTTGCAAAACACAACAAAACGTATACAGGCACGCACACACACATGGCGGGTTATAACTTATAATGGAATGAAAGTACAAGTTTTAAAGACCTACCTGAGATGCATTAAGCTCCGGAAGACCTGGTGCACCAAACCTGCGGGGTAATGTATTTCGTACCATCTGCATCTCAACTTCATGACCTAACAAGTGATGGTAGATGTACCTGCCCATAAGCATGGATTATAACCAAGTCACAGAAAAATCCAGACACGAAGTAAAGAATATTGGCAGAACAAAGTCATACAACTGTGACTGCCACCTGATTCAGGTTCAAGGTGGTCTCCCAGATCCTAATTTTTAGTGTGTACTAATCTGACATTCAAGTAATATAGGATTAAAGGCATTAAGGAAAGGCTTTCCTAAAGCAGCTTCAACAAAATCAGACCAGAATAAACTCATACTGAGTATTATTTATTTGGAAATTGCAACTAGCAAGCATAGATTCAAGCTGCAAATTACCACAAGAAGTTCTAGAAAGTGAGCTTACAGCAAGTCCAAACCAAAATTAGGGGGAAAAAAACTATGAAAGCTATATGAACTAAAAGCATGCAGCAACAATAACATCAGATGTTGCATATAACAACCCTAATTAATTGCACTGGAACTTGGAATTATGAGTGCAAATAGCACATTCGGAAAAGTTTTCCAATCTCTATACCAACAAAAGAATTAAATATCAGCTCAGAAATTTATTTATGGAAGCTACTTACCCACTAACACTGGTTTCATCCACAGCAAAAGTTTTCATTGCCCCCTGCATCCGATCAAAACTTGTGCTCTTCCAAACAAAATCAACACTGAAACCATGGTTCACATCCACAGGGACTCCCTGGATGAAGGAATTAGTCAATGAAGATGCTAATCTACCGTTCAAAAGATCCTCTCATTTTTGCAAAAATATAAATAAATAGGTATATCCAAATAACACAAAAAGGTACCTGACTAGCACGAAGCTCAAGAGCAACCTCCTCTTGTGCAGTTAATTTAATCTGCATAAAGAAGTTGATCCATCATTTCATACTGTATAAAGATAAAACACATAGAAAACACCACTACAAATCTGTTTGCAAGAATTTATCGACTCATCTTGTAGAAACTTTAGAAGTTCACCTTGAATGAGGAAATTTATAAATCAATAATCAACTGATTATTCAAATGATTGTATTGATTTGACATGAACAAGATAATCTTTAGTTTCAATATGCATATACAGGTGAATGAGATATCCTACCACATGTCCCACTGACTGCCAAGCTGGATGAGCTGCATCACCTGAGTAACGAAGTCGCAATTCATCACCCGGTACAAGGCGCAACTCATTATCTTCCTACAAAAACAACATCAAATTTTATTTGAACAGAGTGGAAGTTTCAAAGAAAAGTGTCATCACCAAAGAGTGGCTCAAAGTATAGCAGACCATAATAATTGAAAAGACAAACAAAATTTACAAGATCCAGTTTTCCAAATTGACAGAACAGGTGATATGAATACCTTCGGGAAAACAAAATACGCAATACGCTTCTTATTGAGACCAATATCCCAGCGGATGGTAAGGTTATCTTTGCTTTGAGACTCTTTCATCATCTAGCAAAAGGTAAACAATATTTCTGTAAGAGGCAAAAGACAATTTTGGATGTGAAAGTTCAGCAGTATAATGAAAAAATCCGAAAAAATCTTGATTTAATAGTACAAACAGTTTGATCCACTGATATTTCACTGTACATGCACAAGCCAAAATCAGTTCTGATGCAAATTACAATTCTAAAATTCGTGAGTAAACACTACGGAATATCCGTGGGCAGATGATTTGTGTAGTTTTGGGTACTTATTTTCTATATTCCCCTTCTTTTTTATATTCTCTGTTTCTCGTCTTTTTTGCTTCATATAATGACAGTGGGGACTTTCGGTTTTAGAGCCTAAGGAAGAGAAAAAAGCATTTAGATGCTTTAGTTATGAAATTGTACCTTGTCGTAATCAGCCTCAAGCTTGATCAGTGGAGCAAAGACATTTTGATACTGAAATAGAAAAGCAGCAGGAAGGCATAAGAGCCAAAACACAATATACTATAATCTTCTCATGTTTACATAATCAACTCCAAGCAGCAATAAGTGCAAGAAAGAAAATCAATTATTATGATTCCACATTAACAAACATAAGCACCTGATATGCATCCTCATACTTCAAGGCTACTGACTGTGGTTCATCGTCCACCCCGGGCTTCTCAAGATCTTCCAGAGTGGCATCAGGATTTGTTTTCCACAACTCTTCTACTTTGTTTATTTGTTGAGCGCTAACCTGGCGTGCTCTCAGCTGCTCCTGTTCTGAAGGAACCTAAAAAATGCAACCAAATGACAATTTCAGAACGCAAACAACCTATAGATGCTGCAAAAAGATCTCCACAGGAAGAGGTTTCACCTTAACAAGCCATTGCAAGAAACACCTATCATCTATGAGAGGGCACCACTGGCTAAGGTCCCAATTCATATCCTTCAAAGCATTAACATTGAGACAAGGTTCCCTGCAGAGGAGTACAACAACACTTTCTGTCTTGGCAGATATGAACCCAAGAAGAAATACATTACGGCAACCACAATTATAACATTCCAAAATTGTTTCTCCAAGGGGACTATCCTTATGAAGGCACACTTCCTTGTGTTTAGCTCGCACCTATAAGTAACAGAAAAGTTAAGATGAAATAGCATTTACAAACACATATTTCGAGATTTATATGGCTTAACCCTACAGGGAGCATCTATCATCAAGTTAACAATAATAGTAGGAGGTTAAACTTTAACTGAGTGAAGATGATGAAACAAAGCCAAAATTGTAATTGAATAAAACAGAATTTGCATTACTTCAGCCAGGCTAACAGCCTCCTGGGTAAGTGAAGGTAACTGAAGGAACATAAGAAAATAATTGAAAACAAAACAACGGGAAAAAACTTTACACAAGGAATGAACCCCACAACCAAGACAGGAGAAGCTCCACCAAGAGAGGAAAACTACAACTTAAACAACTCAATATGCTGTGCCGTTCTTGCAAATCTTCATTGGAAAAAATGAATTGTTTTAAGTCTCAAATATTGTCCTTCTAATGTCTTTCATGCTCAAGATGAGAAAGCAAACTGTACATTAACCTACTGCACAATGTGTGACATTTGTGCACATTTGTGCTAACCCACACCTTTCACAATAGCCAGTTCCATGTGTGATTTAGGTGGAAATAGATTTCTAAGGAGAAAGTTACTTAACATGACATAAGGTGTAAAAGGAAACAGATTGTTAGACTACATGGTGAAAGGTAACAAGGACCAACTGACTCATAATCTAATAAGAACCTTTACTTATTAGAGGCTGGCAAGAAAAGTTGGACACTTCCACATCAAAATTTTTTACTATGCTCATTACAAAAGTTAACCTAAACACAACATGCCCAATAAGATGCATGACGGGATCCAGCATTGCAATGTAAATCAACTCATCCATGTTCTATACTGCTAATAACTAGAGTTCATGTTCGTATAACAAAATATACAAGGGAACTAATCAATATTCCTACTTCTCAAAGGAAAAATATCCATAAATCAACAGAAAAAATCAGGATTATACTGTCCAAACAATTACGTTCCTGTCAGGCATAACTGTAACAAAAATAACATCATTGGCTAATCTTTGTTCTCCTGGCTGCTAGTAGCAGAAACTTGGTAGATTCAAGTTTTAAAAAAATGTCCATTCCATACATGATTCAGTCTTGTTTTTGTGATGAATTTCAATTTATTAAGCACCTTTTGATGGGCACATTTTCCTAAAACAAGTTTCAGAGTTTAGAATTCAACTTTGCAGTGCAAGTGAAAAATTTTGAAATTGTAGAAAATCAAACTGGAAAAACCCCCTATTAGAAATAATAATAATAATAATAATAATAAAGACAAATTTTCATCGGAAATTTGACTTATCCATAATCAGCTGGTTCCAAAATTCCTTCCAAGTACATACTTATCAATAAAGTATACACTCCAGAAACAAAACCAGACAAGAATAAATTCTAAGATTAAAAAAAGAAGCGTCCAACCCATCAACATAAATACACACAGCAAGACCCCAGAAAAAGAAGGGGAAAAACCAACATTCAGAAGAAACTAGAGTACTTTTACTGTTCACTCACCAGATGATTCACAATATGCGAACCAGAAGTATTGCCCCTTGAATTACAGAACCATTTCCTACACGAAGGCACATTGCACCTCACCACACATGCTGGATTGGTGACCCCACAATACCTGCAGGCATGCTCCACAGAAAAATCCCCTTTTCCATATTCAAAACCCTCATCATCCCCAGTCTCCTCAAAATTCAACCCACTCATCCCTGCCGCCAATGCATCCACCGCTGCCCCTTGACTACTACCACTGTTCCCAACATTATTACTGCCCCCGCCATTATTCCCCCCAGTTACACCGCGGGCTTTGGTGGACGGAGAAGCATCAGAAGACGACGGCGCCCTGTCAGGAACCACAGCGGAAGCCCCTGCTTCCACCGAGGACGATGAGACGATAGAATCGGAAGGTGTGGGCCATACCGAGGATCGAATCGGCTGCGAAAGCTCAGGAAACTCAGGGTAATCGAAATCCTCGCCTTGAGTGTTGAATTCGAGAAATGTGTACGCGTCATTCCCTGTGTCCGGCTGCGACGCAGTTTCATACAAATTGCTCGGCTGAGAATCCATCAATTATTAACCCTTCGGAAGCAGAAAAAATTGAAATTCAAGTCCAGGAAAACCGATTAAATTAGGGTTAGGGTTTAAGATTGAAACGCAGGTTGAGAATGCAATTCGCGAGCGTTGAAATTAAGGTTAGGGTTTGGCAATTAGGGCTCTCGAAGAGAGAGAGAGAAAAGAAATCGCTCGTTTCAGAGATCGAGCGGGGAAAGCTAAATGAGGAGGTTTCAGGTGCGTGAAAATAATGTTTTAAAACAGGGTGAGCGAATTATAGTTAATTACTGAAGGGGCGTGTTATTTGCAGGTACCATTTTACTAAACACAGGACACTTTTTAAAATTTTAAGTGGTGAAATGATATAAATGCCCTTGGTAATTACCATAGTAAAAAAAAATTACCCACACCTTTTCCTCCATTCAACACCTTGTTACCCTACCAGATCCCATTTCTTCATTTCTCCATTTCTAACATCAACACATTCATCCTCCATTTCTTCTCCATTTGAAGGTCCATTTCTTCTTCATTGCTTGAGTTTCATAGCGAAAAATACAAATGAAGATACATATTACACGGTACGTATGACATTACTATTTGTATGGATTAAAGGTAGCATCTTTTTAAAGATTTTTCGCACTGGGTGCGAATCGCCCACGACGGGCGATTGTATCCGAAAACCTCGCCTGTACTGGGCGCGTTCTTCCCGGAAAAACGCCTAATACGGGCGCGTTTTATCGGGAACAACGCCACAGGCCACATTATTTTTTCCAAACAATCGCCATCCTTGAGCGTTGTTTTTGTAAAAACGCGCCATGTGGAGGCGATGTTTTTAAAAAACAAACGTGGCCTGCGGCGTGTTTTTAAATAAAACGCGCATCGCTCAGGCGTTTTTCATGGAAAAACGCGCCACTTGTGGGCTTGTTTTCCCAGTATAAGCGCCTAGTGGAGGCGAGTTTAGTGGAAAAACACTCCCAGCGGAGGCGATTTGCTCCCTGAATTGTCCTTTCTCTATTTCTTACACCGACTGCGAGAATTTATAATATCATAGGGTTTGCTTGACAGGCTCCGCACGTTTTGGATGACGTAAACGGTCTAGATTACACGGATGTATTTACGACTGATGAAGAGTTCACTACTCGAACTGAGTTGATTGGCTGAGTTGAAGTCAGAGCTGCCGCGCATAGGTTTGATACGAAAATTACCTCTTCTAAAAAGTGGAATGGGCCTCTGAAAGGGAGAAGAGGGAGAGTTGACATTTGTTGTGATAGAGCGGGGCAAGTGAGAAGCAAGGCACCCCCAGTTGAAGGGAAAATATCCCGTAACAACACTAGCAGCAAGCTGACTGGTTATCCCTTTAAAGTATCAAGAAAAGAGAATAGTGAGGGTACCTGGAAGCTGAGTGTCATTAAAGGGCACCACAACCATGAATTACCACTGGTTAGAAACTGGCATCATAAGCAGTCCCAGTTGAATGAGAAGGAAAAGGAGAAAATTGCAGAAATGATGAAGATAAATGTGGCTCCAAAGCAGATGCTATCAAAACTGCGATATGACAATGCGAGTAATGTCACACGTATTATGCAGGTTTACAATGAAATGGCAAAGGTTAGGAGAGAAGAGAGGGGAGATTTAAGTCCTATCCAATATTTCCTGAAACTGATGCAGGATTACAGTTACTACTATTGGTACACAGCGGAAGATGAGCGTAACGCGCTTGAGAACGTGTTTTTCGCCCATGGGGATGTCCCTAGTATGCTTCGTAAGTTTCCGTACGTTTTGTATATGGATACGACATACAAGACCAACCGGTATGACATGCCTATGCTTCAGATAGTCTCTCATGTTCCGACGGATCAATACATACATATTGCCTTTGCTTTCTTGAGGGATGAGACATATGCAACTTATTTCTGGGCTATGACTAGGTTGAGGCAACCTTTTGATCTATCGACATATCCACATGTTGTTATGACGGACAGAGAGTCAGCTATAATGAAAGCTGTCAACGTTGTTTTTCCCGAGTCTAAGCAACTACTGTGTAAACGGCATATTGCTATGGATGTGAGGAAGAAAGCACTCAGTGTTTGTACGGACAAAGAAATATTAGATGAGTTTGAAGGACTGTGGAGAAGAGTTATGAGTGCTCTAACGTATGACAAGTTCACGAAAGCTGTGGAAATTATTGAGACCAAATATAGAGGCCGGTGGACGTCCGTGGTTAATTATTTGCACCATACTTGGTTGGATCCCCACCGGACCAAGTTTGTCTCAGTGTGGACTAAAGAGATAAAACATTATGGAGGGCGCACAAACAACATGTGAGTCTATTCGATTTTGTAGCTTACAGTTATATATATATATATATATATATATGATACAATTACACATTATTCCCTTATTAACAACATGACATTTGTTCGTCTTTCATAAATGCAGGGCTGAGAGTGCGCACACGCAGTTGAAGGGCGCAATTAAAACCGACAGAGGTTCATTTCCTACAATATTTTTGGCTATAAATGAGATGATAAAGTTGCATTTGGGTGAGATACATAGTAAAATGGAGGCATCCCGAAGCAAAACAATCCGTGAAGCCAATTACATGTTGTATAGTAGGATCAATGGCAGAGTTTCGCAAGATGCCATACTGTTGCTGTTACAAGAATACAAAAAGCGAGGCGCAGTCTATGGGCAGAACAATGAGATGTGTGGTTGTGAACTGCGAACCAGCTATGGCTTGCCGTGTGCGCATCAGATGGTTGAAATGGCTAGGAATTACACACATATTGATCCCTTGGATGTGGACCTCTTCTGGAGGACCCTATCTTTGGATGAGGGGAATATGCCTAGCGATGAGGAACGGCAGACAGCACAAGGTAGACTGCATGAGATGTATGTGGAAGCCTCGCAGCGTTCGACTGTGGACATGTATAGGGTAGCGGGTGTCATGCACAGCACTTTGCACCCAGAGATTGTTGACCTCGCAGATCCCATTCAAAGGCCACGTAGGGGAAGGCCGAGGAACAACTCCACGCAGCGAGACCTTTCTGGCTACGAGCATGCCGAGAGGGAAGCCGGCCTAGGCAAAGGCAGGTCAAGAGGCAGAGGTACATATGGTTGTCATATCCTTTGCAATTGGTTTTTGTTTCGCTTATTTATTATGATGCTGATATTGTTCATGCATTCAAATACTATTTGCAGGTCGCAGCAGGTCAAGTGGGTCATCATCCAGGAGTATTCGAATGACTCCTAACGAATCCAACTGGCCTTTCAACCTCCCATCTTTGGTTAAACAGTTCGTGTTCGATTATATCGTTGATTATAAAAATGTAATGGGTGATGGACACTGTGGGTTCAGGGTAATCGCTACATTCGTACATGGTGACGAATCCCTTTGGTCGCAAGTCCGGCGGGAGATGTCACATGAACTTCACGCGTATGCCTCATTATGGTTTGGCGTCCTCGGGTCAGATATGTATGATAAAACTCTTAAAGTGTTGGATTACCACATAAGTCCGGCAGCAGATGCGTTCTGGTTCGATACTTATCTTTTTGGACTACTTGTCGCCACGAGGTATCAGAGGGTATTCGTAACTTACGGAGCGGAGTGTTGCACCTTCCTTCCACTTCGATCGCGGGGGTCCGTTGTAAGTGATGATCCGACCACCTATATCACTATAGGACATATCCGGAGCAATCATTTCATTTGTTTGGAGACGAGAGGTGAAATCTTGTTGCCCCCTGTCAGTGTGTTGTGGAGATACCATAAGGACGACCTGATGGATGATTTGGAGGAAAGGTTATCACCTCGATTGGATAGATATCAGAGCTTGTACGTTGCTAGCTTAGGCAATGTAGAAAGGGAACCCACAATAGTTATCGATTAGCTAGCTTTATGATTTCAAAGTTATGGAATCCTCAGTTTTGTGTCTGTATTGACATATAGATGTATTGTATATTTAGAATATAATTGTCATGCTATTGATTATTACAATAGGTTATGATTGTGGTTAGGTGTGTATGGACTGTGAAAACGTTTGGGCATGTGGTTTGTTGTTTAGGTGCTATCCTGTTGGTTGAATGAGGTGCAGGCAGCAGAGAAACACACCTCCCTTGGGCGTGTTTCATCGAGAAACACGCCTGAAGGAGGCGTGTTTCGCCTGAATGAGGCGTTTTTCTCTAAGAAACACGCCTGAGGGAGGCGTGTTTCCTGGAGAAACACGCTTGAAGAAGGCGCTAGAAACAAATAAACACGCCTGAAATAGGCGTGTTGTTCGATTAAACACGCCCGTGAGAGGCGAGCAAATAGAAGAGAAACGCCTGACATAGGCGTGTTTCTCCAGGAAAAACGCCTCGAAGAGGCGTTTTTCCTGGAGAAACACGCCTAAGTCAGGCGTTTTTCTGTCTTTCAGTGGCATTACTTGTGCGATTTGATAGAAAACAAAGCGCTTTGAACCCAACACTCTTACCCACATCCGGAAACGCAAAATTACTTAATAATACAGTGCTATTGTGTTTAAATTGTACAAAATTTGGGCAGAGTCTCCCCTGTATATGAGCACTGAATCCCTGTTCATAACACATAATAAAGTACTAAATTGTTTTCTGCACTTCAATCAACGGCACACCCAGTAAAATGCAATAATCCGACAGTTCTATTGTGTTGGGTAGTGAAAAAAAAAACAGTCATCCAGAGACAAACTAAAATCACATTATACATCATCCAAACATAAGGAATATAATGAACTAAGGCTGAAATGGAGGTCGCAGCGCAAGTTGTTCCAGTCCCGGCATCAGTCCCTCCAAATGATAAGCAACATCTGCAATAGCCTGCCTACGTGTGTCAGGGTTGACAGCGTGTTCAACCCTTGGATGAAAATAGACTGCCCGCGAGGCTAAATACTGAAGTCGCTGTAACAAGTAAAATGAAGCTCACAATCAGCAACTAGTAAGACAGACAAATATATGTATGATTAAAATAAATTAACACATTATCTTACACTGGTCGCATTTAGGGACAGCTGGATAGGATCAGGAGTGTATTCCTCGACAGGACCACTACTGACGCGGAGGTGCGAACGCGCCCGGAAGTACTCAAGGTAATCCTCGCTTGCTTCATCAGTATACTCCGCTCTCTTCATGTCTCGTAGAAGCCTTGTATGCGAGATTTCCCAACCACTCAAATCCGCAACGTATTTGCAGGCATACTTCTTTGTCTTTGGGCCTCTATAGCACCCCTCGGCTTGAAGACAGGAAATGGAACTTGTTGCGCGTATCCAAACTGTCTTAACACCCGATCCGGCATATAGGGCTTTTCAACGTTAACGGAATATATAAGGCCCCTATACAAGGAGATTCTGTGGGCCAATGCCGGATTGGGCTCAAATAGGAGCCAGTTAACCTGGCCGTTTATGAAATATATATCACCAAATGTAGCACAGTAACATAAAAGAACCGTTCATAATCACAAAGAATGGACATGTTACCTCGTTCGGCTGCAGTGCATCTAGGGCCCTCCTGTATGCCTCCAAATCATATTTTGGAACCCGCTTCTTCCCAGTACCAACTTGCCATTTCATTGCCGCCGGCAATCTGGTATTCCACGACCGCTTCTTCGGTGGGCTGAATATTGGGAAGTATTCATATATCCAGCTCTAGTAATATTGAACAGAAGAACAATCAGTACATATCTTGCAACGAAATACATCAAAGTATGCCAAGGAAAGCAACATGTAAAGTGACAAACCTGAAGCAAAGTTAGACAACCAGAAAACTGTGCACCTTCTGCCCTCGACGCTTTCCCAAGTTGGCGGTATAAGAACGCCAATGTGGCAGCTCCCCACGAGTAATCACTTACTGTCTCGATATCGCGCAAGAAACTTAAATACTGGGTAGAAACGTGGGTTTTAGACTTGTCAACAAATAGGGAAAGGCCTAAAACCCACAATAAATAACCAGATGCAGCATTAACTTTGTCAAATCTCCCAGCACAGTGCTTCTCAATGGTTGTCAACTTCACAAATCCAGGCCTATCCATTTTGAATTCATCATTCCCCAACACAGCTGCAACATCCGTCGCTATTTGTGAAGTTTTTGTTTTGTCATAAATCGGCCTACCGCCCAACGGAATGCGCAATATGTATGCAACATCATGCAATGTGATTGTCATATCACCGAACGGCAAGTGGAAGGAGTTGGTCTCCGGATGCCACATCTCCACAAACGCACATAACAACGCGGCGTCTAACTCATCATGCATGCAGTGGATTAAATGGCCCAATCCGGACCCCTCAGCATGCTTCATCATCTCTTCATCGCCCGGCCAATTTTTCAATCAATCAGCCCCATTATGACATTTCAGTATCCCCCGTTCCTACACAATGTAAACAACGAATTAAAACTAGATAATTCAATTCCTAACGCATTTAAGATGTAAAAAAAAACTAATACATAAACCGTGCAACCGATCTTTATTATTCCATTATGGATCACAAGTAACGACGCATAAATAATTAGAAGTAATAGAATTACCTCTCCATGCCAGACGTAGTAGGCAGTGTGGCCTTTGAAACTCAAGAGCAACTCAGGGATTACAGGACCACCTTCTAGCGGATGGTCCAGCACCTTATAGTCCTTCCACTCTTCAATCGCTGCCCCAACCTCACCGCCCATGTGTCCTTTCCCAGCTCTCCTACTTGGTTCGCTGCTTGTATTAGCCCATTCAGCATCACTTCCTCCATAAGCCCTCTCGCCGTCACCATCATCGTGGGACATCTCAACATCTGAAAATGGTGGGGCGAAAGGTTGTTCTGTGAAGGACGCCCCAATGTACTCATGTCCAGACACTGAATGTTGAAATGCGTCTTCAGTTATAGGAGCAATGACATTCACTATCGCTGAAGATGCATGCGATCGTGCTTCCACCTTCCTCGAACGCTCAGATACCGTCGGATGAATACGCGGGGCATTTTCCTCCTCTTGATTATCGGATTAACACTCTCCAGGGATGGTTCCGGATTACTACTCTTACCGGACTTGGATCTTTTTCCCTTCCGACGGAATATATTACCTGTAAATCTGTCCCCCATCTGCAGTAAAAGAATATCATAAACAAACCACATTTTATACGTAAAAAATTTTCAAATTGAAACAGAGCTGAAACAAACGCCTCGACGAGGCGTCTGGACCCCAAAAACACGCCTCCTGGAGGCGTGTTTTCTTGGAACAAACGCCTGCAGGGCGCGTTTGTTCCAGGAAAACACGCCTCGTGCAGGCGTTTGTTTTCAGGAAAACACGCCTCCAAGAGGCGGATGTTTTTGGAAAACACGCCGGTTGAAGGCGCGTTTTCTTGCAACAAACGTGCCCTGTAGGCGTTTGTTCCAGGTAAACACGCCTGCAACCGGCGTGTTTCTCTGGACCAGACGCCACCGGGAGGCGTGTTTCCTGGACAATGCATTCACAGCTATTTCTTCAAAATTTCCATTCAAATCTATCCAACATACTCACATTGCTCAATAATTCCTTCTAATTATGCACGACAGGGCCGAGAAAAACGCAAGCAACCAAAACAATGCAATCTTTCAATTTTCAAGCCAAAATTTCCATTCACATCTATCAAAAAATGGAACCAATTACACATCCAACATACATGAACATTGCACAATAATTCCTTCTAATTATGCACGAAAGGGCCCAAAACGCAGCAAACATGCATTAAAAAACTTGCCCATAAACAAAACAACAACCAATTCACTTCAATTCCAACATTTGGAACAAATTTTAAAAACTGAAAAAAAACTCCACACACCTAATTAAAGCTTCCCCGTGAGCGTGGAATGGCCGGAAATGGATCTCCACACGAAATGGAAGAATGCGGCCGGAAATGAAGAAGCTGAGATTGCTAAGCCCACCGAAAATGGAGACTCACCGAGCCGACCCGAAGCAACCAGCAGCAAGCAACGAACGACGCAGCTCCCCACGGTTTTGCAATGTCTTGGCCAAGGTAAGAAATGTTTTTTACTTTATAAGGGGAGGGGCTTTTCTGTCTTTTCACACTCTAAAATTTTAAAAAGTGGCCTCTATTTAGTAATTTGTGGCCTGTAAATAACATTTCCGTTACTGAATTATCCAAATATTAAAAATATGTAAATTACAAAAACCCTCCTCAAAGTTTGTCAAAATTACTTGAGTGGATCTTTTTTTTTCAGATTTTATTTTATTTTAAGGAAAGTACATTCTCATTGATTATAATAGGATTAAAGAATAATATTTTTAGTACTAAAAATTTTGACTGTTTGCAATTTTTATACTAAAAGTTTACTCAATTCCAAACTTGTGTTTTATATTTATATTTTGTTGCATTTTTAGTACTAATACTTTTACTATGACACAGGTTCTATGTAGTCAAACCAAAGTCAACGGTAATTTGAGAATATTTTATAATTCTATAATTTTGTGAGGGATGAAAATATAATTTTCTAATATAATTTTCAAAATATTTTCGCAGTTTTCTTTCTCCTCAATCGGAAGAAAACTCGTACGTCAACTAAGAAGGAAAAAAACCGCAAAAATGTTTTGGAAATAATATTAAAAAAATTATCTTTTCAGTCACCATAAAATTGTATAATTTGTAAAATACACCTAAATTACCTTTGGCTTTTGTTTGACTATCTAAAACCTGCTATAGCAGGTAATGGTATAAAAATGCAACAAAGTATAAACATAAAACACAAGTTTATAATTGAATAAACTTTTAGTACCAAAGTTACAAACATCCCAAACTTTTAGTATCAAAAATATCATTTTCTCTATATAGGAATTACAAAGTGATGTTTTGAAGGAAGGGAGTAGCCATCACATGTGCATCATGCACCAGTAATCTATATATTTTATTATTATGAAACCCTTGTAAGCCATGTAGTATCGCCTGACATCCTTTAGGATAGCTTGAACCTCTTTTATAAGTTGTATTTGCTTTGCAAAGTTGGGAAGCAAAAAGTAGGTTGTCCGTGTAGACTTGTGGAATCCATCATTTTGCAATGGAGAACTGTATCGCTTAAGACATGCCAATGCTTCTATATGCAGAGGAGATTCCCCCGACGCTGTCCACCCTATTTTGTGTAGCCCTATTCCTGATCTGTCCTTGATCACCCAACCAATAGCTCCCATATACTCTCCATATCTGAATGCTTCGTCGACCTGCACCGTTACATTTGTGTCGTGTTCTGGATTTCCTCTCCCATCGTTTGCCAGTGTTCCAGTGTGTAACCTAGACTCATTTGTCGAGTGCTTTTCCTGCTCCTCCCCTGGTGCTCTCCATCTGTGATACAGCTCTACATCTTTAAGGATTTGTCTCCAACTAATCTCTCTGAAGGGAATTTTGAAAGTTTTCGTCACCCATATTTTAAAATGTGTTTTGAAATTATATTTTAGGAAATGAGTTTTTAAAGTGCAAAGGTACTTTTTTGCCCTAATGATTTTTTAACCGGTTCAGCTTTGCCCGTATAGTTTTTTATAACTCAAACATAGCTTCAATATTCATAATGTAAGTGCAAACATGCCTCTCTTATTAAACCTACTGACCACAAATGATTATGATTATAATTATTTGGTACAATGACTTGGAAAAAAAAAAAAATGTTTGATTCATATTATTTTTCACAGCAAAGCCTTTACTTCCTAAAGTAAATGTGTAACAAAACCCTTAACCACCCATCTATAGCTTTCATTTCTCTCCTATCGTTATTTAAAAAACTACATGCACAAACTAAAAGATAGACGGCTTACTGGATTTGTCTATTTTATAAAAAAAAAAGGAATTTGCTGACCTTTTTAGGTAACTTGGGAAATGAAATATGAAACGTGAAAAAAAAAAAAAAGGTTATTCCATATATCAAAAGAGTTATGCATAAAGTGGACAAAGAATCAATAGAGATGTACAAATTCTTCCTCTTTAGCTTTTGAAATATTTGCCAAAGTTAAATTAATTCTCAACAAAGAACTCCATAACAAAATATGAGTGAAATTTTCCCAATGTATATATATTTTGCAGTCATTTTACATTCCAATATACTTTTTGTGCCAATGTTGGAAGAGTTTTTTGTTTTTTATTTTTAGGGCAGAAGAGTTTTGCTATAGAAAATTTATTTGACTAAACAGTTTTTTACAAATCATTGTGCTAAATAATTAGGCTAATGTTAATGCCGAAGTTAAATTTAGTTTTCAGAAATATATTTTAGTTAATTACCAAAATTTTCATAGAACTCGTCATTATGTGAAAAAATTGGACAACCTTCACTCATCTTTCCATGTTCAATGAACTAGACGAAATTAGTTTATCTAATTCAATTATATATAATTCTTCACAATTCACATAATTTTCTTCGGAAAAACAGTGGAACTTTCAATATTAATATAAAAGAGGGTGTAATTTCTACATAATTTCTAACGGGGTAGTTAATTCTCAGCTTAAAAATAAGAAATAAATATATTATTTAAAAAGACCTAAATATCCTTGACCCAAATAATATTTATGTCCTTTTAAATAATACAATCATTTCTTATTTTTAAGTTAATAGTTCACTACCCCTATTAAAAATTATGTAGAAATTATACCTTCTTTTTAAATATTGAAAGTTCCATTTCCCCTAATCAAAAAAAAGACTGTAGACGAGGAAATAGAAAGAGGAAGCAGAGGTTAGGTTAATATTAATTATTTCAACTTGGCGTGCTGGTGCTTCTGTAGCTGAGCTGATGTTTCAGCTTCCAAGACGGTGTGCTGTATAGCGCATATATTATATAATAAAACTTGGCAGCTGTCCGATTGTTTTTTTTTTGGCCTGATATTTGCAATAACCGTTTCGATATTTGCAATAACATTTTCTTGTGAAAAATCTAAAATATCCCTAACACTTAAAAAAAGAAAAAATACCGCCGGCACCCGGCGATATTTTGGGCAAAAAATACCGCCGGCGCCTGGTGGTATTTCACCCCCCCTTCAGTTTGATATTTGCAGTAACCACCGGGCGGATCTTCGCCAATCCGGTAAAAAATTCACATTTTCGACAAAAATACTAACAAATCCGGACATAATAAAACTAAAATAATTAAACCAACTATCTAAAATAATACCGCAAAATATTTTAACTTTAGCCACTAACCTTTTTTCGATCCGAGTTGTCTCGATTTTTATCCGATTTTGTGATTCCACCCGGCTCTGCTTTGCAGGAATTATTAAACGGAACAGAGCCCGTGAGTTGCTTTTTCAATTTTTGTTTTTGTTTTTAGCAGCCTGTTGGTTTTTAATTTTTTTTTGCCCAGGGATATTTTTATCTTTTTATAGGAGAATGTTACTGGAAATATCGAAACGGTTACTGCGAATATCAATTCCGTTTTTTTTTTTTTTGGTGTTGTTTTGTCATAAATTTGTACTGATAAATGGGGTTCATTTGTCTTAAAATTAGAATAAAAAAATACTATAATACTAACAAAAATTTATTTGTACCTTTGCCCTATTTTATCTAAATTTCAAGTGGGATAAAATCAAATGTATTTTCAATTGTAACAAAAAAAATACACTATCAGGGTACTTTCAATTGCCCCACCTCACTGTAGTGTAGCTCCGCCCCTGATTACAATTCATTATTTAAGTGGTGTAAATGCCAAAGAAAAAATTATGATTCAGAGCAAAATTTTGTTTAACTACCAAAATTACCCTTTATTATTCCAGCCTTTCCAGGCCATATTTTATGTTTCTCCACATGTTTTTTTTATTGTGGACAATTGTTCTATCAATCTCTCCCGCTTTGTCTTTGTGAGATTGTCAAAATCAATCTCCTCCTTATTGTATTATTTGTTACGGAATTGTTATACGCAGTAACCGTTTTACTATTCGCAGTAACATTCTCATGTAAAAATACAAAAATGCCCCTGATCTAAAATAATAAAAGAAAAATAATAAAATCGAGTACTATTCAACGTGCGTGAACGGTATACAGTACCGGGTTAGAAAAAACTGAAGAAATAACGCCGGTATCCCCGTAACCGTTTCACTAAACGCAGTAACATTCCCCTTTAAAAGTCCGAATTGCCCGACTACGATCCATATTACACTATAAGTAAACACTATATTTATTTGTTTACTTTAAATTAGTTTGCATAAATTCTTTATATACCCCTTCATTATAATTTTTGAGAAAAAAAACCCATTCGGGGGGATTTTTTTCCCGGATCGGCGATTATCCGGACGTTTTTTCTGTTTCTGCAACATTTCGACTGGGGAAACTGAGTACCCGGTTAAACGCAGTAACAGAAAATACCGCCGCTTTCCGGCGATATTTTCCGGCCAAAATACCGCCGTTTTCCGGCGATATTTTCCAGCCAAAATATCACCGTTTTCCGGGCAAAATACCGCCGGAGAACGGTGGTATTTTCCCCCCAAAATACCACCGTTCTCCGGCGGTATTTTGGCCGGAAATATGATACCGCCGGAAAATGGCGGTATTTCCGGAGAAAATATCGCCGGAAAACGGTGGTATTTTCCGGGCAAAATACCACCGTTCTCCGGCGGTAGTTTGGTCTAAAATATTGCCGGCGATATTTCCGGCCAAAATACCGCCGGCGGTATTTCTGGGGAAAATACCGCCAGAAAACGGTGGTATTTTGCCGGGAAAATACCACCGTTTTCCGGCGATATTTTCTCCGGAAATACCGCCATTTTCCGGCGGTATCATATTTCCGGCCAAAATACCGCCGGAGAACGGTGGTATTAAATACCACCGTTCTCCGGCGGTATTTTGCCCGGAAAATGGCGATATTTTGGCCGGAAAACGGCGATATTTTGGCTGGAAAATATCGCCGGAAAACGGCGGTATTTTGGCCGGAAAATATCGCCGGAAAGCGGCGGTATTTTCTGTTACTGCGTTTAACCGGGTACTCAGTTTCCCCGGTCGAAATGTTGCAGAAACAGAAAAAACGTCCGGATAATCGCCGATCCGGGAAAAAAATCCCCCCGAATGGGTTTTTTTTCTCAAAAATTATAATGAAGGGGTATATAAAGAATTTATGCAAACTAATTTAAAGTAAACAAATAAATATAGTGTTTACTTATAGTGTAATATGGATCGTAGTCGGGCAATTCGGACTTTTAAAGGGGAATGTTACTGCGTTTAGTGAAACGGTTACGGGGATACCGGCGTTATTTCTTCAGTTTTTTCTAACCCGGTACTGTATACCGTTCACGCACGTTGAATAGTACTCGATTTTATTATTTTTCTTTTATTATTTTAGATCAGGGGCATTTTTGTATTTTTACATGGGAATGTTACTGCGAATAGTAAAACGGTTACTGCGTATAACAATTCCGTAACAAATAATACAATAAGGAGGAGATTGATTTTGACAATCTCACAAAGACAAAGCGGGAGAGATTGATAGAACAATTGTCCACAATAAAAAAAACATGTGGAGAAACATAAAATATGGCCTGGAAAGGCTGGAATAATAAAGGGTAATTTTGGTAGTTAAACAAAATTTTGCTCTGAATCATAATTTTTTCTTTGGCATTTACACCACTTAAATAATGAATTGTAATCAGGGGCGGAGCTACACTACAGTGAGGTGGGGCAATTGAAAGTACCCTGATAGTGTATTTTTTTTGTTACAATTGAAAATACATTTGATTTTATCCCACTTGAAATTTAGATAAAATAGGGCAAAGGTACAAATAAATTTTTGTTAGTATTATAGTATTTTTTTATTCTAATTTTAAGACAAATGAACCCCATTTATCAGTACAAATTTATGACAAAACAACACCAAAAAAAAAAAAACGGAATTGATATTCGCAGTAACCGTTTCGATATTTCCAGTAACATTCTCCTATAAAAAGATAAAAATATCCCTGGGCAAAAAAAAATTAAAAACCAACAGGCTGCTAAAAACAAAAAAAAAAATTGAAAAAGCAACTCACGGGCTCTGTTCCGTTTAATAATTCCTGCAAAGCAGAGCCGGGTGGAATCACAAAATCGGATAAAAATCGAGACGACTCGGATCGAAAAAAGGTTAGTGGCTAAAGTTAAAATATTTTGCGGTATTATTTTAGATAGTTGGTTTAATTATTTTAGTTTTATTATGTCCGGATTTGTTAGTATTTTTGTCGAAAATGTGAATTTTTTACCGGATTGGCGAAGATCCGCCCGGTGGTTACTGCAAATATCAAACTGAAGGGGGGGTGAAATACCACCAGGCGCCGGCGGTATTTTTTGCCCAAAATATCGCCGGGTGCCGGCGGTATTTTTTCTTTTTTTAAGTGTTAGGGATATTTTAGATTTTTTACAAGAAAATGTTATTGCAAATATCGAAACGGTTATTGTAAATATCATGCCAAAAAAAAAACAATCGGACAGCTGCCAAGTTTTATTATATAATATATGCGCTATACAGCACACCGTCTTGGAAGCTGAAACATCAGCTCAGCTACAAAAGCACCAGCACGCCAAGTTGACTGAGCCAACTTCCAAGAATTCAATTCCAATGCTTTGCCTCTTGCTCTTCTTAATTCCTATTCTTCGGTTCCTCTTCTTTTTCATTTTTTTACGTTTGCTATCTGTTGAAGAGAAGAACTAAACTAAACAATATGCTTCTCTCTTATTTCTTCTTTTTTCTCTTCTGCCAGCTAAATTAATTAAATATATTTTATTATAATTATTTTTCTTGCCTTTGTTGTTGATATGGGTTATTATAATACTTGTCCCACCAAAAATTATAAAAACTTGGTGCAAAATTAAAATTGTCAATAGAAAATTTAATATTTTATTATGTCATAAAAAAAAAATTTTGGCCAAAATATTTTGCTCCACCTGACCTCAGGGACCCTGGCTCCGCCACTGATTGTAATTATGTGTAATAATTCATTCACGGCTTCAATTTTGTGTGATAATATCATATTATTCCAATATTATTATATCGATTATCTCTTCCCTCTCTTTTACATAATGTTATTTTAAATTCATTTATCATTTCAGAGATACATTATTCTTATGCATGAGATTAGTATAGTTGGTTATGGCATGGCTGAAATCAATCTATGTTATAGTTTTCAAATTTTCTTACAACTTTACATAGAGTATCAAGTCTAAACTATCTATCTGATTTTAGAGTCTAGTAGTATTTTATTTCAAAATCATGTATTTTGCTAAAATCATGATTTCTCATATTGGTTCAATCATGATTTCTCATATTGGTTCAATCATGTCCTAAATGGTAAAAGCAATTTTGGACTTGTTTGCAAAGTTGTAGAATTGGTTTGAGGTCACTCTACTATTTTCTAAAATTTAGAGTTGAAATATAATATTTCTGAAACTTGGGCCAATTTATACCATTTTATAAGTTAGGTGTATATACGGTCTTCTCTGTCAAATAGCCTCCTAATGCATCATTATATTTCCTGATATATTACCGCGAAAGCAGGAGCTGTGGAATAGGTAATGATAAAGTAGACATAACCACAGTTTCGGAACCGCCGATTCCGATTCCAGGACGGTTCCAGAACCATAGGTTCCCGATTATGTCACGGTGATGTGGACGGTTGTACACATGCGGATGAAAGTTGCCAAGGAAAGTGTGATTAAGTAGCGTAGCTCGTATATGCTCTAACTTACTCGAAATTCAGAGAACAAAATAAGCTAACCTAAGCTAATTTAATTTAGAATTTTTGAACCAAGTAAGAAGAGTTGAAACATGCGAATTAATTAGGTAGAGCAATTAACCTAATTAGCTAAGTTTCATGCAATATGTAAACTACACGCATGCAAATACATAAAGTAATAAAGGGATGATACTCAAAACTAATAGTTTTATGATCTGAATACTCTGTTTATTATTGAGTTTCGGCTGGCTATAAATAGGTAAGAGGCAGCCGAAAATTGTACCAACAAAAGTAGGAAAGAAGTAGAATTGGAAATCAATCAAGAGATTGATTTCCTTTACAATACCAAACCCTGAAAGAAGTGGGTAATGGTAAAAGAAAAGGAAAGGAAATTTCGGTCACCCCTTTTAGTTTAGTGGCAGCCGAATTTACAACTTAAAAACAATAAGGAAAAGAATAAAAATCCTACTCCAAAAAGGAGATCAAGAAGGAACCCTTTTTGGAAACTAATTAAACTAAGGGCAAAATAGGGAACATGCACAAACCCTTATTTTCCCCCAAACCCTAACCCTTAATTTCCAACCCTAATGGACTAAGCTTGGTCGTGTGGGCTTCTTTATTTGGGCTGGCCGACTTTGCTTGCTGTGGAATGGACTCCATGGATTGGGTCGGCCCAATTGTTGATGGCGCATTATGGAATGGTGTAGGGAGCTTCTGGAACCTCCCGGAATCATTTCGGAATCAAGATTCTTCAAGATTCTTCCGGCGTCTTCAAGAACTTCAAAAAACAACCCTTTTCTTTATTGTGGAGAGTTTGGAGATGCATTGTCTTCAAGGATCCTTTTGAATAGAATGACTCTCACACTCTTCCCGGCATTCTTTTCAAGGGCTTTGCCTTCAGGTTGGCTTCGTTGATTCTGACTCGTAATGTGTTGTTTTAGCCCTGGATGTCCTCATCACACGGTTGCGATTCCGATTCCATCCCAATTTTAGTTTTGTTACAATTGAAACAATTTTAATATAATAAGTAGTTTATATTTATATATACTTTAATTTAATTTAATGATTGCTTATATTAATAATATAAGTAAGGTAAACTATATCATAAGTTATATGTTATTATAATATATCTAGTATAAAATAATTATTTATTTTATATGTATAAAATAATTATGTATTTATAAAGGGATGTTCGGATCGGAACCGTTGATCCGATCCGATCCGGATCGAATTTCGGATCGGTTCGGATCAGATCAGCACCAGTTTCTGATCGGATCGGCCTCTGATCTGAAATGATCCAAAACTTGAAAAAATACGATCCTATCTAAAAAAAAATAAAGAAGAAAGAAAGAGGGAGAGAAGGCTTTTTAGCCGAATTCACTGAATACCGCCACCGGAAGGAACCCAGATCATCTCATCTGTCAACAACTCAATCAATATCCGCACAAAATTATTTAAAAACAACAACCATCATCATAAAAACAAACTAGAAAGCAAATCGATTGCTAGAAAGAGAAAACACGCTGCGGAGGATCGCAGGAGATCCTAATTCAAACGAAAAATGAACGAATCATACCTTCAAAAATATAAAATTACAACTTTAATTATATTATACAACAGTAGAGGAGAGAGGGCCTTTAGGAGTTGAGAGAATCTAGAAGTACGTAAGGAGAAGAGATATTTAGAACGATTGTGGTTTTGAGTAGTAAGAGGGAAAGCGAGGGTGGGGAGATAAACAGAAGAGGGGAAAGAAAGAGAAGAGGGGAAAGAAAGAGAAGGACGCCCAAAACATGAAAAATTTAAAATAAAATTAATAAATCGGATCGGACTCGAACCGATCCGAAATTTCGGATCACTGTTCCAAAACGATCCAAATCTGTCCGGATCGAGTCGGGTTGGGTCGGATTTCTGGATTTGAACAGCCCTAATTTATATGTATAAAATAATTATATATTTTATGTAAATAAACATATAATAATAATAAAGAAAAAATAGGAAGTAGTTCGAGTGCTTATTCAGCTTACCTTAAAACTCTTCAAAAAAGTGAGGACACGGATTCGAATATTTTCATGTGATATATATAAATGCTATATAACTTTTAGCATTATAAGAGGGAACCGCCAGTACTCGGTTCTCCGAAACCGGAACCTCCTAAGGCGTATTGCATTATTTTACGATCCCAAAACACTAAATTGATCATATTTTGGATTCTATGATCCTATAAAAATTTGCTAAAATAACTCAAATAAAAATAGTTTTAAATAATTTATTAGTAATTTTATACATGCATATTTTGTGTAGTATCTTATGATTCTGCGATCTATCGGTAGGATCGCAATTTTCTAAATTATGGTTACAAGAATAGCACATCAACGTGCTGACAAACAGGAGAGTCCAATATCAAATAGTTTTCTTCATCTTAGAGAAGGGTTTTTAATTATTATTTTCGTCCTACTTAAAGATTATACTTTAGAAAATATACAATTCATTTAGGTTGTGAGTTACAACACTTAAAATATACTCCCTCCGTCCCACTCAAATAGTCCATTTTGAAATGTGCATAACTTATTATGGGTTGTGATGTACAACACCTAAAATAAGTAATTTACGACCATATTTTCCATTTATATCCTTACTTTAAAAGTAAGGGTTAATTATGAACCACACATTGTTATATTAGTAAGAGCATGTAATGTAAATAAATTCAAAGTGGACTCTTTAAATGTGACAAAAATATTTTTTAAAAGTGAACTTTTTGAGTGGGACGGAGAGAGTATAATTTAGTGGCATATTTTTCACTTATATCATTAGTTTATAAGTAAGACTTAATTATCTTTTGCTTCTATGTGTTATTGAGTTAGTGTGACTTTTGCCCCATCCATTTTAAAAATGAGTATTTTTTTCCCCTTTGACTATTGGTCAAATGAGTTTAACTTTAATGACTATAATACCCTTTTTATGGTGTAAAGGCAGCTTCAGCCAATTTAATCAAAACTGTAATGGCAACTTCTAGTTTTAGGGTCTTCCATTCCAATTCTAAAACTCTTTGATTTCTTCCCTCTTTATGGTGTCGTCATCATCATTATGGAAGAAATGTTGGATTCTTCATCATTTCCGACGAGGGTGGTAGCGCTGTTGTTGACGGCGAAAGCAGATGAGGTGCCCAAATAATCATCCGCCATGAAAACATGGGTGACGGTGTAGCTTCCAGGTCCTGTAAGTGGGTCGTTTTTATCACTAGCGGAGTTCACGAATAGTGTAATTCAGTCACCCCGCGAGTACATAAATGTGCAAGATTGATGACCAATTTGCATATAATCACTGTGTGTTTGACAGTGATGAAATCAAAGAGTTTTGGAACTGGAATGGAAGATGCCAATTTCGATTTTCATACTATGGGAATACCATTTTCTTTTTTAATCTTTAAGAATTTTTGTGCTGAAATTTCATTTAAGGGAAAAAAACTCATAAAATTATGGTTGAAAGGTATCGTGGTCATTAAATAATTTTTACTTGGTCAAGGGGCAAACGACTCATTTTTAAAATGAAGGGGGCAAAAGTCACACTAACTCAATAACATGTAGGGACAGAAGATAATTAAGTAAATAAGTAATTATTAATTGTAAACTATACATTATTATATAATAAGAGTGTGTAAAATAAAGTGAATTCTTTAATTTGAACAGAGGAAATACATGGTATCAGGAATAGATGGTGAAAAGTAAAACAATGTTAAGAAAAAAAAAAATAAATTGAGGATATTATTGTCTATCTAAAAATGTGTATTGATTTCTCTTCCATACCTAGGGTAAATCGTTTTTCTTCCGAATTTTTTTTCTCTATTTTTTTAAAGAAAACGATTTTTTGCCTTCAAAATTATTTTTTCGTTTTTTTGATGCCTTCATTTGTTTTTTGAAGAAAAAGATTTTCAGATTTTTTTTGTCCTGAAATGTTTTCTGCCTTCAACTTTTCTTAAGACGTTTTCTCAAATAGAGTATAAAATAAAAATGGAAGGCATAAAACGATTTTCCTCAAAAAACAGAAAATTTCCTATTTTCGAGTAAAAACGCATTAGTTGGGTAAAAAACTCCACATTTCTTCGTACTAGTCTACCAGTTTCAAGTTCTCAGTTATTTATGAGTTTTTTTATAACTCTACCTTAAACCCTAAACCCCTCTAACCGCTTTCAGCTGCTTCAAGAATTGCTCAAATCCTTCTTCAATGTCTCTGAAGAAGAACTACCGCTGCCACCAATCTCTGAAGCAATTCTATTCCGGCGGGCCTTATGCAGTCTCGTCGGACGGTTCCTTCATCGTCTGCGCCTGCGATGAAACCATTAAGATCGTTAACTCCTCTGACGCCTCGATTAAGTCATCCATTGAAGGTGATACTGAGCCCATCACGGCCCTCGCTCTGAACCCCATTAAGGGCAACAATTTCCTTTTCTCCGCCAGCCATAGTCGCCAAATTAGGGTCTGGGACCTTTCCACACTCAAATGCATTCGTTCGTGGAAGGTAATCGATTCAGTTCTCCAAAAGAATGGGATTTTTTAGGTTTTTGGAGGGTTATATGGTGGATTGGTGTGTTGTTTGCAGGGGCACGAAGGGCCGATAATGGGCATGGCTTGTCATGGGTCTGGCGGTCTGCTTGCAACAGCTGGGGCGGACAGGAAAGTGCTAGTATGGGATGTGGATGGTGGCTTTTGTACACATTATTTCAAGGGGCATAAGGGAGTTGTTACTTGTATTATGTTCCATCCTGACCCCAATAGACTGCTGGTAAATTTTTAATACTTTGCTTCGTGCTTTTCTTCTTTATCAAGTGAAACGTAGAGACAGAGGACGGGTAGCTTTGGGGAGATATTTTCTAGATACTTTTGCTGCCAGTCAAGTTGTTTTTGAAAGATTTTGAGCTTTTAAATTCTTAACTACATGCTTCCCTGTTGGTTAATAACTTGGGGGAAGAAAATGAATCATTTTTCTTGAGGAACTTGCTCCCACTCTCCACCCCGCCAACCGTGCAGGTGCAGGCCCCCGTTGAATTTGATGTCATTGACTCCTTCTCTCATATCTTAACATGGTGGTACAGAGTTCAATTGTGTTTGAAAACAGAAGTAGCTACTTGAACTGTTTGGTCCTCTACTTGTTGCATAATATTTAGCTTGTATTTCCAGTTCGCAAATTTCTGTGCTAGTGAATTGGCTTACCTTTTGCCTTTATTTTCCTTTTAGTTTGAGATATGCTCACGTTGTGTTGCCGATAGCTTTTTTCAGGCAGTGATGATACCACCATAAGAATCTGGGATCTCACAAGAAAGAAATGTGTGGCAACACTTGAAAAACATCAATCTGCTGTGACATCGCTGGCAGTTACAGAAGATGGAAGTACTTTGATCAGCTCAGGAAGAGATAAGGCATGTCTTTTAGGGCCTGTTCTTTTATGTTGGGTTGAGTTTCGGTTTAGAAAAAATAGTTTTATAATGTTAAAAGTGTATTGAAAATGTAAAAAGGTATAGATGAATAGTAAAAAGTTGTATGGAAATGATGAAAATTGATTATAATATGTTAAATTTACTGTTGAGACCAAAACCAAAACTTAAAGAACAAGCCCTTAGACAACTGAAGAAAAAGGGTTGTGATCTATGATTGAGGGTGATACTAGAAAATAAAGTCTTTCATCTACATGGTTATCCAGCATTTTTTGAATTGTAGTGGGTAAAAGATTACAGCTATAAGACCATGCTTTGTGGTTAGGAGTGTTGGGAAACCAAATACGAACATGAATAAAAACATGAAGGTTGCAAAATGAGAATGTTGTGATCGGTGTGTGGACACACTAGGCTTACTAGAACAAGCAATAATGATGCATTATAAGAAAAGTAGAGATAAAGATAATAGCAATAGATGCAAAACGAGAGAAATATGTCTGAAATGGTTTGGGCATGTATATGGAAAACCCTTAGATGCCCTAGTACGATGTGTAGAAAATAGAGAAGCATTAACTCATATTAGAAGGGGAAAGGAAGGACCTAAAAAGAATTGGAAGGAAACTATAGAAGACATGTTACATTTAAGTATAATTGAAATAGTAACATGATGGAGAGATATGATCCATATACCCGACCCCATTGTAGGATAGAGGGTCTGTTGTTCTTTTTGTAGCGGGTAAAAATAGGCTGCTTAGTCTCTAGTGGCTTGTAATGTATCCATATGGTCTACCTGAAGAAGTTTTCCCTTTCAATACTTGTAATTGCCTAAGTGAGAATATTAGTTTTAGTAGTAACTAACTTTGCAAGTTGCTGGCTGATATTCATTCTTCAGGTTGTAAATTTGTGGAGCTTGGATGACTTCAGCTGCAAGGTTTCTGTCCCTACTTATGAGGCAGTTGAAGCTGTTTGTATAATTGGTTCCCAGTCTCCGTTTGCAACATGTCTAGCTTTGATGCTACAGAAGAAAGGCAAGAAAAGAAGGAGTTCAAATCCTCTGCATTTTATCACTGTTGGTGAACGTGGCATAGTGAGGATATGGAATTCTGATGGGTATGCTATTAAGTTATGTTCAACATTCAATTGGGTGCATACATGCAAGAACACATTGTCCAATTTTCTTTATTTTAAGTTTGATCTTTGGATGTAGCATCAAGTCACTTTCCACCTGTGATGGATTTTAGGCTGGCAAAAGCCAAGTTTCATGTGCAGATGATATGCTTCTTCTTCTTCTTTTTTTGCTTTTGAAAACAAAGTTTCTGTAATGAAGTGGATTATGTAAAAAGTATTCTGTAAAATGTTTGCTAATACAAAATTTCACATGCACATGTTGTTACAAGTCTCTTGGCTGTAATTTTTGTGTCCATGCATAGGCTCTAAGATGTGCATTTATCTTATGCAGGAACTGTGTACTTCTTCTAATCCATATTTTGTGAATAAAATGATATTTATATTTACAACTAAAGTGCATATTCATATTAGTGTACGCTTTTTTGATCAAGGTTTTGTTTATATTTTAGTTTGCCTGATTATTGTTAAATTGGATCTGGAAACAGTGCAGTTTGCCTGTTTGAGCAGAAATCCTCAGATGTCGTGGTGAGCTTGGACAATGATGAAGTGAAAAGGGGCTTCATTTCTGCAGTGATGTTACCCTCAAATCAAGGATTGCTATGTGTTACAGCTGACCAGCAGTTTTTCTTCTATACCCCAATGGAAGATCCCGAAGGCAGTTTGGATTTAATTCTCAGCAAAAGACTCATAGGGTACAATGAAGAGATAGCAGACATGAAATTTTTGGGTGAGGAAGAACAGTTCCTTGCTGTCTCTACAAGTGTTGAGCATGTAAGTTGTTATAAACTACTTCCATTACTAAAAGTGATTTTTGACTCAAATTTTTGTTTGTTTGTTTAGTGTGAAATGTTTTCAAACAGTGATTTTTACTATATTCCTAGTAAGCATTTGTAGTTTTGACTCGAATGTTAATAAGAGGTCTAATTGGCTTTCTGAATATTACCTCACATGAGCTTCTATGCACCAAGCTGCCCTTTTATGCTCTTGAACAAGTTAATAAAATCTGCAAATTTCTTTCACTTGTTTATTTATGGCTTATGAGTCAAGTACCTTGGTCAGCATTAGGTAAAACTTGGTTTGGTCTTCTTGAATCACTATGGGATGGGTTCAATAGTAGGGTGGAATGACAATGAAACCTACCAACTTAGATGGGTTTAACTGATCCCCAAAATTGAGGAATCATTCTGAAACCTTTATCCAAACATTCTTTCACTATGGCCCTGGATGTTTTCACCTCACTAACCTAGGTTTGAAATGTGTTTTAGGAAAAGAGTTTAAAATTTCATATAATTGTTGTATGAGACTCACATTTTTTTTATTCCAAAACACAATTCCAACTTACTTACGAAACCACATTTTACCATGGGACCCTCATATTCTAGTCCAAAACATGGTTTGAAATGAGATAACATACAGGACCTCATATAAAAGAATTTCATATAATTGTTGTATGAGACTCACATTTTTTTAGTCCAAAACACAATTCCAACTTACTTACCAAACCGCATTTTACCATGGGACCCTCGTATTCTAGTCCAAAACATGGTTTGAAATGAGATAACATACAGGACCTATGATTCCATTCCGTCATTCCCAAGGCCACTAGCAAATGCCCCATATTCAGCAGAATATAGGGCTTTTTGTGGGTCACCCTTCACTTCACATATTTCTAGCTATTAACATGGAATTGTTGGTCCATGTAGAATATTACCTGAAATCAATTTGATCATACTTGTTTGTTAGCAAAGATGCATAAAAATGTGAATGAACAAAACAAGCTAATCAAGACACTTGAAGGATGTATGAAGATCGTTTTTTTATTACTTTTTATCTGGTTTTGTCTTGGAAATGTAAAAAGAACTTGTAAAATGGGAAATGAGATGAAAAATGTGAAAAAGAATGGGTTGCCATTTGGGCCCTTGGTGTTATGCTGCTTAGAATCAATCTCAAGTTATGAAATAATCTTTGAAGTAACTTGAGTATATACTCACTCTATGCAAAAGCTGCGATTAAGAATATGTTGTAACTTGTAGTGACTTTGTGTTTTTGAAGAAAAGGAATATACATTCTCTAAATTGCCTTCGGTATATTTCTCTCTGCAAGTTTTTCTGGTTTTCTTGGCATATGGGTAATTAAACCCAAGAAATGATCAGAGGTGCATTAGTCTGATATTTTCTCGTGTATTTCATTATCAACTCTTGTTGGATTGTTCTCTACATACTCTATAGTACTACAGCATTGAACTTGTAAATTATGTCCTAATTAAAATTTTCCTTTTGACCAATTTGCACGCATCTAGCTTTCTTGGTGTTATTGGAAGAATGCCAGTATTAGAAAACATAGGATGTTGTCAAAAAATCTTTTACATGCAAGTAGTCTAAGGTAACATGAAGATGAAAGATACATTAAGCACTCTCATATATATTGTACTTTTGTCATGCAGGTACGGGTATATGATCTTGCATCAATGTCATGTGCCTATGTATTGGCTGGCCATACGGATGTCGTTTTATGTCT
The DNA here is from genome assembly GCA_016801395.1 of Leptodermis oblonga. NCBI lineage: Eukaryota > Viridiplantae > Streptophyta > Magnoliopsida > Gentianales > Rubiaceae > Leptodermis > Leptodermis oblonga. The sequence goes on from CM028757.1 coordinate 4,760,115, forward strand.
TGATACCTGTGTCACTGATTCTGGGAGAACACTAGTTGTTACTGGAAGCAAAGATAATAGTGTAAGCTTTCTTCTTGGTCATTTCCTTTGGGGGTCGAGGAGGGAAAGCAGTGTAGATGGTCCTTTTGCTTTTACTATGAAAGGTTTCACGTTTAGTCTGGTAGTTCTTCTTTCTTCTTTTTGGGAGGTGGGGGTGGGCGTTCTGTTCAGAAACCAGTTACATTGTATTCTTTGGCCTATTTCTACATCTTTTTTGTTAAAGAGACAATAAGGAGTGAAAAACACATAGATGTTGAGTTCTTTTCTGTAATCATACGTGTCCATTCCATGAGGACAAATTCTATTTCAGTATATTTATCCATGCATTTGATACCATTGCTTCCATAGGTTAGAGTGTGGGATGCTGAAAGGCAATGCTGCATTGGAGTTGGCAAAGGCCACATGGGAGCTGTTGGTGCTGTTGCATTTTCAAGAAAACAACGGAATTTTTTCATCAGCGGCAGTAGGTAATGTATTAGCGTCCAATCTATGCAATGGAAGATCCTCTCATTCTATGTTTCTTTCCTGGTATTTGTTTACCTTCTTTCACCGTACATATTTTCATATGTCTGGAGGGGGAGAGCTTAAATGTGGGCAAACATGATATGCACTTTTGGTACTTATTTTGCAAATGTCTAAGAGCTCGAGTGTAGCTCATGAAAGATGTGATTTTTCATTCCAATATTAATCAACTATGTCTGCCAATTATATTTCCTCCTTGAAGGTTGTCTTAAAAAATAATAGTAATAAGAGAAAAGTGCCATTTGTGTTTTTTGCTGGATTTCCCTGATATTAATGCTTGTTCTTTATCGTTTTTCAGTGATCGTACATTGAAAGTTTGGAATTTAGATGGTCTTTCAGAAAGTACTGAGGGTGTTCCTAACTTGAAAGCAAAAGCTGTTGTAGCAGCGCATGACAAGGATATCAACTCCCTTGCTAGTGCTCCAAATGATAGTCTTGTTTGCAGTGGCTCCCAGGTTAGTATATGAGAGGCCACTTTATTAGTTTTGGTTTTGAAACTCTTATGAAGAGACTTAGTCTTGTGAAGTAAAATCGTATTATGGAACTGGTAGGCTTCTATTTTTTTTTTTTTGGGAGTCTTGTTCTTTTCTCATTCTCACTATATATGATTAGGACCGTACTGCTTGCATATGGAGGCTGCCTGACCTTGTATCTGTTGTGGTGCTTAAAGGGCATAAAAGGGGGATTTGGTCTGTGGAGTTTTCTCCTGTTGATCAGTGTGTTGTAACAGCTTCTGGAGATAAAACAATCAAAATATGGGCTATATCTGATGGTTCATGTTTGAAAACGTTCGAAGGGCATACATCAAGTGTAATTAGAGCATCATTTATCACGCGTGGCACCCAGTTTGTCTCATGCGGTAACTTATTGTAGCTATATTTATGCTGTTGATGTTTTGCATTAGCTTCTCTACTCACAAAAATTGAGAATGTCCTCGTCCCTTGTAGGTGCTGATGGTTTAGTGAAGCTGTGGACAGTTAACACAAATGAATGTATTGCTACTTATGATTCCCATGATGACAAGGTGCTTAGTTGTTGTTTCTATGAGTGATTAGGACTCTTGAGAGTCCTTTACTCCTTGTATTGGTATTCATGTTTCTGGTTCTCTGTTTGATGTATATCATCCTTATGTACTTCTGTGCCTTTCACAATTTCTTGCCCTTTGGGTTTTTGAATGTGCTCACTGGATTTGCCAAATAACTAGTTCTGAAATTAATGGAACATATTGCTGTTTATCGTTGCTACACTTAAATAACAGATAATGCCCCTATGAATATTAACAGTTTTCACTTTATAACCATGTCTATCTTGCCAAATTAGGTTATTTCCATTTCCTTTATTTGCTCAATATTTCTTGATATGCAGATATGGGCATTGGCTGTTGGGAAGAAAACTGAAATGCTTGCAACAGGAGGCAGTGATGCAGTAATTAACTTGTGGCACGATTCAACTTCTGCTGAAAAAGAAGAAGCATTCCGTAAAGAAGTAAATCATCTTAATACATTCTTGATTTTCTGAGATGACAAATTGCAGCACTACTGTTTGGGATTGAAATGGAGTTAGGATGCATTTAAGCTACTAAATAGGAGTGGAAAATAAGGTGGATACTTTGCTAGACTTCAAGACTTTCTGAGGAGAGGAAGAAGGGTTGGCGGGGAGAAGACAATAGTGCCTTTTTTACGAGCATTATATCCCTGTCTTTATTATCATTCGGAACTTTTCTTCTTTAGGTTCTTTGCTGGTTCTTATCAGTTCCTAATTATGTTTACCAATTTATGTGATAACAGTATTATATTTCTAATGCAGGAGGTAGATGTATTGAGAGGGCAAGAGCTTGACAATGCAATAATGGATGCTGACTACATTAGAGCAATCCAAATTGCATTTGAGCTTCGCAGACCTCATAAGCTATTTGAGTTGTTTGGGAACATTTGCAGGTAATTTCAACTTTCTCCACCTACAGCTCTTATTGTTGTTAAGAGTACCATACTATAAATACTGGCGTGCTTGTGCGGTCACCTATAGGTATTTAATCTGACTTTGTTCTTTGGCAGGGGAAGAACTGCTGAAGACCGGATTGCGAAAGCTCTCAGTGGTCTTGGCAAGGAAGAACTCTCTCAGCTTCTGGAATATATCAGGGAATGGAATACAAAGCCAAAGCTCTGCCATATTGCCCAATTCGTGCTTTTTCAGATATTCAATATACATTCCCCCAAAGAGATTGTTGAGGTAAGTCCTCCCTGCTTCCTTCTCAGGGTTCCAAGACGCAGATTGAAACTATAACTAGAATAATTCTGTGTTAATTTATAACTAGGATCCGAAATTAGATCAAAAGTCTATAGTAACAAAACAAAACAAAATAAAGGGAGGTAGGTGTGTCGGGGTATGTTTATCTCTTAGACTGATTTGATTTATGATCTGAAGGATGCTAAATATTTAGAAAATGCCGATAATAGTGTCTGCTGCTTGTGGCTAATTTCAGATGAAAGGCATTCGAGAATTGCTTGAAGGATTAATCCCCTATTCTCAAAGGCATTACAGTAGGATCAATAGGCTGGAAAGAAGCACATTCCTTTTGGACTACACTTTGACAGGGATGTCTGTTATTGAACCGGATACAAACGGAAGTGACACGGTGGAGAAGGATTCCAAACATGAAGAAACCCCCACTGAGGTGGAAGGACAAGAGAATGGAGCGCTGGAAGAAGAGAAGGCTTCTTTCAAGAAGCGCAAATCGAAGAAATCCAAGGATGTGGCGTATAAGAAAGTGAAGGGACTTGCTGACACCTCCATAAAATCTCAGGCATAGTCACTAACACTATATCAGAGTTCTCACATTTTTGCAGCTGGTAAAGTTCGAGCTCTGAACCTCTGGTCCGTTACTTCTCACTGTCACTAATATACGCCATACGGAAGTTGCTCAATCTTTTTCCTGTTTGGTTCCGAGGACCTCTTTTCTGGCGGATGCTGCGAGCGAGCGATATGGTTGACAATCGAAATCTGGCATCGGAAAGCATTTTTGGTAACGTATGTATATTGAGTCTTTAGTTACTTTAATTTGTTTGGTCCATTGTATCCTCGTCTCCTTTTTGATTTGTCCTTCATTGCAGCAGTAGTGGCTAGTAATGAGGTGCAAGATTTTTGACCCAAATTATAAGGCCATTTTTATGCATTTGAGTAATATTTTCAGATCGCTCTGATTTTACTTCTGAGGTAAGGTATTATTATTTTTTCTTACTTCAAAAAGTGTCGAAAGCAAGTTGGAAGTTGCAGGGAGTCAGGGACCGCGTTTTTAAAAATTGGAAATTATTAAATGCATTAACCATCTTATTATTAGCAGTTCAAAATTTAGTGAGTGAAAATACATTAACACCCTTTAAACTTTACTGTGTTATATACTATGTTTTTTTTTTTTAAAAAAACAAGGAAATGGTGCTGGCTTCAAAAAGAAAAATAGGGGACCGGCCCCTGGTGGAGGTTGAAGACCCTCCGCTGGCCGAGGAGGTTGAAGCAACTTTTGTCTGGCTGTGGTGGAGGTTGCTTCAACCTACGCAGGCCTGCCATAGTGTCACGAGTCACTCTTTTGAACCACCAAAATGAGCTAATCGTGTGATAAGTAAGGCTTGCTAACAAAGCTCCGTTAAATTTCGCCTCAAACGTCCCAAACATGATATATTTATACACGATTCCTTAATAAAGACGAGAGGTTAAAACACGATTCATTTTCAAAATACTTGAAAATTGCATCATCCGAACATAATGAAAATAGATGAAGGCAAACTCATAAGTCAAACCTTGATTTTTATTAATGGAAAAGGAAAATTGCATTTATATGATATAACCAAGAGCTTATTAGGGGTGGTTGTCCACCCCCTTTGAACTTTATCTATTGTAATCACATTCTATTAATGAAAACAAGCTTTGGCTTACATTTTGTCTTCTCTTATTTTCATTTTCTTTGAACGTGCTTTTACAAAACTCTTTCAAGAGCCTCATTCTTCCCGTCCATCTAAAGGCATTGCAATGCTGAGTGTGACAGACATGTAAGACTTGACACAAGACTTGCTACGAGAGGTTTGTTTTGCGTAGGGATTTGGCTGAAGTTTTGCTAGCGAGCATTGCTTGCCACACAATGCGCTCCATTTGGTGATTCAAAAGAGCGTCTCGTGACATATAGCCAGACGGAAGTTGCTTCAACCTCCGCTAAAGCCCGGCAGAGGTTCAGCCGAAGAAAACCTCCGCCAAAGCCAGGTGGAAGTTGCTCCAACCATTTTTTTTTTTTTTCCTTTCCCCAAACAACGCCCATTTTTTAAAACTTAAAAAAAAAAAAAATTAAAGGTGAAACTATTTCGTATTCTTGTACTTTTGGCTCTTAAAATTTTTAAGTGGTTATTGTTGCAAATAACGTGAACATTTAGAAAATACAAAACTGCCATTTTCACTTTCTTTCTGTAGAGAATTACAAAACTTTTTTTTTGAAACAAGAGAATAACAAAACCTCGCAAAACTAAGATAATGATTTTATTCAATGGAGGAGGGAAAAAAATAAAGAACATAAATTACATCTTAAATTTATCAACGAAGATTACTCCTTAAATTAAGGGACGTTTGAATATGAGTGTTTAGATATCTATCCCAACTAGTATATCAAGGATACTGGCAAAGCTAAGAGAAATACTTAACACGAAGAACCATTTTATTGTAAATTCAAAATATCTGAGGTTTAATTTTTCTACCGATCATGAATTTCTTTTAAGAACATTGCCCAAAAAATTTCGAAGCTGGCAATTTAGATAGGAAATTGTTATTTAAAGGACTATTTTTACTAAACATAAGACACTTTTTTAAGTTTCTCTAGTGAAAAGACTGAATTGACTCTCTATTGCTTTGTGAAGGAAATTGCTTCCTCTCGTCATCCTCGTCTCATCTTCCTCGTTGTTGTCCGGTCCGAGTTGAAGAAGAACAAAAGTTGCAATTCAGAAATTGCAATTCATACGGAGATAGAGATGGGGACGATTAGAAAGGACAGAAAAAAAATAAAAAAACTATAATTGCATAACCAAAGTTTTGCAATTTCATAGCAGAACCAAGTTCTACAAAATGAAATTCCGAGCAAAGAACAGAAAAATAATAATAATAGTAAAAAAAAAGCGTACTGTGGTGAAGGTTGCCCGCGAGGAGGTTTTCTTCTCGCCTACAACAATGGTGGATTTAAAAAAAAATAAAATAATAAAAGTAAAAAATATTTTGTTAAACGTAAGAGTATTTATGTCTTTTCGCCACTTAAAAATTGAAACATTATGTTTAGTAAAAAGTGTTGCAAATAACATGCCCCTTTAGCTATTATAATTTTGGCGGAAACAATATTATAAATGGAAAAAACCCAAATGGTTCAATATCTACGAAATGTGCAGTGAATAATGCAAATAAAAATCTGTGAAATAATGGACTACCCCATAAAGGACAGCATACAAAGCGCACAAAAAGCCCCCCAAACCCAGAAACCTCGTAAAATAGAAGTAGCATGATTCAAACGGGAAAAAAATGATAGTATGGCACCATAAATACAAGTTAATCACAAAACCCGCTCCAATAACTACAAATAACACTTACAACAACGAAACCTCTTCTACCACTAGTAGTAAATAAATGTGGAATCTCAAACATGCTATATACCTCCTCTACTCATGACAATCAAGAACTGAAGAAACAATGGCACTAGGGAAAATTAGTCAGTTGCAGAAATATTCACCACGAAAAGATCTAAAGACAAAAAGCTAAACAGGAACATCTATCGATCTGTCAAAGAAATTCTCCATTTAACTCCTAACAAATGTACCTTTCCCAATGTATCTGAAAAGCTGCGTATATTGAGCTCTACCGGTGGCTAAATAAGATTCATCATCTATTTGAGTTCATCGGCCTTCAGCATGCCATTCTGTCTCTAAGTACTAGCCAAACAAGGAGCTGAGTCGAGAAGCAAGTTTGGCACTTTTATAGTCATCTCTCAGCTGTACAAACCTGAAAACCACAACTTTACACTTTTAACTTGTGATGCAGTGAAATAAATCTAGCTAAAGGGTCACTTAGTCCGACAAGAACTACACTATATTTAGGAAGAATTCCAGCAAGTGATATTACATTCAGTTAAAAAATTATTTCTCTCTGCAATTACCTCTGCGCATCTTTTTTAATACTCGGAGTTCCTTCACACAGACTGGACAGGCTTTCAGGAGCAACAATAAAGACGTTTGCCATGCTGTTGGGAGAACAATTATTAATCAACCAAAGATAAACAACTGAATTAGGAAGCAAAAAGCACATTCATGAAACATCTTGGAACTTACATGCCCAACTGCTCAAATTTCTCATCAATTGTAGGAGCATTGAAACTACGTACGAACTCCCCATACTCCGTTATATCACGCTTCAAACGCAAACCTCCACTAAGAATGACAATCGAAGAAATGTCAGGAGTTAGATACTAAAACTGAAGAAATGGAGTGTTAATCTCAATGATTTTTAAAATTGTATACAAAATTGGTACTTCTAAATTCTATTTTTCACCATATATCCCAGTGCTTCTAACATGAGAGTATGTCACAAGTGAATGTAATCTCATGTCCCACATGTTCTCTTCCGGAAGGCACATTACCGAAGATAGAGGAATGCAATATGGCAAAACTTAAAATAATGAAAAAGAAGAACTTTACAAAAGCTGTAGTTTCAAAAGAAACATAGAAAAACAAACCACCAATGATTAAGCAGAACTTTACAAAAGAACTTAAAAATATGTTACCTAGGGTTGAAAGTAAACTTCTGCCAATGATTAAGTAGAACCTTGTGCAAGCGGTTCCCCTACATCAGCAAATTTACAGAGTCACCAGTAGTTCAGGATGCAATTTCTAAAGCATTTATAACACAGCAAGAAATTTCTGTAATGCAATTCGATAAATCAAATGACACAAAACAAATTACATCAAATGATTGCATTCCAATGGAAACATTAATTCATCAAGAGATACTTTTCATTCTAGATAGAATGAAAAGTTTGTATTTTACAAATACTTGCATACGTACGTTGAAAAAATAGATACTTCCGCAGTAAGTCCACATCACATATATTCTTAACTGAAGGCTAGAAACAGAGAATGCACAAATGATACACGGAAGGCAAAATCACAAACCACGGAGGGCAAAATGAGTTTATGAAATTGAAGGAATTCAAAGATTAATAGAAGTAACATTGGACAAGGCAAACTCTTTGAATGGTTATCACAACCAGACAAGAAAGAAAATGGTCAAGAGTACTGAGATCACGAAAATGGTCAAGAGTACTGAGATCACGAAAATGGTCAGGAGTACTGAGATCATGAAAATGTGAAAACATAAAGTTTCTGTACCAGTTCTGTCAGGAAGGCTTGCTTGTTGAGACCCTCTAGGGCAGTAAATGCAGCTTCAAGCACACGTGAAAGGTAAGCCACCACCCTAATGAAGGAAAACAGAGGTGTAAACTTCAGAAATCGAAAGAAACAAAAGAACTATGGAATAGGCACACATACAACACAGACATGAAAACTGAAAAGAGGAGTGACAGGTGAAAGCAGTCAGCATTTACCAAGAATCTCAATAAAATTCACAGTAGGTGAAAAGACATGACTGTAAATGAAGCACACACTACTTTGAACAAAATATAAGATACATAATTTTCACAAACCTTGTGCATGCAGTTGTGGGCCGATGGTCAGCCACCATTCCATCATCAGGTGACCGATAATCTGTTGCTTTTTGCTCAGCTGATAGCAGTCGCTCCACCTAATAAGAATTTCAAAGATGAACTACAATTTCTTCTCAGACAAACATGGGACCAATGGAAACATCCACATGATTATGTACAGATGATATACTTCTATTTAAAAGAAAATATTCTGATTTGACTTTCCACAGAGGTCGAGGTAAGAGTGAAACAAATAGCATAAGCTGCAATGCAATTAAGAGTACAGATAGCTAGATCGAGGCATATTTTCAAGAACCTGGAACTCAGTTTCGGAAAGGGACTTGATCAAAATATTGAGCTCAATCAGATAGGTAAATATTGCATAACAGGATCGGGATCACATGATATTTTGCTTGATCTACTTAAATGGATAGAGCAAAAGAAGAAAAAAAGGGGAATTGGTGGGACTACAAGATACGATTTGCATAAAAACCCTTGTTGCCACAGAGAGATAGATACTCCATCTTGAACAAACTTTAATATGATTCAGGATAAAAAATGGCAAGCAGCAGAATCCAATTGGGACTCAAAGGAGGAACGTGCATAAAAAAGTAGAAGTTTTAACCCAGTAGGTGCCTATGTTGCAATTAACCCGCAAATAACATCGAGGATTACAAATACAGACCTCAGCCATGACTGTTTCAATACATTGCTGAAGGCCCTTATAAGCTGCACCCTCAGCAGTTGACATGGCTGTTGCCATTTCTTCACAGGAAGCCGCATGAGCGCCATCGACCGGTAGTAAAAGCCGGGAAATAGAGTTAGCAAAATACTGCAGGGAAAGACTTGATGAGAAAGGAGCTTGGGTACTGAAAAGTATTCTGTCAAGAAACACAACTATCAGCAATTCAACATACTTGCTGTACAATGGCCACACTGCTTCCACAACGTTGCACAGCCACCATGAAAGATCTAAAACTACTTTCACCAGCAGCAGCAGCAGCTTCAGCCTATGAATATCAATTGTATTTATACATCAACAAGCCAGCTTAAAGATGAAACACCAACTCAAACATGAAGCTTATAATGCATCTCTCTAGATTATATTCTAGAAACACAATAGAAGAATAGGAGGGAAATAGTTCAAAGAATTACAGCAGAAGCAGCAGCTGCAGCAACCCTTCGACTGAGATTTGATCCAAGCACAAACCTTTCCCTTAAAGCAGCTGCTTCAGTAAGACTATCTCTAGCCCTTTCAAGTCCTTCAGTGATATATTGACTTACCTACCCAAAATGAGGGAACGTTTAAGGTAAGAAAACATATATATTCATTGCTAGAAAAGCCTATAAAAGTTCAAAAAAGGATATAAACTTACTTGGTCAAGGAGGCATGTGAAAACAGCTTTCACATTGGCTGCTAGAGCTGCAGGCTGTAAAGAAGCCAGCCAAACAATCAACAAACTGAACACCAAAGGAAACAAAAATGTAGGTGCAAGGCTCACATGCAATTGACTGTAGAGGTAGAAGCTTGCTTATGTGAATGCAGAGCTGTAAGTAGAATCTAATGCAGAACAAATTATTAACAGCCTGGCTGTTAAGAAGCCTAAATAAAATTTAGAAACAAGACTCAAATTTGGAAATATAATAATCCAACAGAAATCTGGAAATTCCTTCGAAATAGGAAGTTTTTATAATAGGGGCAACTAAAAAAGTAAAATTGCTAAAAGATATTCTGGTTATGTGATGTTGAACAAATTATTAGATGCATGTACAATAAACTTTTAAGTATTTAGGTGATTCTAAAATGTTTTAGTTGTTTTTATTGAGTTTTACAAGTTTTTTTAGGTTATACAGGTGTTTCGGGGCTAATAGGTATTTTCGTCTTGTGTCAGGTTGGGTTTTTGGGGTTGATTATATATTTTCGAAATTACATAGGTATATTCGTGTAATGTTTGGGTTACCTGTGTCATAAACAGGTCGTGTTATCTTACATAAATAATTGTTTTGGTCATGTTGGGTTGGAAGGTTTTGACCCACCAACCCGAAACACAGCCTGATTTCCAACGTATCAGTCAGTCATATTACGTACCTGTGGTGTAAATAATGTACATCTGGACATGGCTTCTTCGTTCCATCGCACAAACTCTGTCACCACAGTAACAGATATTTGCTGATGAGAGGAGGTAATTGAAGCTCCTTTTGAGCGTCCAATTGTCCCAGTAGACTCGGATGATGGTTGGTTCTCGGCACGAAGTTCCTCCAACTACAAAAGAGGGGAGCGTGAGAGGGGAATCGATAGCCAACAAATTAGAAACTTTATTGAAAAGTACTTCATGAACTATATTGAAAGACATAGTTCAAACCTTATTCTTATAAAGTTGTCTCAGAGAGGCTTGCTCACACTCGATGTAGATATCCTTGTGGTCAAGAAACAGAGACTCTGTTAAGCCTATATTGGAAAGCTAAATTAGTTTAGGCTCTTGAGAATTGAAGATGAACATTTAAGCAGCACGAATACCACAATTAGAAACTAAGGTAACTTGAGTGTATTGTGCCGTCTATCCCTTGCCAGTAGTCTGGTTCCCTAATCTACCTAATCGTTCTTTGTATGCTCTAGAGGAGATAGAACGGTGGGTGTCAACTCATACTAAAGAAGCATAACGTGCTTTTCATCCTAACTGACGTCACAGAGATAATAATATGTTGCCAACTGACTTATAATTTTCAAACTTTACCGAAACATCATACATCCAATCAATGTGGCAAATACAAGGATCTATATTTCATTCAATAATTCAATTGATTCATGTGTGACTCAAAAGAATTGACTTTAAGGGTATGCTTGGGTGCAAACATATAGACATATGATGAGTAAAGGTTTATGAAAGTAAGGCCACAGGCAATCAGATCTCTGTAGGAGACAAGCACAACATACCATGTTTAATTTTAAGAATGAGAAGGTGAGAACAACTTCAAAAGCATGTCATGTTCTTTCCATTTCAAAAGGTTCTTTAGTTTCTTTCCCTAATAGCCTAATGTGAGAAACCCCATAAAAAGTGATATCACCCCTGTTTTCAATAATCTCTCAAGTAGAAGAGTTCGTACCTTCAACATCCAAATCACCACATCCTACACCACGCAAGTCCCTTGACAGCTCTTGTGTCTTCTCATATGCTACTGCTAGCATTCTAAGATACTGAAATGTTAGGCAGATAACATGAAGTCAATTTTCAAATAAGAACTGAAAACAACTGGAAAATTGGAGAGGTAATAGATCTAGTAGGTACTCACTAATATAAGTCCACCTTCTTCCATGGGAGGTGGATTAAGGAGAGATGGTTTGATCAAAAGTTTCTCAAGAATTTTCGGAACTCTGTCCTCCATCACACGCTAGACCAAAACAAAAGGGGGAGAAAGCAGTTAAATTTCTTAGGAATATCTCCTATTAATTTCCAGATGGAAGAAGTTAAATAGAATAGAATACTGAAATATAGAGAAGAGCAGAGAGCCAGAAGGTATTTAAACAACAACCAGAACTAACCCTTTATCCCACTGTGGGATAAACTATGTGGACAAAAAGTCAAACAATATATCCATTCAGTAAATGGACAGAATACTTCAATAACAATTATTAACAACCCATTTTATACAATTCTTTGTACAATTAACAAATCATGCACTTCTCCATGGTGAAGGTAATAGGTACATTTTCCCAGACACTATCTCTGTTACCAATTACCATGACAGAGCAAAAATATAGAGTCAAGACTCATGAGGAGACTAGAAAGGGAAGGGACCATAGAATACCTGGACCAGTATTGACATGACATCATTTGGGTAGGGGAAAACCGCTGTTATGGTAGCAGCTTCTTTACGGACCGTATCTGGAAATCGAAGATAATGTGCCTGAGAAGAGTAATTAAATATCTGAACAGCAGTCATTGAAAGAGAGCAGTTATCCCATACCAGTGATCTCTTTGTACAGTGAAGAAAGGCCACGTGCAACATTACTCGGACTAGGCGGGGAACTCTGATCGCCTAAAACTAATCTAGCATCTTCATTCATAACCTCCACATCAAACATTGGGCGAAGTCCCACATAGTGTTGCATAGCACTAGTTCCCCGGTTGAACTGCACGCCAAATTTAATAAATAAAAGTTCAAATTCAGGCACAAATTGGTATCTTCCTTTCAAAGAGCCAACAATTCCAAAACTGTTTTGAGCAGTGCATGGTTTGAATCCTAGGCTCATCTTTTAATCTCACAAAAAAGCAGGTTACCTGTGACAAAATTTTAGCACACTCAGCCATGGTTGACAATTCCCTTCTCTGTGATGCTGCGTCAAATTTTGACAATAATCTGTTCTCCAACTCTACATGCATTTGAACGGCAAAAGAACTTACAAAGCATGCCATTAAACATTGATGACAAACTAATATGAAACATGCATGAAAAGCACAGAGATAATGCTCAGGTGAATCTCTCACTTCATTATCTAGACCCACTGTAAATAAAGTATTTCAAAGTAACTCCACAAGTCAGACTATGGAAATAAAGAAGAATATCTGACTAATTTTAGGCCTATTTAGACTCTTAAAAGTTTCCAAATTCCCAGTATACAGCTTGTCATCTTTTTGCCGCTTACAAAATGTAAATGACCTATGACATTGAAATACATTTCTGTGCTTTCAGACAAATTTGTCCGTTTCAATAAGAGTCCAACTGTCACATGTTGACCTTGAGATGGAAACCTAGCCAAAGTTCACCACTTTCTTTTGTGCTCACTTGGAGGCATTATAAAGGCAAGTTATAAAGCTACTGGTATTTCTCAGCAATGTCAATATAAATTTTTTTTTTTGCTCCAAATGGACGTAATCTAGCCTATGGCTAGTTAGTTTATCAAATACCTTCTTTTCAGTAACTAATCTTTTTAAGCAAAAGATCAATCTACAAAGCTAATTACAAATCACAAATAAGTATGCACATGAATTCCATAAATTGATGATGCAAAAGAATAAGACTAAACAGACTTCAACATGCCCAAGAAAGTAGATGATCCAGAAGAGGTGGTACCACTTACAAACCAAAAGAAAAGTAAAACTGGTCACCTTTGTTCTCAAACCTATAGGACAATAAAGTATTAGCAAATTCACATTTCTGTAAGAAACATATCATTCACTGAACTAAAGTAGTGTAATGGAGGACTGCATGTGGCAAGCTGCAAAAGAGAACTTTCTCTGTATAACTTTTATTTTGCCTTGATTGCAAGTTTCTATGAGTACTATAATCCATCAGAGACTCATTGTTGCAGATACAGTCCCTGTGAAATATTAACAGATGAAGGAGAACCAAACATTTTACATCTGATAAGTTAACATCTATGGCTTTCTTTGGAATTAGATTGCACATCTGCTCAAGCGATAATCAAATTCAAGAATAGTGATCTACTTTTAAAATTAAATGCTTAATTTTTCATGCAGGTCTATAAGATACCAAGCATTCACATGGGCAACCCCAATGAATAGTTGTTTGTGTAAAATAACAAGTTATTAGTGGTAAAGATTAGTGGAAATAGCACTATATTAAAAGTTGACATACCATTGCAATAATCTTGAAGGTTGGCAACTGCAACTTCCAGTCCTCTGCTTGCTGTTGCTGATGGGACAGTTACTGATTGTCTTCCCAGATCTTCCTCAGCGAATGATCCTACATAAACCATACCCAGAAAATCAGCTTATCTTCAAACACAAAAAGACTATATAAGAATTCCATTTGATTAGAAGTTCAAAACCATCATATTGGATTGAAGATCTTCCTTTTTCTTGAGCGAAAAGCTGGTTTGGCATTCACAGATACGCACATGATACATGTTCTTCCAAATCAAAATTAATTTTCATAATTTAGTACAGAAGCAGTCATCTCCATCAGATATGATCCATGTTCTCCCCAAAAGGTTATTTAATGTAGGAACCCTTTTCTTTTTGGTTTCTTGGGTAACTATATGCTACAGCCACAAATATTTGTCATGCATGGTTTGGCATTGATACCAAGGTTTACCAGTAAAAAGCTTTGAACTATTTGAAGTTTCCCATCTAGTCCTCCAGGAGGCCAAGAAAACAGATGCTAGGATTTGATTTTTAAAAATAATGCATATTTGAGAATTAGCCAAACTAGGACAACAACAATCTGTTGATGATTTTGTTAGGCACACAAAATCAAGTTCAGTTTCTTTTAAGAAACTGCAACTTGAGAATTGAATACAGCCCAGTGGTTACACATTGTTCCTCATCTTTGAATAAGGGTTCAATATTCTCCGTTTCTGATTCAATTTCTCCTTTTTGCTTCTTACTTCCCACCCCATTCTTGGTTTAGAAAATATAGAAGATAATAACAAAATGCAACCTCATTCTGGTGCTATGATCTTCCCAAGGTCCATTCTGCACTAACTTAACACTTGTACCAAGAGCATGGCATAGTGCAACTAGCAAGATTTGCCTTTGAACATTTTGATGGAAAAAAAAAAGTATAACTAAGCAAAGAACATAACAGGCAAAAGGAAATTCTAAACCAATCCTAACATCAAGGGATTGCTATTCTACTGGGAACTCATGCAAGAAGTCACACCAGAAAGTATTTGAAAGAGGAATTCTAGGATTGAAGATTAAAACAGGGGGGGGGGGAGAAATAAAAAAATATCTCTACAATTTAAGACACAGTTTTCTTCAGATTTATATAAATTGATATATGTAACATGATACCTAGCCCTACAAGTACAATAAAATGGTGGTTCCAAGATAACGGTCAAAACCAGATGGAATTTCCAGGTTGAACCAGAACTATATGTCATAGATAACCATTATCCAACTCCATTGTTTAGAGCCCTGAATCCCCCCTAGGATAAAATAGTAAATCAAAACAAGAACGAAATTATAACATGTTCTTGGAATGACTATGCCCTAATTCCCGCTTCCCCCCCCCCCCCCCCCCCCTCCCCCCCTCTCCTCCCACACACAAAAAAAAAAGGAATCAACACCCGACCAAAAATGCAGAGTAAAACAGTCTAAATAAAAAGAACCGATGAATTGCTTGATGTTGAGTACAAGAAAGTTCAATTATGCCTCACAAAAATAGAATACTTTCTTAGATTTCGATTGTCTATGTCTAATAAATAACAGGTTCATCAACTGAAGGAATCTTACGCAATTTCTGTGCTATAGAAGCAGCCTCAGCAACACGATTGTCATCAGAGAAAAGAGGTGAAAGCTCCATTAGATCACCCGGACTACTATTAAACTCCATCAGATACTGCAGAATCAAAATTGATAGAAATTGTTCAGATTCTAAACGAAATTGAAGGTATATAATAAGTGGATTTATATCAAATAGACACCTTAATTAGCTCTATTGTCTGACTGGCAGTTTCTCGCTGAGCATCTGCACTCTGACAAAAGAATTATCACAAAATCAAAACAAATCCTCAAGAATGAAGCATGTTCCCACCAATTGCCATACATGAATAGCACAATGGCAGAACTCTGAAGAATTGAAACACTCCAAACAAAATGGAAATGCCACAGTGACATAGTGATAATGCAAGGTAACAAAGTAAAAGACAAAAATTACCTGTAGGTGATCTCCTATTTTGGCTGCAGTTTGTCCAACACTTGATATACGTGCATCCAACCTTGCAAAACTATCAAACAAGCCATCCACACCTTTCTCGAGCTGCAAAGTATGATACATTTGAAATGAACGCATAAAAGCTATACAACAATGGGCAAAAATTGTATGCATTCTTTTGCAGCTAAAAGTTATACCTGCTTCATAGACTAAGGATATGTCATAAAACTATAAAAGTTATATCACACTCAACAAACTTTGAAATTCTCTTTTCAAAAAAAAATATATACATTCTCCTGTAACTACATCCCTATAATATAGGAGTTTCCACTACCACCTTCTGTTCTCGACAGGTTGCTAAATGTAGCATTCACTAAATGTAGCATTCATAACAAAAAAAATAAACAAGTACTGAGGGAAGATAGAACATGAAAGTTCCCTTTCTCTGCACAACACAGACAAAACATTCAAATCGCACATTTTCCAGAGTATTAACCAACATGTAACCTATCTCCAAAAGATTAATACAGATATCCAAGATAAACTGACCTCACCAAGTGTCTTGCGGTGTTTAGAGTCTTGGACAGCTACTTCTTTCTGGAGATTGTAGAGTTTGCCATCAATCTTCACAAGAGAGAGAGAGAGAGAGAGAGAGAGAGAAGCATTAGAGAAATTTCTATAAGATGACATTGATCCACGGGTTTTAAGATAATATACAGGAAAAATTGATGCACTAACTAAGTACCTGCTTTCTAAGATCAATCAACTGTGTACACGAACTCTTGAACAAAGACAGTAAAGCATCAACCTCAGGAAAAGTTGGATTTGATTTTGCTGGATCTGATGGAACTCGCAAGTCAACAGTGCTGTTACTATGGCCTTCTGCTGAATCTTCATCTTCATGATAATAAGAAGGCAGCAGCTCCTTTACTAAGTCGCCAAACAAGGCATCAAATGAAAAGTCCCCCTGCATAATGTATTAAATCATAGAGCTGACAACACTTAGCCATGTTAAGGAGCAAATATTCAGGCGCAAGCTGAAATAATGTTTGAGGAAGCACCTTAAAGTCATCAATGTCTAGAACAAGTGGATACGAGTCGGCAGTGTTCGTACTATCTTTACCTTCCTTCATCTAGTTAAAAAAAAAAAAAAAAAAGCTGTTACTAAATTATGCTCTTTCACAGTGAAACTGTAACTAGAACAAATGCAATTACAGTCATGAGAGACATTGAAACTTGTCAGTTGTAACCACAAAACAAAGGGTGTACAGCTATTTGATGCTACATAATCATTCTATTAATCTCAGTCTCAAAATGATTTCTGTTATCTATTCCCCTTACCCTTCCTTGTTTCAATGCATAGGTCAAGACAAAAAATAGCTTAAAACTAGCACAACGTTTGGAAAATACACAATTGCAATACATAAACCTAGGAAATGGATACGAACGGCAGAAAACCATTTCGCAAAGCATAATTTAAACCAATGTCAAGGGCATGACCACCACCTACAAGTTCTAAACAACACGTGACGTATTATGCAACAGGATCCAGAAAGAGTACAACGATTTAATAAACCTGTGTCAAGATTCTAAAACGATCAAAGTTTACCTCGACGAGTGCCATCTAGGATTTTTATACTTAAACCCAACAAAAGAAGAATCACGCAAAAGTTAACTTTCCACAGCCGAAATTAACCACATGGAGTGGGACGATCGGACGGATCAACGGAAAAGGCGAAGAAATTATAGGTTGAAAGAGTTGCTCAGGTGTTAAACGAAGATCAGAATCGAGGAATGGAAGAGGAGATATACCTTCTAAGTTGCCGGAGGCTACAACAGCGTTGTGCCCAACGAAATGGAGGAGGAATGCGGTGGTGGAGCAGGTTGCACCGGTTGCAGTTCCGTCACTGGGGGAACGCGTTTGCTGTTCCTTAACTTTTCTTCGTTTCTGGGCCAGGTTGCCGTCACTAGCCTTAAAAGTCTTTAATTTTCTTCGTCTATCCAGGAGGTAGAAAACAAAGAGAAATATTTGCCGAAATTGCTTCTTCTTTTTTTTCTTCTAATTATTATTTTTATTTTATTTTATAGAAAGCCCAAAATTGCTTATGGGTTTCTCCGTTTCCAAATTGTCACTCTTTCGAATTTAAGATGGGTTGTATTTGGTGCGCAAAAATAAGAATTAAAATATAAATGAAGAATATTTCATATCCCGAAATTGATGTTGAAAGAATTTTAGATTATATTTTTAAACTATGATAATTTAAATGATTGTAATATTATTTTTATTTATATGAACAAAATATATAAATTTTAATTTAGAAAAGTATTTTTTTCATTTTTTTTATTTAAAAAAGAGTAATGATAGATTCAATCACAAATCATAATAACTTTTTTGATAGCAACTCATGTTATATTTTTATTAATATCACATAATTGGCCAATGAATGCATGACACTTCACTTGCTATGAAAAAATTGAGTAATGATACACTACTCAACTACTTTCCTCAACTTTCTTATAACAAGTGAGGTGTCATGTATTCATTGGTCAATAATGTAGTATTAATAATTATTTTATACAAGTGTAGCCAATGAATGCATGACACCTCATTTGGTATGAGAAAGTTGAGGAGATTAGTTGAGTAATGTATCATTACTCTTTTTGTATATGTGTCATATCAATCAATTTATAATTTCATTATTTACTATAAAAGAATTATGATATAATTTGTTATGAAAAAATTGTGATGATTAATATATGTGTCATATCAATCATTCTATAATTTAATTATATTTTTCACCACTTTAAAAATGTCAATCATAATTATTTTCTGTAATAGCCTGCCTATGTGTCTCAGGGTTGACGGCATGTTTAACCCTTGGATGAAAAAAGACTACCCGAGATGCTAAGTATTGAAGTCGCTGCAACAAGTAAAATTATAATCCTAATCAGCAACCAATAAAACAGATGTAGGTAAAAAGAAAATCTAAAATCATCCTAAACTCACTGCATTGAAGGGCAACTGAGTAGGATCAGGAGTGTATTCCTCGACCGGACCCCTACTAACACGGATGTGCGACCACGACCGGAAGTACTCAAGGTAACCCTCGCATGCTTCGTCAGTATACTCGGCCCTCTTTATATTCTGCAGAAGTCTTGTATGAGATATTTCCCAACCACTGATGTCGGCAACGAACTTGCAGGCATACTTTTTTGTTTCTGGGCCTCTGTAGCACTTCTTCGGTTTGAAAACTTGAAAGGAAATTTGTTGGGCGTACCCGAACTGTCTTAACACCCGATCCGGCATGTAGGGCTCTTCAACGTTAACGCAATATATAAGACCCCTATATAAGGAAATTTTAAGGACCAATGCCGGATTGGACTCAAATGGTATCCAATTAACCTGTCCGACAATAAAACAAATCAACAAAGATATGACAGAAATAGAAAAAAACTGTTTACAAACACACAGAACGGATATATTACCTCATTCGGCTGCAATGCATCTAGCGCCCTCCTGTAAGCCTCCAAATCATATTTTGCAACATGCTTCTTCCTGGTACCAACTTGCCATTTCATTGCCGTAGGCCATCCAATATTCCGCGACCTCTTCTTTAGTGGGCTGAATGTTGTGAAGTATTCATATATCCAACTCTAATAAGAATAAATAGAAGAATAATTAAAACATATGTTCGCCCAAAATACAGCACTGTCTAATAAGAAAAGCAACATGTACAATGACAAACCTGCAGTAAAATCAAACAAGCAGAAAATTGAGCACTTTGTGCCCTAGATGCCTTCCCAAGTTGGCCATATAAGTATGCCAAGCAAGCTGCGCCCCATAAGTACTCACTTACTGTCTCAATATCGCGAAGGAAAGTTAAATACTGCTCAGAGACGTGGGTTTTCGACTTGTCCACGAACAAAGAAAGCCCTAAAACCCACAATAAATAACCAGAGGCGGCATTCACTTGATCAAATCTACCGGCACAATTTGCCTCAATGCTTGTCAACTTCACAAATCCATGCTTATTCAGTTTCACTTCATCTTTTCCCAACACAGCTGCAACATCCGTAAATATTTGTGTAGTCTTTATTTTTTCATAAATGGGTTTACCCCCAAGAGGAATGCGCAGTATGTAGGCAATATCATGCAATGTTATTGTCATCTTCCCGAATGGCAAGTGGAATGAGTTGGTCTCCTGATGCCACCTCTCCACAAAGGCACAGAGCAGAACGGCGTCTAACTCATCATGCATGCACTGTACTAAATGGGCCAAACTGCACCCCTCTACAAGCTTTTTCATGTCATCATCGCCTGGCCAATTTTTCAAGCGATCGGCCCCATTATGACATTTCAATATCCCCTGTTCCTACAAAATGTAAAGAATAGAATTACAACAGAGGGATACAAGTTCTAAAGCATTTCTTTTGTAAAAAAAAATGTAAACTATGCGAATATACTTTATTATTCCACTTTGGATAACAAGTAATAAAGCATATATAATTACGAAAAAATTAATTGCTCGAATACATCACAAATACAAGTACGTAATTTAATAAAATTACCTCTCCATGTCAAACGTGGTAGGCAGTGTGTCCTTTGAAACTCAAAAGCAACTCAGGGATTACAGGACCACCTTCGAGCGGATGGTCTAGCTCCCTGCAATCCTTCCACCCTGCAATCACTGCCCTAGCCTCACTGCCCATTAGTCATTTCCTTACTCTCCTAGTTGGTTCAATGCTTGTATTCGCCCCTTCAGCATCACTTCTTCCACAAGCCCCCTCGCCGTTACCATCGTCATAGGACATTTCAACATCTAAAAATGGTGGTGCGAAAGGTTGTTCGGTAAAGGACGCACCGATGTACTGATTTCCAGAGACGGAAGGTTGAACTGAGTGTTCCGTAATGGAAGCAGTGACGTTCCCAGTCGCAGAAGATACTCGCGATCGTGCCACGACCTTCCTCGAACGCTCAGATGCCGTTGGAGGAACACGAGGGTCATTTTTCGCATCTGAAATAATAGGCTCCCAGGATTTATCCGGAATACCACTCTCTCGAGATGTTTCCTGACTATTACTCTCTCCAAATTTGGATTTTTTGCCCGTCCGACGGAATATATTACCTTTATATCTTTCCCCCATCTATAATTAAAAGGTTGCATAGGAATTAATATTTAAAAAAATTCAGAACCAAACAACATATTAAAGGGGAAAAAAATAAAAAAACAAGACAGAATAGGAAAAATCACCTGGATTAGGCGATTTTCTTAGGGAAAAACACCTGGATCAGGCGATCTTCCCTAAAAAAAATTGCCTAATCCAGGCAATTTTCCCTAATAAATCCGCCTGGATTAAGCGATTTATTACGGGAAAATCGTTGAAAAGAGGCAATTTTCCTTTACAAAATAGCCTATTTCTGGCGATTTTCTGCGCGAAAATCGCCTTGGGGAAGCGATTTTCCTGGTCGTTCGTCAGAAAATAGTTTTTCCGACGAACGACCCCGAAATTTACCCTAAAATGTTAACTCCCAACATAAGCACTAAAACATTACTATACAACCAATACAATGCAATCTTTCAAGATTCAACACAAAATTTTCATTTAAAAACATCCCGAAATCCCAACAACATACATCCATGGAAATTGTACATTAATTATGCACAAAACAGCTGGAAAACACAACAAACATCCGAAAGCATTCATAAACTTGCCTATAAATTTCACAACAACCAACTCGATGCAATTTTAAGAATTGGAAAAAATTTTAAAAACACAAAGAAAAAACACCAACCGATGGATGGAGAAGCGGCGGTAGGCAGAGAGGGATGGAGCGACGGCGGCGGAAATAGAGAGCTTGGCTGAGAGGGATGGGGCGGAGGCGGCGGTCGGTCGGAGAGCTTGCCACGGACGGAAATGGAGAAGAAGGAATGGGGAAGAAGGCTGACTGGAGAAGAGAAGGAATGGGCAGTAAAATTTTTTTTTTTTTTTTTTACTTTATAAGAGGGAAGGGCATTTTGGTAATTTCACAGGCTAAAATTTAAAAAAGTGCCCTACAAATAGTAAAATGTGTCATACTGATAACAATTCCGGAGAAATATTTGCCGAAATTGCTTCTTTTTTTTTTTCTTTTTTTTCTTCTAATTATTATTTTTATTTTATTTTATAGAAAACCCAAAATTGCTTATGGGTTTCTCCATTTCCAAATTGTCACTCTTTCGAATTTAAGATTGGTTGTATTTGGCGTGTAAAAATGAGAATTAAAATATAAATGAAGAATATTTCATATCCCGAAATTGATGTTGAAAGAATTTTAGATTATATTTTTAAACTATGATAATTTAAATGATTATAATATTATTTTTATTTATATGAACAAAATATATAAATTTTAATTTAGAAAAGTATTTTTTTCATTTCTTTATTTAAAAAAGAGTAATGATAGATTCAACCACAAATCATAATAACTTTTTTGATAGCAAGTCATGTGACATGCATTCATTGGTTATATTTTTATTAATATCATATAATTGGCCAATGAATGCATAACACCTTACTTGCTATGAAAAAATTGAGTAATGATACACTACTCAAGTAGTTTCATCAACTTTCTCATATAAAATGAGGTGTCATGTATTCATTGGTTAATAATGTAGTATTAACAATTATTTTATACAAGTGTAGCCAATGAATGCATGACACCTCACTTGGTATGAGAAAGTTGAGGAGATTAGTTGAGTAATGTATCATTACTCTTTTTGTATATGTGTCATATCAATCAATTTATAATTTCATTATTTACTATAAAAGAATTATGATATAATTTGCTATGAAAAAATTGTGATGATTAATATATGTGTCATGTCAATCGTTCTATAATTTCATTATATTTTTCACCACTTTAAAAATGTCAATCATAATTATCTTTTAATGAAAATAAGGCTTGGATTGAATGAAATGTTTTTATAAAATTTCGTCCACTTTAAAAAATACATAAAAAAATTTCACTTTCAAATTATATTCTTCATACCTTTACTAATATAATTATGGGTCAAACTATAGTCCATTCTGGAAATCATTTAGTGAAAATTAGCCTATGTAAATATTTATGCAATTACATTAGTAATGTATCATAGAGCATTATTCAGTAATTGAATAGTTCCGTGAATAGACTATAATATTTCTCGTATAATTAGCGTGTATATAGTTCATAATTAGCCCCGTTTAAAATGTAAGGAAATGAATGAAACAAATAATATCAAATAAGTTATTTTATATTTTATACCTTAACATCAATAAAATAAAAAAAAATTATATATCTATCAAACTTGTGAAAGAGATTGAAGTATGACATTAAGGAACAAAACCAGTTCTTTGCTTGTAATTATAGGCCATGAAAAACATTCCAATTGTAACAAAAGGTACATGACAACTCATGTATTCTGTTATGTCTCAGACTCCTTCATCTCTTGTTCTGCAATTAATTAATTAAATAGGCTGGGGAAAAACTCCAGCATCTCTCTCTTCATCCCATTTCTTAACCTGCAATTAAGCCAAACGACCACCAAAAGAAAAGGCATTGGAAAAAGTATAACACAGATCTGACAAATTATAATAAGAATTTCTTCAACAAATTCGTTATCTCACAGTTTTGAAATACGTTAAAAAAACAATTTCTTAATATAAAAATATCTTTAAAACAAAAAAAATATAGTTAAACAATAAAAAACTATATTAAAAATGATAAAAAGTCTTATAATATACTAATTAATTGTGGAATAAAAAAAACCAAAAAATGAAAATGAATAGAAAATTTTTGAGTATATAAAAGTATATTGAAAATAAAAATATAATTAAATAGTAAACAATTATACTGAACGATGAAAAACTATTACCAGAAGAGTCTACTTTGTTGTACGATTTGTTGTATGGACCGGATGGAGTATAATATAACAAAATTAGCGAAGCCTACCATTTCCACGCACATATATAAACCGGTAAAAGCAATAATTCAATACTTACCCGTTCATATGGACATAGCGCACGATAAGCCTCTGCAAACTTTTCACACTTTCCCTTGTCTTTCCCCTTTTCTTCAATTGTGCATCTACGTATAATTAATAAATAATAATAATTCAGCACCAAAAATCATAAATTTAACAAAGTGATTATATATATTGACACCATACCTGTTGAACTCATAGTAACGAATACAACAGTTCCTCAATTGATCCGTGAAAATTTGACCATTTGTATCGCCTCTTGCCTTCCCCTTCCCATTCCCACCCTTGTCTCCGTCCTACAATAATATCACCGTAAAACGGCATTGTTTAAAGAATCATTTAGTCATTAAATTTAACATATGCGACTGCAAGCATCAATAATGCATCTAAAAAAATAATCTCGTTATTGAATTTGTCACATGCAATTGTGTACATCCAATCCAATCCAAGGTCAAATTTAATAAAAACCAAATCTAATAACTGAATAATTCGAAACTATAATTTTTCCCACACATACAAATGTAATAAAAGTAAATTTTATTTATGTCATTCCAATCATCCACTAAGTTAGTTGGTAACCAGCAATCTATTACTGATTATTTACTTCCCGATTGCATCACTTTGAAAATGTACAAATGACTCGTAAATAGGCTCGTAAAACTTAAAAAAAAGGATAGACCTTTTTGGAGGAAGGAATATCGAGGGAGGCAGGAGAGGGTGCCTTGGAGACGATGGTATTGGTACGGCAAACGGGCCTTGCTTCCACCTCACCTTTAGCCGCCTCCGAAACGCTCTTCGCCCTTTTTGGCCGTGCGGATCCAAAACCGAATCGGCATGAGTCTTCGACATTTTTTATTATCGGTTATTGCCGAAAATTTGCTATACTCCAGTTTGATTTTTGTTTCCGCAGCTAGCAATGGAATGTAATGTTTTGCTGGAGGGCTGACCCGAAAGCATTGGAAATTTGTAGATTTTGACGTTATTCGCTTCTATGTAGACACGTGGCATACACGTGTTTCTAAAACAGAGTAGCTCACCCCTTCTATGCTTTAACAATTTGAGTGAATTATAGAGTTAATTGCAAAACAAATTCTCAAATTTTATTTCAATTGCCTTTTAAACTTTTTATTTTTGTAATTAACCCTCTAAACTTTTTTAGTCTGTTGCAATGTAGTTTTAATTGTGAAAATTATTCATAAAAACACTTAATTGCTCACCCAATCTTTCAACAAAGTTACAAGTTTATAGATTAAAATTGTTATTAAGTGGTTGATTCATGTCTATCAATTAAATCTTTGCGTTGATGAACGAATCGTATGTGGTCAATGTGTAATTACTCTTACCAGAAATTTTATTATTGAATAATAATCCGTATTTTTGTTGTAAATTTTACTTTGTTTTCTTGATTGATAATTACAATCTCTTCATTATTAAATGATAGTTGCTAACCAAAACCTTCAAATTAACACAAAGGAATTAATTCTTTATTCCTTGTGAGTTCAACCCTGCTTGTCACTCGTTTTCTAATTTAAGTTTTGCAAGAATAAATATTTTTTGTAGCGATGTTTCAATTTTGTTTTTCTCTTTATCTTCAAAATGTTTTATAACAGTCTTTTTTTAAGTTGATTTTTAAGTTTTAAATGGCTACAGTAAAAACTTCCACTAGAAATAAGTCTCCCACCGTCTATCATAAGCAAACAAACAGTTATCTACCCTATATAATAGAAACTAACATAGGTTTAATGTGAAAATGCCATGTGGCTGCCACATATATTTAACATTTAATTATGTTAAGGCTGCCACATAAGCACATTATTACCTCCAAATGCCACATGGCTGCCACATCAACATATAATTTAGTTGAATTATTCATATGAATGCCACATAATATTAATATTTATCTCATTTAAAAGATAACATTTTTTCCTTGCCCCTTTAACTTCTTAAGTTATTTTTTCAAATTTCTATATTCAATAACCTTCAATTTTAAGAGTATTTATATTGAACTCTTTGTATTCCACTTATATATGTTATATGCATATATACATATATATATATATATATATATATATAAAAGTACAAAAGTATCGGATATATATAAAAATATCTTCCATATTCCTTAGTCAAATATATATATATATATATATTCCATATTCTATATTTCATATAAATTATATAGAGCTTAAGTTAAGCATATTTGTAAAATATTAAACATTTTATAATGAAAAATAAGTTTATTTTGTTTTTAATAAATATAGTATTATTAATTAAATAATTTTTTAAGTAAGACATGCTTATATTTATGTAATGGTGAGTGAAATATAATTATTATAATTTTAATTTATTTTTAATTTTGTGACTTTTCCTATGCTAAAAGTTTTAAATATCATTAAAAGATATTGTTTATATTATGATTATATTTATATTGTTCACACCAACATCCCTATTAACATACTATTAGTAAATGATGAATTATTTGAAAACTCTTTATAATTCTCACAAAAGAAATGAAGAGGCACTTTATTTATCACTTTAAAATCTTTATATATGTTCAATCCATTGAAACCAAAATCACACACAAGTTTCTTCTTGCTTAGAGTCCTTATAAGTGCATGTCTAATTCGAACATATTTTTGTTTAGAGAAATTTCAAGATGCATTTTTTTAATGAACTTTTTCAATCTCTTCAAATTCGCAGGTTTATATATGTTCTACTCCAACTAAAAACAACGTCCCTATCCAACGCTATGAAATATGTCTCCAGGTTTACCTCATCTGACAATGGAGCTTCTCATGCCCATCGACGTCTACATACAACACGCATCGGATTCATTCAACAACTTGGTTAATCTTCATAAGAAGAAGAAGACTAAAGAAGTTAAGAGCCGATGTGAAGAGGTGGGGGAAAAAGGAAGAGAATAGAGTAGGTGTGCCAATTTCATATTTGGGAAAAAGTTAAAGTATTTATGTGATATTTAACATGTGTTCTTGTTTTCAACTCTGTATTTATAATAAATTGACATTATCTATAATTTTAAATTTTTTTACAAATTTTTATATGATCACACAATAATATTATTGAACATTCACCAAAGAGTTAAAATGAAACTTTTCAATCTTATCATTTCAGACTTGGATTATATTTAGTCTAAGTCGGTAACACACGTAACTTTGAATTTAGTGTCAAAGAGTTAAAATAAATAATTTCAGACCTAGATTATAACTTAATCAAACAGTTAAATATATATATATATATATATATATATTTTGCACTTAAATTCAAATAATCACTATAACTTAATACTATTATTGGGCAAATGTCATGCACAGCATGACATGCCCCATCTAGTTTAGTTTATTTAATAATATGAAGTAATTTTTCAGTTGATTAGTGGTACTAAAAAATAATAATTATTGTTTATTAGACATTGTATAAAGAAAGTTCAAGAATTCCTAAGGGAAACAAGGGGTTGTTACATTTTTCATTTTTGTTCTGATTTATTTTTTCTTTTGTGGTCGAAAATGTGGCATTGAAGATTTAATAGAGTTATTTATAAAAATGACAAAACTGTAAAATGAAAAGGTCAAAAGTAAAAAAATAAAATGAGTTACCATACAAAACTTGTGTTTCTATAACAAAAGGGAAAAATAGCAATTAATAGAATACAAGATGAAAGAAAATCTGAGAGAGAGGTACCAAAAACATGTTTTGAGAGATGTACCAAACAGAGTCCCATATCTTTCCATTTCCTTCACCAATTAAACTTTCTTCTTTCTGGATAGCCACTGAGCTTTCTATCGTCCATCAATCAGCTAACCAATGACCACTTCTGGAACGTGTGAAATCCTTTTGCAATCTTCACTTTCTTCTTCTGCATTCTCCAACTTTTTTGTGAGTTGAGAACTCATATCCAGCAATTCCAGCCTCTGAAGCTTACTCAAATGTTCAATACCAAAAGGTAATTCCTCTACCAGTGGAAGTTCTGTCATGATTAGTTGATTGATACCAGGCATTGCACCCTTCTCAATTCTCACCCATTTCAATCCTTTCATATTCGCCAGGACCAACATCCTGAGCTTCAGAAAACCTCCAGCCTTGAAACACAAACTTTCTCCTCCGTAAGCTTCATTCAAGAAAACTTGTGACAAGTTGGGAAGATGTTGAAGAGTTTCAAGTGGATCATCCCCTACTAAATTACTCCAACTCAACACTATTATCTCCAACCCTTGAAGCTGTCTAATCCATGCTGGCACCTTTTCTAAGCGGCCAAACAAAAAGAGGTGGGCAAGAGATTGAAGAGACGAGGCAGAAATAGGATGATTTAGATCCAACAGATCAATTACCTCGTCTCTTTCAACAGAAGAAGCTACACCCAATTCCTGCAAGTTGTTGAGGTTCTCAAGTGAGGAGCAGAGTTCCTTCCCATCTTCTCTTCTTAGGTTTGTAATATTTAACTCTCTTAATTTGGCAAGCTTTCCTATTTCCTTCACTATTCTAATCTCCTTGCTCTGAGTCTGTGCGGCATCAATAAAAGAGAGTGTCTGTAACTCAACAAGCCTTCCCATTCCACATGGAGCTTTGAATCCATTCGATGGCAAATTTCCGATTGGAGAATCAGCAGCTTCCTGCCAGAAACAGAGATCACGAAGCTTGTGAAGCTTTTGAATTTCCATAGGTAATTCCTTTACACTAGTCTCCGTCAGATTTAGACTCTCTAGGTTTTGAAGCCGTCCTATGGATTTTGGGACTGTTTTAATCTTTCTTCCACTTACGCCTAAATACCTGAGAAGATATAATTTGAAAATCTCTTCTGGAATTTCTTCCAAATCTATACCTATTAGATCAACAACTGTCAACAACTTACTGGTTAAGAGTTTGGTTAATACGGCTTTAGTTATTGACTTATTCTTCCCACAATTAATTACGGATCGACAACTGTCAATATAATGGTGGTTTTCTGGGGTGGTGATTTCAAGGAGATTGGAGTGAAATACAAGTCTACGTACCACCTTCCCGGGAGTTCTTAGCCGCTCGGTACTACTAATTATGGTCACCATGTCTTGCTCTCTTGATTTCGAGGCTATGAATTCTCGCAAAAGATCATGAATACGAATGCAACCGGTTAGTCCATTATAGACGCCTACCTTATACAGAGTGATTAAGCTCCTACCGGCAAGCTCTTTGAGACAATCCCATCCAATTTCTTCAGCACTTTGTCCCTCTTTATCTTCCACAAATCGCTCAGCAACCAACAATTTGATTAGATACTGGATTGTTATCTCAATACCACCTTGAGGAAAAATGTTACTAGTGAAGAGAAGGCAAGCCTTGAGTGTGGAAGGTAGATCGTTGTAACTTAAAGAAAGTATCCTCTTAACTCTGTCCAGCTTTCCACTGCCCTCAAATTCATCCCTAAGCCTGTGTTGAACAAGCTCCCACTCATCTTTTCTGCTGGAGTCTTTGGAAGCCAAAAGTCCACCGATTGCAACAATAGCCAATGGTAAGCCTCCGCACTTTTCCAATATACTTTCTGCAACATTCATTAAATGTTTTGGACACTGCTTGTCCTTGAATACCTTCCGACAAAAAAGAGTCCATGAGTCTCGAGAGTTCAAGTACACCATTTCGTAAACATGTGTGTGAGAATCTACGCTAGAGGCAGAGGCTACATCAGCAATTCGTGTGGTGAACATAACCCGATTGCCTCCGTAGCTGTTGTCTGGAAGCACAAATTTGATTGCATCCCAGAAATCTCTGTCCCACACATCATCAAACACAATTGCATACCTTCCTCGTAGAAGAAACTCCTTCAAAAGTGCTTTCAACTGATAAATGTTCATCGAGTCCATCTGTTGTGGGATTGGTTCTTTGAATTGGGCCAGCAGTTGTTGAATCAAGCCTTTGAGGATATTTTGAAAGTCACAATTTTGAGAGACAGGAACCCAAACACGGATCTGGAAGTGACTTTGCACAGCTGCATCGTCATGGACTTTTCGAACAAGAGTAGTTTTGCCAAGTCCTCCCATACCATGCACCGATATTACTTTGAGTTGGGAGTCAGCATCAAGCTCTAGGAGGTGAGAAATGAGGTGTTTTTTGGGCTCGTCGATGCCCACCAGATGAGCTTCTTCCACAAGAAGTGCATCGTCATCTTTACTATGCCTCCAGGCGTTGACCGCAACCGGACGACCTGGAAGAGTATTGGCATAGTGTGATTCGTACCTGAGACGTGCTTCCGAAATGTTTTTTATTCTAGCCTTGACGCTCTCCAATTTGGAAGCAAGTCGATGACGAGCCGGCAAATTCTTTACCGACTTGAAACTCCTTTGAACATAGCCAAGGAATCCCTGCTGGCGATGGCTAACAAAGAGAAGCCGGAATTCATCAATGATATCTTCAGTGTCATAAGAAACATCCCTGACTTGCCTGATCCATTCACAGAGCTGGGGATCACTTTTGTGATCATCAGAATCTGCGAACTTCTCAAGGAAAGCCTTACTATGACCAAACTCATCACTGATAAGCTGGACCTCTTGTCGAAGTCCTCCAAGGAGTCTCCCCTCTTGAGCTAGAAAATTTAGCAGCTTTTTCGATGCAAATCCAAGAATGGGTAGTACTACTTCTGCCATCTTGTAAAAGAGACAAAACTCAGGGAAATGTTTTGGATGTTTGAATCATAGAGGAATTGATCAGGAACTTATGTACAGACTCTAGTGTATTAACAATGAAAGATAATAAGGTTACGCTACACGGTTTTGCTTGCGCCATTGATGACTCTATGATTACTACACATCGTTGACCCGAATGTATAAACTGCAAAAAATTTTAAATCTTATCTTTATGCTAACAACACTGACGATCATATTGTTAATTACATTAAATTATAAGGTATTGATGATCTACGAAAGTCATCTTTATAGCTGAAAATGAAATCGTCAACACTTTCGCAGAAATTATCAAAGAGAAGTCAATAATCATAATATAAGCAACAAAATCAAGAGCAATTCAATTTCGCAATGAAAAACAGAACAAAGGTGTTCAGTGATCCAGGAAGCTAAATTTCGCAACAAATTTTATTTGATTCAAAGGAACTAACCATTAATGTTGCTGGCGGGGCTTAAAATGGAGGCTTTCACTTCCGAAAGTAGCGACTTGTACACGGTTGAAATTGCTAAAAGAGTCTCTTAACATATTATTATTTTCCCTTCCACAGTTTTTTTTTTTTTTTCTCAAACGGAATAATCTAGTATCCTATTTTTTTTATTTAGTTAAATACAATATATAACAAAATTAAAAGATAAAAAGATACTACTAATAAGGGTGCATTGAACTAAGATCCAAATTTTTTTTCTCAAATCCAAGTTTTGAAGATTGGACTAAGATCCAAATTTTTTTTATATTTTATTTTAAGAAAGGTAAATGATTATATTCCCCGAAAAATACCGGGTCAAACCCGCGAGATAAACAATACAACAGTTCAGTAATACATCAAAATAAGGACATACCCCTAATCAAACACATTACATTCAAAATTAGCCTCACTAGCTACAAAGGAGCTAACAAAGGCTATGTTTCAACAGTTAGAAGGAATCCTCTAACTAAGGTGCATACAAATGAAACTCTAACAACAAAGCATGAATTAGAATAATTCAGCACTTATTGAATCTTTCAGCTGCCAATATTCCAGGAACTAGGCTGGAACAGCCAAGCCAAATGCACTAAAATCCTGAGGTTCAGTCCATTCTTGCAGCAAATTTTGCGTCAAAAACAGAGGAGCAAAACCAATATTGTCTTGCCACAAATTCAGAGAAGATTCAGATTGAACCATTATTTCCAGAAATTATGCCATAGATTCAAAGACCCATATTTCCAGAAAATTGCAGAACAGTTCAGCAATTTGATTTCCAGAAAATCAGCCCTCAAAACAGCACACAGCTACTCAATTCCAGTCAGAAAATTCCCAGCAATGTATTAATTCCAGCAGAACAGTCCAGAGACTTAGTTCCAACACAAAAGTTTGAAAATTCAAATTCTGGCACAGACCACAAATTCCCAGCTGCGAACAGCACCAAAGCTGGTGCAAATCAGTGATCACAGCAATTCAGTCCAAATTGTCATCAATAAGCTGGAACAGCCAAGCTCCTTAGACCAAAACTCCAGAAGTCCAAACTGTTATATTAGTAAGGGTATGTAATGTAAATAAATTTAAAATGGATTCTTTAAAGATGACAAGATTTATTTTTCAAAGTGAACTCTTTGAGTGAGACGGAGGGAGTAATAGTTTTCTACAACCTCTTTCTTTTTTCTCTTTTACATAATTGATCAAAACCCAACACAAAATATTTGCAAATTAAATCAAACATGGTCAACAGAATAAATTTTGTATGGACTTGCGTGTCGCACCCCACCATTTCTGGCATTGAAAAAAAGACAGTCCAAATTTTAAGTTTTTTTTTTTCACATAAAAGGTCTAAAATATATTATATGATTAGAGAAATTTGTTTATAAATACATTGTACCATAATCGATCTAGAATTTTTGATATTTAAACATTCGTTTAAGAAAAATATTATGTTAAACACTAACGTTAGAATTAGAAACTAATAAAATAATTATTTTAATAGAAATAATATTAGTGTAATTTTTGAAGATAGTGTAAATAAGTATAATTTTTTGATAATTTTTTAATGATTCAAGTCGACATAATATTAATATTTATTTTGATTATTTTTTTAAAATTCATAGAAATTAATAGTTATACATATATATATGTATATGGAAAATTTAATTCTATATTTATATTTTTAAGTAACAGACTTTGTGAAATCAAACTCAAATCCACAAACGCAAATAACATAATTTTAAATTTTAAGGGATAGTAATCTATAATCTCAATTTATTTTAGTTATATTTTATCTTTTTAAATGAAAGAGTTATGTTTAAGAAAATTTCTTATCCCAATAAAATAAATGACATATTACTATTTTGATAGATTTACTAATATAAGTATGTGTATTTATAATTAATATAAGTATAAAAATTATTATCAAAATTCATACGAGTTGATATTTATACGCGTTGATCATTTGCTCAATTCATTCTATTTTGTTTTGTTTCATTATAATAAATAATGTATATTTTACTACTCCCTTCATTTAGAAGAGTCTATTTTGAGAAATATTTTTTGCTCTATTAGAAGATTTCACTCTCAATTTTTTATATTTTCAATACCATTACTAAAATAATCATGTATGGTCTACAATTAACCCAATCTTAAAAAGTAAGGATATAATTGGAACAAATTATGTCAAATTAACTATTGTATGTGTTATATATTGACATTTATAATAAATTACACTTTTGTCAAGATGGACTCTTATAGTGAAACGGAACGAGTATTCATTTGTTGACAAAATAAAAAAGAAGTGACAAAGAAATTTTGCTTCGTTAGTATCGAACAAAATAACATGAAACAAAATGGAGGTGGATTCCAACTCTTTTGTTTCTGCTCTATTCTTTTTTCTTTTGAAAATCATATGCATTACTTAATTAAGTAAAAAATTACATATGTCCAGAGTTTAGAACATCTATTAATTGGTTCTTTTAGTCAATGAAGAAGACAGAGTTCTTATCCTCAATTTGATTTCGTGGACTTACACGCCAAAGGAAGCTGTCGTTAAGTTTCTTTGAAAATGAAATTGTTGAAAATGGGGGCAGAAAAAGAAAGAATTATTATTATTATTATTATTATTTTTTTTGTTGCTGTTGTTGAAAGGGAGCTTTCAAGTACAGTACAGGGTATCAAATAGTACTAATTATTCTGTAATTATCCTCATTTTCTGGGAAATTGTCCAACACTCACTTTCTCAGTAATTTTGAAAGATCAGTAATTACAAGATACGTATTAGGCATTGGTTCATTTTATGGTTTCCTCGAATTAATTTTCTCGGTTCCGGAATTTTTTAGCCCAATTCAAAAACTGATTTAAATTCGGAAATGTTATCAGTAGGACACATTTTACTATTTGTAGGACACATTTTAAAAAATTGACCCATAAAATTACCAAACTGCCCTTCCCTTTTATAAAGTAAAAAAAATATTACTGCCCCATAGATTCCTTCTCCTTCTCCATTTGGGCGACCGAAAATTGGCCAGTGTCCAGCTCCTCCTCCGACCGCGACTAGCCTCCTCCGACCGAGCGAGCTTCCGTGGCGACAGCTCCATCTCCAAGGCCGAGCCTCCTTTGCATTTGAAAAAAATCGCCCGGTGCTTTTTTTTTTGGAGGTTTTTAAATTTTTGCCAAAACTTGAAATTGCATTGAGTTGGTTGTTGAGAAGTTTATGGGCAGCAAGTTTATGAATGCTTTCGGATGGTTGTTGCGTTTTTCGGCTGTTTTGTGCATAATTAATGTGCAATTTCCATGCATGTATGATTTTGGGGTGTTTTTGAATTTTGAATGGTACCTTTGTTGGGAATCTTGAAAAATTGCATTGTCTTGGTTGTGTAGTAATGTTTTAGTGTTAATGTTGCGTTCTCCGGCTGTGTAGTTCACATTTTAGGCTAAATTTCGGGTTCGTTCGTAGGAAAAACGATTTTCCGACGAACGACCCTGTGGCATTTTTTTTAGGGAAAATCGCTTCCGTGGAAAATCGACTGAAACATGTGTTTTTTGTTAGGAAAATCGCTTCGGTAAAGAGATTTTCCATTAAAAAAAGGCCTAATCCAGGCGCTTTTTTAATGGAAAATCGCTACACTGGGGCTATTTTCCCTTAAAAAATTGCCTAGATTAGGCGATTTTCCCTAAAAAATTCGCCTGAATCAAGCGATTTTCTTTGTCTGTCTGGCTTTTTTTTTTTTTTTTTCCCTTTAATCTGTCGTTTACTTTTGAATTTTTTTAAAATATTCATTCCTGTGCAACCTTTTAATTACAGATGGGGGATATATATAAAGGTAATATATTCCGTAGGACGGGCAGAAGATCCAAATTCGGAGAGAGTAGTAATCCAGATACATCCCGGGAGAGTGGTATTCCGTATAATTCCGGGGAGTCTATTATTCCAGATGTGGAAAATGCCCCTCATGTTCCTCCAACGGCGTCTGAGCGTTCGAGGAAGGTTGTGGCACGATCGCGAACATCTTCTGTGACTGGGAATGTCACTGCTCCCATTACGGAACACTCAGTTCAACCTTCCGTATCTGGAAATGAGTACATCGGTGCGTCGTTTACTGAACAACCTTTCGCACCGCCCTTTTCTGATGTTGAAATGTCCTATGACGATGGTGACAGTGAGGGGGCTTGTGGAAGAAGTGATGCTGAAGGGGCGAATACAAGCACCGAACCAACAAAGAGAGCAGGGAAAGGAATACTGGGCAGTGAGGCTAGGGCAGTGATTGCAGGGTGGATGGATTACAGGGAGCTAGACCATCCACTCGAAGGTGGTCCAGTAATCCCTGAGTTGCTTTTGAGTTTCAAAAGACACATTGCCTACCACGTTTGGCATGGAGAGGTAATTCTATTAAATTGCGTACTTGTATTTGTGATGTAGTTGAGCAATTAATTTTTTCCTAATTACAAATGCTTCATTACTTGTGATCCAAAGTGCAATAACAAAGTTTTTTCGCATAGTTTAAATTGTTTTTAAAAAAGAAATGCTTTAGGAATTATAACTGTCTGTTGTAATTCCATTTTTTACATTTGGTAGGAACGGGGGATATTGAATTGTCATAATGGGGCCGATCGATTGAAAAATTGGCCAGGCGATGATGACATGAAAAAGCTTGTAGAGGGGTCCGGTTTAGCCCATTTAGTAGAGTGCATGCATGATGAGTTAGACGCCGCTCTGCTCTGTAAGTTTAGACGCTGCAAAAAGCCACAAAAAAACCAAAATAAAGCCACAAACAGCACACACAAAATATTTTAAGGTTGAGATTTATTTTAAGAAATTTGTCAGCTTAACAACTTGCGATTCATAGCTTGCGCAGCCTGCGTGCAAAAGAAAAGCCAAAAAAATCTCACCTCAACTTCTAATTCAATCGCTGACCGCTGCACACAAACAATGGTTTTCCGTTTAATTGAATCTCTCTAGAATTTCTTCAGTCGATCGGATTTTGTGGCTGGGCTCTTCTCATGAGTGATGAACCGGGAAGATGAAAAGGGAAAGTGGGAATATGAAAAGTTAAAAGTATATTGTAGAAGAAACTCTTAATTAGATTTTTTTTGTAGGGGCCAAATAATAGAATTTAAAAAATTTTGGATTGAAATATAAATACTTACTAATTTTATTTTTTTGTGGGGGCCAAGGCAGTCTTCCGCCATTGGTGGGATACATAAGGCCTGGTCTTTACTATGTTCTGAGAACAGGTCTCAAACCTGTTTTTAGCTCAAATGGGTTTCAGCTAATTTATAAAAAACATGGTTCTGAGAACTGGGTTGAAACCCAGTTCTCAACCCATGGTAAAGAACATGGGGTTCAACCCAATACTTTTTCCAATACTTTTTTTCAAAATTTTTACTTTTATTAGCAGATAAAACCCCAATCTTTCATTTTTTACATATTCAACCAAAAACTAATTTTTACATTATAATAATATTTCAGCCCATAGTATACATTTAAGTTTACACAATATTTTTAGTTTAAGATAGTTTAATATTTAATTTTTCTAATTTAATTTAAAATAAAATAAAATTAGGGCCTTCATTTAAGAAAAACAAAATAATAGAGGCCTAGTTATAAAAGATTTTGATGAACAGTGTCTGCAACACTGTTCATCTTCTTCCCCAACACACAATTGTTTTTCCTTCATCGCATCTCCCTCGTCGTTTTTTTCTCTGCTTTCTTCTTCCCCACTCCCGGCAGATCTGCAAATTGCAGAACCAAAGTTCGTCAATTTGCAGAACTATTGCAGAACCAAAAAAAAAAAAAAAAAAAAAGCTGCGCAGAAGAACTGAAATGGCAACTCTTCGGTTCTGTAACAACCGAAATTTTGCAATTAGTCCTGCAATTGTTGCAGAACCAGAAAAAAAAATTGAAAGAAGATGATGTGCGCGGAGAAGGAAGAAGAAAGAAGAGGGGAAAAAAAACTGAGACCTGGAAGGGGGGTTTTTTTTTGTCTCAAACCAAAAACTGAGACCCAATTCTTCCTCCATTTTATAGAACATAGGATTCAGCACATTTTGGGAGGATTTTTGGTCTTAATCCCAAAAATTGACCAGAACCAATTCTTAGAACTGTGTAAAGAACATGCCCATAATTTCTTGACACTCAATTTGGTGGGCTGAATGAACTACATTTCTGGGTTGGACTTTAATAATTGAGGCCCATTGAAATTAATTAAGAGGGATCCAAAACAAATCCAAGTTTTGAAGATTGGACTAAGATCCAAATTTTTTTTTTTTTTTTTAGGAAAGATAAATGATTATATTTCCCGAAAAATACCGGGTCAAACCCGCGAGATAAATAATACAACAGTTCAGTAATACATCAAAATAGGGGCATACCCCTAATCAAACACATTACATTCAAAATTAGCCTCACTAGCTACAAAGCAGCTAACAAAGGCTATGTTTCAACAGTTAGAAGGAATCCTCTAACTAAGGTGCATACAAATGAAACTCTAACAACAAAGCATGAATTAGAATAATTCAGCACTTATTGAATCTTTCAGCTGCCAATATTCCAGGAACTAGGCTGGAACAGCCAAGCCAAATGCACTAAAATCCTGAGGTTCAGTCCATTCTTGCAGCAAATTTTGCGTCAAAAACAGAGGAGCAAAACCAACACTGTCTTGCCACAAATTCAGAGAAGATTCAGATTGAACCATTATTTCCAGAAATTATGCCATAGATTCAAAGACCCATATTTCCAGAAAATTGCAGAACAGTTCAGCAATTTGATTTCCAGAAAATCAGCCCTCAAAACAGCACACAGCTACTCAATTCCAGTCAGAAAATTCCCAGCAATGTATTAATTCCAGCAGAACAGTCCAGAGACTTAGTTCCAACACAAAAGTTTGAAAATTCAAATTCTGGCACAGACCACAAATTCCCAGCTGCGAACAGCACCAAAGCTGGTGCAAATCACAGCAATTCAGTCCAAACTGTCATCAATAAGCTGGAACAGCCAAGCTCCTTAGACCAAAACTCCAGAAGTTGAACAAAAAATTCAGCATTACCAAAATTTCAACTACCACAATTAGTACAAATTTCTGATCAAAACACAATCCTATTCCATAATGTAGCTACACAGAGTAACCTCACCAAACATAAAATTGCCCAGCACCATTACTCCAAAAGCATACATAACATCAATTAAGAAATTCCAAACTGGTTTGGAAACCGGCAGTAGCATCAAAAGTATCCCCAAGATATTATCAAGCTACAATCTCCCAAAATCCAGAACAGAATTCCAGCAACATTAAGAGCAATCAGCAATCAGCACTAACTAAATGCACCCAAAACCACATAGCTGCTCAATTTTAGACCAGCAAAGCCTCAGATTCCAAATTCCACAAAATTCCAGCAACATGTATTAATTCCAAGAAAATACTTGTCATGCTAAGTAGCATACAGACCCTTCAGAATTCAATTACCAATCATGCTGGAACAGCCAAGCATGACTGCAAAATCCCCTAAATTCCACAATATATTTCAGCCAACATTAATCAATATTCATACCATTTCCGCAGTAATAAATCCCAGATCATAGCATCTCCAATTTAAAATTTTCAGCACTCCATTACGCAATCCATTGGGCCTTGCTCTCAACCACCAGACGAAATCAACACCCTAGTGTCTTTAGTGGGGCGGCGAAAGCAAGGCCCGAACAAATATAGTAAGTTCATCCAAAGTTCAGCTACACTCGGAATGAACCATTCACTTCAGTCCAGCAATTGAAAGCACACAGCAAGCAAATTTCTAGCACAAATAAACTAGAAAGCTAAATCTGGCAATCCAACGGAATTCCAGAAATTTTGAAGGCGCCATTTCAGTAGTCATATTCATCAGAAATCAGCAAGAATTCCAGATTTTGAATTCCGAAGACAGCTTCAAAGAAATTCCAGAATTAAAATTATCCAATATTCAGCACACAGCAGCATTTCCAGCACAAATAAACTAGAGAATTAACCTCTAATTCTTGCCCAGAACAAGCACAATTTATCCATTTCCAGCAGGCCACAAATTTCAGAACAGAGTAAGAAATTTAATTCCATTCCTACAAGTTTTCCAGCAATTATCCAGCAAGGCAAATTGCCATCAAAACTCCAACTCTAGCAATCCAGTAGCACATAACCCACCCAAACAGAGATGCATTATAATTCAGACCACATCGGTGACCGAAAGTAGCTCCAGCAGTCAAACCCCAAACAAACTTAAATTTTTAGCTCTTAAATTCCAGAAGAAAATTAAGCGCCAAAAAAAATTTAGCCTCTCCAATTCTACAATTAATTCCATTCAGCACATCCATTTTTGGCCGTATTATAAACCCAAGTCAAAGAGCTTAATTCTCTCAAATATATGGCCCCCGAACGTTGACCAATATTTGGGGATGATATCACAATCGGTAGAACCGATAAGAGAGCAAAACCGAAAATGGAACACATCCAAGTCGGTAAATCCAATCAGATTTGGTTGAACGAACACTCAGGAGACAAAAGTTCTTAAAATCAAAATTTCCAAAAACACAAAAGTGTCCAGTCCGACAGTCCACCAACATGTCATGAAAACATTATTAAGATTCAATTAAGAACCTCAAACCTGATTCAATTGATATGGGGGAACCATCGGTGAAGAAGAGCTCAGTAAGCATTCCGCTCAAAACCCTAACTCACTGAGAGCTCTTTTTTTTTGTTTTTTGATTGCAGCGTAATTCGTAATGCTACATCCCAATTTCTTTAGTAGCTGCCTATGGCTTAATTTTTTCGTCATTTAATTAGGTAGGTTTTCTTTCGTTATAAGTTAATTAATTTTTTCTTTTCCTAATCTTTTAAGGAGATTTAGTAGGAAATTTTTTTCTATAAGTGGGAAATAGTAGGTACCATTAATTCATCCATGAATGCTGCCCTGTAGGGAGCTTTTGCTCC
The DNA here is from genome assembly GCA_016801395.1 of Leptodermis oblonga. Taxonomy (NCBI): domain Eukaryota; kingdom Viridiplantae; phylum Streptophyta; class Magnoliopsida; order Gentianales; family Rubiaceae; genus Leptodermis; species Leptodermis oblonga. Next base: position 4,800,096 of record CM028757.1, read on the forward strand.
TTTACCATCTTCTTCCTCTCCATTAATGTTAAGTTTATCTCTTTTCTTTATTTTAGTTTTATTGTTTCTTTTATTTTCTAGTTGAAGATTGATCAAGGTTGATTCTTATGATTGTGAGATCTAATTGCTATTAAGGTAGTCTATCAATGTGTTTTCATTTACTCTTTACTTATAACTTTTATTACCGTTATTTATTTGAGACTGTAGATCTTAATTAAATTAGGTGAAATCAATTAATTCCCATTTAAATAACATATTGTAATATATATTAGGTAAGATTAATTAGTAGTGAAGTTACGTTCAAGTAATAGAGGGTAGAGAGGTTAGTAATTCTTAGATGTTGATTCAATAAGAATAACTAAAACTGGGTTTTCCTAATCTTAATGCCATTAACATAGTTAATGGGTGAAGATGCCTTACGGCCTGCTCCATGTTGATTAGAGTAACAATTATGTTTGTGCGGATTCACGGTAATTGTCGATAAAATAAGTGGGAATTGAGTTATGTCTGCGCGAATTCACAGTAATTTATAACTGAATGATTTGTGTGTGTATATGAATATCTTTGAATCGGTGATCAATTGCATGAATTAATTGAGATTATATCTCTAACTAGGTGTTTTATGTTCTATTTTATGGGAGAAATAAAATTACCGGTCCCTGTGGAGATGATCATACTTATTACTATACTAGTTTTGAGTAAGTTTTGTAAAAAATTTTGGAAGCTGAAACAACATCGTAACTCGTAAACAAGATCGTAAAACGAAAAAAAGGAGAGACTTTTTTGGAGGAATGAATGTTGATGGAGGCAAGAAGGGGCGAAACCAAGGGTGGTCCGTAGACCCCTCTAACCCCTCTTGCACCAATATTAATAGTGTATATTTATTTATTATTATTTTTTTACAATGTATTTAACTGTCAAAAAAAGTTTATTGATATATTAGACCCCTCTAAAATTTGTAAAATGTAGTTTCTAACTCTGTTACTAAGCAGGAAGGGGTGCCTTGGAGACGATTGTATTGGTACGGTGATCGGGCCTCGATTCCACCTCACCTTTAGCCGCCTTAGAAACACTCTACGCCCTCTTTTGGCCTTGTGGATCCAAAGCTGAATCAGCTGGAGTCTTCGACATTTTTTAATATCGGTTATTGCCGAAATTTTGTTGGTTCTTTTCTTCAGTTTGATTTTTGTTTCTTCAGCATGTAGTAATTTGTAGGAGAAAGGTTTTAGTACAATCGTTGTAGATTGGTACTAATTAATGTTTTGATGTTATTCGCTAGTTGCTACCGTGAAGACATGTGCCATGCACGTGTTTCTAGAATAGAGTAGCTCAACCCTTTTATTCTTAACATTTTGAGTAAATTGTAGAGTTAATTGAAAAAAAACTCTTCAAACTTTATTTCGATTTAAATTGCCCTTTATACCTTTTATATTGTAATTAACCCCATTTTTAGTCTATTATAATGCAAGGTAATGTTATTGTTTTAATTTTGAAAATTATGCATGCATATTAATTATATCTTTGCGTCGATGTACGAATAGTACGTGGATTTACTCTTGCCGGAGCTTTTGTTATTGAATTATAATGCAAGGTAATGTCAACTATTAAGGAAATTAATTCTTTGTTGCTTGTGGGTTCGGCCATGCTTGTCATTATATTAGTTTTCAATCTAAGTTTTGCAGGAATAAATATTTTTGGTAGGGATGTTTCAATTCTGTTTTTCTCTTTAAATTGATTTTTAATTTTTTTAAACGGTCAAAGTAAAAAAAAACTTTCACCAGAAACAAGTCTCCCACCGTCTATCATCAGCTAACAAACAGTTATTTAGTTTATTTAATAATATGAAGTAATTTTTCAGTTGATTAGTGTTACTAAAAAAGAATAATTATTGTTTATTAGACATTGTATAAACAAAAAAGTTCAAGAATTCCTAAGGGAAACAAGGGGCTGTTTACATTTTTGTTCTGATTTATTTTTTCTTTTGTGGTCGAAAATGTGGCATTGAAGATTTAATAGAGTTATTTATAAAAATGACAAAACAGTAAAATGAAAAGGTAAAAAGTAAAAAAAATAAATAAAATGAGTTACTTACAAACTTGTGTTTCTAATAACAAGAGGAAGAAATAGAAAAAACAAAATAGCAATTAATAGAATAAAAGATGGAAGAAATAGAAAAAACAAAATAGCAATTAATAGAATAAAAGATGGAAGAAATAGAAAAAACAAAATAGCAATTAATAGAATAAAAGATGGAAGAAAACCGGAGAATACAAATCTTTCCATTTCCTTCACCAATTAAACTTTCTTCTTTCTGGATAGCCACTGAGATTTCCATCGTCCATCAATTAGGAAACCGAAAATCACTTGTGGAACGTGTGAAATCCTTTTGCAATCTTCACTTTCTTCTTCTGCATTCTCCAACTTGTTCACGAGTTGAGAACTCATAGCGCCTAATTCCAGCCTCTGAAGCTTACTCAAATGTTCAATACCAAAAGGTAATTCCTCTACCAGTGGAAGTTTTTCCATCCATAGGTGATTGATTCCAGGCATTGCACCCTTCTCAATTCTCACCCGTTTCAATCCTCTCATCCTAATCAGGAACAACTGCTTGAGCTTCAGAAAACCTCCAGCCTTGAAACACAAACTTTCTCCTCCGTAAGCTTCAATCAATACAACTTTCGACAAGTTGGGAAGATGTTGAAGAGTTTCAAGGGGATCATCCCCTACTAAATTACTCAAACTCAACCATATTTGCTCCAACCCTTGAAGCTGTCTAATCCATGCTGGCACCTTTTCTAAGCGGCCATACAGATTGAGCTGGGCAAGAGATTGAAGAGACGAGGCAGAAATAGGATGATTTAGATCCAACAGATCAATTACCTCATCTTTTTCAACTGAAGAATTGGCACTCACAAATAAGTCCTGCAAGTTGTTGAGGTTCCCAAGTGATGAGCAGAGTTCCTTCCCATCTTCTCTTCTTAGGTTTGTAATACGTAACTGTCTTAATTTGGCAAGCTTTCCTATTTCCTTCACTATTCTAATCTCCTTGCTCTGAGTCTGTGCGGCATCAAAATAATACAGTGTCTGTAACTCAACAAGCCTTCCCATTCCACATGGAGCTTTGAATCCACTAAATGGCCAATGTCCCTTTGGAGAATCAGCAGCTTTTTGATACAAACAGAGATGACGAAGGTTGTGAAGCTTTTGAATTTCCATAGGTAATTCCTTTACACTAGTCTCCTCCACAATTAGACTCTCTAGGTTTTGAAGCCGTCCGATGGATTTTGGAACTGTTTTAATCTTTCTTCCACTGAGGCATAAATGCCTGAGGAGATATAATTTGAAAATCTCTTCCGGAATTTCTTCCAAATCTATACCTATTAGATCAACTACCGTCAACAACTTACTCGTCAAGAGTTTGGTTAATACGGCTTTAGATATTGACTTATTTCCCCGAACATTAATTAGGGATCGACAACTGTCAACATAATGGTGCTTTTCAAGGAGATTGTTGTGAAATACAAGTCTACGTACCACCTTCCCGGGAGTTCTTAGCTGCTCGGTACTACTAATTATGGTCACCATGTCTTGCTCTCTTGATTTCGAGGCTATGAATTCTCGCAAAAGATCATGAATACGAATGTAACCTGATAATCCATTATAGACGCCTACCTTATACAGAGTGATTAAGCTCCTACTGGCAAGCTCTTTGAGAAACTCCCATGAAATCTTTTCAGCAGTCTGTCCATCTTTCTCTTCCACAAATCGCTCAGCAACCAACAATTTGATTAGACGCTGGATTGATATATCAATACCACCTTGAGGGTAAATGCTACTAGTGAAGAGAAAGCAAGCCTTGAGTGTGGAAGGTAGATCGTTGTAACTTAGAGAAAGTATCCTCTTAACTCTGTCCAGCTTTCCACTGCCCTCAAATTCATCCCTAAGCCTGTGTTGAACAAGTTCCCACTCATCTTTTCTGCTGGAGTCTTTGGAAGCCAAAAGTCCACCGATTGCAACAATAGCCAATGGTAAGCCTCCGCACTTTCTCACTATACTTTCTGCAACATTCATTAAATGTTTTGGACACTGCTTGCCCTTGAATACCTTCCGACAAAAAAGAGTCCATGAGTCTCGAGAGTTCAAGTACCCCATTCTGTAAACATGTGTGTCAGAATCTACGCTAGAGGCAGAGGCTACATCAGCAATTCGTGTGGTGAACATAACACGATTACCTCCGTAGCTGTTCTTAGGAAGCACAAAGTTGATTGCATGCCAGAAATCTCTGTCCCACACATCATCAAACACAATTGCGTACCTTCCTCGTCGAAGAAACTCCTTCAAAAGTGCTTTCAACTGATAAATGTTCATCGAGTCCATCTGTTGTGGGATTGGTTCTTCGAATTGGACCAGCAGTTGTTGAATCAAGCCTTTGAGGATATTTTGAAAGTCACAATTTTGAGAGACAGGAACCCAAAAACGGATCTGGAAGTGACTTTCCACAGCAGCATCGTCATAGACTTTTCTAACAAGAGTAGTTTTCCCAAGTCCTCCCATACCAACCACCGAAATTACTTTGAGTTGGGAGTCAAACTCAAGCTCTAGGAGGTGAGAAATGAGGTGTTTTTTGGGCTCGTCGATGCCCACCAGATGAGCTTCTTCCACAAGAAGTGCATCGTCATCTTTACTATGCCTCCAGGCGTTGACTGCAGCCGGACGACCTGGAAGAGTATTGGCATAGTGTGATTCGTACCTGAGACGTGCTTCCGAAATGTTTTTGATTCTAGCCTTGACGCTCTCCAATGTGGAAGCAAGTCGATGACGAGCCGGCAAATTCTTTACCGACTTGAAACTCGTTTGAACAGAGCCAAGGAGTCCCTGCTGGCGATGGCTAACAAAGAGAAGCCGGAATTCATCAATGATATCTTCAGTGTCATAAGAAACTTGCCTTACTTGCCTGATCCATTCACAGAGCTGGAGATCATCTTTGTGATCATCAGAATCTGCGAACTTCTCAAGGAAAGCCTTAATATGACCAAACTCATCACTGATAAGCTGGACCTCTTGTCGAAGTCCTCCAAGGAGTCTCCCCTCTTCATTCAGAAATGCAGAGACCTTATTTAAAGAAAATCCCAGAGAGGCCGACAATACTCCTGCCATTGCCATTTTGCAAAACAAAGAAACTCAGACACAGAGGAATTCGTTTCTGAGTGAGAACTGAAACTCAAACTCAAGTGTTGAGGATGGATGTTTGGACGATGGATGAATTGAGAAACTAATATGCAAATTAATGTGTGGCTATAGTTAGAAACTCGAAGGATAGTAAGGTGATAAGGTTACCCTACACGGCAATGTGGAAATGAATGCTAAAAAAGAAGTTACCCTACAGGGTTTTGGTTGGGGCATTAATGTTCTCTCATTATATGCGTCCTTGGGCCGAATATATGGTAAGAAAGAAGTTCAAATCCCGATTACTTTAGGAAAAAAAATGTTAGTGATCACAAAAAAAAAGTTTGTTTTGATAATTTTTGCTTTGACAAATTGGATAGATAATCCGGAATGGATACCTAGAAGTTGATCTGCCATTCCTACTCGACTTCATTTAATAAGTTCTTAGGGGTTTGTCAATGATTATTTTTTACAAGAACTTGTAAACAAATGTGCTAATTTGAATTGATGGGTCTCATAATTATGGTTTTATAAAGGGTAAAAATCATTAATTTATCGGTTTTGTTCTTACACGGAATCCGTATCACTTGTGAAGTTGACCTCGTGGACTTAAAGTCTACTAATACAGAGCAAGGAAGCTTCGCCTGTCGGTGCTTTTCTAATTTTCTTGCTTTGATTATGACTTTCGTGGTAATTATCCACATTCAATTTCTCCTTTCTTTCTTATTCATGAAAATCAATCAAATCGTCCTCAGCCCTCACTTTCTCAGAAATGATCTCGCTGAGCTAGGCTGCTGGCCTTTCACTTTTGAAGACACGCATAATTGATCAGAATCTATTATTCTTTGTTATTTGTATGTTTGTTAAATAAACAATCTCTAACGAAGTCGAACCCGTTATTGTTTATGAACATTCGTGTTAGTTCTTACTCATTAGTTATGGGAATAGTAATCTTGTTGGATCAATTCAATTTTCCCACCCACAAAATCTCCTGAATTTTCCCCTCTCGTGTACATGGACAAGATATTTTTATTTTATTTTATGCATACTTTTTTTGTTTAAAAAAAAAAAAAAAGAAAAGGAAGAGATCGAAAAGAAAAAAGAACAACCTTTTAATTTTATCTTTAAACTGCTCATATTTGGAAGATGATCCTCTAAATACTTGACACCAGTGCTGAAATTACCGTAAAAATAGACTTGCAAAAGCTTTCTATTTTGCAATAAAGAAACAAGAAGAAGAAGGCAATGAGATTTAATCATTCTCCGAAAGCGTATATAAAAGTTTTTCAATTCCTATTAACTAAGGTCGTAGAATCACTCGTATAATCAATTCTTTCATCAAGCATGAATAAAGGATTTCCGTGATGTGTAATCAAGCACAGGTGGACTATAAAAATCTCACTCGTCAATTTCCGAGATGTTTCATAGCCACTTGTATTAGATCTTTTATTTTTTACCTTGCTTTGTTCTTTTCTTTTATGCATTCATGAAATTAAACCGTAATCCCATATTTAATTTTTTTTTAATTAAAAAAAAAAAAGATCTCTGTGATTGGACTCAAATCCAGTTCCTCATATGACAAAAATGATTAAAGATTAAGTAAACTCGTAAACTATCACAATATATTGTGGGACAAGACAAATTTTCACGACAGTAAAAGTGAAAAGTGAGATGAAGAAGAAAACCAAACAACAAGATATGAGATATCTAGTGCCAATGGCAACGATGAAGGCAAAGACAAATGGTGAACAGGGCAAAATCAGAGTTCATGAGGATTAATGTCCAGATTTTGCCTAGACACATAAGGTGTTAAACCACAACCCATCAACCAGCCAAAGACTTTTTCTCACTTAGCCAAATCGGCTCCCTCACACAACCTGGAGGCCGATAGCAAAAAGACTTCTACATCTCTGATCTCTCAAACTCTCTTCTCCCATAATTACCAAATCATTCTGAAAAGCTATTTGACCAAAACCAATCGAATCCAGATTGAAAACAAAAATATTAAATCTTATCACAAATAGAATTTCCTAAGGCACTTCTTCCTTCGTTGGTCCTTGCTAGTGCCCTTGTTTCACGAATGAAATGCAGCAGCTTCATATCAATTCAAATATGGAGAAAGTAAGAAAATTTTAAACGCCATATGACATTGAATCAGCCACGCTTTATCAGACCCGGACTAGCTGTCAAGTCAAAACTCAGGAAGATGATCGTCCTTTGGTTATACAAATGCCTATAGTTTGCAGTGAAACAGCCACCCTTTTCACAATTTTCTATAATTTTCAAGCCAAGAGAGGTTGCATAATGCTACTCTTCAAACGCAAATATGATGCTCAAATGAATTTTACTATTGTGAAACAAAGAAACAAAAAAACAAGAGCTGAACTCAAGCTACAAGACCAATGTAGCTTGAGAGTATCACTACCAAAAACAAAACAAAAAACTAATCCTATCGCTGGACTCGTGCATCCCTATGGGTAGTCATACGTGATTCTCTAAAATCTCATCACATGTATAAACCAATTTTATATGATTTTTTTGCGCGGATGAATTGTTGCCATACATAGTAATATCTAAAATGATATAGAAATTAAAAAAATTAGTTAGAATCAAAACTCCTTGTCATAATTTTTCCCCTTAGAAATATAACTATTTCAACAAAGTTCAAAAATTTCTAAGCATTTAAAAAAAAAAAAAAACTTCTGTTTTTAATAACAAAAAGAAAAAAATATGCAATTAATCGTATAACAGACGGAAGAAATATCGCAAACCAAATCTGCTTGAGTTTCAGTTTGCTTCACCAATTGTTCTTTCTGGATAGCCAGTGAGATTTCCATCTTCCATCAATTGCGAATCTAATGAGCACTTGAGGAACGTGTGAGATTTTCTTGCAATCTTCACTTTCTTCTTCTTCTGCTACTTCAGAGCAAGAATTAGAATCCTCCAACTTGCTTATGAGTTGAGAACTCATATCCCCAAATTCCAGCCTCTGAAGCTGCCTCATCAAAGGTTCAATACCAAATGGTAACTCCTCTACCAATGGAAGTTCTTCCATGCATAGTTGATTGATTCCAGGCATTGCACCCTTCTCAATTCTCACCCGTTTCAATCCTTTCATATTCTTCAGGGACAACTTCTTGAGCTTCGGAAAACCTCCAGCCCTGAAACACAAACTTTCTCCCTGGTATGCTTCAGTCAAGAAAACTGCTGACAAGTTGGGAAGATGTCGAAGAGTTTCAAGTGGATCGTCCACTAAATTACTCACACTCAGCTCTATTACCTCCAATCCTTGAAGATTGCTTATCCATGTTGGGAGCTTTTCTAAGCGGCCATACAATTGGAGATCGCCAAGAGATTGAAGAGATGAGGCAGAAATAGGATGATTTAGATCCAACACAATTACCTCATTTTTATCAACCGAATAAGTCACATTCACACCCAATTCCTGCAGACAGCTCAGCTTCTCAAGTGAGAAGCAGAGTTCCTTTCCATCTTCTCTTCTTAGGTTCGTAATCCATAACTGCCTTAGTTTTGCTAGCTTTCCTATTTCATTCACTATTCTAGTGTCATTGCTTTGTGCAGCATCAATGACAAACAGTGTCTGTAACTCAACAAGCTTCCCCATTCCACATGGAGCTTTGAATCCCTTATACTTAAAATGTCTCCTTAGTGAATCAGCAGTTATCTGAAACAAAGAAAGATGACGAAGCTTGGAAAGCTTTTGGATTTCCACGGGTAATTCCTTTACATTAGTCTCCTGCAGAAAAAGACACTCAAGATTCTGAAGCCTTTTGATGGATTTTGGGACTGTTTGAATACTCTTCCCACCTACCGCTAAAATCTTGAGGAGATATAATTTGAAAATTTCTTCTGGAATTTCTTCCAAATGCATGCATGTTAGATCAAGTACGGTTAACAACTTACTGGTTAAGAGTACTTTGGATAAAACGGCTTTAGATATTGACTTATTCTCCCCAAAATTAATTATGGATCGACAACGGTCAAAATAATTTTGGTTTTCTAGGCTGGTGATTTCAAGGAGATTGTAGTGAAATACAAGTCTACGTACCACCTTCCGGAGACTCCATCCTATTGTTTTCTGCTCGGTACTACTAATTATGGTCACCATGTTCTGCTCCCTTGATTTCGAGGCTATGAATTCTTTCAGAAGATCATGAATACGAATGGAACAAGACAACCCATTGCAGATGTTTACCTGTGGCAACCCTCAAGAAGTGGCAATCCACTTCAATATGTTTCGAACGTTCATGAAAAACTGGATTTTGAGCGCAGTGCTGACTGACTATCACAAAATACCTGCATTGGCCCCTCCGTGCAAATTCCAAGACTCTGGAGAAATCCCTTAAGCCACTTCAACTCACAAGTCACTTTCGCCATAACCCGATATTCTGCCTCTGCAGAGGAAAGTGAAACTGTAGCTTGTTTCTTGGTTTTCCAAGAGACAGGTGAAGCACCAAGAAATACCATCCATCCAGTAACTGATATCCGTGTTTTGGGACAAGCAGCCCAATCTGAATCACATCACCCTGCCAGCTTCAAATTACAGTTTCTCTAAAGTAGAACACCCTGTCCCGGGCTCCCCTTCAAGTAACGTACTACTCTCAAGGCTGCTGCCCAATGATCCTCCTTCGGTGCCTGCAAAAACTGAGACAAAATGTGCACGGAAAAACACGAGTCTGGCCTAGTGAAAGCCAAATAGATAAGCCTACCCACGAGCCGCCGATACTTCGCCCCATCGGCCAGGTCCGGACTCTTCGAAGCTGCAAGTTTCTAATTCTGCTCCATCGGAAATGACACGGGTTTCGCTCCCAGCAGTCCTGTCTCAGATATAATGTCCAGAGTGTTGATAGGACCGTCGCTAGCCCTATCAAATACAGTAAAAGTACTGTATAAACCTGCAACAAATAGCTATAAGTAGCACAATGATAACATGGTCGATTCCACAGGGAACTGAATGCTTAAAATCACAAAACCTATTAAATCCCAAACAGTTTTGGTTTGCAACTACCTTTGTTGCTCAGAGAGACTTTGTAAAAGATTAGTTAAAACTAAATAACAAACTTAAATCAAGAAAGAGAGTTTAATCAATGTAATAAAGTATTCTAACAATATGTAAATCACAATAATCACGTGCATGTTAATCATCAACTCAATAATATATTAAATAGCATGTCATCAACCAGTTATAGATTACCGTGAATCCGCACACACATAACTCAATCTCCCCTTACTTTATCGACAATTACTGTGAATCCGCACAGACATAATTGCTACCTAATTAACAAGGAACAGGCCGTAAGGCATCGACACCTATTAACCAAGTTAACAGCCTTAAGATTTAGGGAAAATCGATTTTAGTTATTCTTGTTGAATTAACATCTAAGAATTACTAACCCCTTATTCTCTATTACCTGAAGGTAACTTTACCACTAATTAATCTTGCCCAATAAATATTATGTTATTTAACTAGAAATTAATTGGCTCTATCTATTTTAACTAAGGTGATCAATCTCAATTAAATATCAGTAATCAAAGTTATGAGTAGAGAATAAGAAGGAACACATGCAATTTAAGTTAAGAGCAATTCAGTTTCATAACATGCCCGGATTAATTGCTATTACATTATGTTGGAATATATAATTTAGCTACTCATATTTAAACTAACTACGCACATAATTATTTTACGATTCATACTGAAAATAATCGAAAAGAATAAAATAAATAAGGAATAAATACTTGAATTACGATCTGAAAATAATCCCCTGAGTAAGCTACAGCCCGTTAGGGCTAACGAAACCTCTCTTGGACAGAAATCCTCAAATCGCAGAAATAGAAAACTACTGCTACTTGCTCTGAACTAGCTACAAAAATATATGATAAAACTCTATTGAAAAAAAGTGTTTTTCTCCTTTCCTTTCCATCCCTATAAATATGTGTAGAATGGGGAGTAGAAAATAAGATACTAATCCAATCAGGAAATTACTAAAACTATTTTCTATGTAGGAAATTACTAAAAACAATCTCCAAAACAAAGAAGGATCAATGTATCAGGAAACAACTCCTTCTTCTAGTGCATCACATATGTTGGCAATTAAAGAATCCAAATTCCATTCCAATTGCTTTCTACGGGTGATCAATTAATTAGGCAATTGCCTATTTTCTTCATTGGGCTTCTCTTCAATGATGGACTTGTTGTTCTTGGGCTGGATTGTCCACCAGCATAAATAATCTAATCCCTGGCCCAACTACACAATTTGCATGCATGAAACCCGTTCAAAGCCTTTTTTTCACCATTCTGCCTCCTTCATTGCCTCAGCGGCCAAATGGCTCTTATTTTTCACTCTTTTTGCACTCTCTCTTCTCTATTTGTAATCTTTCCAAAACCTGCATTTGTCTCACAAAAACTAGCACATACCCGTGAAATTTGCCACAAATAGACTTTAAAATGCAGCAGCTAAAGGACACATATCAAGTGTATTTCCACTGACACAAGAAAATATCCTTAGCACTCCTCGCCACCTCTATGCCGGAAAAATATTTGAGCTTCCCCAGATCCTTCATGTGAAAACAGGTACTCAAATATTTCTTGAACTGTGCAAGTTCTTTGGAATTGTTCCTCGAAATAATCAGATCATCCACATGCACCAAAACAGTCATCCCTATGCCCTGCTTCGAAAAAGTAAACAGTGAGTAATCCGAATAAGACTGAACAAACCCATACCTCCGCAATGCTGCTGTCAACTTTGCAAACCAACATCTAGGGGCCTGCTTCAACCCATACAACGATTTGCGAAGTCTACACACTTGGCCATCTCTCTCTTTGCCGAAACCAGGAGGAACCCGCATGTACACCTCCTCCGTCAGATCTCCATGCAGAAAGGCATTGTGAACATCCATCTGGTGTAGTTCCCAATCCTTTGCTGCTGCAATTGCTAGAAAAGTCCTGACAGTCACCATCTTCGCCACTGGTGCAAACGTATCAGAGTAATCAATGTCTTCCACTTGGTGATTGCCAAACACAACCAACCGTGCCTTGAGCCTTTCAACCTGCCCATCTGAACGATACTTGATCTTATAGATCCACCTACTTCCCAATGCTTTCTTGCCAGCTGGTAATTTCTCCAATGTCCAAGTCCCATTCTTTTTCAGAGCTTGGATTTCAGTCTGCATAGCCTCATGCCAGCCTGCATCTTTCATGGCATCCTTGAAAGATTTAGGCTCAATTCCTGTAGTAACAGCTGCAAGAAAGGTTCGATGGTCCAACGAAAAATAACTACTATCCAAATAAGTAGACAAAGGGTAGAGATTACAATGACCGGAGGAATGCTTGGAAGTCGATGAACCGGGAGGGGGGGGGGGGGGGGGACTTGAAACCAACAGCTGTATTAGCCACAAAATCTTGAAGACGAACAGAAAGAACCAGAGTACGCGCACAACCGGATCCCCTTCGCCTCGCACCTCAGCCCCATCCACCACGGACTGAGGCTGCTGGCTGCTCTCGGCAGCGACAGGGGGCTGCGTAACAGCCTTGGGATCTCCCCCTGCCGCCGCTGGACCCGTCACAGCTGGTGGCGCCACGGTGGTGCTAGGCGAAGCCGAAGGGGGAGGCACCTCCAGCAGGTCCTCATCTTCCTCAAACTCATCCGGTACAATGTCAACCAAGTCCGGTGCAACAATACGTTCTTCAACCCAAGCAGCAGAAGAATTATCGGAGAAAGGAAACACAAATTCAACAAATTTAACATCACGAGAGACAAAATATTCACGGGTCTCCAAATCATACAACTTCCACCCCCTTTTTTCCACACGGATATCCCACAAAGATACACCGATGACTTTTACTAGCAAACTTATCAAATTTGGCTTTCAAGTTATGGGCATAGCACAAAGAACCGAAAACACGTAGCTCAGATAGAAGAGGTTTCACACCAAATAGACATTCATACGGGGACTTATAATTCAACAATTTCGAGGGAGTCCGATTGATCAGATAGCCAGTAGTTAAAATACATTCACCCAAAACTACACAGGAAGATTAGCCTGAAATTTTAAAGCCCAAGCTACATCTAATATGTGCCTATGTTTTCGTTCAACTCTACCATTCTGTTGGGGGGTGCCCACATAAGAGGTTTGAAAAATAATACCCCGATCAGCCAAAAAATTTCTAAGACAAAAGAATTCAGTGCCATTATCACTCCGCACCGTTTTAACTTTAGCATTAAACTGACGTTCTACTAAAGCTAAAAATCGGGTAAACAATTCAAACATTTCAGTTTTATCACGCATCAAGTAAATCCAAACTCCTCGAGTAAAATCATCAACTATAATGAGAAAGAAATGAGAACCACATGAAGATAAAGTATGATAGGGACCCTACAAATCACAATGTATTAATTCAAAAGGAAAACATGCTTTATTGTCACTCAATAAAAACAATTCACGACTCTGTTTAGCCTGGCAACATACATCACATGACTAATTTCAACAATCACTAGAAATAAACTCAAATGGGAGGTTTTTCACGATCTTAGCTGAGGGATGCCCCAATCTTTGATGCCAAACAACCGGATCCTGCTGATTAACAACTCGATATGCCCGAACACCAAAGCCACCCCTAAAGTAGTAGAGTCCCCCCCGCCTTTCACCGATTCCAATCAGCATCCTCAAACGTCGGTCTTGAATAACACAGCCAGATTTAACACAGTGTACTAGACAGTCAGTATCATCAGCCAGATGCAAAACAGAAATAAGGTTGCACAATAAATGAGGTACATAATAAACATTGTTCAAGGTCAAGTGACTAGATAATCTGACCGTTCCACGTTTCATAGAAACCACCTTACTACCATCAGGAAGACCAACAGTGCAAGAAGGCATATAATGTAAATTGGATAACAAAGACAAGTTACCCGTGATATGATTCGAAGCACCCTTATCTATAAGCTATAAACTGGACAGAAACTCACCACTCAATTATCTGTGCTCGTATTATCCAAAAGAGAAAGCAGCTGTTGCAATTGCTCAGAACTCACACCTGGAATACCCGAAACAGGCGCCGAAGCCCCACTGCCCATTGTGGCACCTCCACTGGTCGCCGGACAGGCCACGGTCCGCGCCTCAGTAGCGCAAGGTCGCGCCGCTGCACCTGCTGCCGGTCCGCCTCCTTTCCCACGGCCAGCTCCGCAATCAAGATTGGCCTTCCCACGGAATTGAGGCCGTTCTCCCCACCATTCTGGATATCCATGCTTCCCAAAGCAGGTAGATTCCTCATGCCCAATCCTACTACAGTAAGTGCAAGTGACATTAGGAAGAAATCTCGATTTATACTCAGAAGTACCTTTATGCGGGGCTTTCACAGCAAAAGTCATCACATTCGCCTAGTCAGATTTGACAGAACTGTTTCGGGTCTGTAGTTGCTCCTTTTGATTCATGGCCTTAAACGCCCAATCCAAGGTGAGTAGTGGATTTTGCGCCAAAAGTTGAGAACGAAGGCTCCCAAATCGCTCCTAATTGATGCCAAACAAAAAATCATGAAACTTCGCCTCAGCCTTTTTCTTCTGAAACTCGTCACTCATTCCATAAATACAAGCAGGCACCGGATTGTATTTGTCGAGCTCATCCCATACTTTTTCTAATCGCCCAAAGTATTTAGCAACAGACATGGTAGCAGTCTGTTTGCAATTGGCCAGCTCAAATTTCAACTCCTGTTGTCGTTGCCCACTACTAACAGTAAACCGTCTCTGCAATAAATCCCACAATGGTTTCGCCTCCTAAAAATAAGGAATCGTGTTCTTCTGCGACTCGTCAATGGTGTTCATGATCCATTGCACGAGTGTAGATTGCACCGTATCCCAATCATTTGGATACATCGGATTCACAGGTTTGCGAATACTACCATCCACAAAACCATACTTTCTCCTTCCGCGCAATGATAAGTGCATAGAACGAGCCCATTGTTCATAATTGGCACCATTAAGTTTCACTGTACTAATCATATTCCCCGGATTATCATTGGAGCCAAGATAATACGGAGAAGAGGAGTCAATGCGCCGATAAATAATCTCTGCATCGGGTCATCAGTCCTGATCCTCGGGTTCGGGGTTTTCACCGGCGGCTACTGGTCGGCGCCGGGGGTCGTGGTCGTCGATCCTTCATCAGCCATGGTGAAGGAGATCCGAGGGGGGGGGGGGGTTGAAAAAATCAAAGGTGGAGGCTAGAGTTTTTTATTTTCTGGCTCTGATACCATGATGAGAAATATTTCTCTATATCTCATAATGAACTTGTACAAAGAGTTTATATACAGCTAACATACCAACCCTACGAGACCCAAAATAGCCCAAAATAACAATTCACTACAATATATATTTAACTATACAATATATCCAACAGTTCTGCTCGAGTCTTTCGAAGCCAAAAGTCCACCGATTGAGACAATAGCCAATGGCAAGGCTCCACACTTTTCCAGTATACTTTCTGCAACATTTTTTAAATGGATTGGACATTGCTTCTCCTTGAATACCTTCCAACAAAAAACAGTCCACGAGTCTCGAGAGTTCAAGCACCCCATTTCGTACACATAAGTGTGAGACTCTACGCTAGAGGCAGAGGCTACATTAGCAATTCGTGTGGTGAACATAACACGATTGCCTCCGTAGCTATTCTGAGGAAGCACAAATTTGATTGCATCCCAGAAATCTCTGTCCCAGACATCATCAAACACAATTGCGTACCTTCCTCTATGGAGAAACTCCTTCAAAAGTGCTTTCAAGTGATAAATATCCATTGAGTCCATCTGTGGTAAGATTGCTTCATTGAATTGGTCTAGCAGTTGTTGGACCAAGTCTTTGAGGAGATTTTGAAAGTCACAGTTTTGAGAGACAGTAACCCAGGCATGGATCTGGAAATGACTTTTCACAGCTGCATCCTCATGGACTTTTCTAACAAGAGTAGTTTTCCCAAGTCCTCCCATACCATGGACTGCAATTACTTTGAGTTGGGAGTCATCATCAAGGAGGTGAGAAATGAGGTGTTGTTTGGGCTTGTAGATGCCCACCAGTTGAGCCTTATCCACGAGAAGTGCATCGTCATCTTTACTATGCCTCCAGGCGATGTCTGCAGCAAGACGTCGAGGGAGTCCCGAAAGGGTATAGACATAGTGTGCTTCATACCTGTATGACATAAAACAAAAATTTATAAATCCTAATAATACGGATATTAACGCAGATGGGAATAAAACTTGTTTATAAGAAAGAATACCTAAGGCGTGCTTCAGAGATATTTCTGATTCTAGCCTTAACCTCTTGCAATTTGGAAGCAAGTCGATGACGAGCCGGTAAATTCTGTACGGACTTGAAACTCCATTGAACGGAGCCAAGGAAACCCTGCTGGTGATGGCTAGAAAAAAGACGCCGAAATTCATCAATAACATCTTCAGTGTCATAAGAAACATCCCGGACTTGCCTGATCCATTCACAGAGCTGGGGATCATTTTTGTGATCATCAGAATCTGCAAATTTCTCAAGGAAAGCCTTTATATAACCAAACTCGTCACTGATGAGCTGGACCTCTTGTTAAAGTCCGCCCAGGAGTTTCCCCTCTTCATTCAGAAAGGCAGAGACCTTAGTTGATGCAAGTCCCAGAAAGGTCAATACTTCTGCCATTTTGTGAAAGATAATAAGGTTACGCTACAGTGCCACACGGTTTTGCTTGCGCCATTGATGATCTCCCATGAACATGATAGGCACCGTTGAATCAAACATGAATATTTTTTTTACCAACGTTAGCACTTAGAGCCAGACGGAAGTATTATTCAAGGTAACAGTAACTGCCGCTATTCTAATTTCAATTACCAATGTCAACGTAACCAACCCGATGAAAGTAACTTTAAATTTAATTTTTTGCTCAATTACATTTTATCCATGTGTTATCATACTTTAGCTACTAGTCCCATATTTTAAAAATGAATAGTTGACCCCTGATAAACCCGTCGGAGGACTATCAAATGCAGTAAAAATACTGTTAAAAACCTGCACCAATTTAGCTAAATAAAAGGTAGCACAACAGAGTACAGGGTCGATCCACAGAGACGGCAAATTCAACACAATTTCCAATTAATATGAAAATTAACCAAACTTGACTAGTAGTCACCTTTTGTGTCTCCTAGAGACCTGAATTTGTAGAAATGTGAAATAAGCAAAACCAAATATGAAAAATAGATTAAGAATCAATTAAGAAGAATATCCTAGCATTATGCAATCCACCTTAACTGTATGCATGTGATCATAAACCCTTTTTACTGTCTAATTATCCTATGTCGTTTCAGTTATAGATTACCGCGAGTCCCCGCAATCATAATCCACTTCCTTAATGAATCGATAACCCCCGTGAGTCCCTACAGTCAAGGTTATTTCCCTATCTAGTTTAATTAACAGGCCGCGAGTCCCCGCAATCACCGTATTAACTAAGCTAGAAGCATTAAGAATAAGAAGAACCCAAAACCAGTAACCCCCCTCGACGATGCTCAAGAGATTACTACCTAATTAAACCTGTACTACTCGGCCGGTAGTCGTGCCACTCACTGGCCCTACCAGATCTATATTAAGGTGATCAGACTTAATACGACCTTAGTTTTTAGACATATAAACACATGCAATTATGGAACTAGTTAATTAGACTGGAATTCATGCTTTGGTTTCATACATGCAATGGTTAAGGTTTCTCACATAATACTAGAATAAGAGAATTTAGCTACTCATAGAATTAAACATCTCACGAAATAAGATTAAAGCAGCCATGAAATGAAGGCAAGGATGGAATATGAAAAAGAGATACTTTACTGAATATTGCTATTGGAGACTCTTCCCGTTTGGGCAATGGGTAGCTTGCCGGAAGGAACTCTCAAATAAAATAGAACTACTGCTAGAATAATGTATCGTGAAATTCTAACTCTATCAGGACTAAAGAAAGAACTCTACGTGAATAAAGAATGAGACTAAAGTGAATACTGAGTGCAAATCTGAATGCCTTCTACCTATAGAGCACCCCTATTTATAGAGAGGAAAACAGTAATCTCTCAGTAAAAATATCTCATCAGTTAAGGAGTAAAGCAATCTTTGACCAAGTCAGCACATCACTCAGATGAAGGAAACAACCGATTGATTTTCTGGATTCTTCTGGAACTTCTGCTTTTAACTTTCACTGCAGTAATTTCTGAAACCTTCTAGAAATTTAGCTTTTACTTCTACAGCAGTAATTTCTAAAACCTTCTAGAACTTTAACTGCTCTACTGGGCTTCAGTTTTCTCCTTCTTTTTGGGCCACAACCCGTGTGACATTCTACCCGAACATCTCTTGCTCCAAAATCCTTGTTTTAGAGTCTTTCCTCCTTATTTGGGCTGTTCTTTAAACCTACCATAAAACACTAACAACTTGGGCAAAAGCCCGTGAGAACTGCCTTCAAAGATGCTAAAATAATAGTCCAAAACTGGTCAGATCATATCCCCACACTTGAATGACACTTGCCCTCAAGTGTGAAGTGAAGAATAGAACATAGCTCCTTCCTTAAGCATTCATCTCACAATAGTTCCACGAAAGAAAGAAAGAGAAAAAAAAAACAAAACAGCCAACACGACTCACAAATAACAAGAACAGAATAAAAGACAAACTGACTCTATGACTTGACACACAAACTTCTGCCTCATTTCTTCTGCTGGATCCTACTCACATCACAAAATTCAGTATCACATTCAGGTGCACGCAATTTAACACTTTCCAAAAACCATCCTTCAGAAGCCCAACACAAAATATGCAATAATTCTCATAACTGCACTCTATGGTCTGTAATTCACACCCTCACTTTTTCACAAGAAAAAAATTCAGGATAAAATTAAATCCTAATCTAGCCAGAATCATACATGCTTGACAGCCGATCATCGCCACAGTATAAGAGAAATAGACACACGGCAGTTAAGAAACAACCTTCAAATCATGGGACGCAATGTAAAGCTAGGGTTCGAACACTTGGACAGATCCTAATGGTTCTAAGCCACCTGTAAAAAAACATTAAACCCAGTGTGTTTAACAAAAAAGAACAATTACTACTGCACTCTTTTCCAGCTTATTGCCCCGTCTCTATTTGGGGAATTGGTTGCCTGCCCTGTTCTTAGAATTTCACTACTTCATGGCATATCCTGCTTCTCAATCAAAACAGCTCACAATAATAAAGACTAGAACCCTTTATTCAGCTCTTTTCACTTAATTTCTCTCAGTTCATGCATTTTTGCTTTTAAACTTCAGGACTGAGAAATTGGATTTTTCTTTCATTTTTTTTTTCAGAGCTTCTTTTCAAGTTCCAGTACACATTTATACTCTTCAAATGACTTCACAATACAGAACATGCCACCTTCTTTAATAAACATACTTAAACATTACAACAAAGCATACACACTGGGGGGGGGGGGTGTGAAAACGAAGCTTAATCATGAATTGGCTAGGCTCTTTTAGTGACTTCAAACGAACTTGTAGACAAGGCTTCAACTTGGCTTCTAAGGATATAGACTGGTAGGTTCAGAATTTAAGCCAAAAGGGTTAATCCTAAGAAGGTCCCCCATTCTCCCGCCATGCACTATTATACCATCTTGACAGTCAGGCCAGCAACCAAATGATTCTCACAGAACATTCAGGCTCAATACAGTGGCTTAAGAAAAAGGGAATACATGCATATTTTGATTAGCTAGCAAAGGATTTTTCAACTTAACATTTCAAAAATTCAGCATGCACACTTCATGTAAAACCTCACTTATGTTGCATATTTCAGATCCAGTTCAGTCACAAGGCAGAGACTCTCACCAAATTCATATTCAAAAAATAAAAATAAAAATAAGAAAATAAAATTTCAAAAACACACAAAACATCCCCACACTTAAACAATTGGTTGTCCTCAAGCAACTACAATAAGAGTAGGGAAAAGGACTGACAGACCGACTGACACATATAACAACAATAATCAAACTTTCAAAGATGATGCAGGGGAACTAAAACTTACCTGGGCAGATTATTGGACTAGGTAGTCCAACATTGTCCAGAAAGCAAAAAAAAAAAATTCCGACAAGTACTTGCACATTCTGCAAAATAATTCAGCCAAAAAAGTGTGACTAGAAAACAAACTAATGAAAATAAATAAATAAATAAAAATAATAATAATAAAATAAAAAAATGAAAGAAAACTGAAATAAAAATGAAAAGAAAAACAAATTGGGTTGCCTCCCACTAGCGCCTTTCTTTTAAGTCTTTGGCTAGACTCAGCTTAGCTTCTCATTATTAATTAGGACAGCTCCACAGTGAAGTTTCTTCCACTGTTTGAATCTGGCTCCTCGCCTAGTAACTTCACTTTATCAACTTTGGTGGGTGTACTAAGCCATGTCTTTGTATTGCTTCTTTTTTGCACCTTGGCTTTGACACACCCTTTTGCAGAATTTTGGTCCTTTTGATAACCTGGAGGTTCCTCCAAGTTAAGCGTTAAGGCCTTTCCATCACTTATATTCTGTCTCTTGAAATCAGTCAAACCCCGAGGGAGAATCTTCTCTTCCTTGTCCTGCAAAAAGTTGGTCTCAAGAGATTCTTGGACAAGATGGTTATACAGCTCAACACTATTCACAACCGTTTGTGGACTTTTCATGGTATCATCGATGCTAAAAGTATGCTTTTCACCACAATGATCCAAACGGATAGAGCCATTATACACATCAATTACTGCCTTAGCAGTTTTCAAAAATGGGCGACCCAACAATACACCAGCAGATTCTTTGGCCGGATCATTATGCATCTTAATCACATAAAAGTCAGCAGGATAAACAAAGGAATTTACGCTCACCAAAACATTCTCAAGTACACCTTCAGGGTGCACATATGACCTATCTGCTAGTTGTATTCCTACCTTTGTATCCACAAGCTTAACACCAGATAAAGTCTCATAAATTGACAAAGGCATAACATTAATGGCAGCACCAAGGTCACACATAGCATGCTTTATTTTTCTATTTCCAATTATGCAAGGTAAAGAGAACATACCTGGATCCTTGCATTTCGGGGGGAGCTTTTTCTGAATCACTGCCGAGACATTCTCTCCTAACACCACCTTGCTCGCCCCTCTTGGCTTCCCTGCCATGAATTCTTTCAGAAATTTCCCGACTGTCGGAAGCTTAATTGCCTTAAGGAATGGCAGGTTGACCTCCATTTTTTCGAAAACCTCCAAGTAGTCAATCGGGTCCTCCTTTATTTTCCTTGCCTTGGGTTGCAAGCTATTTAGGAATGGCGGCACAGGTTTATACACATCCTTGCTCATTGTAACTGGAGCGGGGCTCTTCTCAGGTTCAGAATCGGAGTCTACAATGATCGGCTCCTTAGATTCTACTGTATTTGAATTTTCAGCATCCTGAACACCTATCGGTTTGGGAAAATCGGCCCCTGCTAACTGTGATTTCTTAATTACAGGCTCCAGAATTTTTCCACTTCTCAATTGGATTTCATTCACGTTCTCTTTGGGAGGAACCTGTACTAGGAAAGGCAAATGACCTTGGTTCCCCTTCAACTCCTGCATGGAGGCCGATAGTTGGGACAAAATTCCTGTTATCCTTTCCATAGTAGTTCTTTGCTCTTTCTGTTGCTCGAACAACTCTCCGATGGCATCTTCCACCATCCTGCCCCTCCTTTGTGGTTGATTCTGACTTAGATTCTGAAAATTCCATTGCTGGGGTGGTTGGTATGGTGCACCTTGATTCAAACTCAGTCTAGATACTGAATTTTCCAGTTCTGGTTCCCGTACCTTTGTTATTCCTAAACTTATTGCACTTATATTCTCCATACGCGAAACCTGCACTTGAGAAGGTAATTTCCCTTGTTTTCCCTTCAACTCCTGTATGGAACTTGACAGTTGAGATAGAATTCCTGCAATTCCGTCGAGGGCAGTTGACTGTACCTTCTGTTGCTCAAAAAGATCTCCCACTGCTTCCTCTATGGTTCTGCCACCCCTTGGTTGATTATTCTGATTATGAAAATTCCTTTGTGGGGGTGGCCTGTACACTGGTCCAGTATTTCTGACATTCTGATTGTTCCTTGCATTCAGAAATAGAGCTTTCTGATTGGCTTCTGACTTGAAAGGCACCTGAACTCCTTCCTCTGGATTCTTCCAACCAAAAGCTGGATTGTCATTCCATCCTGAATTGTAGGTGTTAGAGTAGGGGTCCCTCCTTGGCTGATTTTGATTCCAATTTCCATTATTATTCCAACTTCCGGCAGCATTGACGGACTCCTCCTGCACAAGGTTGCAATTTTGTGAAAAATGCCCTTGATTCCCACAGCACCCACAAACAATTTCTTCCTGGCTGCTACTGGATGGGGTTGCAAGTTGTGCTACCAGCGCAGATTGCTGGACTACCAAAGCCGTCAATTTCTCCACAGTGGAAGCAATATGGTTTAGCTTCTCGTCACTAGAATCATCAACAAATCTTACTTCGGCCTGCCGTCTGATCAATCGGGAGGGTTCCCCAAACTGACTCCTTGACTCAATAGTATCCTCGATCAGTTTCTTGGCCTTGGTTACTGTGTTGTTCTAGAATGCTCCATTGCTGGCTGAGTCCATATGGTTTCGGTCATTGGTGGTCATCCCATGATAAAAATACTGAAGAAGTTGTGCTTCAGTATACTTGTGATTTGGGCAGCTTTCTACCAATTCATTGAATCGTATCTAGTAATTTCCAAGAGACTCATCAGCTTCTTGTTAAATGCTGCTTATTTCTTTCATGACCAGATTGGTTTTGGTCGAAGGAAAATACTTCTTCAGGAACATCTCCTTCATCTGCTTCCAAGTGGTAATGGAATTTGGTGGTAATGAGGAAAACCACCGATTTGCTGGACCTGTCAGGACATAGGGAAAAGCCACCAACTTTAGTTGATCGATGGTGGCTCCAGTTGGTAGGCGCCCCACCTTACAGTTCTTCACGTACTCGGCAAGGAAATTGTGAGGATCATCTCTAGCATCCCCATGGAATTTTGGGATGCCATTAAGCCAGCCATTCTTGAGTGGAAAGCCATTGGGCAGTTCTGGAGTGACTACCGCAGAGGCTCTATCGTCAATGTCTTGATTGCTCAATTCCTTTAATGTGGGTTCTGGTGGTGGCCCTCTTTGTTGTTCTTCACCCCCATTCCTTTGGCTGTCTTCTTGTCTATCTCCCATGATATTAAATTCAAGTTCAGAACTTGAATATTCTGCTTCAGAACTACCGTCTGTTTGCTCACCCGGTCGGTTGACCGTTTGTTCTCTCAGTCGGTTGATAGATTCTGATACTGCGAGCTTACGTAACCGTGCTTCCTTGGCTAAGCGTTTACAAGTCTTTTCAATCTCTGGATCACTTAGTAATATAGGTTTTGAAGACCTGCTCATACACAGCACAAGAAAACACCAAGCACATTACTATGAAAAAGAAATTAAAAATTATAACCGTTCCCGGCAACGGCGCCAATTTGATAAACCCATCGTAGGACTATCAAATGCAGTAAAAATACTGTTAAAAACCTGCACCAATTTAGCTAAATAAAAGGTAGCACAGCAGAGTACAGGGTCGATCCACAGAGACGGCAAATTCAACACAATTTCCAATTAATATGCAAATTAACCAAACTTGACTAGCAGTCACCTTTTGTGTCTCCTAGAGACCTTGAATTTGTAAAAATGTGAAATAAGTAAAACCAAATATGAAAAATAGATTAAGAATCAATTAAGAAGAATATCCTAGCATTATGCAATCCACCTTAACCGTATGCATGTGATCATAAATCCCTTTTACTGTCTAATTATCCTATGTCGTTTCAGTTATAGATTACCGTGAGTCCCTGCAATCATAATCCAATTCTCCCTTAATGAATCGATAACCCCCGTGAGTCCCCACAGTCAAGGTTATTTCCCTATCTAGTTTAATTAACAGGCCGCGAGTCCCCGCAATCACCGTATTAACTAAGCTAGAAGCATTAAGAATAAGAAGAACCCAAAACCAGTACCCCCCTCGACGATGCTCAAGAGATTACTACCCAATTAAACCTGTACTACTCGGCCGGTAGTCGTGCCACTCACTGGCCCTACCAGATCTATATTAAGGTGATCAGACTTAATACGACCTTAGTTTTTAGACATATAACCACAGGCAATTATGGAACTAGTTAATTAGACTGGAATTCATGCTTTGGTTTCATACATGCAATGGTTAAGGTTTCTCACATAATACTAGAATAAGAGAATTTAGCTACTCATAGAATTAAACATCTCACGAAATAAGATTAAAGCAGCCATGAAATGAAGGCAAGGATGGAATATGAAAAAGAGATACTTTACTAAATATTGCTATTGGAGACTCTTTCCGTTTGGGCAATGGGTAGCCTGCCGGAAGGAACTCTCAAATAAAATAGAACTACTGCTAGAATAATGTATCGTGAAATTCTAACTCTATCAGGACTAAAGAAAGAACTCTACGTGAATAAAGAATGGGAAATTAAAATGAATACTGAATGCAAATCTGAATGACTTCTACCTAGAGAGTACCCTTATTTATAGAAAGGAAAACAATCATCTCTCAGTAAAAATATCCCATCAGTTAAGGAGTAAAGCAATCTTTGACAAAGTCAGCACATCACTCAGATGAAGGAAACAACCGATTGATTTTCTGGAGATTCTTCTGGAGCTTCTGCTTTTAACTTTCACTGCAGTAATTTCTGAAACCTTCTAGAAATTTATCTTTTACTTCTACTGCAGTAATTTCTGAAACCTTCTAGAACTTTAGCTGCTCTACTGGGCTTTAGTTTTCTCCTTCTTTTTGGGCCACAACCCGTGTGACATTCTACCCGAACATCTCTTGTTCCAAAATCCTTGTTTTAGCGTCTTTCCTCCTTATTTGGGCTGTTCTCCAAACCTGCCGTAAAACACTAAAAACTTGGGCAAAAGCCCGTGAAAACTGCCTTCAAAGATGCTAAAATAATAGTCCAAAATTGGTCAGATCACATATCCATGATAAGTTATATATTAATGAAAGTGAAACCTTCTAATGGAGCAGAGGGTGTAATATTATATAATTGGCTAATGTATACATGACACATGAGCTGCTATGAAAAACTTATGAGAATTAGTTAAAATTCCTATCATTATCCAATCAGCTCAAGAATTAATATAATCAACAAAAGTTGGGGCAATCCAATTTTCAATCCAACAGCTATGTCACACTAATTTACTGTTTTAAAGCTAAAACTAAATACAAAACTCCCTCGTAGCAATGAAAAAAAGTACAAATAACCTCAACACATACAAAATATGATCACCAATTATTGTGATTTTCGCTTTTCAAAACAAGCAAATCAGATTAGTAGCAACGCCAAAATTCATCTTCGTTCTTAATTTGCCTTGTCTACACAGCGTATTTCAAATAGAAGGATTCCTACAGCAGAAGCTACATCCTCCGCAGTTGTCCGGGTGAGGGCATCATGATTTTGTTCCAAATCAATAATGCAACTCACATTATTAGATAATGCAATTTAGTCAACCAAGGACCTTCATGATCAATCACAAAACGAAAAAAATTACCCTCCTTTCATTCCATTAGAAGAGTTCACTTTGCTGTAAGTGGAGTCTTCCAATTAAACGGAGGGAGTATAATATTTCATCAGTAAGCTACAACATGCTTGATTTTATGATACAAGATTAAATTTGTTAATTTCCAACAAAAACTGAATGTAATCCAGCCAGCAGAGAACTACATTATAGGGCCTAAAAGGTACGAGTCAGCGAACACTTAGCATCGACTTCGGAAGTAGCCTAAAGTAGATTATAAAAAACTAAATAGAATAGGCCACAAAATGTAAACGGATTTGATTTCCTTTTTATTTCTTTTCCTGCAATCAATAATAAAAATAAAAATAAAAACAACAACTGAATGTAATCCATATACGGGTGGGGAGAAATCTCACATGTACAAAAACAGATACTTAAAAATCATGGTTTCTTTCGAATTAAAAAATGATGAAAAGAGGACTATGACATCAATAACAAGGAAAGGAAAGTTGAAGGGTGCCAAGGCCCCGGCCTTCGAGGGGAACAACATGAGAGAGCTTAATTGACCTGGAATTCTTTATGAGCTTCAGTTTCCTTCCCCAATTTATTAAACTTTCTTCCTTCTGGATAGCCAGTGAGATTTCCGTCTCCCATCAATTCGGAAACCAATGGCAACTTCAGGAACGGGTGAGATCTTTTTGCATTCTTGATCAGGTTCTTCAGAGTCAGACTCATTCTCCAACTTGTTTGTGAGTTGAGAACTCATAGCCTACAATTTCAGCGTCTGAAACTGCCTCAAATGTTCAATACCAGAAGGTAACTCTTCTAACAATGGAACTTCTTCCATGGTTAGCTGATTGATACCAGGCATTGCACCCTTCTCAATTCTCACCTGTTTCAATCCTTTCATATTCTGAAGGATCAACTTCTTGAGCTTCGGAAAATCTTTAGCCTTGAAACACAAACTTTCTCCTTGGTAAGCTTCAGTAAGCCAAATTTGTGACAGGTTGGGAAGATGTTGAAGAGTTTCAAGTGGATCATCAGCTAACTTACTCAAACTCAACATTATTATCTCCAAACCTTGAAGCTGTCTTATCCACGGTGGATTCTTTTGTAAGCGCCCATACAATTTGAGGCAGCAAAGAGATTGAAGAGACGAGGCAGAAATAGGATGATTTAAATCCAACAGATCAATTACCTCATTTTTTTCAACTGAAGAATTGACACTCACAACTAACAACAGATCAATTACCTCCTTTCTTTCAACTGAAGAATTGACACTCACAACTAACTCCTGCAGATAGCTCAGCTTCTCAAGTGAGGAGCAGAGTTCCTTTACGTCTTCAATTCTTAGGTTTGTAATCCGTAACTTTCTCAATTTGGCTAGCTTTCCTATCTCCTTCACTGCTCTAGTCTTATCGCTCTGTGCCGCATCAATGATGCAGAGTGTTTGTAACTCAAGAACCTTTCCCGTTCCACACTAAGCTTTGAAACCATTATATGCCAAATGTCCCTTTGGAGAATTAGAAGCTCGCTGATACAGCCAAAGATGAGTAAGCTTGTGAAGCTTTTGGATTTCGATATGTAATTCCTTTACACTTGTGTTTCCCAGACTTCAAAACTCTAGATTATGAAGCCTTTCAATGGATGTTGGGACAGTTTCAATCCTCTTCCCACTTATGCCTAAAAACTTGAGGTGAAATAATTTGAAAGTCCGTTTTTGAATTTCTTCGAAATCCATACCTCTTAGATCAAGGACTGTTAACAACTTACTGGTTAAGAGTTTGGTTAATACGGCTTTAGGTACTGGCTGTTTTTCCCCAAAATTAATCATTTATCGACAATTGTTAATATAATGGTGGCTTTCGGGGCTGGTGATTTCGAGGATATTATTGTCAAATACAAGTCTATGTACCACCTTCCCAGGAGTCCATGATGTTCTTATATGATCCTTCCTACTGATTATGGTCACCATGTCTTGCTCCCTTGATTTTGAGGCTATCATGAATATGAATTGAGATAATCCATTATAGACAGACACATCATGCAATTGGATTAAGCTCATATTGGCAAGCTCTTTGAGACGATCCAATGCAATTTCGTCAGCAGTCTGTCCTCCTTCCTGTTCCACAAATCGTTCAGCAACCAGCAAATGGATTAGATGCCGACATCGCATCTCAATACCTTGAGGGAAAATGCTAGTGTAGAGAAGACATACCTTGAGTGTGGAAGGTAAATCATTGTAACTTAGAGAGAGTATCCTTTTAACTCTGTCAAGTTTTCCTCTGCCGTCAAATTCATCCCCAAGCCTCCGATGAACAAGATTCTGCTGTAGTCTTTCGAAGCAAAAAGTCCACCAACTGCAACAATAGCCAATGGTAAGCCTCCACACTTTTCCAGTATACTTTTTGCAAGATTCTCTAAATGGTCTGGACAATGTTTGTCCTTGAATATCTTCTTACAAAAAAGAGTCCATGAGTCTCCAGAGTTCAAGCACCCCATTTCGTAAACATAAGTGTGAGACTCAACCCTAGAGGCAGAGGCTACATCAGCGATTCGTGTGGTGAGCATAACACGATTGCCTCCATAGCTGTTCTCAGGAAGGACAAATTTAAAAGCAGCCCAGAAATCTGTGACCCAGACATCATCAAACACAATTGCGTACATTCCTATTCGGAGAAACTCCTTCAAAAGTTCTTTCAACTGATAAGTGTTCATTGAATCCATCTGTGGTGAGATTGAATCTTTGAATTGGACCAGTAGTTGTTTAATCAAGTCTTTGAGGAGACCCAAAGTTCATAATTCTGAGAGACATTAACCCAGGCACTGATCTGGAAGTGACTTTTCACAGCAGCATCGTCATGGACTTTTCTAACAAGAGTAGTTTTTCCAAGCCCTCCCATACCATGCACCGAAATCACTTTGAGTTGGGAGTCAACATCAAGCTCGAGGAGGTGAGAAATGAGGCGGTGTTTGGGCTGATCGATGCCCACCAGCTGAGCTTCTTCTGTAAAAAGTGCATCATCATCTTTACTATGCATCTAGGCGGTATCTGCAGGGAGTGGGGGAAGAGTATTGTTGGCGTAGTGTGATTCATACCTAAGACGTGCTACAGAAATGTTTTTGATTCTAGCCTTGACGCTTTGCAATTTGGAAGCACCTCGATGACGAGCTAGCCAATTCTTTACTGACCTGAAGCTCCGGTGAATAGAGCCAAGGAATCCCTGCTGACGATGTTTAGCAAAAAGGAGTAGGGCTGGCAATATCTGACACAACATGAAAACACGACACGAACTCGACACGATATAAGCGGGTTAGGGTTGGGAGTTTTCGGGTTGGTGGGTCAAACGGGTCAATCCATTTAACCTGTATAATAAACGAGTCAAATTCAGGTCAACCCAAAAAACCCACTTATAACCTGTTTGACCCATTTGTTATTAATAATAAATTTCTAGGGTAAAATTGTAAATGTGAGAAATTACTTAACCCTAATTCATCTCATAGTCTCTCTAAGTCCTACCAAACTTGAGAAACGGCCGACACCATTCCATTCTCATTCTCACTTTCTGAGTCTCTCGACTCTCTCTTCCCCAATATCCGACTTCAACAATCTCCTCAAAGTCACGCCCTCTCAGTGCTCCCTCCTTCTAACAGAACCCCTCTTCTCGTTGCCCTCAATACAGCGTTCTGTGGACGAATTGGTGTTCGAAGAGTTCAATTTTACGTCCCGTTTCGTTTCCGATAGTCCCTCTTTAGTTCATCTGTACGGGGCCTCGAGAAGGCCTTACACGCTGCTCTCTAGAGCTCAGTGCAGCTTGGTTGTGGATTTTGGGTTTAGCTTTACTCATGCTGCCCCTTTGTTCCAGAACTTCACTTTAAACTATGGAGTGAAAAGATTGGATCTTGGAGGGAAGGCATTGACCAATTATTTGGAGATCGATGATGTCAAGGAGAAGCTGTGCTTTGTTTCTTTGGATGTTGATAGGGAATTGCACAGTTGCACTACTGCCAGCCTTTCTTAGATAACTTCTTTCTGTTTCTTGAAACTTTCTCCTCACTTTCTTGAACACCATTTTCAGCAATAATACTTTATTCCACCGCTCAATTTGTGATATTTAGATAGTTGTTTTGTATAAATTTGTCTAATTTTTAAACTTAAATTTAGATTTAACAGGTTATTCGGTTATTTGGGTCATCGATTGACCCATATAACCCACCCAAATAACCCATATATATTTTTAGCTCATAAAATAAGCAGGTTAAATGGGTTGGGTTCGGGTTTACACATTGTTAAACAGGTCGGGTTCAAATTTATATAATTGACCCATATAATAAATGGGTCGGGTTCGGGTTTATAGGTACCAATTCACCAACCCGTCAACCCGAACCCGACCCGAATTTCCAGCCCTAAAGGAGCACGAATTCATCAATAACATCTTCAGTTTCATAAGAAACTTCCCTGACTTGCTTGATCCATTCACAGAGCTGGGGATCGTTTCTGTGATCATCAGAGTCTGCAAATTTCTCAAGGAAAGCCTGTATATGACCGAATTCGTCACTGATGAGCTGAACCTCCTGTCGAAGTCCTCCCAGAAGTCTTCCCCCTTCAGCTAGAAATTTTTACGGCTTATTTGAAGCAAATCACAGAAAGGTTAATACTTCAACCATTTTGCTCAACAAATTAAACAAAGCAAGGCCAGGGAGTTTTTTCTTTCTAAAACTAAAATGTTTTGGATGATCTGTGCAATAGTTGAGGAACTTATATAGAAATCGATCAATGAAAGATACCCGTGGTTGGAGCGAATATGACAAAGGGTAAGAACTATTCAGGGCCTGATTGGTTAACTTCAAGGGTATCTACAGATATTCTAATTTTTCATAGGGTATGTACAAAACCAATGAAAGTAACTATCATGTTTTAGTTCTTATATATCATTGTGCATATTACCTTGTTTTATTTGTGTTTTCTGCCCTCTAGAGTATTGTAGTATAGAACTTGAAAGTATACTGTTTTTCTTTTTCTTTTTTTTTTCCTCCATGTAGTAGCTAGTTCCGTCACATTAAAATAATTCAGTATAACAACTATTTGTGAATCACAAAATACAATTTGAAATATAATTTTTTTATATGAAACAAAGAAAGTATTATTTTTATCATTTGAGCTAATTAATGATTAATCAAGTAGTGTAGAGTTCTGCCCATGGACCATTTATCATTTATTAGCCATGTATCACAATTTCAAAACATATGGGTTTTCATGTCCTTTTTTTTTTTGATTCAAAACATACGTGTCTTACCGTTTATCTATTATTTTGGTTTCAAAACATGTCTTTTGAAATTGCTGTATAAAGGTTGATAAAAAGTTAGTAATACAAGTGATCTGTAATCTAATATTTAGGGCACTTCTTCCTCTGCTGATCCTAGGTAGTTCCATTGAGTGGAGAAAATTTTGAAACAACATATTGCCATTGGAGATAACTACATTATTGCTTTCATTTACCAGACCTGACTATATCAAGTGAAAGCTTAAGAAGATCATCATCATTTGGTTATATATATTTTAAAGGCGATGAAATTCGTTCAGTTATATATAATTGACATTTGCTAATATTTTTTAAAAAGTTTTTAAACACTTAGGGTCCGTTTGATAAAAATTAATGTTTATATCTGAATGCATAATGCTGAAACCATAATGCTGAATTGATTAAGCACTTAACATCTTAATGTTGAAATATATTTTTTGAACATCTGAATCATAATGCTTAATAACTCGATATTGTTTGATAAATATGCTGATTTTAATACTGAAATCTTAAAAATATACCATTTTACCTTTACGTTGAATTTTTTATATTTATATATGTGAAATCTCAAATTTTATAATAAAACATCTATTATTAATGAAAAACATAAACTAAATGATTAAAATACAATTTTTTTTACAATTTACTAAAACCCTTAAAAATAAAAAAAGAATCCATTATTGTAGTCTAAAAAAATTAATAAATTTACAATAAAATACATATATAATTAATAAAATTATATAAGTTATAAAAAAACATATCATATGAATGAGATTTATAAAACATGTAAATAATATAATTTATTGAATAAATTTTTAAAACCAAAATATAATAATAAAAATAAATTAAATTTTATTTGATAATATTATAGTGAAAAAGTATAAAATAGGTTGTATGCTAATGAAGAAAATCAGAAAATAAGAATTATAATTAAATCAATATAAATAAAATAAAAAAGATAGTTTTGGAAATCAAATATGAATTATTTAAATAATTATTACGTTGAGCATCAAACACACTAAAAGCCATTATCTCTTAATTAAATAATTTTAAGAATTAAGTTGGGTTATCAAACAATCCCTTAGCAAGTCTTGCCAGAACTACAAATCGAACCCTTGACATCATAGTTTCGCACAAAGTGTTTTACCACCTAAATTAGGGACACACTGCTTTAGACAATGTACTAAATAATTAGTGCATAAACTGCCTTTTTACTACCAAATTGAGCACAAATGACAAGAATGCCATTTTCACATTTATTAAAAAATTCTTTTCAAATGTATTTTCAATTACAAAGAGTCGTCTATCTCATTTAAAAGGTACAACTGTTTATAAATCTACAAATATAATAATAAAAATAACTAATTTCACATCATTCATTTCACTTATTTGTAAATGGGAATTAATTGTGTGTTATGGTTTTTGAATACATAGTAAAATTGGAAATGATGCATAAAGTAAAAAGAAGGGAAACAAGGCTCATCTGTAGGAAATTTTGTTCTAGAAACATGAATGTTTATTGGACAAAGAAAGTACAAGAATTCTCAAGGCAACAGCAAGATTGGGGTTTCATGAAGTAATTATTCAGTGAGAGCATAAATCAAAACCTAATATCTAGAAGCTAAAGTTCACCAGCTATAAATATATTCCCTCTGTTAAACTCTGCTTGATTCAGAAGTAAGCATTACGAAGTTCCTTTTCAGTTTTTTCTTCCCTTATTTAAAGCCGCCAAGAATGAAGTGGAAATGAAGTGTTACCCAGCCTTTCAGCTCGGGCTCCCAGGCGAGTGGATGTTTTCTCTGGAATGACCTAAACCATTACAATCATCACATCCCACTATAGAATCCCATAAGTAAATTGAAATTCAACTTGACCTAAAGTTCGAACTTGTAGGTCTTTAGCCAACTTATTAATTAGGCATATTACTCTTATTTTTTCAAATGGGAAGTATGGAATTGAAGAAATAGTTCTGGTTCTAGCTACAACGATTGACAAAAGTGTTGCCTTTCCATTTTGGTCCATACTTATGGGGATAAAAAGTTACTAGCCCTGATGGTGGAAGTACTTAGGGCCTTGTTTGGTAAAATGATTCAAATCTTGGTTTGAGTCTCATTTTACATTTTATATAATTTTTCATCAATCTCAATAAGTATTTTAATATTTTTAATAAATTTTTTTTACATTTTTAACATACATTTTTACATTATCAATGTTTAAATTCACAATCCAAACCAAGGTTTGAATCCAGTCTTGATACCATACAGTGCCTAGAATACTGAAGACGAGGTATCATATCGTATCTGTTGATCGGATCTTGTTAATTAGTTTGATTGTTTCATAGTGGTTGAATCATGGAGGAGGCTTAGCAAATTGAAGGAGCGCCGTAGGAGATCGAAGTACTTATACAATGTGAAGAATTTGAAATTTTAAACAATTACAGGGACAAGAGCACTGATTTGGAATCAAAATCTTGGAATTTTAAGTTATCTTTTTGAGGTTATGATCAGCGTCAGAATGTAAATTTGCTCTTAATGTTTTGTCTTAAAAAGTCGCATAAAAATTGTATAAAAACATATAGAAGATTAATTGTGGACTAGGAACTAATATAGAACATATGAAATGATCCATATAGGGAGGGTGGAGAGACACCTAACAGTACATTAAACAGGTAAAGAGACTAAAGATCATAGGTCCTTTCGAATGTAAAAACAGAGTATCTCACCCCTTCTATGCTTAACATTTTGAGTGAATTGTAGGGTTAATTGCAAAAAAAAAAATTCTCTCCAACTTTATTTCGATTATAAATTGCCCTTTAAACTTTCTATTTTTGAATTAACCTTCTAAACTTTGAGTCTTTTGCAATGTAAAGTAATGTTATTTTTCAACTAAATTATAAAATTTATATATTATAATTGTTATTAAGTGGTTGATACATGTATATTAATTAAATCTTTGGGTCGATGAACGAATCGTATGTAGTTAATGTGGATTTCCTCTTGCAGGAGATTTTATTATTGAATTCTAATCCGTGTTTTAGTTGTTAAATTACTTTGTTTTCTTTGTTGATAATAACAATCTCGTCAATATTAAAGGGTAACCAAAACCTTCAAGTAAACTCATAAGAAAATTAATTATTTATTCCTTGTTGGTCCAACCCTGTTTATCACTATATTAATTTTCTAATCTAAATTTTGTAGGAATAAATATTTTTGGTAGTGATGTTTCAATTTTATTTTTCTCTTTATATTCAAAATGTTTGTTTTATATTAGTCTTTAAGTTGATTTTTAAATTTTAAATGGTCAAAGTAAAACCTTAAACTAGAAAATAGTCTCTCACCGTCTATCATCAGCAAACAGTTATTTTAGTTTATTTAATAATGTGAAGTAAGTTTTTACTTGATTAGTGGTACTAAAAAAGAATAATTATTGTTTATTAGACATTGTATAAAGAAAGTTCAAGAATTACTAAGGGAAACAAGGGGCTGTTTACATTTTTCATTTTTGTTCTGATTTATTTTTTCTTTTGTGGTCGAAAATGTGGCTTTGAAGATTTAAAAATGTTATTTATAAAAAAGATAGAATAGTAAAATGAAAAGGTAAAAAGTAAAAAAATAAAATGAGTTACCATACAAAACTAAACTTGTGTTTCTAATAACAAAAGGGAAAAATAGCAATTAATAGACTACAAGATGGAAGAAAATCTGAGAATACAAATCTTTCCATTTCCTTCACCAATTAAACTTTCTTCTTTCTGGATAGCCCTTGAGCTTTCCATCGTCCATCAATTCGGAAACCAATGAGCACTTGAGGAACGTGTGAAATCTTTCTGAAATCTTCACTTTGTTCTTCTGCATTCTCCAACTTGTTTATGAGTTGAGAACTCATATCCCGCAATTGCAGCATCCGAAGGTTACTCAAATGTTCAATACCAGAAGGTAACTCCTCCACCAATGGAAGTTCTTCCATGCTTATTATATCGATACCAGGCATTGCACCCTTCTCGATTCTCACCCGTTTCAATCCTTTCATATTCACCAGGAACAAGTTCTTGAGCTTTAGAAAACCTCCAGCCTTGAAACACAAACTTTCTCCTCCGTAAGCTTCAAACAATGTAACTTCGAACAAGTTGGGAAGATGTTGTAGAGTTTCAACTGGATCATCCACTAAATTACTCAAACTCAATGTTATTATCTCCAACCCTTGAAGGTGTCTTATCCATGCTGGCATCTTTTCTAAGCGGCCAGACAATTGGAGGTGGGCAAGAGATTGAAGAGACGAGACAGAAATAGGATGATTTAGATCCAACAGATCAATTACCTCATCTTTTTCAACTGAAGAATTGACACTCACAATTAACTCCTGCAAGTTGTTGAGGTTCTCAAGTGACGAGCAGAGTTCCTTCCCATCTTCTCTTCTTAGGTTTGTAATCCATAACTTTTTAATTTGGCTAGCTTTCCTATTTCCTTCACTATTCTAATCTCCTTGCTCTGAGTCTGTGCGGCATCAATCAAACACAGTGACTGTAACTCAACAAGCCTTCCCATTCCACATGGAGCTTTGAATCCATTATATGCCAAATGTCCCTTTGGAGAATCAGCAGCTTTTTGATACAAACAGAGATGACGAAGCATGTGAAGCTTCTGAATTTCCATAGGTAATTCCTTTACACTAGTCTCCAGCAGCATTAGACTCTCTAGGTTTTGAAGCCGTCCGATGGATTTTGGGACTCTGTTAATCTTTCTTCCACTTACGCCTAAATTCCTGAGGAGATATAATTTGAAAATCTCTTCTGGAATTTCTTCCAAATCTATACCTATTAGATCAACAACTGTCAACAACTTACTGGTTAAGAGTTTGGTTAATACGGCTTTAGATATTGACTTATTTCCCCAATAATTAATTAGGGATCGACAACTGTCAACATAATGGTGCTTTTCAAGGAGATTGTTGTGAAATACAAGTCTACGTACCACCTTCCCGGGAGTTCTTAGCTGCTCGGTACTACAAATTATGGTCACCATGTCTTGCTCTCTTGATTTCGAGGATATGAATTCTCGCAAAAGATCATGAATACGAATGCGACCGGATAGTCCATTATAGACGCATACCTCATACAGAGTGATTAAGCTCCTATTGGCAAGCTCTTTGAGACAATCCCACGAAATCTTTTCAGCAGTCCGTCCCTCTTTCTCTTCCACAAATCGCTCAGCAACCAACAATTGGATTAGACCCGGGATATATATCTCAATACCATCTTGAGGATAAATGCTACTAGTGTAGAGAATGCAAGCCTTGAGTCGGGAAGGTAGATCGTTATAACTTAGAGCAAGTATCCTATTAACTCTCACAAGCTTTCCACTGCCCTCAAGTTCATCTCCAAGCCTTCGTTGAACTAGCTCCCACTCATTTATTCTGCTGGAGTCTTTCGAAGCCAAAAGTCCACCGATTGCAACAATAGCCAATGGTAAGCCTCCACACTTTCCCACTATACTTTCTGCAACACTCTTTAAATGGTTTGAACACTGCCTTTCCTTGAATACCTTCCGACAAAAAAGAGTCCACGAGTCTCGAGAGTTCAAGCACCCCATTTCGTAAACATAAGTGTGAGACTCTACGCTAGAGGCAGAGGCTACATCAGCGATTCCTGTGGTGAACATAACACGATTGTTTCCGTAGCTGTTCTCAGGAAGCACAATTTTGATTGCATCCCAGAAATCTCTGTCCCAGACATTATAATCGAACACAATTGCATACCTTCCTCGTCAAAGAAACTCCTTCAAGAGTGCTTTCAACTGATAAGTATTCATTGAATCCATCTGTGGTGGGATTGGTTCTTTGAATTGGGCCAGCAGTTGTTGGATCAAGCCTTTGAGGATATTTGAAAGTCACAATTTTGAGAGACAGGAACCCAGACACGGATCTGGAAGTGCCTTTCCACTGCAGCATCGTCATGGACTTTTCTAACAAGAGTAGTTTTGCCAGTCCTCCCATACCATGCACCGAAATTACTTTGAGTTGGGAGTCAGCATCAAGGAGGTGAGAAATGAGGTGTTGTTTGGGCTCGTCATTGCCCACCAGATAAGCTTCTTCCACAAGAAGTGCATCGTCATCTTTATTATGCCTCCAGGAGTTGACTGCAGCTGGACGACCTGGAAGAGTATTGGCATAGTGTGATTCGTACCTGAGACGTGCTTCCAAAATGTTTTTTATTCTAGCCTTGACGCTCTCCAACTTGGAAGCAAGTCGATGACGATCCGGCAAATTCTTTACGGATTTGAAACTCCATTGAACGGAGCCAAGGAATCCCTGCTTGCGATGGCTAGCAAAGAGAAGCTGGAATTCATCAATAATATCTTCAGTGTCATAAGAAACATCCCGGACTCGGCTGATCCATTCACAGAGCTGGGGATCCTTGTTGTCATCATCAGAATATGCAAACTTCTCAAGGAAAGCCTTTATATGACCGAACTCATCACTGATAAGCTGGACCTCTTGTCGAAGTCCGCCAGGCGTCTCTCCTCTTCATTCAGAAAAGTAGAGAGCTTAGTTGATGCAAATCCCAGAAAGGTCAATACTTCTGCCATTTTGTAAAACAAAGAAACTCAGAGACGGGGAATTTGTTTCTCAGAGAAAACTCAAACTCAAATGTAGAGGATGGACGTTTAGATGATGGATGAGTTAATTAGAAAATTGAAGGATAGTTATAAGGTGATAAGGTAACCCCTACACGGTATGTGGAAATGAATGCTAAAAAAAAAAAAAGTTACCCTACACGGTTTCTCATTATATGAGTCCTTGATGCAAATATATGGTAAGAAAGAAGTTCATATCCCAGTATAATTACAACAAAATAAAATTTTTTACTCGATTACTGATGAGTGTCTTTTAGTTGTTTTATTTTAGCATCTCTTGGGTGCTTTTCACGGGTATATTTGTTGTTTTATGAAGCCAAGAGTAGGTGTTTAGAGACTGAGTCAAGAAGGAGAAGAATGAGCCAAAAGAAGGAGAAAACAAGGGTCCGTTTGAGCAAGAGGAAGATAGCAGCAGAAAATGTGTAGACATGGAGGAGTTTCGATTGTTTCAACCGTGAAATGAAGACTCTCGATTTTTCTAGAATCAGTAAATGGGAGAGATAAGGATGCAATTTGAAGACAAGTGATAAGATCAAATTTGATCTCATCAGATGGAATATACGTATTTAGCAGCTGGAGAAGATTTTTGTTCCTACTTTTTAGCTATTTCTACTACTATAAATAGAGGGGAGTGCTGATTGGGAAAATCATTCAGCTTTTAGGCATTATTCATTCAGCTTTAGTTTAGTTTCTTTTCTTTCTCATTCTTTCTCACGTTAGTTTCTGAAGCTTCTACTTTAGTTTAGTTTATTTTTCATAGCTTTGATAAACTTGTTTCCTTAGTTTTATTCAGTTCTCCATTGATTTCCAAGAGGTTTTTATATGAGTTTTTCTTTGTTTTTTCGTTCTGGGTTCAAGGAATTTATACAGTAGTTTTGCTCTTCATTTTGTGTGCTAGACTGCTCCTATTCAGGCCTCTATTTTCCCAAACAGATGGTTGGTTCAGACCTGCAATTATTAATAAATATTCCTTTTCTTTTCCTTCTTCTTTGTTGCTTTGTCTTATGGCTTTTACATTAAATATGTGTGTATTTTCTATGACTATGAGTAACTAAACCTTTTATTTCGGCATTATGTGATGAAATAGATCTATGCATGTATGAAACATAGGATTAATATTGGTTCAAGTTCTTGTATTCCTATTTATCTTGTGCACATAAGTCTAAATGCTAGATTTAATTAAAGTCTGATCAACTTTTGTTTAATCCGGCAAAGTCAACTAGTGACAAACCTACCGTCGGGTAGTGCAAGATAAATAGGTAACAACTTCTAAAGTTAAACTGATAGAAGTGTTAGTGTTGGGTCCTCATGGTAATTAATATTGTTGATTAAATTAATAGGTGTCGTAGGGAACCCACGGCATGTTAGTTTGGTTAATTAGATAGGTAGTCGTGTCGTAGGGAGCCCACTGCGATTACCGACACACTAAAGGGAGATTTGGTTATGTCGTTGGGAGCCCACGGTAACCTATAACTAATTAATACAGTGCTCTTTAATTTATTTGTGGCGTTAATGATTGCATGCATAGATTGATCTGATTCATATAATGTTGGAAAACTCTTTTAAGTGATAATTTATTTGTTCTTGTGAAGTTTTAGTTTTTATAAAGTGACAAATTTTAAAGGTATCTTTGAGACACAAAGATGATTGCAAATCAAACCATTTTTCAAATCGATAGGAATATGGGAGTTTCAGTTAGCTGTTCCCTGCGTATCGACCCTGCTTTCTATGCTATTTGTAGTAATTTCTTGCAAGTTTAAGCACTAATTTTTGTGCATTTTGGTAGCCTCACGACAGGCTTTATCAAATTGTCGCCGTTGCCGGGGAACGACTTTTGAATTTTAATTCTTTTTTCCTATTGATGTATGTTTGGTATGTTCTTGTGTAGTTTATGAGCAGATCTTCAAGACCTATCCTATTGAGTGATCTAGAAATTGAAAAGACTGCTAGGAGGCTAGCAAAAGAAGCACGAGAACAAAAGAAGGCAGCTGAGGCTGCTGCTTTAGAGGCTGACAGTGGTCTTTTTGGGCAAACGGGCAGTGACTCTGAACCTGATTATGAGAATTCTGAACCTGACCCCAATCTGAACTTCGAAATGGGGAACAGACAGGAAGAGAGGCATGAAGAAAAAGAGGAGGAACGAAGAAGGGAGGATGCCCCACTTGTTAGGTAACCAACTTTGAAAGAGTTAAGCAGTCATCAGACTGAAGACAGAGCTTTCGCGGTGGTCCCTCCAACTTTGCCGAATGGATTCCCTTTAAAAAGCGGTTGGCTCAATGGGATTCCCAAGTACCACGGGCACAGGGGGGAGGACCCACATAACTTCCTCGATGAGTATGTAAAAAATTGCAAGGTGGGTAAGTTGCCAACAGGAGCAACCTTAGACCAGCTCAAGTTGGTAGCTTTTCCCTATGTGCTGACCGGCCAAGCCAACAGATGATTTTCCTCACTATCTGCAAACTCCGTCACAGAATGGGGGCAAATGAAGGAGCTATTTTTGAAGAAATATTTCCCTTCCACTAGGACAAATGTGGTAATGAAGGAGACCAGTCGCATCCGGCAGGAGTACGATGAATCACTGAGTAATTACAGGCTCCGTTTCAACGAGATTGTTGAGAGCTGCCCGAACCACAGATACAGTGATGCCCAATTGCTCCAGTACTTTTATCATGGCATGACGAGAGAGGAAAGAAAGATGATAGATTCCTACAGTGGTGGAGATTTCCATAACAATACCGTCGCCCAAGCAAGGAAGGTCATCGAGGATGTCATTGGCTGTAGGGGGAATTTGATGAACCAGTTTGGTTGGTCAAACGGAATGCCGATGTCAGACTCATGGATGATACAGGAGATGATGAGAAGATAGATAAGTTGACTGCCAACGTGGAGAAATTAACAGAGCTAGTGGAAAAAAATGGCTATGGCAAGCAGCAACAATACAGAAGGGCAACGTCACCAGAACAGCAAACTAGAAGAGGAGCTCTGTGGCATTTGTGGAAACAAGGGTTATTTAACTCATCAGTGCAATCTCACACCAAATGACCCTATTGCTCAAGCAAATGCAGCGGGGTATTGGAATGCACATAATTCTGGAGGGAATTGGAATAGGCAGCAATAGAGAAAAGATCCTTATTCGAATACCTACAATCCTGGATGGAAGGATAACCAAGTGTTCAGTTGGAAGATACCAGAAGACAGTGAATAGAACCAAGGCCAACATTCAAATCAGCAAGCCCCCAACCAAGGTTTTAACAACAATCGAAACCAAGGGGTATCGTACCGATCACCCCAATAGAGAGGGTTTCAGAATCAAACTCAACAAAAAGGTGGTAAATCAATGGAGGATGCAATTGGTGACTTGTTTGAGCAACAAAAGGAGCAGAGAACAACAATGGATGGGATAGCACAAATGATGTCTCAACTATCTGCCTCCATCCAAGAACTCAGGGGAAATTAGGGCAAGTTTCCTTCCCAAGTACTAGTTCCACCTAAGGAAAACGTGAATGAGATCACTTTAAGGAGTGGCAAGGTTCTGGAGCCTGTAGTAAAAAAATCACCATCAGCAAGGGTCGATTTGCCCAAGTCGACCATGGTCCCAGAAGTTGATCAGCCAGATGCAGAACTTGAACCAGCGGCTGAACCAATAGAGATTCCCACCCCAGCTCCAAGTCTGAAGGGGGGGAATCCGTACAGAGCTCCCCTATTTCCAAACAGCTTAAAATTGAAGGCCAAGAAGCCAAAAGAAGACCCTGTGGACTACTTGGCGGTGTTCGAGAAAATGGAAGTCAACATCCCTTTCCTTAAGGCAATCAAACTTTTGCCAGTTGGGAAGTTTCTGAAGGAGTTCATGGCAGGAAAGCCAAGGGGAGCAAGCAAGGTAGTGCTAGGCGAGAACGTTTCCGCCGTCATTCAGAAAAAGCTTCCACCTAAATTCAAGGACCCATGTATGTTTTCCTTGCCTTGCATTATCGAAGATAGAGTAATATAGTATGCTATGTGTATTCTGGGTGCCTCTGTTAATGTTATGACGTTGTCTATTTACATGACTTTATATGGTGTTGAGTTAGTAGATACAAAAGTAGTTATCTAACTAGCTGATAGGTCATGTGTGCACCTTGTAGGGGTACTTGAAAATGTGTTAGTACGTGTGAACTCTTTTGTGTACCCTACGGATTTCTATGTTGTTAAGATGAATAATGATCCTGCTAAAGAATCTGCGGGTGTATTGTTAGGTCGGCCTTTCTTGAAAACTGCTAGGGCTTTGATTGATGTATATAATGGCTCCATTTGCTTAGAATATTATGGTGAGAAATACACATTTAGCATCGAAAATGCCACGAAATATCCATCTGATATTGAGAATGTGTATGGTATTGATGTAATTGACCCCCTTATCCAAGAGCATCTTGAGACTTATTTTTTGCAGGATAAGCTGGAGGCAGTGCTCACACAGAATTTCACTGATATTGATGCCCAAGAGTTGAATGATGAAGAGATCAGGGAGGCAATCATGTCCCTGTATGCAGTTGAGGCGGCACCCAGTACTAGACCTCAGATCCATTTGCCCAAGCAGACGAGTGCTGACAGGCCTTTGCCATCTATAGTTAAAGCTCCAGAGCTCGAACTGAAACATTTCCCTGACAATCTAAAGTATGCCTATCTAGGAGAGGGTGAGACACTGCCAGTAATAATCAGCAAGGGGTTAATTATGACCCAGGAGGACAGATTGCTTCGAATTTTGAGGAAGAATATAAAGGCAATTGGGTGGGCCTTGGCGGACATCACTGGAATCAGTCCCGATATATGTCAGCACTACATTTTATTGAAGCCTGACGCTAAACCTGCTCGAGAGCATCAAAGGAAGTTGAATCCAAATATGAGGGAGGTGGTGCTGAAGGAAATTTTGAAGCTCTTAGCCATGGGGATTATCTACCCAATTTCTGATAGTAAGTGGGTGAGCCCGGTCCATGTTGTTCCAAAAAAAGGAGGGTTTGAACTGGTGACCAATGAAAAAAATGAGCTAGT
Organism: Leptodermis oblonga; assembly: GCA_016801395.1. Taxonomy (NCBI): domain Eukaryota; kingdom Viridiplantae; phylum Streptophyta; class Magnoliopsida; order Gentianales; family Rubiaceae; genus Leptodermis; species Leptodermis oblonga. The sequence goes on from CM028757.1 coordinate 4,842,832, forward strand.
GTCGATGCACCTCCTTACTGGATGGCGCATGTGTATCGATTTTCGGAAGTTGAACTCGGCAACAAGGAAGGACCATTTTCCTCTACAGTTTATTGATGAGATGCTCAAAAGGTTGGTAGGAAGGATGTTCTTTTGTTTTTTAGATGGCTACAGTGGGTACCTCAAGATTTGGGTGAACAAAGATGATTAGGAGAAGACCATATTTACATGCCCTTTCGGCACATATGCATATCGCCAAATGCCCTTTCGTCTGTGCAATGCACCCGGTACTTTCCAGTGGTGCATGATGAGTATTTTTTCGGACATGATTGAGAAATGCATCGAGATTTTCATGGATAGTGCATGGGGTCGTTTGACAAATGTCTGGAGAGTTTGGATCTAGTCTTGGCAAGGTGTGTGGAGAAGAATTTGATATTGAATTATGAGAAGTGTCATTTCATGGTGAATGAAAGAATTGTACTTGGGCACAAAATCAGTCAAGGGGGGATAGAAGTGGATAAAGCAAAGGTGGAGCTGATTTCAAAACTTCCTTACGTAACAAGTGGGAGGGAGATTCATGGTTTTCTGGGGCATGCTGGTTTCTATAGAAGATTTATCAAAGATTTTGCAAAAATTGGCTGCCCAACCACTGACTAATCCACTGAAAGACGACGTCCCATTTGACCTAACGGACGACTGCAAGAAGGCCTTTGATCTTTTAAAAGGCAGGTTGTTTTCAGCTCCAGTTATTCAACCACCCAACTGGAAGCACCCTTTTGAGCTCATGTGCGATGCAAGCGATTATGCAATGGGAGTAGTACTTGGCCAGAAAATAGGAAAGGAGAGCCATGCAATATATTATGCCTCCAAGACTCAGAATCCGGCCCAATGCAATTACACCACTACAGAGAAGGAGCTCTTGGCCGTTGTTTTCGATTTTGATAAATACATGTAGTACTTGTTAGGATCCAAAGTGGTGGTTTACACAGATCATGCGGCTTTGAAGCATTTGCTAGCAAAGAAGGAGTCGAAGCCTCGACTGATTAGATGGGTCTTGTTGTTCCAGGAATTTGACTGGGAGTTAAGGGACAAAAAAGGAGCAGAGAATCATATGGCAGACCACCTAAGCAGGTTGTTGGTTCCGGAAGAGAAAGTACCTATCAAAGAAACATTTTTGGAGGAACATCTCTATGCAGCCGACACTGTAACACCACCCTACAATTTGCTGCTTGACGTGCTAACAAGTGAGAAACATCCTAACCCTTGGTACTCTAACATCGTGAATTATTTGATCGCAGGGGTATTTCCACCAGAGTATTCATGAAGACACGTGGGAGGAAGGAATATCGAGAGAGGCAGGAGGGGGTGCCTTGGAGACGATGGTATTGGTACGGCGAACGGGCCTTGCTTCCACCTCACCTTTAGCCGCCTCCGAAACGCTCTTCGCCCTCTTTCGGCCGTGCGGATCCAAAACCGAATCGGCATGAGTCTTCGACATTTTTTATTATCGGTTATTGCCGAAAATTTGCTATTCTTCAGTTTGATTTTTGTTTCCGCAGCTAGCAATGGAATGGTAATGTTTTGCTGGAGGGCTGACCCGAAAGCATTGGAAATTTGTAGATTTTGATGTTATTCGCTTCTATGTAGACACGTGGCATACACGTGTTTCTAAAACAGAGTAGCTCACCCCTTCTATGCTTTAACAATTTGAGTGAATTATAGAGTTAATTGCAAAACAAATTCTCAAATTTTATTTCAATTGCCTTTTAAACTTTTTATTTTTATAATTAACCCTCTAAACTTTTTTAGTCTGTTGCAATGTAGTTTTAATTTTGAAAATTATTCATAAAAACACTTAATTGCTCACCTAATCTTTCAACAAAATTACAAGTTTATAGATTAAAATTGTTATTAAGTGGTTGATTCATGTCTATCAATTAAATCTTTGCGTTGATGAACGAATCGTATGTGGTCAATGTGTAATTACTCTTACCAAAAATTTTATTATTGAATAATAATCCGTATTTTTGTTGTAAAATTTACTTTGTTTTCTTGATTGATAATTACAATCTCTTCATTATTAAATGATAGTTGCTAACCAAAACCTTCAAATTAACACAAAGGAATTAATTCTTTGTTCCTTGTGAGTTCAACCCTGCTTGTCACTCGTTTTCTAATTTAAGTTTTGCAAGAATAAATATTTTTTGTAGCGATGTTTCAATTCTGTTTTTCTCTTTTATCTTCAAAATATTTCATAACAGTCTTAAAATTGATTTTTAATTTTTAAACGGTCAAAGTAAAAACTTCCACCAGAAATAAGTCTCCCACCGTCTATCATCAGCTAACAAACAGTTATTTAGTTTATTTAATAATATGAAGTAATTTTTCAGTTGATTAGTGGTACTAAAAAAGAATAATTATTGTTTATTAGACATTGTATAAAGAAAGTTCAAGAATTACTAAGGGAAACAAGGGGCTGTTTACATTTTTGTTCTGATTTATTTTTTCTTTTGTGGTCGAAAATGTGGCATTGAAGATTTAAGAGAGTTATTTATAAAAATGACAAAACAGTAAAATGAAAAGGTAAAAAGTAAATAAATAAATAAAATGAGTTACTTACAAACTTGTGTTTCTAATAACAAAAGGAAGAAATAGAAATTAATCGAATAAAAGATGGAAGAAATAGAAAAAACAAAATAGCAATTAATAGAATAAAACATGGAAGAAAACCGGAGAATACAAATTTTTCCATTTCCTTCACCAATTAAACTTTCTTCTTTCTGGATAGCCCGTGAGCTTTCCATCGTCTATCAATCAGGTAACCAATGACCACTTGTGGAACGTGTGAAATCCTTTTGCAATCTTCACTTTCTTCTTCTGCATTCTCCAACTTTTTTGTGAGTTGAGAACTCATAGCGCCCAATTCCAGCCTCTGAAGCTTACTCAAATGTTCAATACCAAAAGGTAGCTCCTCTACCAATGGAAGTCCTTCCATGTTTAGTATATTGATACAAGGCATTGCACCCTTCTCAATTCTCACCCGTTTCAATCCTTTCATATTCACCAGGAACAACTTCTTGAGCTTCAGAAAACCTCCAGCCTTGAAACACAAACTTTCTCCTCCGTAAGCTTCAACCAATGTAACTTGTGACAAGTTGGGAAGATGTTGAAGAGTTTCAAGGGGATCATCCCCTACTAAATTACTCCAACTCAACCATATTTGCTCCAACCCTTGAAGCTGTCTAATCCATGCTGGCACCTTTTCTAAGCGGCCGTACAGATTGAGATGGGCAAGAGATTGAAGAGACGAGGCAGAAATAGGATGATTTAGATCCAACAGATCAATTACCTCATCTTTTTCAACTGAAGAATTGACACTCACAATTAACTCCTGCAAGTTGTTGAGGTTCTCAAGTGAGGAGCAGAGTTCCTTCCCATCTTCTCTTCTTAGGTTTGTAATACGTAACTGTCTTAATTTGGCAAGCTTTCCTATTTCCTTCACTATTCTAATCTCCTTGCTCTGAGTCCGTGCGGCATCAATCAAATAGAGTGTCTGTAAGACTGTAACTCAACAAGCCTTCCCATTCCACATGGAGCTTTGAATCCATTCAATGGCAAATGTCCCGTTGGAGAATCAGCAGCTTTTTGATACAAACAGAGATGACGAAGCTTGTGAAGCTTTTGAATTGCCATAGGTAATTCCTTTACACTAGTCTCCGGCAGAATTAGACTCTCTAGGTTTTGAAGCCGTCCTATGGATTTTGGGACTGTTTTAATCTTTCTTCCACTTACGCCTAAATACCTGAGGAGATATAATTTGAAAATCTCTTCTGGAATTTCTTCCAAATCTATACCCATTAGATAAACAACTGTCAACAACTTACTGGTTAAGAGTTTGGTTAATACGGCTTTAGATATTGACTTATATATTCCACTCAAAATTAATTACGGATCGACAACTGTCAACATATTGGTGCTTTTCAAGGAGATTGTCATGAAATACAAGTCTACGTACCACCTTCCTGGGAGTTCTTAGCTGCTCGGTACTACTAATTATGGCCACCATGTCTTGCTCTCTTGATTTCGAGGCTATGAATTCTCGCAAAAGATCATGAATACGAATGCGACCGGATTTTATTATAATTTATTTTATAATTAAAAAAATTATATAGTAAAAAATTAAAATAACTATACTCTACACATAAATAAGTGAACCCTTAGTCATAAGATTTAATTTGTTACAAAATGAATATGAATGAAAAAAAAAATTATCTCAAAAATTAAAATAACTGTACCATATATACAAATAAGTGAACCTTCAGTCACAATATTTAATTTGTTAAAAATAAATATCAATGAAAAAATTCATCTCAAAAAAATTGAAATAACTATACCGTACACACAAATAAGTGAACCCTTAGTCATAAGTTTTAATTTGTTAAAAAATGAATATCAAAATTACGTAAAATATTTTAAATAACTATACCCTATATAAAAATAAGTGAACCCTTTGTCACGAAATTTATTTTGTCAAAAATGAATATTAATGGTAAATTTATTATTAAACTATCCCAAGTGATTTATTTTATATTGATAAAAAAATTTAAGTATATTTGTAACTAAGAATTTCATGATAAATTCAGTAATTATAGTAAGGTAAAATAAAATTTCATAGGATAAGTATACAATAATTAGAATATATTAATTTTATAAAAAATTAGGTGGCAGCCTATGAATAAATATGTGATCAATGGGATCCCAATTATTTAATTCTCAATGGGTAATGGGTCGAATTCTCTATTTCAATCCCTCCCATCATTTAAATTAGATGGGTAATTAACTATACATTCCCAATAATTTTTCTCCCGTTAATTTCCTTCCCAATTCCCTTCCTTTTCCTCTCAATTGCCACCTCTAGTTAACTATATTATAAAGAGAAAACAATTAATAGAAAATATACATTAGTATCCCCTCAGTTCCATTAGAAAGGTCCATTTTGATAAATATTTTTTTCCATTAGAAGAGTCCACTTTTAATTTTTTTACACCTTGTACCCTTACTAATATAATCATGTGTAGTGTAAAATTAGGGGCAAACATGCATATTTGCCCTTAAAGTTTTTGACAAGGTGCAATTTTACCCTTATAATTTATTTTGACTCAAATATATCCTTAACGTTTATAAGAAGGTATAAATATGTGATTTGCACCTTTTGGGTGAATTAATTTTGCACTTGTTATAGCAGTTTATACGGGCTTTTGCCTGAGGTTTTAATGTTTATTTGTAATTTTGGAGATCGGGTTTAAGAAGGAAAGAATGTGCAAAAGTGGAAGAATTGAATGCGTAGAAGTCGAAACCAAATTGGATTCTTGATCAAAATCAAATCCAATTAGCCTAGAATTTGATTTAAGCAAAATGCGAAGCAAAAAAGGAATTGGATGCATGAAAGACAAAATCAATTTCAATTTGGATTCTTGAAATGCCGCCGGATGCATGGAAAATCCAATTTGATATCTAAAATCAAATTGGAAACTTAGTCAAAATCAATTCCAATTTGAAGTCTTGAATCGCGACCGAATGCATGAAATGCTATTAAGGAAGGAAAATCTAATTTGAAATCTAATATCCAATAGTTCAATTTTGATTAAACTTCTTTCTAGATTAGAAGTTGTATTTTATTTTTTTAATAGGTTTCTATCCCTATAAATAGAGGACCTATTAGTGAAGAACATACAACACACATTACATACAAGCTACTTTGTTTTCTTAATACATTTTTCTTAGTTTGTAATTAAACTCCATACAACTCATTAGTTTAGGTTTTAGCTAAATATTCAAAGTTTTAGTTTTCCTCTGTTTTGTTCTATTTCAATCGCGACTTGAAATTTTCCCGACTGGCAGTATATCGTTTGGCCAAACCACCGGTTGCCAAATTGCGAATTTTTAATATCCAGTATAGTATTCTCTTTTCTCTTTTAATGTCTTCTTTTATATTGATGTGTTTTTCATATTTTATGATGAGTAGCTAATTTATTAATTCTGGTATTATGTAAGAAGCCATAATCCATGCATGTATGAAACTCAGGAATTAATCTAAAGTCTAATGAATTGTGTTTCTAAATTGTCTGTGTTTATATGTCTAACTACTAAGATTATTGTAAGCCTGATCAACTTAGTTTAATCTGGTAGAGTCAATGAGTGGCACAACTACCGGCCAAGTAGCATATGATTAATTGGGTAATAATTTCTAATGCATCGTCAGTAGGAATTATTAGTTTTGGGTTCTTCTAGTTCTTAATGCTTCTATTTGTTAATTAATAAAGTTTGCGGGGACTCGCGATCTGTTAGTTAACGTAATTAGAGAATAATTTCTTTGCGGGGACTCGCGGGGGACTATCGAGAATCTATGGGAGAATTCGGATTATTTGCGGGAATTCGCAGTAATACTATAACTGAAATGACATAAGTAATTAGACAATTTAAGAGGTTTATGATTGTATGTATGAGATTAAGGTAGATTTACATAATATCAGAATTTTCTCTCATTAATTGATATCTCCTAAAGTCTTTTATTTAGTTATTAGTTAAAATATTATTTTCTACAATTAAGTGACAATTCTAAAGTCTCTTAAGAGATATAAAGGTGACTACTAGTCAAAATTTGGTTTTATTTGCACGTTAATTGGAATTTGAATTAAATTGTCGTCTCTGTGGATTGACCTTGTCTACTACTGTGCTATATTTCCTTAGCATCTTAATTGCAAGTTTTATACAGTATTTTTACTGTATTTAGTAGACTCATGACAAGTCTTATCAAATTGGTACCATTAATTTCTAATGCATCGTCAGTACACTAGTGCAGAAATGGAGATAGGAGGCGGGTGTATATGGGCTTCTATGCAGCACCCGCCTCCAGTGCGGGCGCCTCCCTTTGGAGGGCCCGCACCCGTCTCCATTGATCTAGTTATTGGAGGTGGGTGTAAAAGAGCACAATAACTATTTATTGAACCGGGTGTTGTTACCAATTTTTTTTTTTTTTTACTTTTTCTTCAATTTATGACTTCGGTAGGAATCGAACTAGCGCCTGCAGAATCACTTGACTCTTGCACATTAAATTTACCATTAGGCTACATATACTTATGTATTTAAAGTTAAAATCGAAAGGATATATTTATATATTTCCTATTAAAACTTGTGATTTTTATTACGTATTAATTTATCGCTTTGCTCGAATCTCGACAAAATTTCCAAATTATTTTCAACTTTTAACAGTCCAAAACAAAAAAAAAATTGCTAAAATGCTTTGGAGCGGGGTCCAATGCTTAGCAATTGCTATTGGAGGCGGGTGTGCATGTTGCACCCTCCTCCAATAAGTGCTTTGGAGGCAGGTGCATGTTGCACCCCCCTCCAATAAGCGTTGCACCCGCCTCTAATAGCATTTGCTATGCTTATTGCACCCGCCTCCAAAACCTTTGCCGGCCTCTTTGACTAACACCTGTCTCCAAAGGGCCGCCTCCAAAGAGGCGCCTCCTTTAGCACATTCTGTGATAGTGGTAGGAATTATTAGTTTTGAGTTATTCTAGTTCTTAATGCTTCTATTTGTTAATTAATAAAGTTTACGGAGACTCGTAATCTATTAGTTAACGTAGTTAGAGAATAATTTCTTTGCAGGGACTCGCAGGGAATTATCGAGAATCTATGGGAGAATTGGGATTATTTGCGGGGACTCATCATAATACTATAATTGAAACGACACAAGTAATTAGACAATTTAAGACGTTTATGATTGCATGCATGAGATTAAGGTATATTTACATAATACCAAAATTTTCTCTCATTAATTGATATCTCCTTAAGTCTTTTATTTAGTTATTAGTTTAATTATTATTTTCTACAATTAAGTCACAATTCTAAGGTCTCTTAAGAGATATAAAGGTGACTACTAGTCAAAGTTTGGTTTTATTTGCACCGTAATTGGAATTTGAATTAAATTGCTGTCTCTATGGATTGACCCTGTCTACTACTGTGCTATATTTTCTTAGCATCTTAATTGTAGATTTTAAACAGTACTTTTATTGTATTTGGTAGACCTACGATAAGTTCTATCAAATTGGCGCCGTTGCCTGGGACGGTTACAATTTTTATTATTTTTCCTGTTTAATGTGCACTGGTGTTTTCTTGTGCTGTATATGACCAGATCTTCAGGTGCTGAATTACTTAGTGATCCAAAGATTGAGAAGACCTGCAAATCCTTGGCCAAGGAGACACAGTTACGAAAACTCGAAGAAACAGAGTCTGTCAGTCGACTGTTTGACCAAACGGCCGGTAGCTCTAAAACAGAGTTTTCATATTCTGACTCTAAATCAGATCCAATGGGTGACAGAGAATGTGTAGAGGGCTCAGAAGAAGAGCCCACCGTGAAAGTTCTTTGCAGCCATGATACCGATTGTAGAGCCTCGGCAGTAGTCACTCCGACACTGGCCAACGGAATCCCATTGAAGAACAGCTGGCTGAATGGCATTCCAAAATTTCATGGGGGTGCTAGGGATGATCTTCACAATTTCCTTGAGGAGGATGTGAAGAATTGTAAGGTCCTACCAACTGGAGTCACCATTGATCAACTGAAATTGGTGGCTTCCCCTATGTCTTGACATGTCCAGCAAATCGATGGTTCTTATCATTACCACCAAATTCTATCACCACCTGGCAGCAAATGAAAGAGTTGTTCCTGAAGAAGTATTTTCCTTCAACCAAAACTAATTTGGTCATTAAGGAGATAAGCAGCATTCAACAACATACTGATGAGTCCCTGGGCAACTACCGGATGAGATTCAATGAATTAGTGGAGAGCTTCCCAAATCACAAGTATTCAGAGGCTCAATTACTGCAATACTTCTACCATGGGATGTGTACCAATGATAAGAACTACATGGATTCATCCAACAATGGGGCATTCCAGAACAACACAGTAGCTAAGGCCAGGAAGATGATTGAGGATACTATTGAGGCAAGAAGCCAGTTTGGGGAACCCTACCGTTTGGCCAAACGGCAGGCTGAAGTCTGGTTTATTGATGATTCTGGGGAGGAAAAATTAAATCAGCTCACATCTAGTGTGGAGAAATTGACTGCATTAGTGACGAAACTTGCAACCTCAACCAACAGTAACAAAAAGGAGGTTGTGTGTGCATGTTGTGGCAATCCATGACACTTTACGTAAAAATGCAATCTTGCGCAGGAAGAAACAATAGCACAGGCTAATGCTGGAGGAAATTGGAATAACAATTCAAATGGGAACTGGCATTAGAATGCACCAAGAAGGGATCCGTACTGAAATAAGGACAATTGATAGGACCGTCGTTAGCCCTATCAAATACAGTAAAAGTACTGTATAAACCTGCAAACAATAGCTATAAGTAGCACAATGATGACAGGGTCGATCCCACAGGGAACGGACTGCTTAAAATCACAAAACCTATTAACTCCAAACTATTTTGGTTTGCAACCACCTTAGTTTGCTCAGAGAGACTTTTCAAAAGGTTAATGAAAAATAAATAACAAACTTAAATTAAGAAAACGAAATTAATCAATGAAATAAAGTATTCCAGCAATATGTAAATCACAATAATCACGTGCATGTTAATCATCAATTCAATAATATATTAAATATATAGCATGTCATCAATCAGTTATAGGTTACCGTGAATCCGCATCAGACATAACCCAATCTCCCCTTACTTTATCGACAATTACCGTGAATCCGCACAGACATAATTGCTACTCTAATTAACAAGGAACAGGCCGTAAGGCATCGACACCTATTAACCAAGTTAACAGCCTTAAGATATAGGGAAACCCAATTTTAGTTATTCTTATTGAATTAACATCTAAGAATTACTAACCCCTTATTCTCTATTACCTGAAGGTAACTTTGCCACTAATTAATCTTGCCCAATAAATATTATGTTATTTAACTGGGAATTAATTGGCTCTACTTAATTCAACTAAGGTGATCAGTCTTAATTAAATATCAGTAATCAAAGTTATGAGCAGAGAATAAGAAGGAACGCATGCAATTTAATTTAAGCACAATTCGGTTTCATAGCATGCCCGGATTAATTACTATTACATTATGCCGGAATAAATAATTTAGCTACTCATAATTAAACTAACTACGAACATAATTATTATATGAATCATACTGAAAATATTTGAAAAGAATAAAATAAATAAGAAAGAAATACTTGATTTGCGATCTGAAAAAATAGTCTCAGAGTATGCAGCGTCCCGTTTGGGCAAACGGGACCTTGTCCTGGCAGAATTTCTTAAAACGCGAGAACCGAAAATTACTGCTCTAAAATCTGAAATAGCTATGAAAATATGGAATAATATTCTCTCTCTCCAGAATGTACGTCTGTTCTCTCCATTCTATCCCTTTATATAGGTGTAGAATGGAGAGAAGAACTAATAGTAAACTACTAAAATTCTGTTCCATGTAGGATACTACCAAAAATAATTTCCAAAATAAAGAAGGACAAAATAAATTAGGCAACAGCCCATGCGCAGTATTCATGCTGATAAGAATTCAGATTCCATTCCAATTTCTCTCTGCGATGGTCACTTAATTGGGCATGGGCCTATTTTCTTCATTGGGCTTTTTTTTTTTTTTCAACTTCCTTGGGCTGCTTCAACTTCTTGCTTTTTTTTGCATCTGCTTTCTCTAATTATTCTTTTTCCTAAACCCTGCATTTATCTAACAAAAACTTGCACATACCCGTGAGATTTGCCACAAATATGATCTAAAATTCAGCAGCTAAAGGACACCTATCAAATATCCTCACACTTGAATGACGCTTGTCCTCAAGCGTGAAGTGAAGAATTAAACTCAGTCCTATTTTCTTTCCCTTTCTTACGTAACAAAAACACAAAGACACAAACACAAGATTAGAAAAGATGCAAAACTTGAACATACCCAAAAGAACATAATAGAAAAACAAACAATGACCCAAAGGACCCAAAACATGACTCACACGACACAATGACACCACACAAACACAGGATTATTCTGCCCAAATTCCTCATGTCAATTGTACTTGCACCACGAGATTCGCCTTTTAGTCACAAACTATGCAAACTCTACCATTCCACCAAACAAGCCATGCCAAATCAGTTTAACACAGTTCATGCATAAATTCCCAAGCAACACTCTTATGGGTAGTAAATCACACAACTCACAATTCAAAAAATTAGAACAAGTGATTCATCCCTAGTCTAGTCAGAATTCAAAAGCTTGATAACTGACCATCTCCACAGTAAAGATTGAGTAATGTACAGATGTTAAGAACAACCTTTTATTCATAGGGACACAATGGGGCTAAGGGATTTTTATTTATTTAGTCAGGCCCTATGGGGTTCTAAGTCACCTACAGAATTCAACAATTCGTGTGCATGCATATAGAACCTGCTGCTCCTTTTTAGTTGGACATTAACTCCACTTCCTGCTTTTTCTGATCTAGAGCCAAAACGTTCAGCTCTTTCTTTAATTATTCAAGCAGTGACAGTCACCAAAAACTCATTCAGCACATAATTAAAAATTCAGCACATAATCTCCAAAATCCAGTCCTTTAACTTATTATGCAAACATGTTAGAAACATAACCAGCTCTTGTTTTATTTCATCATCTCTTTCTTTTTTTTTCTTTTTCTTTTTTTTTCAAATGTGGACTCATTTTCTTTCCACAGCAGAGCTGATTTTTCATATAAATTCAGCATATACAAAAAGAAACAGAACTGGACTCCACAATTGTGCCTCATGACTTCTTCTCTGTCGCAGCATCAACACATATTACCATGCAGCATGCACACCAAGGGTAAGAAAGGATTTACTCAAAACAGGCCTTGGCTAACTTTTACTGACTTAGAATTGAAAGGTCAATGCTTCAACTTGCTGACTAAGGGGTATTTTTCTGTATAGGACGGTTCAGAAATTCAAGCCAAAAGGGTTTATCCTAGAAAAGGTCCCTCATCATCCAACCATGCATTACTCAATAAACTATTTTGACAGTCAAGCAGGCAAACCAAAGAGATTCTCAAGAAAAACATCCAGTGCGGCTCAGAATTATTTAATAGGCTTTAGAAGAGGGAATTCATGCACAACCTGTATTAAAATAACTGATTTATCCCAAACCACATTCACAAGAATAAGCATAGTAAGTGATTAATAGGATATCTATGTTGCTTATTTCAGATTAACATTCAGAATTGGGCAAAAATCCTGTACTTCACATACACATTCAAGACTCCAAAGACAAACAAAACACATGAGAAAATCGCAAAAACATTCCCACACTTAATAGGATGCTTGCCCTCAAGCATACATAGACAACACAACTATGGAAAATAAAACAAAACAGCACAAAACAAAAAACAGGAAACAACACATGAAAAAGCATTAGAGGTGAGGTAATTAACCATATCTGCATACCATGGATCACAGATCTTCCTCTCCGAAGTTCGCAAATTCAGTGACTGTTCTACCTCCTGTTTGGGCAAATGGGACGTCGCCTGGTACATATGTTCTTTGGGAAAGTTTTCCTGAATTGGTGGCCCTTCTTCTTTCGAAAACTGCGAGGTTGACCCCCACACTTTTGCAAGAGGGTCATATGCTTCAAGTCTCATTGTTGGCCATTAAGCTTCTCAGGTTGGCTACTGGAAACGACTAACTGCAACAAAAATTAAATGCTAAATATTTTTTTTTTTTACAGGAAAATATAAATAATGGAAAACAAATAAAGATTAAATTAAAAAAAATAAAAATAAAAATAAATAAAAAAATGTGGGTTACCTCCCACTAGCACCTTTCTTTTACGTCAATAATTCGGACAACATAACAATGGAATTTCTTCCACTGTTTGGACCTGGGTAGCACCACAGAAAAGTTTAAGATGTTTCCTATTGACTGTGACTTTCTTTCCAATCTTGGGATTTTGAACTTGCACAGCTCCACTTGAACAGACGGACACTACATCCAGTGGTCTTATCTTCTTCTTCTTCTCACCAGGTAGACCCTTGATCTCAAAATTCACAAACTCACCTCTTTTTCCTTGACTGATTTGCTGGCCAGTATCACATTGTGGAGGGGTTTATTGCTTTTTTTCACAATGGCTTTGTTATTTGGCAGATTTCAGGCCATTCTTCGTACCATAGCATGGAAGTGGTTTGAATTCAGGCTCTGAAGCTGGAACTAATGATAGAAGCAGTTTCTCGGCGGGGGTCCGTTTGGGCAAATGGGCGATCGCCTTGGAACTTTGACTCACTTCCTGCAAAAAATCAGTCTCAAGATGCTCTTGGACACAAGGGTCAATCATATCAACATTATAAACATTTTCCATAGGCATTGAACTTTTTATGGCATCATCCATACTAAATGTGACCTTTTCACCACAGTAGTCCAAACAAATAGATCCATTGTACACATCAATTAGGGCTCTAGATGTTTTCAAGAAAGGTCGGCCCAACAAGACTCCGGCTGACTCTTTTGACGGATCACTACTCATTTCAACCACATAAAAATCAGCAGGGTATACAAAAGAATGAACTCTTACCAACACATTTTCCAAAAGACCCACAGGATGTACATATGATCTATCAGCCAATTGAATAATTACTCCAGTTTCTACTAATTTAACACCAGTCAGGGTCAAATAAACAGATAGGGGCATTATATTAATTGAGGCTCCTAAGTCACACATGGCATGTTCAATTTGTTTATCACCAATGATGCAAGGAAGAGAGAACATACCTGGGTCCTTACATTTTGGCGGTAGCTTTTTCTGAATGACCGCTGATACAGTATCACCGAGGATCACCTTGCTTGCGCCCCTAGGTTTTCCGGCCATGAACTCCTTCAAATATTTACCAATATGAGGGATCTTTATTGCCTTGAGGAAAGGAATGTTAACCTCCATCTTCTCAAAAGCTGCCAAATAATCCACAGGATCCTCCTTTGGTTTTTTCGCCTTCCCGATCAATCGGTTTGGAAGGGGTTTCCACCTTTTAGGCTTAGAAAAGGTTCGGGCCTGCCTCTTATTCCTGGTTCTGCAGTTTCAGGTTCAGGGTCCTGTTTGGGCAAATCGGACCTCGGAGTAGAACTCTCTTGATCTTCTGGATGCGGAAACTTGACATATTTCCTGGATTTCAGGTTCAGGGTCTCATGCTCTCTTGCTTTTTTGGTTCCTGCGATTTCAGGTTCAGGGTCCTGTTTGGGCAAATGGGACCTCGATGCAGAGTTCTTTTCTACAGCTGGCTCTAAGACCTTCCCACATCTCAGAGTTATCGCACTAACATTCTCTTTTTGCTGTATTTGGACCTGTGAGGGTAGTCTTCCCTGGTCACCCTTCAATTCTTTGAGTGAAGCAGCCAATTGGGACACCATATTTGCCAGACTATCGATACTGGCTTTTTGCTCTTTTTGTTGATCCATTAGAGATGCAATTATATCATTAGAATCTTTACCATTTCGCTGTGGTTGGTATGAATTTTGGCCTTGCTGTAACCCTCTCTGCTGTGGTGGTCGGTATGCCTGATTCTGATACTGATTCTGGTATTGGTTCTGGTTACCCTGATACTGGGGCTGCTGACATTGATCCTGGCTACCTGGTTCAGTCCATCTGAAACTAGGATGATCTTTCCACCCTTGATTGTACGTGTTGGAGTAAGGGTCCCTTCTTTGATGTGGGCCATTCCAGTTTCCAGCCGCATTTGCTTGGGCCAGGGGGTCAGTGGGTGCAAGGTTACACTTATGGGTAAAATGTCCCATATTTCCACAAATTTCACAAACTTCCTTTGTCTGCACCTTATTTGTCCCAGCTACTATTTTAGTCATCATCTCAGTCATTTTTCTCATTTCAGCTACTAGCTGGGAGTTGTTCGGTGTTATGTCATCCTGCTCACGGGGTCCCACATCATCAATAATGCGCGCTTCGGTGGTTCGCTTGGCCAGACGGATGCTGGGTTCAGCAAAGTCATTGCGTGCTTCCAGTGTCGCCTTTATTATTTTATGAGCAGATGTGATAGTATTATTCAGAAATGCACCACCACTGGCGGAATCCATATGCATCCTCTTGGCTTCCGTCATTCAATGGTAGAAGAACTGCAGCAACTCTCCATCTGAGTACCTATGGTTTGGGCAACTATCGCACAATCGCTTAAATCTGAGCCAATAGGTGCGGAGGGACTCATCATAATCTTGTCGGATCCCACTTATCTCCTTCTTTACTGCGTTAGTCTTCGTGGCTGGGAAGTAATTTTTAAGGAAAGCCTCATTCATCTCCCCTCATGTAGTGATGGAGTTTGGCTCTAGGGAAGAGAACCACATGTTGGCTTTGCTGGTCAGGACAAAAGGGAATGCCACGAGTCGGAGCTGCTCCATAGTGGCTCCTGCTGGTACTTTGCCCAACTTGCACCCCTTGACGTACTCACGCAAAAAGGTGTGGGGGTCCTCTCCTGGCCTTCCACGGTACCTTGGTAGCATACTCAACCAACTAGATTTGAGTTGGAAGTGACCCATTACTTCAGGCATTACAATTGCTGAAGGCTTATCCTCAGCGTCGTGGTTGCTTAGTTCCTTCAGAGTTGGTTCAGCCGCAGGAGCTTCCACTTGTCGCTCTGCCCTCCTTTCCTCCTGTCTGTCTCCCATCTTAGAATCAGGCGTGGGGACAGATTTATGTTCAGATTCAGCTACTGTTCTACCTTCCGTTTGGGCAAACGGGACCTTGCCCGAATCTGAATCAGCAGCTTCTCGCCTTTGACGTGCTTCTTTTGCGAGTCTTCTTGCAGTTTTTTCAATCTCTGGATCGTATTGCAATTCAGGTTGTGACGATCTGCTCATAAAACACACAAAAGCACAAATTAATAGGAAAATGTGATTTAAAACATAAAACCGTTCCCCGGCAACGGCGCCAATTTGGTAGGACCGTCGTTAGCCCTATCAAATACAGTAAAACTACTGTATAAACCTGCAAACATAGCTATAAGTAGCACAATGATGACA
The DNA here is from genome assembly GCA_016801395.1 of Leptodermis oblonga. Classification (NCBI taxonomy): domain Eukaryota; kingdom Viridiplantae; phylum Streptophyta; class Magnoliopsida; order Gentianales; family Rubiaceae; genus Leptodermis; species Leptodermis oblonga. The sequence goes on from CM028757.1 coordinate 4,858,858, forward strand.
GGGTCGATCCCACAGGGAACGGACTGCTTAAAATCACAAAACCTATTAACTCCAAACTATTTTGGTTTGCAATCACCTTAGTTTGCTCAGAAAGATTTTTCAAAAGGTTAATGAAAAATAAATAACAAACTTAAATTAAGAAAAAGAAATTAATCAATGAAATAAAGTATTCCAGCAATATGTAAATCACAATAATCACGTGCATGTTAATCATCAACTCAATAATATATTAAATAGCATGTCATCAATCAGTTATAGGTTACCGTGAATTCGCATCAGACATAACCCAATCTCCCCTTACTTTATCGACAATTACCGTGAATCCGCACAGACATAATTGCTACTCTAATTAACAAGGAACAGGCCGTAAGGCATCGACACCTATTAACCAAGTTAACAGCCTTAAGATCTAGGGAAACCTGATTTTAGTTATTCTTATTGAATTAACATCTAAGAATTACTAACCCCTTATTCTCTATTACCTGAAGGTAACTTTGCCACTAATTAATCTTGCCCAATAAATATTATGTTATTTAACAGGGAATTAATTGGCTCTACCTAATTCAACTAAGGTGATCAGTCTTAATTAAATATCAGTAATCAAAGTTATGAGCAGAGAATAAGAAGGAACACATGCAATTTAATTTAAGCACAATTCAGTTTCATAACATGCCCGGATTAATTGCTATTACATTATGTCGGAATAAATAATTTAGCTACTCATAATTAAACTAACTACGAACATAATTATTATATGAATCATACTGAAAATATTTGAAAAGAAAAAAAGAAATAAAAAAAAAGTACTTGATTTGCGATTTGAAAAAATAGTCTCAGAGTATGCAACGTCCCATTTGGACAAAGAGGACCTTGTCCTGGCAGAATTTCTTAAAACGCGAGAACCGAAACTACTGCTCTAAAATCTGAAATAGCTATGAAAATATGGAATAATATTCTCTCTCCAGAACGTACGTCTGTTCTCTCCCTTCTATCCCTTTATATATGTGTAGAATGGAGAGAAGAACTAATAATAAACTACTAAAATTCTGTTCCATGTAGGATACTACCAAAAATAATTTCCAAAATAAAGAAGGACAAAATAAATTAGGCAACAGCCCATGCGCAGTATTCATGCTGATAAGAATTCAGATTCCATTGCAATTTCTTCATGCGATGGTCACTTAATTGGGCATGGGCCTATTTTCTTCATTGGGTTTTTATTTTTTTTTCAACTTCCTTGGGCTCCTTCAACTTCTTTGGGCTGCTTCAACTTCTTGCTCTTTTTTGCATCTGCTTTCTCTAATTATTCTTTTTACTTAACCCTGCATTTATCTAACAAAAACTTACACATACCCGTGAGATTTGCCACAAATATGCTCTAAAATTCAGCAGCTAAAGGACACCTATCAACAATCCAAGATGGAAAGACAATCCGGTGTTTGGTTGGAAAAATCCAGAAGAGGAAGTTCAGGTTCCTTTTTCATCAGAGGCAAATTAGCAAGGGCCTGTTCAGAATTATGGGAGCTTTAACCAATATGTTCCTAATTCAAGTATGGGGAACAATAACAGGAGTGCTGGACCAGAGTACAGGCCCCCAAACCAGAGAAATTTCTCCAACCCAAATCAAAACAATCCAAGAGGAGGAAGAACAATGGAGGAATCCATAGCAGAATTATTTGCGCAGTAGAAGGAGTAGCGAACAACCATAGATGGAATGGCTCGTGCACTATCCCAGTTGTCTATATCTATGCAGGAGCTCAGGGGGAACCAAGGTTATCTACCCTCTCAAGTGCAAGTTCCACGTATGGAAAATATAAGTACAATAAGCCTTAAGAATAACAAAAGAACGGGAACCAACTGTGCAAAAATTACCATATGCAGGGGATGATTTGCCCAAACCAATCATAGTCGCTGAACCAGAACTGAAAAATTCAGTATCTAGACTGAGTTTGAATCAAGGGGCACCATACCGACCACCCCAGCAGCGGAATTTCCAGAATCCAAGTCAGAATCAGCCACAAATGGGTGGTAGAATGGTGGAAAATGCCATTGGAGAGCTGTTCGAGCAACAGAAGGAGCAAAGAACTGCAATGGAAGAGATAGCAGGAATTTTGTCCCAATTATCAGCATCTATGCAAGAATTGTGGGGGAATCAGAGCAACTTATCTTCTCACGTACAGGTTCCTCCCAACAATAACGTGAATGAGATCCAGTTGAGAAGTGGGAAAATTCTGGAGCCTGTAATTAAGAAATCGCAGTCAGTAAGGGCCGATTTACCCAAACCGACGAGTGTTCAGGATACTGCAAATTCAGATACAGCAGAACCTGAGGAGCCAATCATTTTAGACTCAGATCATGAACCTGAGAAGAGCCCTGCCCCAGTTACAGTGAGCAAGGATGTGTATGAACCTATGCCTCCATTCCCAAATAGCTTGCGGCCCAAGGGAAGAAAAATAACAGAGGACCTGGTTGACTACTTAAAGATTTTTGAAAAGATGGAGGTCAACCTTCCTTTCCTGAAGGCAATTAAGCATCACCCAGTTGGGATGTTTCTGAAGGAATTCATGGCGGGGAAGCCAAGAGGGGCTACCAAGGTGGTGTTAGGAGAGAATGTCTTAGTAGTTATTCAGAAAAAGCTCCCTCCCAAATGCAAAGATCCAGGTATGTTCTCTTTACCTTGTATCATTGGAAATAGGAAAATAAAGCATGCTATGTGTGACCTTAGCGCTGCCATACCTTTGTCAATTTATGAAACTTTATATGGTGTTAAGCTTGTGGATACAAAGACAGTAATACAACTAGCAGATAGGTCATATATGCACCCTGAAGTGTACTTGAGAATGTTTTGGTGCGTGTAAATTCTTTTGTTTATCCTGCTGACTTTTATGTGATTAAGATGCATAATGATCCAACCAAAGAATCAGCTGGTGTATTGTTGGGTCACCCATTTTTGAAAACTTCTAGCGCAGTGATTGATGTGTATAATGGCTCTATCTGTTTGGATCATTGTGGTCAAAAGCATACTTTTAGTTAGAGATGGCCACGGTTCTGGTTCGGAACCGACCCGAAACCGGACAGTCAGTTTTGGAACCGGAACTGTGGCCCTCGGTTCCAGAACCGGACCCGCATCTGGCGGTTAAGATTCTGGTTCCTCTTGTCTGATAACCGGGGAATCGGCGGGTCGGAACCGCCGGTTCTAACCCTCTGGTTCCAAAGGGTCCAACCCTCCGATTATAATGTGAGAACCATAAAAATAATAATTTTTTACATTCCTCTTGCATAGATTCGAACACACGACCCTTTATTAGAATTGAAAGACTTTAAACAAAGTTGATTAACCACTTCAACTATTTGCTTTTTTTGAAATTCTTTCTTATAATTATAATTATATTATACGTTTAACATATAATATATATAAACTATTTTTAAATATATATTATAATAATATATAAATAATATTATACTTTTATATATATTATTAATATAATATAAATAAGAATTAAATTAGATTAAAATTAATTAATTATTAAATTAAATTAGATCCAACCGCAACTTCCGCAAATGATGAAGATGAATTATATTAAATATTCAAGATGTATTTATTTTATAAAAGTTTCAATGCTTCAAAGTTCAAATTCTGATTTCTTACGATTTATAACAAGATATCAGTGTCTTGATTTTTTTAAAATAATATATTGAGGTATCATCTATGTATATATTTTTGCACAATTTATTTTTGTATCTTTTATTATATAAATCATTTAACTGTTTAAATGTATGTACCGTCACTACAGATTTTATTTTATTTTTGTAATTTTAATTATTTATAAATGATTGAGTTATTAATCAGAACCGGAACCGGAACCGTGACAGAACCAGAATTGGAACCGGAACCGGCGGTTTTGGAACTGGCACGGAACTGTCCCCCCAAGGTTCTGCTTCCGGTTCCACTGATTTATAAATCGTAACCGGCGGTTTTGGAACCGTAACCTGCGGTTCTGGAACCGTGGCTATCCCTACTTTCAGTATCGATAATACCACGAATAATCCAGAAGTAGTTATAAATGTGAATAGTATTGAGTTGAATGACCCTATTGTCCAAGAATCTCTTGAGACTAATTTTTTGCAGGACAAAAATAAAAAGGTTCTCTCTCAGGGATTGATTGATTTCAAGAGTCAAAATAGGAATAAAGGAAAGGTCCTAACAGTTGACTTGGAGGAACCTCCAGGTCATCAGAAAGACCAAATTTCTGCAAAAGAGTGTGTCAAAGCCAAAGTGCAAAAAAGAAGCAATGCAAAGACATGGCTTAGTACACCCATAAAAGTTGATAAAGCGAAGCTACTGGGCGAGGGGTCTGTTTTCCCAAATGGAGAATTGCGAGTGCAAGGCATGCAGTATTTCAAAGATTCTGGCCAAATCCGAACAGTGGAACAAAATTCACTGTGGAGCTTTCCTAATAATTAAAAAGAGCTAAAGTTGCGTCTGGCCAAGACGTTGAAGAAAAGCGCTACTAGGAGGCAACCTAGTTTGTTGTAATAGTTTAGTTATATTAAAAATTTTAAAAAAATGACAAAAAAAAAACATAGTATTTAATTATTTTGTAACCCTTTTTCACGATTTGACTATTTTTACAGGAATTGAAGGTGTAAGTTTTGAGAGGCCGAAGGACAAAGTATAAATTTTGGCATCCTTGTAGATCCCGACTACATCACCGGCAAGAGAAACAAGTACTTCTATTGCTTCCCAGTAAGTTATGCCACCGCCACATAACTTAAGCATAATTTTTTCAAATTATGGTGGTTGGCAACTTAAGCATAATTGTTTCAAATTGGCAAAAAGCTAACACCGGCATCTCTTCTTTTTCTGGTAGTAGGGATGGAACTGGAGTTAGATTAAGGTAGTTATAGTGTCTTTTTTTTTTTTTTTCATTTTTCCCTTGGTTCTTTGGTATGGAATGTTGAATTTGGTTGGTTATCAACTATCATGAGTAAGCAGCAAATCTATTCTGGGCAGTGGTGGACGGTAGAAGAAGGAGGTGAAAGTGGTTGGATGGAGGGGATGAATCATCAATTTTTACATGTCATTGTGCCCAACAAATTATTTAATCCTATGTGTCAACTGAGTTTAGAGCGGGAAGGGCATATTGGCAACTATTTATAAACGTTAAGCGTATATTTGAACCAAAATAAACTAGGGTTAATTTCCCATTACTCCCCTGTTGTTTTCGAAAGTTATTGGCCAGTCCCTTGTGGTTTTAAAAGTTATGATGAACCCCTCTCAACTTTTCTGAAAAACGGTAACCGCTGAGTTTTCTATCCGTTTTAACAGTCACAAGGTTAATTTTGTCTTTTTACTATTTTTTTACTTTATTCCTTTTTTTTAAACTATATTTTTAATAATCACCTACTTCAACGAACTAACCCTAATATATATTCACTTTTCTTCCGCCGTTCCTCCCTCCCACTCCATCGCCTTCACGCATCACTCCCCCCCCCCCCCCCCACAGCCTTCACGGTCGCCGCCTTCATGCCGGCAATATTGTAGATCTGAGCTACATTCTCGGCAATGAGGAGTGATCTCTGAAGATCTGAGCTTGTGTGGCGCCGGCAATGGTGCAGCGTCAGTCCTTCCCCTCACCCAATACGTATACGACGTAGCCTCCGCCCCCAGCTGGTTTTCCGTCGAAAGTACACCTTCAGCGCCACCCTCCATCGTCAATCTTCACCCAAAAGTTCAAATCTTTCTATCCACCCACGAACAATTGATCACAAAAATGTGATCTTTGGACGCAGTACCCAACAAAATCTTCACAGATTATTGACCTTCAACTGCCGAACTTCAAAGGGACGGATTTATTTTTTAATGGGTTGTTTTCAAATTGGGCGCAGTGTGGAATCAAGGGATGTTCGTTTTTGTGGGTTAAGGTCTTTTTTTTATTTTATTTTTTCCTTTCTTGCTCATCGTACTCCTTCTCTTCAACCTTTGGCTTGAAGAAGCTAAAGGCTTTGTTTTTTCACCTTTCTTGGAAGAGTTGGTCGTTCAATTTCTCAGATCAAAGAACAGACCCCCAATTAGTAAAAAAAAATTAAGATTTTTTTTGAGTTGCAACACTGGCCAACATTAAAATTGGTATTTCTTTTTTGTAGTTTTGGATTGTTTCTTTGATAGAGATTGTAATGAAAAATGCTCAATGTTTAAATTTGTTTGTGTTTTCTTATCTAATTTTATTACATTTTTTGTGGCAGTGGCGTAATGATGGAAGTTTGGCCGTGATGTTCATTAATAAAAGAAAATGAAGAAGAAAAAAACAAAAGGAAACAGTAATCCAGAGGGAATGAAGAAGGAAAAAAAAATGGAAATAAGAAAAAAGAAAATTTGAAATTTTAAGAAAGGAAAAAAAATGAAAATAAAAAATATATGGAAAATAGTTAGCAGTAATCAAGAGGAAATGAAGAAGGGAAAAAATGGAAATAAAAAAAAAAGGAAAATTTGAAATTTTATAAAAAGGAAAAAAATTATGAAAATCCAAAATATATGGAAAACAATTTTAAGCTTAATTAATTTAAACCAAGAAAGAGAAAGTTTAAAGGGAAAAAGATAAAAATTTATTTATATTCGAATAGGGGGTGTTAATGCCAGAGCATATTTTGACATCCAGAGTAAAAACTAATTAAGTTACCTAATTTGGCCTTAATGAAAAAGACAAACAAAATTTCTGCAACCCCCCTCCTAGTCCCATCTCATTTTGTTTCGCCGTTATCCCTCTTTTCTCTCCCATCTTCCTCCTTTTTTTCTACCATTAATTCTTTTCTGAGTTTCTTTCTTCTTTATAGTCGCCGGCTGCTATCCCTTTCCTCCCCCGTGTTCCTCCTTTTTCTTCTGCTATTTTTCTTCTCTTCCTCTTTTTGAATTTTATTTGATTGAATTTTTTTATATTGTTTGTTTATTTTATCTGGATATATTTGAAGTTTGAACTTTCAAGCCATTTGAGTACTGCTTGGTCTGCGACGGATTCTGTTGCTTATGAAGATGTCATTGACATAAGTTTCGCTCCTATCATCTTCCTCGTTTTACACTGCTAGTGTCGTTCTAGACATGAATTTATAGTCTTTATTATACTGTATATTGGTTTATTCTTCCGGGGAAGTATTATATCCTAATCCTTTAGGAGCTGAAACTTCTTGTTATTCCTTTTTCTCGGAGATTTGGCAACTACAATGATTTCTTGTCATTTTCTGGATTTGATTTTCTCACCTAAGTTGTGAATCTGTTTTCACTCTCCGTATTCCTTGAAAGATTGTATTTGTTGTCTCATTGTCAGAGCTTGGTCTGGGACTATATGTATTTGTTTTAAATCTCAGATTTTTGCTCAGATATGAACGAGCAAAAAGAGATCGTTTGTTATACTGACAATCTGGAGGACTACTTTAGGAATCTAGGAGCCAAAACAGACTCCTCCAAAGAGGAAGAACTCAGAAAGTAATGAATGACAGGAAATAAAAAAAAAAGAAAAAGAGAAAGGTGGAAAGAGAGGGATAGTGTCGACATAAAGGAGGTTTTGTGTGCTTTTTCTTTAAGGGCAATTTAGGTAACTTAGTTAGTTTTTGCTCTGGATGTCAAAAAATGCTCTGGCATTAACACCACCCATTGGAATATTATTTTATTAAGGGTAAATATCTCATTTTAAAAGAGGTAAATATATCATTTACATTAATGATAAATAAGTTATTTTATTTGTAAGGGTAAATTTGTCATTTTATTAAAACGAGTAGTTTGACTACATGGCTATTAAAATAGATAGAAAACTTAACGGTTACCGCTTTTAGAAAAGTTGTGGAGGGTTCATTGTAGCTTTTTAAATTACAGGGGGCTGGCCAATAACTTTCGAAAAATACAGGGGGGTAATAGGGAATTAACCCAATAAACTATAAGGGTAAAATTGCACATTGTCAAAAACCTTAAAGGCAAATATGCATCTTTGCCCGTAAAATTAGTCCTTAATTTAAAAAGTAAGGATATAAAAGGAACAAATCATGACAAATTAACTATTTTAAATATTGTATACATTGACATTCATAATAAATTGTACCTAAGTCAAGATGGACTCTTCTAATGAAACGGAGAGAGTAATAAATTAATAATGGTGCATGAGAGGATTGGAAGTTCCGAGGCCAACTAGGTTTTAGGTTCGGACTTTTGGGCGAGTTGACATGGCAATGCTAACTATTTTACGCTCAAGAGATTTATTGCCACGTGTATAGCATTGCCCTGCATCTCAACTATTCTAAAAGAGCAAACCATCATTTTGGTCCCTCACAAATTATCCAATGCTCTTTTTTGTCCTTTACATTTTAAATACTTCAAAAGAGTCCTTTACATTTTCCAGTGTACTATTTTGGTCCTTCACTAACTCTTCATCCATTTTTCCATCCAACAACTAGTTTAACTCTAAAGTGTTGAGTAATAAAAGGGCAAAATTGGAAAGAAAAAGTACCATTACTCCTTTTAGGTTAATACGCTGGTTATTAGATTTTTTTTAATTTTCATTTTTTACTGTAATTATGTAAAGACTGACCCAAAAATGGTTGAGTTTCTGTGCATTTTTGTCCCCAAAAAATCTGATTCAATTTTTTTTTATATAGTTTAAAAATATTATTGTCTGGATTCTGTGTTTTTTGAAATATGCATATGAATTTTTTTTTCTTTCCATGTGCTTACTACATATTTCCAATTTTGCCCTTTTATTAATTAGCAATGGAAGTTAAACAAGTTGTTAGATGGAAAAAATGGATGGAGAGTTAGTGAGAGACAAAAAAAGTACACTAGAGAAATGTGAAGGACTATTTCTAAGCATTTAAAATGTGAAGGAAAAAAGAGAGTATTGGACAATTTGTAAAGGGCCAAAATGGTAGTTTGTGCATTCTAAAATCCTTAGACATGAAAATACGTTCACATTTATTTATTCTATCTTTAAATTCATAGAGGCTTATTTGCATTTTAACTCTTGTTTTCTCTGTATTTATTTCTTCCAAAAGGTATAGAAAATTGCATTGAAAATATGTAACGTCCACTAAAATTAAAAGAAATTATTATTACTTTTTAAGAAAAGTGTTGTGTATATTGATCCTTTATAGTACAATTTTTTATTATTAAACTACATATTTTTACATTTTCAATACACTTTTTATATTATAAAATTATTTTTCAAAAATGAGTTTTCAAAATTATTTTCAAACCCATCAAACCAATTTATAGATGTGTGCGTGCAATATTGCAAATTATCTCGTCAAAATTCTAGTATAATTAAGATTAAGATGTTCTAGTCTAATAGAGTTTTCTAAACGTATTATAATAGAAATTGTTTGTAATAGTATTTGACCATATAGCTTGCTTTAAACATTTACTCGAATTTCTACTTTATGAATTGTTCATTTGCACAACTTTCACTAGTGTTTTTTTAACTGCTTCCATCTCAGAAATATAAGCACTCTGCTGACAGTCGAAGCTGCCCACTTTCATCTCTAAAAGTATACCCAATTCTAGTTTTTTTTTAAAAAAAATTATTTTTTCTAGCTGCAACTGAGCTAGAACAAGCAACAATCCTAAGAAATCACTCGCAAAATAACAAATGAGTTAAAAGAAAAACGTAAAATGAAAGTTAGTTACACAGCTTTCTTTTCCCCAGCAAAAACGAAAATTGTATTTAATAATCATGTTGGAGAGGGGAAGAAATCTCACAGTACAAACAAGTAACTAAAGAGCTAGCCTAGAAATTATATTTTGGAACGTATCCTTCTATGAAGAAATATGACCCAAAGAGAGAAACAAAAGACTATAATTCTAAATGATAACCATATCCACTTGCTTAAGATGACAAAAGAAAAGCCGCATTGTCTGAGAAATGAGAAAATTTGGAGGAGAATCTTCTCGACTGGGATTTTGAGTTGAGTTTCCTTCTTCCTTCTTCTGGATAGCCACTGAGCTTTCCATCGTCCATCAATCAGGTACCAAATGACCACTTCTGGAACGTGTGAAATCCTTTTGCAATCTTCACTTTCTTCTTCTGCATTCTCCAACTTGTTTATGAGTTGAGAACTCATACCCAGCAATTGCAGCTTCTGAAGCTTACTCAAATGTTCAATACCAAAAGGTAACTCCTCTACCAGTGGAAGTTCTTCCATGCTTAGTAGATCGATACAAGGCATTGCACCCTTCTCAATTCTCACCCGTTTCAATCCTTTCATATTCCTCAGGGCCAACTTCTTGAGCTTTAGAAAACCTCCAGCCTTGAAAAACAAACTTTCTCCTCCGTAAGCTTCAACCAATCCAACTTCTGACAAGTTGGGAAGATGTTGAAGAGTTTCAAGTGGATCATCCCCTACTAAATTACTCAAACTCAACCATATTATCTCCAACCCTTGAAGCTGTCTAATCCATGCTGGCACCTTTTCTAAGCGGCCATACAAACAGAGCTGGGCAAGAGATTGAAGAGACGAGGCAGAAATAGGATGATTTAGATCCAACAGATCAATTACCTCATCTTTTTCAACTGAAGAATTGACACTCACAATTAACTCCTGCAAGTTGTTGAGGTTCTCAAGTGACGAGCAGAGTTCCTTCCCATCTTCTCTTCTTACGTTTGTAATCCATAACGTTCTTAATTTGGCTAGCTTTCCTATTTCCTTCACTATTCTAATCTCCTTGCTCTGAGTCTGTGCGGCATCAATCAGAGCCAGTGTCTGTAACTCAACAAGCTTTCCCATTCCACTTGGAGCTTTGAATCCATTCCATGGCAAATGTCCCGTTGGAGAATCAGCAGCTTTTTGATACAAACAGAGATGACGAAGCTTGTGAAGCTTTTGAATTTCCATAGGTAATTCCTTTACACTAGTCTCCACCAGAATTAGACTCTCTAGGTTTTGAAGCCGTCCTATGGATTTTGGGACTGTTTTAATCTTTCTTCCACTCACGCCTAAATACCTGAGGAGATATAATTTGAAAATCTCTTCTGGAATTTCTTCCAAATTTATTCCTCTAAGATCAACTACCGTCAACAACTTACTGGTTAAGAGTTTGGTTAATACGGCTTTAGATATTGACTTATTCTTCCCACAATTAATTACGGATCGACAACTGTCAACATAATGGTGCTTATCAAGGAGATTGCAGTGAAATACAAGTCTACGTACCACCTTCCCGGGAGTTCTTAGCTGCTCGGTACACTTAATTACGGTCACCATGTCTTGCTCTCTTGATTTCGAGGCTATGAATTGTCGCAAAAGATCATGAATGCGAAGGAGACCAGTTAGTCCATTATAGACTTCTACCTCATACAGAGTGATTAAGCACCTATTGGCAAGCTCTTTGAGAAAATCCCATGAAGAAACCATCCCGGAGCTTCTTTTCACGGGCAAAGTGAGACCCACAAATTTACCTTCAAAAATTGCTTCCGGATCGGACAACCAAGGGAGAAATCGGTGAGGAAAAGCATCACCATTTTCTTTACCAAGCAGTCAACCTTCCCTGGGCTTCCAGTCAACATCAGATTCCCTCATTACCGACGAACCCATCAGACATTTGAAAACCCAATAGCAGAAAAAGCCCAACCAAATCGGCCGAGCCAATAACCCAAGTCAGTATCATCAAAATCGGGAGAGACACTCTCCATTCTTGGCCCGGCCGTATTATAAACCCAATTCAAAGAGCTTAATTCTCTCAAATATATGGCCCCCGAACGTTGACCAATATTTGGGGATGATATCACAATCGGTAGAACCGATCAGAGAGCAAAACCGAAAATGGAACACATCCAAGTCGGTAAATCCAATCAGATTTGGTTGAAAGAACACTCAAGAGACAAAAGTTCTTAAAATCAAAATTTCCAAAAACACAAAAGTGTCCAGTCCGACAGTCTACCAACATGTCATGAAAACATTATTAAGATTCAATTAAGAACCTCAAACCTGATTCAATTGATATGGGGGAACCATCGGTGAAGAAGAGCTCAGTGAGTGGGCGCTGGGAGAAAAAGCATTCCGCTCAAAACCCTAACTCTAACTCACTGAGAGCTCTTTTTTTTTGTTTTTTGATTGCAGCGTGCATTGATTCTCAAATCTCAAAGAAGTAATTCGGACGGCTGATGTGCGTAATTCGTAATGCTACATCCCAATTTCTTCAGTAGCTGCCTATGGCTTAATTTTTTCGTCATTTAATTAGGTAGGTTTTCTTTTCGTTATAAGTTAATTAGTTATTTTCTTTTCTTAATCTTTTAAGGAGATTTAGTAGGAAATTTTTTTCTATAAGTGGGGAATAGTAGGTACCATTAATTCATCCATGAATGCTGCCCGGTAGGGAGCTTTTGCTCCTCTGCCATCTTCTTCCTCTCCATTAATGTTAAGTTTATCTCTTTTTTTTTATTTTAGTTTTATTGTTTCTTTTATTTTCTAGTTAAAGATTGATCAAGGTTGATTCTTATGATTGTGAAATCTAATCGCTCTTAAGGTAGTGTATCAATGTGTTTTCATTTACTCTTTACTCATAACTTTTATTCTCGTGATTTATTTGAGACTGTAGATCTTAATTAAATCAGGTAAAATCAATTAATTCCCATTTAAATAACATATTGTAATATATATTAGGCAATATTAATTAGTAGTGAAGTTACGTTCAAGTAATAGAGGGTAGAGAGGTTAGTAATTCTTAGATGTTGATTCAATAAAAATAACTAAAACCGGGTTTTCCTAATCTTAATGCCATTAACATAGTTAATGGGTGAAGATGCCTTACGGCCTGCTCCATGTTGATTAGAGTAACAATTATGTTTGTGCGGATTTACGGTAATTGTCGATAAAATAAGTGGGAATTGAGTTATGTCTATGCGAATTCATGGTAATTTATAACTGAATGATTTGTGTGTGTGTGAATATCTTTGAATCGGTGATCAATTGCATGAATTAATTGAGATTATATCTTCAACTAGGTGTTTTATGTTCTATTTTATGGAAGAAATAAAATCACTGATCCCTGTGGAGACGTTCCTATTTATTACTATACTAGTTTTTAGTAGATTTTGTAAATATTTTTGGAAGCTGAAACAAATCGTAACTCGTAAACAAGATCGTAAAACGAAAAAAAAGAGAGACCTTTTTGGAGGAATGAATGTTGATGGAAGCAAGAAGAGGCGAAGCCAAGGGTGGTCCGCGGACCCCTCCAACCCCTCCTGCACCCTCATGAATAGTGTATATTTATTTATTATTATTTTTTTACAATGTATTTAATTGTCAAAAAAGTTTATTGATATATTAGATCACTCTAAAATTTGTAAAATGTAGTTTTTGACTCTGTTACTAAACAGGAAGGGGCTTTGGAGACGATTGTATTGGTACGATGATTGGGCCTCGATTCCACCTAACCTTTAGCCGCCTTAGAAACACTCTTCGCCCTCTTTTGGCCGTGCAGATCCAAAGCTGAATCAACTGGAGTCTTCGACATTTTTTAATATCGGTTATTGCCGAAACTTGTGTTTCTAATAACAAAAGGAAGAAATAGAAATTAATCGAATAAAAGATGGAAGAAATAGAAAAAACAAAATAGCAATTAATAAAATAAAAGATGGAAGAAAAACGGAGAATACAAATCTTTCCATTTCCTTCACCAATTAAACTTTCTTCTTCCTGGATAGCCCTTGAGCTTTCCATCGTCCATCAATCAGGTAACCAATGACCACTTCTGGAACGTGTGAAATCCTTTTGCAATCTTCACTTTCTTCTTCTGTATTCTCCAACTTGTTTGTGAGTTGAGAACTTAAACCCCACAATTCCAGCCTCTGAAGCTGCTTCAAATGTTCAATACCAAAAGGTAATTCCTCTACCAGTGGAAGTGCTTCCATGCTTAGTATATCGATACAAGGCATTGCACCCTTCTCAATTCTCACCCGTTTCAATCCTCTCATATTAGTCAGTAACAACTCCTTGAGCTTTAGAAAACCTCCAGCCTTGAAACACAAACTTTCTCCTCCGTAAGCTTCAATCAAGAAGACTTGTGACAAGTTGGGAAGATGTTGAAGAGTTTCAAGTGGATCATCCCCTACTAAATTACTCAAACTCAACTCTATTCTCTCCAACCCCTGAAGCTGTCTTATCCATGCTGGCATCTTTTCTAAGCGGCCATACAAACAGAGATCGGCAAGAGATTGAAGAGACGAGGCAGAAGTAGGATGATTTAGATCCAACAGATCAATTACCTCATCTTTTTCAACTGAAGAAGTGACACTGACAGCTAACTCCTGCAGATTGGTGAGGTTCTCAAGTGAGGAGCAGAGTTCCTTCCCATCTTCTCTTCTTAGGTTTGTAATACGTAACTGTCTTAATTTGGCAAGCTTTCCTATTTCCTTCACTATTCTAATCTCCTTGCTCTGAGTCTCTGCGGCATCAACCAAATACAGTGTCTGTAACTCAACAAGCTTTCCCATTCCACATGGAGCTTTGAATCCATTAAATGGCAAATGTCCCTTTGGAGAATCAGCAGCTTTTTGAACCAAACAGAGATGACGAAGCTTGTGAAGCTTTTGAATTTCCATAGGTAATTCCTTTACACTAGTCCCCACCAGAATTAGACTCTCTAGGTTTTGAAGCCGTCCGATGGATTTTGGGACTGTTTTAATCTTTCTTCCACTGAGGCCTAAATGCCTGAGGAGATATAATTTGAAAATCTCTTCTGGAATTTCTTCAAAATTTATACCTCTAAGATCAACTACCGTCAACAACTTACTCGTCAAGAGTTTGGTTAATACGGCTTTAGATATTGACTTATTTCCCCAAAAATTAATTAGGGATCGACAACTGTCAACATAATGGTCACCATGTCTTAGCTGCTCGGTACTACTAATTATGGTCACCATGTCTTGCTCTTTTGATTTCGAGGCTATGAATTCTCGCAAAAGATCATGAATACGAATGCGACCGGATAGTCCATTATAGACGTTGACATCATACAGAGTGATTAAGCTCCTATTGGCAAGCTCTTTGAGAAAATCCCATGAAATCTTTTCAGCAGTCTGTCCCCCTTTCTCTTCCACAAATCGCTCAGCAACCAACAATTTGATTAGACGCTGGATTCCTATCGCAATACCACCTTGAGGATAAATGCTACTAGTGAAGAGAAGGCAAGCCTTGAGTGTGGAAGGTAGATCGTTGTAACTTAAAGAAAGTATCCTCTTAACTCTGTCCAGCTTTTCACTGCCCTCAAATTCATCCTTAAGCCTGTGTTGAACAAGCTCCCACTCATCTTTTCTGCTGGAGTCTTTGGAAGCCAAAAGTCCACCTATTGCAACAATAGCCAATGGTAAGCCTCCGCACTTTTCCACTATACTTTCTGCAGCATTCATTAAATGTTTTGGACACTGCTTGTCCTTGAATACCTTCCGACAAAAAAGAGTCCATGAGTCTCGAGAGTTCAAGTACCCCATTTTGTAAACATGTGTGTGAGAATCTACGCTAGAGGCAGAGGCTACATCAGTAATTCGTGTGGTGAACATAACACGATTGCCTCCGTCGCTGTTCTCAGGAAGCACCAATTTGATTGCATCCCAGAAATCTCCCTCCCACACATCATCAAACACAATTGCGTACCTTCCTCGTCGAAGAAACTCCTTCAAAAGTGCTTTCAACTGATAAATGTTCATCGAGTCCATCTGTTGTGGGATTGGTTCTTTGAATTGGGCCCGCAGTTGTTGAATCAAGCCTTTGAGGAGATTTTGAAAATCACAATTTTGAGAGACAGGAACCCAAACACGGATCTGGAAGTGACTTTCCACAGCAGCATCGTCATAGACTTTTCTAACAAGAGTAGTTTTCCCAAGTCCTCCCATACCAACCACCGAAATTACTTTGAGTTGGGAGTCAACCTCAAGCTCTAGGAGGTGAGCAATGAGGTGTTTTTTTGGGCTCGTCGATGCCCACCAGATGAGCTTCTTCCGCAAGAAGTGCATCGTCATCTTTACTATGCCTCCAGGCGTTGACTGCAGCCGGACGACCTGGAAGAGTATTGGCATAGTGTGATTCGTACCTGAGACGTGCTTCCGAAATGTTTTTGATTCTAGCCTTGACGCTCTCCAATTTGGAAGCAAGTCGATGACGAGCCGGCAAATTCTTTACGGACTTGAAACTCCTTTGAACAGAGCCAAGGAATCCCTGCTGGCGATGGCTAACAAAGAGAAGCCGGAATTCATCAATGATATCTTCAGTGTCATAATAAACATCCCTGACTTGCCTGATCCATTCACAGAGCTGGGGATCACTTTTGTGATCATCAGAATCTGCGAACTTCTCAAGGAAAGCCTTAATATGACCAAACTCATCACTGATAAGCTGGACCTCTTGTCGAAGTCCTCCAAGGAGTCTCCCCTCTTCATTCAGAAATGCAGAGAGCTTATTTGAAGCAAATCCCAGAAAGGCCGGCAATACTTCTGCCATTTTGCAAAACAGAGAAACTCAGAGATAGAGGAATTCGTTTCTGAGTGAGAACTGAAACTCAAACTCAAACTCAAGTGTTGAGGATGGACGTTTGGACGATGGATGAATTGAGAAACTAATATGCAAATAAATGGAACATGTGTACCTTAACATTAAATATTTTAAGTAAGGTAACTTAACATTAATATTAAATTGTACATAATTAAAAATGGATCTTCTAATGGAACGAATTTGATATTGACTTCAGAACTTTGAGTTTCCTTCAATCAATTTTCAGTCTTTTGACTCCTAGGCGTTTTCCCTCTTGAGCTAGAAATTTTAACAGCTTTTTCGATGCAAATTCAAGAATGGGTAATACTACTTCTGCCATTTTGTAAAAAAACAAAGAAACTCAGGAAAAGGGACAGGGAATTTGCTTCTCACTAAATCTGAAACTGAAATGTTTAGGATGGATGTTTGGATGACGGTGGAATTGATAAACTTATGTAATACTTCAAATTAAGGTAATTATCCTACACGGTTTTGGTTACCCCTCACGGTATGATAAAAGTTACCCTGCACGGGGTTGGTTGAGGCGAATACATGCGCAATGGTAAGAAACTTTGCTACTTACTTATCGCAAAGTATGAGTAAGTTCATTTTAATATAACTGTATAAAATAAGACACGATAAATTAAAATAAAATTTTTTCTTTTTGTTTTATTTATTTTCTCCTCTAGTCTCCAGGCCCAGTGACTAATAAAGTTCTTTGGGTTGTTAGGCTTGTGAATTAAAGAACTTGTAAATTAATCTGCTTTAATTAATTATGATTCTTCAGTCTCCCACTTATAAAGTTAACCTGGTGGGCTTGAAGTCTACATTAATGGGCAAAAGGAGCTTTTTCGGCGCGGTGCTCTCTTTGCTTTGACAATGACTAGTCGATTTCACATACGAAAATCAAACGCTCACTTTCGTGGTAATTGGCTTGATTAGTGATCTTTCTTTTACGTCAGTCAAACACTAACAGTTTTAAAATAGCAATAGAAGCATTCCACTAATTAATGTGCTTATTATGTCATGCTATGTAGCAGCTTCACATTCATCCAAAAGGCGAAAAAAGTACAAAATTTTTTAGACACTGTTGATCTCTCAAGATAGCATGTCAATTAGACATAAAATAATCGTTGAATTCACACAATAATTGTCAAAAATTTGGAACAAAATATCAAACTCAAATTTATTTCAATACTATAAACTTTCTATTACAATAGATGGCACATCCCTATTTAGAAAAAAAGGTCCAAACTCAAAAATTGCAATAAAATTTGAAATTGAAAATAAAAGAAAAATTTACAACCTTGGAAAATAAATCCTAAACATAATGGAAAGAAAGTAAGAAAAAATAACAAAAAAACACCACCTAGAAAGGATATTCATATCAAAAGTTATACCTAAATTAAAATTTACTACAAAGGAAAAATAAAATTAAAAGGAGATAATCAATTATTTGAATTGGTTATCTAAGGGCCTGTTCTTTACCCCGGGTTGAGACCCGGATTTGAGTTTTTAGGTAGAGACCGAATGGGTTGAGACCCAGAACAAAAAAACGTCGTTCTCAAACCCGGGTCCACAACACAAATTCCATCACCACCCGGTCCGCGCCCGCCACCTCGTCACCGCCGGCGGCCCAAAACCTAAATCTCCAAAATTTGGGATCTTCTTCTTCTTCTTTTTTCTGTTTCAATCAAACCCATTTGATTGTGCAGTTTTAATTTTTCCCAAATTTGGGATTTGAGGATTCAAATTGAAAATAAATTACTCACAAATGGGTTTGTGAGTAATTGTGGGGGAGGAAGAGGAAGAAGTGCGAAGAAGAAGAAGAGGAAGAAGAGGAGGAGGAGGAAGAAGAAGAAGATGAAGAGGAGGGGGAAGGGCCGGTGCGTGAAGAAGAAGGAGACCGCCGGCCGAAGAAGAAGAAGAAGAAGGAGGAGGAGTTGAGAATTGGGTAAAGAACATGGGGTTGGGTTAGATTTTTGAGTTGAGACCCAAAAAAAGGCCAGACACGGGTCTGAGAACCAGGTAAAGAACAGGCCCTAAATTACCCAAATTGATTTTCCTTGTAACTGAAGCGTCTTCCGTGGTTCAATTTCTGAAATTGTTCTTGTTCTTTTTTACCTTGTGCTTAATTAGTGAAAAATTATGTATGTATGGTTGGAGATGATTGATCATTAACATCTGATTCATTAGAATATTAATATGTGTGGTGTTGGAGAAAGGATTGGTTGTTAACCTCGGGTTTGTATCCTCTAGTCCAAAATAGAGTGTTCCAACCCCAAAATGGTAAAAATATTCTTCATTTTTTTTAAAAAAAAGTATATTCTTATGTAATAATACTTATACTCTTCTAAAATATCACTTTTAAATAATAGTAGTGTTACTCTCCAAAATAGTATTGCTAATCACTTGTACTCTTATAGACTTGTACTTAACTTTTTTGAAATAATACTCTTAAAGAGTACTAGCTAGTGTTACTCCATAAGTGTAGTAGTATAGTAGCACTTGACCTCATGTCCTCATGGTTTGAGCACTAAGTGTTTACTTACTACCAATTTAAGCATAAAATGGCCAGAATGCCATTTTCCCATTTGTTTTTCTTTAAAAAAAAAAAAAGAATTCGTATGTATTTCCAATGGAAAAACTCATTAACTGTTGCACCAAAAAACAAAAAAAAAAAGAAGATGACTCGGCCTATTAAGTATAACTTGTGTTTACGGTAGAAACTAAAAACATAACCAAAACACGAGCAAAACCAAAGAAAACGAAGAGAGCCTAAATTTATTTTACGAAATAAAAATACATATTTGTGAAGAATATTGTTTACGAGTATTAGTCACTTTATGTTAATAAAAAAAATAAAAATTGGCGTTCATGAACAATACTCATGATCATGTTTACTAGTATCATTTATTCCATAAAAGGGTATCATTTTAAGGAGGAAAAAAACAAAGAAAAATAAATAAATAAAAACTAATCCTATAAATATTGATTAATTGTTTACCATTTATAATAATATCTGACAAGGTATAAAAAGTTTAAACAAAAATTGAGATCGAGACTCTTTATTAGATTGTTTTCCTTGGAAATATAACTACTAAGGGAAACAAGGGGATGCTTACATTTTTGTTCTGAACTTTTTTATTTTAAAATTTATTTTTGTGGTCGAAAATGTGAAAAAGATGCACTGAAGATTTACAAAAGTTATTTATAAAATAACAAAATAGTAAAAGTAAAACAGTAAAAAAATAAAATGTGTTACCATATATACAAACTTCTATTCTTAATAACAAAGAAAAGAAAAATCAATTAATCGTATACAAATGTTGTTGAGTTTCCATTTCCTTCACCAATTAAATAGTAGGTAGTTATGTATAATGCAACTAGGTTGTGAGTTATCTGATAAGTAATGGTTAAATCTTTAGTTAATTGTACGTGGTCATGAAGTCCACATTTACAGTCATGTAAATATCTAACATGAATGAATTGCAAAATAGCGTTACTTTTCCTCAGTGTTTTAAATAAGACAAAGAAAAATGGACAAATAATTCAAAGCCCTCATTATATGCTTTGTTGAGGCGAATATATATGGACAATGGTAAGAAAAATGTTCAGCTGATTTATCCATTGTCTTATTGAAGTACAACAAAGTAAGTTTAGTTTGCTACTTGTCACAAAATAAAAGTAAGTTTGTTTTGTAGTCATTAGATAAAATAAGACACGATAAATTTGACAGAAAGTCTGAAGTACGAGTACTGTAACACTTTGAAGCTTGATATCCATGCCATTCCTACTGTTTTTTTTTGTTTTGTTTCTCCTCTACCCAACTCTCCAGTGACAAGTAAAGTTCTTTGGGGGTTGGTAGGCTTGTGAGATTATCGTTTCTGTATTGAAGAACTTTACTTGTCACTGGAAATCAAACACTCATTTACTCCTCAGTTTCGTTGTAATTAATTATTCACGTACATTCATTCAGTTTCTCCTGTCTTTCTTATTCATGAAAATCAAAATAATCGTACTCTCTTTCCTAGAAATTATATAGCCAACACAAGTTTCTGTAGTGTGCCAAACCTTCAAAGAACAATAATCAATCAAAAGTAGGAGAATCTATTTAATTTTGCATTTCAAACTTCACATGCGCCTGAAGAACATGTGTAATTAATTATGGCTCTTTTAGTCAATGAAGAAGACGGAGTCTTCCTCTCCACAAGTTTATTTTGTGGAGTTACACGGCAAAGGAAGCTTTGGCTAGGGCTTGTTATTTTTTATTATTTTTAAAATGATTTTAAAAATATATTTTTGAAAAATAATTTTATAATATAAAAAATACATTGAAAATGTGAAAAAATATAACTAAATAGTAAAAAATTATATGAACATGATGAAAACTGATTATAATATATTAAATTTACTCTTAAAACCAAAACCAAAACCAAACCACAAGAATAACTTTCTTTGAAAATGAAATTGTTGAAAAATCACATAGTATTCATTATTCCTCTCTTTGGCTGTAGATATCCACATTGAATTTCTCCTTTTCGACCGATGAAAATGAAATCCTCCTCACTTTCTGGAGTAATTTTGAAAGATCAATAATCACAAGATATTAGGGTGGGCATGGAAATTGGAATTTTTTCAATTCAACTCAAAAACCGATTCACATTTGAAATTTATTCGTGAAAGCTCGAAAAGATCGATCATCATCATCATTTGGACTTGGTGATACAAATGACTTCTGAGCAGGAAAAATAGTTTTTTTTTTTCCTACTTAAAATGTGAGTATATTCTCCCTTTAATTAAGTACAAGAGGGAGGGAAAAACCTCTAATAAAATTTGAGAGACAAAACTGCAACTAAATACTACTCCCTTGTAACAATGAAATATTACGAACAACCTCGATCTACACATACAAAATATAGCAGCACCAAATATTGTGATTTTCACTTTTCAAAACAAGCAGATCAAGATTATTAGCAACGCGAAAATTCATCTTAATTTGTTCTATGGCTTCGTTCAACGGCACATTTCAATAGAAATTCCAGATCTGAAGCTATTTACGTGTTCAAATTACCTATGCAACTCTAATATATGAGATTAAATACGCCACAAGCCATGAAGTCAATTATAAATAGTGAACTCGCCTTTAATAAACAATGCATATACGCGCAGTATTAACAATTCAATAGTCTAATTCGACTTTTAACAACACCACAACAGTAAAAGATGAGGAGGAACTTTACATTCTTAAAAGCTTGGGTAGAACTCACCCTCAAAAGCTAGCTCTAAAAGGGAGGGTGCCCACGTTCCTTTTATATCACACATTGGAGTCCTATACCTCTAATGTGGGATATATTGGCGGAACTTGACTTGATAAATTGGAGGAGCCACTAACAATACATTACTAAGATTATAATTAAATATTAATTAAACAGGTCCAGCAATTAATCTAAGAAAACAACATATTAAATAATATCATATTTAACCAACTAGAAAGAGTTTAAAGAAAGAAAAAGCACTTACATTAAAGTGCTACTCGACGTTCTTTCAAAGACTTAAAGACGTCTATAATAGACTCAGAATCAAAATTTTCAGCAATATCTCTCTCGATATGAACAACCAAATTATCAGCCAGAAATTCATCCTCCATCTTGTTACGGAGTCGTGTTTTAACTAATTTCATAGCTGAAAAAACATGTTCTGAAGTAGCCGTGAAAATAGGAAGGGGTCAAAATGAGAAAGCAAAAAATATACCTTTGCTTTTTCTGTCCTTGTTAATACTTGAGAAAGCTCTAACATAGTAGAAAGAATTTTGAAATCTGGATGAAGAGGTGCAACAAAAATAAAATGCTGAAGTTGAAACTTCAAGTTGAGTCTTTCTTGTTTACTGAAATCTGAGGGATAGTACTTCTCCACAAGCCTACAAATGTTCTCAACGTTGAATGCTTTGTAAGAATTTGTAGGAACCAAAGATGAGCTGAGAGTTAGAAGAATCCACTGTTTGTTCACAAAAACTATGGTTCAACTCTTTCAATTGCTTGTCTATTGTAACAAGAAATATTTCCACCCTATAAAACTTCTCCACTGCAATCTCCTCTTGTTGCCCTCTTGGAAGTCGACGAGCTTTAAATTGAGCATTAAAATCAGGAAGATCAATCTATTAATTATGACAAAATACTTTAATTTCGCTAAGAAGAGAATTCCAGCCATCATCTCTAAGTTTCTGAATGAGTTTTTGAAGAGAATCCTAGTCATTATTGTTCGAATCAATCAAATAATAAATAATAAAAAGATGAAACAACTCTACAACTCCTTAACATCCATCATTATAAAAATAAAAACTAATTTAAGGTTGATTAATCATTATTAAAGGAAAAATTACACAAGGTAACAAACAGTAAACATGAAATAATAATATAAGAAACTAAAAAGCACAATATAAAGACAAGTACTTATTATATTGTATCGCATCTTTAGCTGTTGACTAGCACTTTGTTTAAATTGTTTTGCTGCCTTGTTGGTGGGTGTCGAGTTGTTAATGTCGGCTGCAAAAGTTTCAACTTTCAACTTCCAATTCCAAAAGTTGAGAGAGGAAAGAAAAACGAAAAAAATCTCACCTTCACACAAACAATTTTGCCCGCTTGTAGTTGTAAGTAGGGGTGATATCGAGCCGAGCCGAGCCCGAACACACCTATGTTCGAGCTCGGCTCGGCTTCATTATCTTGGGCTCGAGCTCGAGCTCGTATAAGATTCACGAGCCTTGTGGATCTCCACTTTGCTAAAACAAAATCAGCCTTGTAGAGGATTCGAACCCAAGTTCTCTGGATTCTCCTCTTGGTGTCTTACCACTACACCAAATATAGTTTCATGTTAATATGTATAAATGATAAATTATATATCTATTTTATCTTTTGTAAAAATTATTTTTTCTTATCGAGCTGTTCACAAACGTAATCGAGCCGAGCTCCCTTTAGTTCATTTATTGTTCGTTTATTAATCGAGCTTAAAATTTTGTTCATGTTCGTTTATTAATAAATAAACGATCTCGAACCGAGCTTTTAATGAGCCGATCCCGAGCTTGTTCGTGAACGTTCGTGTTCATTCTCAGCCCTAGTTGTAAGATTACTAAGAAGCCTTATGCCTTTTCCAAGCCAAAGGATGCTCTGTAACTCTGTTCATAATCAAAAGACAACTTGAAATTAGCTGATATCCAAAAGCCACAAAAAGCCAAAAAAAAAAAAAAAGCCTTTGTATAATTGTAATTTGTATCTATCCGCTCCACACAAGAAAAAAAAAAAAAAAAAAGCCAAGCCAAAGGATGCTGTGTAACTGTAAGTTTAAACGCTGCAAAAAGCCACAAAAAACCAAAATAAAGCCACAAATAGCACACACAAAATATTTTAAGGTTGAGATTTATTTTAAGAAATTTGTCAGCTTAACAACTTGCGATTCACAGCTTGCGCAGCCTGCGTGCAAAAGAAAAGCCAAAAAAATCTCATCTCAACTTCTAATTCAATCGCTGACCACTGCACAGAAACAATGGTTTTCCGTTTAATTGAATTTATCTAGAATTTCTTCAGTCGATTGGATTTTGTGGCTGGGTTCTTCTCATGAGTGATGAAGCGGGAAGATGAAAAGGGAAAGTGGGAAGATGAAAAGTTAAAAGTGTATTGTAGAAGAAACTCTTAATTAGATTTTTTTTTGTAGGGGTCAAATAATAGAATTAAAAAATATTTGGACTGAAGTATAAATACTTACTAATTTTATTTTTTTTGTGGGGGCCAAGGTAGTCTTCCGCCATTGGTGGAATACATAATTTCATTACACTCAATTTGGTGGGCTGAATGAACTACATTTCTGGGTTGGACTTTAATCATTGAGGCCCATTGAAATTAATTAAGAGGGATCCAAATCAAATCCAAGTTTTGAAGATTGGACTAAGATACAAAATTGATTGCAGCGGGCTGATGTGCGTAATTCGTAATGCTACATCCCAATTTCTTTAGTAGCTGCCTATGGCTTAATTTTTTCGTCATTTAATTAGGTAGGTTTTCTTTCGTTATAAGTTAATTAGTTATTTTCTTTTTCGGAGATTTAGTAAGAAATTTTTTTTTATAAGTGGGGAATAGTAGGTACCATTAATTCATCCATGAATGCTGCCCTGTAGGGAGCTTTTGCTCCTTTACCATCTTCTTCCTCTCCATTAATGTTAAGTTTATCTCTTTTCTTTATTTTAGTTTTATTGTTTCTTTTATTTTCTAGTTGAAGATTGATCAAGGTTGATTCTTATGATTGTGAGATCTAATTGCTATTAAGGTAGTCTATCAATGTGTTTTCATTTACTCTTTACTTATAACTTTTATTACCGTTATTTATTTGAGACTGTAGATCTTAATTAAATTAGGTGAAATCAATTAATTCCCATTTAAATAACATATTGTAATATATATTAGGTAAGATTAATTAGTAGTGAAGTTACGTTCAAGTAATAGAGGGTAGAGAGGTTAGTAATTCTTAGATGTTGATTCAATAAGAATAACTAAAACTGGGTTTTCCTAATCTTAATGCCATTAACATAGTTAATGGGTGAAGATGCCTTACGGCCTGCTCCATGTTGATTAGAGTAACAATTATGTTTGTGCGGATTCACGGTAATTGTCGATAAAATAAGTGGGAATTGAGTTATGTCTGTGCGAATTTATGGTAATTTATAACTGAATGATTTGTGTGTGTATGAATATCTTTGAATCGGTGATCAATTGCATGAATTAATTGAGATTATATCTTCAACTAGGTGTTTTATGTTCTATTTTATGGGAGAAATAAAATTACCGGTCCCTGTGGAGACAATCCTACTTATTACTATACTAGTTTTGAGTAGATTTTGTAAATATTTTTGGAAGCTGAAACAACATCGTAACTCGTAAACAAAATCGTAAAACGAAAAAAGGAGAGACCTTTTTGGAGGAATGAATGTTGATGGAGGCAAGAAGGGGCGAAGCCAAGGGTGGTCCGCGGACCCCTCCAACCCCTCCTGCACCCTCATTAACAATGTATATTTATTTATTATTATTTTTTTACAATATATTTGACTGTCAAAAAAAATTTATTGATATATTAGACCTCTTTAAAATTTGTAAAATGTAGTTTCTGACTCTGTTACTAAGTAGGAAGAGGTGCCTTGGAGACGATTGTATTGGTACGGTGATCGGGCCTCGATTCCACCTAACCTTTAGCCGCCTTAGAAACACTCTTCGCCCCCTTTTGGCCGTGCGGATCCAAAGCTGAATCAGCTGGAGTCTTCGATATTTTTTAATATCGGTTATTGCCGAAAATTTGTTGTTCTTTTCTTCAGTTTGATTTTTGTTTCTTCAGCATGTAGTAATTTGTAGGAGAAAGGTTTTAGTACAATCGTTGTAGATTGGTACTAATTAATGTTTTGATGTTATTTGCTACCGTGAAGACATGTGCCATGCACGTGTTTCTAGAATAGAGTAGCTCAACCCTTTTATTCTTAACATTTTGAGTAAATTGTAAAGTTAATTGTAAAAAAACTCTTCAAACTTTATTTCGATTTAAATTACCCTTCATACCTTTTATATTGTAATTAACCCCATTTTTAGTCTATTATAATGCAAGTTAATGCTATTGTCTTAATTTGGAAAATTATTCATAAAAGTTCCTAATTACTCACTAATCTTTCAACAAAATTTAAAAAATTATATATTAGAATTGTTATTAAGTGGTGGATGCATGTATATTAATTAAATCTTTGCATTGATGTACGAATAGTACGAGGATTTACTCTTGCCGGAGCTTTTATTATTGAATTATAATTCGTGTTTTAGTTGTTAAATTTACTTTGTTTTCTTAGCTGATAATTACAATCTCTTCAATATTAAAGGTGGTTGCTAACCAAAACATTCAAATCAACTATTAAGGAAATTAATTCTTTGTTCCTTGTGGGTTCGGCCATGCTTGTCATTATAAGTTTTGCAGGAATAAATATTTTTGGTAGGGATGTTTCAATTCTGTTTTTCTCTTTAAATTGATTTTTAATTTTTTTAAACGGTCAAAGTAAAAAAAAACTTCCACCAGAAATAAGTCTCCCACCGTCAAATATGAAGTAATTTTTCAGTTGATTAGTGTTACTAAAAAAGAATAATTATTGTTTATTAGACATTGTATAAAGAAAGTTCAAGAATTACTAAGGGAAACAAGGGGCTGTTTACATTTTTGTTCTGATTTATTTTTTCTTTTGTGGTCGAAAATGTGGCATTGAAGATTTAATAGAGTTATTTATAAAAATGACAAAACAGTAAAATGAAAAGGTAAAAAGTAAAAAAAATAAATAAAATGAGTTACTTACAAACTTGTGTTTCTAATAACAAAAGGAAGAAATAGAAATTAATCGAATAAAAGATGGAAGAAATAGAAAAAACAAAATAGCAATTAATAGAATAAAAGATGGAAGAAAACCGGAGAATACAAATCTTTCCATTTCCTTCACCAATTAAACTTTCTTCTTTCTGGATAGCCACTGAGCTTTCCATCGTCCATCAATCAGGTAACCAATGACCACTTTTGGAACGTGTGAAATCCTTTTGCAATCTTCACTTTCTTCTTCTGCATTCTCCAACTTTTTTGTGAGTTGAGAACTCATATCCAGCAATTCCAGCCTCTGAAGCTTACTCAAATGTTCAATACCAAAAGGTAATTCCTCTACCAGTGGAAGTTCTTCCATGCATAGTTGATTGATACTAGGCATTGCACCCTTCTCAATTCTCACCCGTTTCAATCCTCTCATATTAATCAGTAACAACTTCTTGAGCTTTAGAAAACCTCCAGCCTTGAAACACAAACTTTCTCCTCCGTAAGCTTCAAACAATACAACTTCTGACAAGTTGGGAAGATGTTGAAGAGTTTCAAGTGGATCATCCCCTACTAAATTACTCAAACTCAACCATATTATCTCCAACCCTTGAAGCTGTCTAATCCATGCTGGCACCTTTTCTAAGCGGCCATACAAATAGAGCTGGGCAAGAGATTGAAGAGACGAGGCAGAAATAGGATGATTTAGATCCAACAGATCAATTACCTCATCTTTTTCCACTGAAGAATTGCCACTCACAAATAACCCCTGCAAGTTGTTGAGGTTCCCAAGTGACGAGCAGAGTTCCTTCCCATCTTCTCTTCTTAGGTTCGTAATAAATAACTCTCTCAATTTGGCAAGCTTTCCTATTTCCTTCACTATTCTAATCTCCTTGCTCTGAGTCTGTGCGGCATCAATCAAATAGAGTGTCTGTAACTCAACAAGCCTTCCCATTCCACATGGAACTTTGAATCCATTGTATCCGAAATGTCCCTTTGGAGAATCAGCAGCTTCCTGCCAGAAACAGAGATGACGAAGCTTGTGAAGCTTTTGAATTTCCATAGGTAATTCCTTTACACTAGTCTCCACCAGAATTAGACTCTCTAGGTTTTGAAGCCGTCCTATGGATTTTGGGACTGTTTTAATCTTTCTTCCACTCACGCCTAAATACCTGAGGAGATATAATTTGAAAATCTCTTCTGGAATTTCTTCCAAATTTATTCCTCTAAGATCAACTACCGTCAACAACTTACTGGTTAAGAGTTTGGTTAATACGGCTTTAGATATTGACTTATTCTTCCCACATTACGGATCGACAACTGTCAACATAATGGTGCTTATCAAGGAGATTGCAGTGAAATACAAGTCTACGTACCACCTTCCCGGGAGTTCTTAGCTGCTCGGTACACTTAATTACGGTCACCATGTCTTGCTCTCTTGATTTCGAGGCTATGAATTGTCGCAAAAGATCATGAATGCGAAGGAGACCAGTTAGTCCATTATAGACTTCTACCTCATACAGAGTGATTAAGCACCTATTGGCAAGCTCTTTGAGAAAATCCCATGAAGAAACCATCCCGGAGCTTCTTTTCACGGGCAAAGTGAGACCCACAAATTTACCTTCAAAAATTGCTTCCGGATCGGACAACCAAGGGAGAAATCGGGGAGGAAAAGCATCACCATTTTCTTTACCAAGCAGTCAACCTTCCCTGGGCTTCCAGTCAACATCAGATTCCCTCATTACCGACGAACCCATCAGAAATTTGAAAACCCAATAGCAGAAAAAGCCCAACCAAATCGGCCAAGCCAATAACCCAAGTCAGTATCATCAAAATCGGGAGAGACACTCTCCATTCTTGGCCCGGCCGTATTATAAACCCAATTCAAAGAGCTTAATTCTCTCAAATATATGGCCCCCGAACGTTGACCAATATTTGGGGATGATATCACAATCGGTAGAACCGATCAGAGAGCAAAACCGAAAATGGAACACATCCAAGTCGGTAAATACAATCAGATTTGGTTGAAAGAACACTCAAGAGACAAAAGTTCTTAAAATCAAAATTTCCAAAAACACAAAAGTGTCCAGTCCGACAGTCTACCAACATGTCATGAAAACATTATTAAGATTCAATTAAGAACCTCAAACCTGATTCAATTGATATGGGGGAACCATCGGTGAAGAAGAGCTCAGTGAGTGGGCGCTGGGAGAAAAAGCATTCCGCTCAAAACCCTAACTCTAACTCACTGAGAGCTCTTTTTTTTTGTTTTTTGATTGCAGCGTGCATTGATTCTCAAATCTCAAGGAAGTAATTCGGACGGCTGATGTGCGTAATTCGTAATGCTACATCCCAATTTCTTCAGTAGCTGCCTATGGCTTAATTTTTTCGTCATTTAATTAGGTAGGTTTTCTTTTCGTTATAAGTTAATTAGTTATTTTCTTTTCTTAATCTTTTAAGGAGATTTAGTAGGAAATTTTTTTCTATAAGTGGGGAATAGTAGGTACCATTAATTCATCCATGAATGCTGCCCGGTAGGGAGCTTTTGCTCCTCTGCCATCTTCTTCCTCTCCATTAATGTTAAGTTTATCTCTTTTTTTTTATTTTAGTTTTATTGTTTCTTTTATTTTCTAGTTAAAGATTGATCAAGGTTGATTCTTATGATTGTGAAATCTAATCGCTCTTAAGGTAGTGTATCAATGTGTTTTCATTTACTCTTTACTCATAACTTTTATTCTCGTGATTTATTTGAGACTGTAGATCTTAATTAAATCAGGTAAAATCAATTAATTCCCATTTAAATAACATATTGTAATATATATTAGGCAATATTAATTAGTAGTGAAGTTACGTTCAAGTAATAGAGGGTAGAGAGGTTAGTAATTCTTAGATGTTGATTCAATAAAAATAACTAAAACCGGGTTTTCCTAATCTTAATGCCATTAACATAGTTAATGGGTGAAGATGCCTTACGGCCTGCTCCATGTTGATTAGAGTAACAATTATGTTTGTGCGGATTTACGGTAATTGTCGATAAAATAAGTGGGAATTGAGTTATGTCTATGCGAATTCATGGTAATTTATAACTGAATGATTTGTGTGTGTGTGAATATCTTTGAATCGGTGATCAATTGCATGAATTAATTGAGATTATATCTTCAACTAGGTGTTTTATGTTCTATTTTATGGAAGAAATAAAATCACTGATCCCTGTGGAGACGTTCCTATTTATTACTATACTAGTTTTTAGTAGATTTTGTAAATATTTTTGAAAGCTGAAACAACATCGTAACTCGTAAACAAGATCGTAAAACGAAAAAAAAGAGAGACCTTTTTGGAGGAATGAATGTTGATGGAAGCAAGAAGAGGCGAAGCCAAGGGTGGTCCGCGGACCCCTCCAACCCCTCCTGCACCCTCATTAATAGTGTATATTTATTTATTATTATTTTTTTACAATGTATTTAACTGTCAAAAAAGTTTATTGATATATTAGATCACTCTAAAATTTGTAAAATGTAGTTTTTGACTCTGTTACTAAGCAGGAAGGGGCTTTGGAGACGATTGTATTGGTACGATGATTGGGCCTCGATTCCACCTAACCTTTAGCCGCCTTAGAAACACTCTTCGCCCTCTTTTGGCCGTGTGGTAGGACCGTCGTTAGCCCTATCAAATACAGTAAAAGTACTGTATAAACCTGCAATAATTAGCTATAAGTAGCACAATGATAACAAGGTCGATCCCACAAGGAACGGACTGCTTAAAATCACAAAACCTATTAATTCCTAAAAACTTTTGGTTCGCAACCACCTTTATTGCTCAGAGAGACTTTGTAAAAGATTATTGAAAACTAAATAACAAATTTAAATTAAGAAAAATAAATTAATCAATGAAATAAAGTATTCCAGCAATATGTAAATCACAATAATCACGTGCATGTTAATCATCAACTCAATAATATATTAAATAGCCTGTCATCAATCAGTTATAGGTTACCGTGAATCCGCATCAGACATAACCCAATCTCCCCTTACTTTATCGGCAATTACCGTGAATCCGCATCAGACATAATTGCTACTCTAATTAACAAGGAACATGCCGTAAGGCATCGACACCTATTAACCAAGTTAACAGCCTTAAGATCTAGGGAAACCCGATTTTAGTTATTTTTATTGAATTAACATCTAAGAATTACTAACCCCTTATTCTCTATTACCTGAAGGTAACTTTGCCACTAATTAATCTTGCCCAATAAATATTATGTTATTTAACTGGGAATTAATTGGCTCTACCTAATTCAACTAAGGTGATCAGTCTTAATTAAATATCAGTAATCAAAGTTATGAGCAGAGAATAAGAAGGAACACATGCAATTTAATTTAAGCACAATTCGGTTTCATAACATGCCCGGATTAATTGCTATTACATTATGCCGGAATAAATAATTTAGCTACTCATAATTAAACTAACTACGAACATAATTATTATATGAATCATACTGAAAATAGTTGAAAAGAATAAAATAATTAAGAAAGAAATACTTGAATTGCGATCTGAAAAATCTCAGAGTATGCGACGTCCCGTTTGGGCAAACGGGACCTCTGCCGACAGAAATTCTCCAAACGCCAGAAACGAAACCTATAGCTATTTTCCTTGTACTAGCTATGAAAATATGGAATATTATGCTACTGTCCAGAACGTCTTTTTTTGTTATCTCCCTTCTATCCCTTTATATAGGTGTAGAATGGAGAGAAAAACTAATAGTAAACTACTAAAACTCTTGTCCATGTATGATACTACCAAAAATAATCTCCAAATTAAATAAGGATAATTTGTATTAGGAAATAATCCCTTCTTCCAGCTGGCACACCACCAATGTTGGCAATTAAAGAATCCAAATTCCATTCCAATTGCTTTACACGATTGATCAATTAATTGCTTCATTGGGCCTTCTTCAATTTCTTTGGGCTGCTTGTTCCATCTTTGGGCTGCTTCAACTTTGGCCCACTTGCTCATTTTTCATGCATGACATGAATAATTCCTCTTTTTATTGTTTTTTTGGGCTGGATTGCTCTTTTCTTCCTCTTTTTGCATATGCTTTCTCTAATTATTCTTCCTTCTAAAACCTGCATTTATCTTACAAAAACTTGCACATACCCGTGAGATTTGCCACAATTATGCTCTAAAATTCAGCAGCTAAAGGACACCCATCACTGTGCAGATCCAAAGCTGAATCAGCTGGAGTCTTCGACATTTTTTAATATCGGTTATTGCCGAAACTTGTGTTTCTAATAACAAAAGGAAGAAATAGAAATTAATCGAATAAAAGATGGAAGAAATAGAAAAAACAAAATAGCAATTAATAAAATAAAAGATGGAAGAAAAACGGAGAATACAAATCTTTCCATTTCCTTCACCAATTAAACTTTCTTCTTCCTGGATAGCCCTTGAGCTTTCCATCGTCCATCAATCAGGTAACCAATGACCACTTCTGGAACGTGTGAAATCCTTTTGCAATCTTCACTTTCTTCTTCTGTATTCTCCAACTTGTTTGTGAGTTGAGAACTTAAACCCCACAATTCCAGCCTCTGAAGCTGCTTCAAATGTTCAATACCAAAAGGTAATTCCTCTACCAGTGGAAGTGCTTCCATGCTTAGTATATCGATACAAGGCATTGCACCCTTCTCAATTCTCACCCGTTTCAATCCTCTCATATTAGTCAGTAACAACTCCTTGAGCTTTAGAAAACCTCCAGCCTTGAAACACAAACTTTCTCCTCCGTAAGCTTCAATCAAGAAGACTTGTGACAAGTTGGGAAGATGTTGAAGAGTTTCAAGTGGATCATCCCCTACTAAATTACTCAAACTCAACTCTATTCTCTCCAACCCCTGAAGCTGTCTTATCCATGCTGGCATCTTTTCTAAGCGGCCATACAAACAGAGATCGGCAAGAGATTGAAGAGACGAGGCAGAAGTAGGATGATTTAGATCCAACAGATCAATTACCTCATCTTTTTCAACTGAAGAAGTGACACTGACAGCTAACTCCTGCAGATTGGTGAGGTTCTCAAGTGAGGAGCAGAGTTCCTTCCCATCTTCTCTTCTTAGGTTTGTAATACGTAACTGTCTTAATTTGGCAAGCTTTCCTATTTCCTTCACTATTCTAATCTCCTTGCTCTGAGTCTCTGCGGCATCAACCAAATACAGTGTCTGTAACTCAACAAGCTTTCCCATTCCACATGGAGCTTTGAATCCATTAAATGGCAAATGTCCCTTTGGAGAATCAGCAGCTTTTTGAACCAAACAGA
Source organism: Leptodermis oblonga (assembly GCA_016801395.1). Lineage (NCBI taxonomy): Eukaryota > Viridiplantae > Streptophyta > Magnoliopsida > Gentianales > Rubiaceae > Leptodermis > Leptodermis oblonga. The sequence continues at coordinate 4,892,036 of CM028757.1, forward strand.
GATGACGAAGCTTGTGAAGCTTTTGAATTTCCATAGGTAATTCCTTTACACTAGTCCCCACCAGAATTAGACTCTCTAGGTTTTGAAGCCGTCCGATGGATTTTGGGACTGTTTTAATCTTTCTTCCACTGAGGCCTAAATGCCTGAGGAGATATAATTTGAAAATCTCTTCTGGAATTTCTTCAAAATTTATACCTCTAAGATCAACTACCGTCAACAACTTACTCGTCAAGAGTTTGGTTAATACGGCTTTAGATATTGACTTATTTCCCCAAAAATTAATTAGGGATCGACAACTGTCAACATAATGGTCACCATGTCTTAGCTGCTCGGTACTACTAATTATGGTCACCATGTCTTGCTCTTTTGATTTCGAGGCTATGAATTCTCGCAAAAGATCATGAATACGAATGCGACCGGATAGTCCATTATAGACGTTGACATCATACAGAGTGATTAAGCTCCTATTGGCAAGCTCTTTGAGAAAATCCCATGAAATCTTTTCAGCAGTCTGTCCCCCTTTCTCTTCCACAAATCGCTCAGCAACCAACAATTTGATTAGACGCTGGATTCCTATCGCAATACCACCTTGAGGATAAATGCTACTAGTGAAGAGAAGGCAAGCCTTGAGTGTGGAAGGTAGATCGTTGTAACTTAAAGAAAGTATCCTCTTAACTCTGTCCAGCTTTTCACTGCCCTCAAATTCATCCTTAAGCCTGTGTTGAACAAGCTCCCACTCATCTTTTCTGCTGGAGTCTTTGGAAGCCAAAAGTCCACCTATTGCAACAATAGCCAATGGTAAGCCTCCGCACTTTTCCACTATACTTTCTGCAGCATTCATTAAATGTTTTGGACACTGCTTGTCCTTGAATACCTTCCGACAAAAAAGAGTCCATGAGTCTCGAGAGTTCAAGTACCCCATTTTGTAAACATGTGTGTGAGAATCTACGCTAGAGGCAGAGGCTACATCAGTAATTCGTGTGGTGAACATAACACGATTGCCTCCGTCGCTGTTCTCAGGAAGCACCAATTTGATTGCATCCCAGAAATCTCCCTCCCACACATCATCAAACACAATTGCGTACCTTCCTCGTCGAAGAAACTCCTTCAAAAGTGCTTTCAACTGATAAATGTTCATCGAGTCCATCTGTTGTGGGATTGGTTCTTTGAATTGGGCCCGCAGTTGTTGAATCAAGCCTTTGAGGAGATTTTGAAAATCACAATTTTGAGAGACAGGAACCCAAACACGGATCTGGAAGTGACTTTCCACAGCAGCATCGTCATAGACTTTTCTAACAAGAGTAGTTTTCCCAAGTCCTCCCATACCAACCACCGAAATTACTTTGAGTTGGGAGTCAACCTCAAGCTCTAGGAGGTGAGCAATGAGGTGTTTTTTGGGCTCGTCGATGCCCACCAGATGAGCTTCTTCCGCAAGAAGTGCATCGTCATCTTTACTATGCCTCCAGGCGTTGACTGCAGCCGGACGACCTGGAAGAGTATTGGCATAGTGTGATTCGTACCTGAGACGTGCTTCCGAAATGTTTTTGATTCTAGCCTTGACGCTCTCCAATTTGGAAGCAAGTCGATGACGAGCCGGCAAATTCTTTACGGACTTGAAACTCCTTTGAACAGAGCCAAGGAATCCCTGCTGGCGATGGCTAACAAAGAGAAGCCGGAATTCATCAGTGATATCTTCAGTGTCATAATAAACATCCCTGACTTGCCTGATCCATTCACAGAGCTGGGGATCACTTTTGTGATCATCAGAATCTGCGAACTTCTCAAGGAAAGCCTTAATATGACCAAACTCATCACTGATAAGCTGGACCTCTTGTCGAAGTCCTCCAAGGAGTCTCCCCTCTTCATTCAGAAATGCAGAGAGCTTATTTGAAGCAAATCCCAGAAAGGCCGGTAATACTTCTGCCATTTTACAAAACAAAGAAACTCAGAGATAGAGGAATTCGTTTCTGAGTGAGAACTGAAACTCAAACTCAAACTCAAGTGTTGAGGATGGACGTTTGGACGATGGATGAATTGAGAAACTAATATGCAAATTAATGTTAGAAAGTTGAAGGATAGTAAGGTGATAAGATTACCCTACACGGCAATGTGGAAATGAATGCTAAAAAAGAAGTTACCCTACACGGTTTTGGTTGAGCCATTAATATGTTCTCTCATTTTATGCGTCCTTGAGGCAAATATCTGGTAAGAAAGAACGGTAAGAGATCACAAAATAAGTTTGTTTTGTTAATTTTTGCTGCACAAATTGGACAGATAATCCGAAATGGATACCTAAAAGTGTATCGGCCATTCCTACTCTACTTCAGTTACTAAGGCGTTTGTGAGTTTCTAAGGGTTATTATTTTTTACAAGAACTTGTAAACCAATATGCTAATTTGAATTGATGGGTCTCATAATTATGGTTTTATAAAGGGTAAAAATCATCATTTACCTCCTTGATGTTTCATAAAGTATCATTAATTTACCCCTTCTGCTCTTACACGGCATCCGTATCACTTGTGAAGTTGACCTCGTGGACTTGAAGTCTACTAATACAGAGCAAGGGAGCTTCGCCTGTCGCTGCTTTTCTAATTTTCTTGCTTTGATAATGACTTTCGTGGTAATGATCCACATTCAATTTCTCCTTTCTTTCTTCTTCATGAAAATCAATCAAATCGTCCTCAGCCCTCACTTTCTCAGAAATGATCTTGCTGAGCTATGCTGCTGGCCTTTCACTTTTGAAGACGCGCATAATTGATCAGAGTCTATTATTCTTTGTTATTTGTATATTTGTTAAATAAACCATCTCTAATGAAGCTGAACCCGTTATTGTTTATGAACATTCGTGTTAGTTCTTACTCATTAGTTATAGGCATAGTAATCTCGTTGGATCAATTCAATTTTCCCACCAACAAAATCTCCCGAATTTTCCCCTCTCATGTACATGGACAAGATATTTTTATTTTATTTTATGCATACTTTTTTGTTTAAAAAAAAAGAAAAAGAAAAGGAAGAGATCGAAAAGAAAAAAGAACAACCTTTTAATTTTATCTTTAAACTGCTCATATTTGAAAGATGATCCTCTAAATACTTGACACCAGTGCTGAAATTACCGTAAAAATAGACTTGCAAAAGCTTTCTATTTTGCAATAAAGAAACAAGAAGAAGAAGGCAATGAGATTTAATCATTCTCCGAAAGCGTATATAAAAGTTTTTCAATTCCTATTAACTAAGGTCGTAGAATCACTCGTCAATTCTTTCATCAAGCATGAATAAAGGATTTCCCGTGATGTTTAATCAAGCACAGGTGGATTATAAAAATCTCACTCGTCAATTTCCAAGATGTTTCATAGCCACCTGTATTAGACCCTTTATTTTTTACCTTGCTTTGTTCTTTTCTTTTCTTTTCTTTTATGCATTCATGAAATTAAACCGTAATCCCATATTTATTTTTTTTTTAATTTTAAAAAAAAACAGATCTCTGTGATTGGACTCAAATCCAGTTCCTCACATGACAAAAATGATTAAAGATTAAGTAAACTAGTAAACTATCACAATACATTGTGGGACAAGACAAATTTTCACGACAGTAAAAGTGAAGAGTGAGATGAAGAAGAAAACCAAACAACAAGATCTCTAGTGCCAATGGCAACGATGAAGGCAAAGACAAATAGTGAACAGGGCAAAATCAGAGTTCATTAGGATTAATGTCCAGATTTTGCCTAGACACATAAGGTGTTAAACCACAACCCATCAACCAGCCAAAGACTTTTTCTCACTTAGCCAAATCGGCTCCCTCACACAACTTGGAGGCCGATAGCGAAAAGACTTCTACATCTCTGATCTCTCAAACTCTCTTCTTCCATAATTACCAAATCATTCTGAAAAGCTATTTGACCAAAACCAATCGAATCCAGATTGAAAACAAAAATATTAAATCTTATCACAAATAGAATTTCCTAAGGCACTTCTTCCTTCGTTGGTCCTTGCTAGTGCCCTTGTTTCACGAATGAAATGCAGCAGCTTCATATCAATTCAAATATGGAGAAAGTAAGAAAATTTTAAACGCCATATGACATTGAATCAGCCACGCTTTATCAGACCCGGACTAGCTGTCAAGTCAAAACTCAGGAAGATGATCGTCCTTTGGTTATACAAATGCCTATAGTTTGCAGTGAAACAGCCACCCTTTTCACAATTTTCTATAATTTTCAAGCCAAGAGAGGTTGCATAATGCTACTCTTCAAACGCAAATATGATGCTCAAATGAATTTTACTATTGTGAAACAAAGAAACAAAAAAACAAGAGCTGAACTCAAGCTACAAGACCAATGTAGCTTGAGAGTATCACTACCAAAAACAAAACAAAAAACTAATCCTACCGCTGGACTCGTGCATCCCTATGGGTAGTCATACGCGATTCTCTAAAATCTCATCACATGTATAAACCAATTTTATATGATTTTTTTGCGCGGATGAATTGTTGCCATACATAGTAATATCTAAAATGATATAGAAATTAAAAAAATTAGTTAGAATCAAAACTCCTTGTCATAATTTTTCCCCTTAGAAATATAACTATTTCAACAAAGTTCAAAAATTTCTAAGGGTTTAAAAAAAAAAAAAAAACACTTCTGTTTTTAATAACAAAAAGAAAAAAATATGCAATTAATCGTATAACAGACGGAAGAAATCTCGCAAACCAAATCTGCTTGAGTTTCAGTTTGCTTCACCAATTGTTCTTTCTGGATAGCCAGTGAGGATTCCATCTTCCATCAATTGCGAATCTAATGAGCACTTGAGGGACGTGTGAGATTTTCTTGCAATCTTCACTTTCTTCTTCTTCTGCTACTTCAGAGCAAGAATTAGAATCCTCCAACTTGCTTATGAGTTGAGAACTCATATCCCCAAATTCCAGCCTCTGAAGCTGCCTCAAATGTTCAATACCAAATGGTAACTCCTCTACCAATGGAAGTTCTTCCATGCATAGTTGATTGATTCCAGGCATTGCACCCTTCTCAATTCTCACCCGTTTCAATCCTTTCATATTCTTCAGGGACAACTTCTTGAGCTTCAGGGACAACATATTAATTCTTCAGGGGGCTGCGTAACAGCCTCGACATGGTGGCAGTCTGTTTGCAATTGGCCAGCTCAAATTTCAACTCCTGTTGTCGTTGCCCACTACTAACAGTAAACCGTCTCTGCAATAAATCCCACAATTGGTTTCGCCTCCTCAAAATAAGGAATCGTGCTCTTCTGCGACTCGTCAATGGTGTTCATGATCCATTGCACGAGTGTAGATTGCACCGCATCCCAATCATTCAGATACATCGGATTCACAGGTTTGCGAATACTACCATCCTTAAAACCATACTTTCTCCTTCCGCGCAACGATAAGTGCATAGAACGAGCCAATTGTTCATAATTCGCACCATTAAGTTTCACCGTACTAATCATGTTCCCCGGATTATCATTGAAGCCAAGATAATACGGAGAAGAGGGGTCAATGCGCCGATAAATAATCTCTACATCGGATCATCAGTCCCGATCCTCAGGTTCGGGGTTTTCACAGGCGGCTGCTGGTCTGCGCCGGGGGTCGTGGTCGTCGATCCTTCATCAGCCATGGTGAAGGAGACCCGGGGGGGGGGGGGGGGGGGGTTCGAAAAAATCAAAGGTAGAGGCTAGAGTTTTTTATTTTCGACTCTGATACCATGATGAGAAATATTTCTCTATATCTTATAATGAACTTGTACAAAGAGTTTATATACAGCTAACATACCAACCTTACGAGGCCCAAAATAGCCCAAAATAACAATCCACTACAATATATATTTAACTATACAATATATCCAACAGTTCTGCTCGAGTCTTTCGAAGCCAAAAGTCCACCGATTGAGACAATAGCCAATGGCAAGGCTCCACACTTTTCTAGTATACTTTCTGCAACATTTTTTAAATGGATTGGACACTGCTTCTCCTTGAATACCTTCCGACAAAAAAGAGTCCACGAGTCTCGAGAGTTCAAGCACCCCATTTTGTACACATAAGTGTGAGACTCTACGCTAGAGGCAGAGGCTACATTAGCAATTCGTGTGGTGAACATAACACAATTGCCTCCGTAGCTATTCTGAGGAAGCACAAATTTGATTGCATCCCAGAAATCTCTGTCCCAGACATCATCAAACACAATTGCGTACCTTCCTCTATGGAGAAACTCCTTCAAAAGTGCTTTCAAGTGATAAATATCCATTGAGTCCATCTGTGGTAAGATTGCTTCATTAAATTGGTCTAGTTGTTGGACCAAGTCTTTGAGGAGATTTTGAAAGTCACAGTTTTGAGAGACAGTAACCCAGGCATGGATCTGGAAATGACTTTTCACAGCTGCATCCTCATGGACTTTTCTAACAAGAGTAGTTTTCCCAAGTCCTCCCATACCAAGGACTGCAATTACTTTGAGTTGGGAGTCATCATCAAGGAGGTGAGAAATGAGGTGTTGTTTGGGCTTGTAGATGCCCACCAGTTGAGCCTTATCCACGAGAAGTGCATCGTCATCTTTACTATGCTTCCAGGCGATGTCTGCAGCAAGACGTCGAGGGAGTCCCGAAAGGGTATAGACATAGTGTGCTTCATACCTGTATGACATAAAACAAAAATTTATAAATCCTAATAATACGGATATTAACGCAGATGGGAATAAAACTTGTTTATAAGAAACAATACCTAAGGCGTGCTTCCGAGATATTTCTGATTCTAGCCTTAACCTCTTGCAATTTGGAAGCAAGTCAATGTCGAGCCGGTAAATTCTGTACGGACTTGAAACTCCATTGAACGGAGCCAAGGAAACCCTACTGGTGATGGCTAGAAAAAAGACGCCGGAATTCATCAATAACATCTTCAGTGTCATAAGAAACATCCCGGACTTGCCTGATCCATTCACAGAGCTGGGGATCATTTTTGTGATCATCAGAATCTGCAAATTTCTCAAGGAAAGCCTTTATATGACCAAACTCGTCACTGATGAGCTGGACCTCTTGTCGAAGTCCGCCCAGGAGTTTCCCCTCTTCATTTAGAAAGGCAGAGACCTTAGTTGATGCAAGTCCCAGAAAGGTCAATACTTCTGCCATTTTGTGAAACGGAGAACGTTTTGGTTGGATCAATTAATATGTTGGTCAGGTTTATAAATAATGAAAGATAATAAGGTTACGCTACAGTGCCACACGGTTTTGCTTGTGCCATTGATGATCTCCCATGAACATGATAGGCACCGTTGAATCAAACATGAATATTGTTTTTACCAACGTTAGCACTTAGAGCCAGACGGAAGTATTATTCAAGGTAACAGTAACTGCCGCTATTCTAATTTCAATTACCAATGTCAACGTAACCAACCCGATGAAAGTAACTTCAAATTTAATTTTTTGCTCAATTACATTTTATCCATGTGTTATCATACTTTAGCTACTAGTCCCATATTTTAAAAATGAATAGTTGACCCCCTTAATTAGAGATCAAACAAAGCAAATCGAATAAAGACCAAAATGCCCCCATTGAATTCATATGTCATGGTTTCTGATTTTTATTTTTAATTTAAAAAGTATATGTTACAACTCCGGCTCTCCGTTAGGCTGCGAACGGACCTTCTTCTCCGAGCCACCTGCTTTTGGGATTGGCTTGCGGATTTAGACTCTGACGATCAAATTAGTTGCTACTCAAATATCAAAATAATAAAGGATTGCCGGTATAAAAAATGATCTACCTTCCCCAGTACACGCTCCTCGAGGCGGTGGCCGAGTTGTTTGGTGTGGTGCCCGAGTAGAAGTTGAGATGGAATTAATCCTTTACTTGTGGTCATAGATTACTTACAAGCCGCCACGTGTCCCTAGTAGCATTGTTCCACTTTCCTGTTCATCATGACTTATGAACCAATACTTAACTGCCACGTGGGCCAATAATATTCTTTGTGCATAAACTGTAATAATTCCTGTCAGCTAAGTGGTGATTTCTGGGTTGAGTTCACTTCAACTCAGTGCCGGGTTGAAGTTGCGAGGGGTTACCTACCCAACAGTATACTTATGTTTCATTGTTCTTCCTAGCCCTATTTTGTCCCCTCTACCCAACAGTATTATATATAGGCGTTTTAGTTCTCCACAATAACTCATTATTGTATGAACCATTTCGTATGATTCATTGTTGGTGAGTTTGGATTGAAAGTGATGATGGGTTGGAGCTTTTCAATTTAATTTACAGTGTTGTCTCTTGCTACTGAAAGAAGACCAAGATATTTTGATCAAGGAAGATATGCTTGACCTACAAGCTTTTATTTGATTCATTTTGAACTAATTAATGATTAATCAAGTATCACGAATGAAATGCAAAATCTTCAAATGAATTCAAAGATGGAGAAAGTATGAAAACTTTGTGTTGAAACAGCCTCCTTGTCCTTGATAAACATCAAATGAAAAAGATCTAATTAAATCATATTACTTACAACTACATAAAAAGAAGAAACAAGAAGAAGACAATTAGATTAATCATTCTCCAAAGGCATAAAAGTTTTTGAATTTCTACTAATTAAATGAAGTATATATTAATAACATATTTCTATGATTGGACTCAAATCCAGTTCCTCTGTTTGATGAAAATGAGAAATAAGATGAAAAATAGAAGAAGAAAAAAACCAGTTAATTAACCATAAAACTTGTGTTTATAATAACAAAAAATTACAGTTAATCGTATACAAGAGGGAAGAAATCTCTGAATACAAACAGGTAAAAGAGACTGAAAAATCATACTCCCTCCGTCTCACTCAAAAAGTTTACTTTCAAATGTGTACAACTTATTATGGGTTGTGATGTACAACACCTAAAATAAGTAATTTGCCACTATATTTTCCACTTATATCCTTACTTTAAAAGTAAGGGTTAATTATGAACCACACATTGTTAAATTATAAGGATATGTAATGTAAATAAATTCAAAGTGGACTCTTTAAATAGGACAAAAATATTTTTTGAAAGTGGACTCTTTGAGTGGGACGGAGGGAGTATGTAGGTCCTTTCAGATGTAAAACTGAAGAAGAATGGTGATGAAAACCTGGCTATGAAGTATGAGGAATTCAAGGACCATATATGACATGAACAACAGAGTTGAATTGGAGGACAAAGGCAAATAGGAAGGAGCCAAAGGCACGGCCATCGACAGGAACAACATTGCTTTAGTACTCGATCGTAATTAATTAAACTTTCTTCCTTCCGGATAGTCAGTGAAATTTCCATCGTCCATCAATTAGGAAACCAATCTTCACTTGAGGAACATGTGTAATCCTTTTTCAATCTTCAGAGTCGTGAGCCATATTCTCCAAGAGTTGAGAATTCATAACCCCCACTACCAGCTTCTGAAGCTGGCTCAAGTGTTCAATACCAAAAGGTAACTCCGTTACTAATGGAAGTCCTAGCATGTGTAGTTGATTGATACCAGGCATTGCACCCTTCTCAATTCTCACCCATTTCAATCCTTTCATATTCTTCAGGAACAACTTCTTGAGCTTCGGAAAACCTTTAGCCTTGAAACACAATTTTTTTCCCTTGTAAGCTTCAGTAAAATAAACTTCGAACAGGTTGGGAAGATGTTGAAGAGTTTCAAGTGGATCATCCACTAAATTACTCCATTTCAACGTTATTATCTCCAGCCCTTGAAGGTGTCTTATCCATGGCGGGATCTTTCCTAAGAGGCCAAACAATCAGAGTTGGGAAAGAGACTGAAGAGACAAGGCAGAAACCGGATGATTTAGATCCAAGGTAACTGAGGAAGCCACAACCAAATACTGCAGATTGGTGAGGTTATCAAGTGAGGGGAAGAGTTCCATTCCATCTTCAAATCTTAGGTTTGTAATAATTAACTGTCTTAATTTGGCTAACTTTCCTATTTCGTTCACTATTATAGTCTTATCGCTTGGTGCGGCATCAATGACATGCAATGTCTGTAACTCAAGAAGCTTTCCCATTCCACATGGAGGTTTGAATCCCTTAAATTCAAAATGTCCCATTGCAGCTTGCTGAAGCAAAGAAATATGACGAAGCCTGTAAAGCTTTTGGATTTCCATAGGTAATTCCTTTACACTAGTGTCCTCCAGAATTACACTCCAGGTTTTCAAGCCTTTTGATGGATTTTGGGACTGTTTGAATGCTCTGCCCTCTCAAAGCTAAAATCCTGAGGAGATATAATTTGAAAATCTCGTGTAATTATGTATACCTAATAGATCAACTACTGTTAACAACTTACTGGTTAAGAGTTTGGTTAATAGTGCTTTAGATACCGACCTATTTCCCCCAAAAATAATGACTGATCGACACTTGCTAATAGTATGGTGACTTTCTGGGCTGGTGATTTCAAGAAGATTAGACTCAAATACAAGTCTACGTACCACATTCCCGTTGTTCTTATTGTGGTCACCATGTTTTGCTCCCTTGATGTCGAGGCTAGAAATTCTCGCAAAAGATCATGAATACTAATGAAACCGGACAATCCATCTTAGACTTGTACCTGATTTAGTTGGATTAGGCCCTATTGGCAAGCTCTCTGAGACAGTCCCATGCAATCTCTTCAGCAGTTCAGCAGCCAACAAATGGATTAGTTGCTGGATTGATGATATCTCAACACCAACTTTAGGAAGAATGCTAGTGTAAAGAAGACAAGCCTTGAGTGTGGAATGTAGATCATTGTAACTTAAAGAAAATATCCTTTTCAGTCTCCCAAGCTTTCCCGTGCTCTCAAATGCATCCCTAAGGCTGTGTTGAGCTAGCTACCACTCATCTATTCTGTTGGAGTCTTTTGAGGCCAAAAGTCCAGCAATTGCGACAATAGCCAATGGTAAGCCTCCGCACTTTTCAACAATACTTTCTGCCACATTCTTTAAATGGTCTGGACACTGCTTGTCCTTGAATACCTTCCGACAAAATAGAGTCCATGAGTCTTCAAAGTTCAAGAACCCGATTTCGTAAACAGAAGTCTGACTCTACGCTAGAGGCAGAGGATACATCAGCAATTCTTGTGGTAAGCATAACACGATTGCCTCCACAGCTGTTCTCAGGAAGCACAAATTTGATTGCATCCCAGGAATCTCTGTCCCATACATCATCAAACACAATTGCATACCTTCCTCTTCGGAGAAACTCCTTCAAAAGTGCTTTCAACTGATTAATATCCATTGAATGCATCAGAGTTGGGATTGGTTCTTTGAATTGGGCCAGCAGTTGTTGAATCAAGCCTTTGAGGAGATCTTGAAAGTCACAATTTTGAGAGACAGGAACCCAGACACGGATCTGGAAGTGACTTTTCACAGCAGCATCATCATGGACTTTTCTAACAAGCGTAGTTTTTCCAAGTCCTCCCATTCCACGCACTGCAATTACTTTGATCCCTTGGGAGTGAACATCAAGCTCAAGAAGGCGAGAAATGAGGTGTTGTTTGGGCTCGTCGATGCCCACCAGTTGATCTTCTTCCGCAAGGAGTGCATCATCATCTTTACTATACCTCCAGGCGCTGTCGCTGTCTGTAGCAAGACGACCGGGGACTCGAGAAAGAATATTGGCATAGTGTGATTCATACCTAAGACGTGATTCAGAAATATTTTTTATTCTAGCCTTGACCCTTTGCAATTTGGAAGCAAGTCGATGACGAGCTGGCAAATTCTTTACAGACTTGAAACTCCATTGAACGGAGCTAAGGAATCCATGCCGACGATGGCGAGCAAAGAGAAGCAGGGATTCATCAAGAATATCTTCAGTATCATAAGAAACTTCCCTGACTTGCCTGATCCATTCAGTGAACTGGCCGGGGATTACCTTCCTGGGTAAAATGTGCAACATTCTCAAGGAAAGCCTTGATATGACCGAACTCGTCGCTGATGAGCTGAACCTCTTGTCGAAATCCTCCCAGGAGTCTCCCCTCCTCAGCAAGAAAATTAGACAGCTTTTTTGATGCAAATCCGAGAATGACTAATACTTCTGCCATTCTTTTTTAAAAACAAACAAAGCCAGCTCTGATCAGGGAATTTTTTTCTTAGTAAAACTATAATGTTTTGGATGATCGTTGAATTGAGGAAGTAATTATATACAAACTAATCAATGCAAGTTGCGGCATTGATGATATCCCATGATACGCGTCGTTGAAGCGAATATGACAAACGTTAACTAATAGGGAATGCAACTGACGAGAAAACTATATATTCTATTTTTTTTAGTGTACGTACAAAACAAAACCAATGAAAGTAACTATCAAGTTTAGTTCATAAATATCATTGTGCAAACCTTGTTGGTCATTTGCTTTTTCCGCCCTCTAGAATATTGTTGCATTGAGCAAGAAAGTATACTCTTTCTTTCTATTGGTAGTAATTTTAAAATAGTACTCCATATCCTTATTATTCCAAAGTCCAAACAATATATACCTTCTCTAGCTACCAAGAACTCTCACTACTACTACAAAAAAAAAAAAAATTAATGACAGCTTTTCTAAGTCGAAAACATGGGAAGTGTTTTAAATTCCAAAAACATGGATAATTTAAGGCGGTTATGTAAAAACACCTTAGAAACATGGCTCTCTTTGTTACATTTTTCATACCATGGAGTTTCAAAACATTGTTCAAATCTTGGTTGAAATTATGAGATGTAAAAAAATGTCATTACATTGCATTGTTTGTTTTGTTAATTTGTGTATACCTGTTAGTTTTGTCTATTTTTATTCTAAGTTGAATTTATCCTACGATGACTGCCCCAAAGGGAGTACACAGTAACGATGACAGTGATGAGGAAGAATATGAATATAGACAAGTAGTGGGTAGAGGGGCTTTATTTTGTGAAGATACGGGGGCGGGAAAAAATTGCCGATTGCGTTCAATGTACATGGTGTACCACTAAATTATTACTGTGTACCAATAAAGATATGTTGAGTCGTTATGTCTCATGAATTGTAAAATATTATTTGAGTTTTTGAATGGATTTATAAACTAGTAATTTAATATATTTTACGTTATCTTTTGAATTAGACTAAATGGTTTGTTGTAATTATTTCGATTTCTATTGTCAAAGCTATTTGTAATTTTTACATTGGCGGTTTTACTAAATTTTCGCTGCAGGATGTACGTTTCAGAGAAGATTATTAGTATTGACAATTTAGGGCAATTTTATTTTTAAAAGAAGAGTACCCTATTTAAGACGGTTTAATTTTTTTTATAATTATAAATTGGCACATGAAATTTTAATTTTAAAAATTAAACATTGAATTATGAATTTGCAAACGGACCATTTTTCTAGTTTTAGATAAATATTTATTTACAATATAACAATTAGCCACATATTATAATTTTGTTGTAGAAAAATAATGCATTAGTTATAGAATGATTTTAAATAATAATAAAAAAAGTGGGGTAATTTTTTAATAAAAAGAAAAAGTTGACGAAAGTAAGAGAGAGCAATCGTAAATAAGAGGGAAGAGAGAAGAAAGAGAGAGAGAAGAAATAAATAAAGAAAGAGAAATGGTAGGATACATTTAATGAAGAGATAAACATGATACTACCGATATTATCTATGTAATATTTTTTTATTTAATTAATGATGTGTATGCCATATATAACGAGGGTCATTGACAGCTCAGGATCCTCTGTTACACTTTCTTGTTACATAAATTATGTGTTACACATCTTAATAACTCAACGTTAATATTCTTTTTTAAATTAATTTTTTCACCAATGATATTAATTAGAATTATAATAAATTTTTGGACTAAGGGTTCATCCATTTTGGTTTTAGGGTATATTTATTTTAATTTATTGAGATTAAAAAATCAAAAAAAATACTACAAAATTATATTAAAATACAAGATTAGTAAAAAATAAATAAAATAATTATATTAAAATTATCTAGAATGCCAATGAATAGAATTGGTAAAAAAATTAATTTAAAAAAGAATATTAGCGTTGAGTTATTAAGATGTGTAACACATAGTGTAACAGGAAAATATAACAGGAGATCTTGAGCCTATTGACCCTCGGGAAAGTGTAGCACTCCCCGTTGCACAGTGGTTACACCCACCCACAATCCCAAGATAAAGCCAACAAAAAAAAAAAAAAAAAAAAAAAACAGGAAAAAGAAGAAAGGAAAAGGCAGAAGCTATTCAATTTTGCATAGAAAACAAAACAATAGTGCTCTTAATTTTTCACAGTTAAATACTAATTTAATTTACTTTTACATTTTTTCCCTATATTTTCAAAATTTTTGTAGCACAAACTTATTTATTTTTATAAATTTTACATAGTACTAGAGATAATTTCAAAAAATTAAAGGGGTTAATCGCTCCACCAAACCACTATGTGAATCTGTCATTTCTTTTGAAAGTGATGTTGTCGATCTCATGCTTGCTTTGAAAACGACTAGTCGAGTCGTCTCATATGAAAATCAAACTCATTAATTCCTCAGTTTCGTTGTAATTATTCACGTACATTCCGTTTTTCCTGTCTTTGTTATTCATGAAAATCAAAGTAATCGTCATCTCTCTCCTAGAAATTATACATCCAACACAAGTTTCTCTAGTGTGCCAAACCTTCAAAGAACAATAATGAATCAAAAGTAGGAGAATCTATTTAATTTTCCATTTCAAACTTCACATGCGCCTGAAGAACATGTAGTAATTAATTATGGCTCTTTTAGTCAATGAGGAAGACTAAAAGTTGATTTTGTGGAGTTACACGGCAAAGGAAGCTTTGGCTAGGGCTTGTTTTTTTTTATTGTTTTTAAACGGTTTTGAAAATATATTTTTGAAAAATAATTTTATAATGTAAAAAGTGTATTAAAAATGTGAAAAAATATAGCTAAGTAATAAAAAATTATATGAACATGATGAAAACTGATTATAATATATTAATTTACTGTTAAAACCAAAACCAAAACTAAATCACGGGAATAACTTTCTTTGAAAATGAAATTGTTGAAAAATCACATAGTATTCATTATTCCTCTCTTTGGCTGTAGTAATCCACATTGAATTTCGCCTTTTCTACCGATGAAAATGAAATCCTCCTCTCCTCACTTTCTGGAGTAATTTTGAAAGATCAATAATCACAAGATATTAGAGTGGGCATGGAAATTGGAATTTATTTAATCCAACTCAAAAACCGATTCACATTTGAAATTCATTCGTGAAAGCTCGAAAAGATCGATCATCATCATCATTTGGACTTGGTGATACAAATGCCTTCTGAGCAGGAAAAATCATTTTTTTTTTTTTTCCCTACTTAAAATGTGAGTATATTCTCCCTTTAATTAAGTACAAAGAGGGAGGTAAAAACCTGTAATAAAATTTGAGAGACGAAACTGAAACTAAATACTACTCCCTTGTAACAATGAAATATTACAAACAACCTCTACACATACAAAATATAACCACCAAATATTGTGATTTTCACTTTTCAAAACAAGCAGATCAAGATTATTAGAAATTCCAGATCTGAAGCTATTTACGTGTTCAAATTACCTATGCAACTCTAATATATGAGATTAAATACGCCACAAGCCATCAAGTCAACTATAAATAGTGAACTCGCCTTTAATAAACAATGCATATACGCGCAGTATTAACAATTCAATAGTCTAATTCGACTTTTAACAACACCACAACAGTAAAAGATGAGGAGGAACTTTACATTCTTAATTTTAAGGCACTAAATAAAACACCAAAATAAGCTTAATAAGTGAACAAATATGTAGGGGTTCAAATTAAAACTGCCTAGTTTGTGTATATATTCTCCTAGATTTGGAAAATCTCATCTTTCTTTAGAGGGTACAAGGAATCCAGCCTGGCGGGCTGGTCCTATTTTCCAAACTTCAAGAACCCTGCAAGAACCATGTTTTTTTATGAGTTTTGAAAACATAGTTTTAAAAATAATTTTTAAATGTAAAAAGTGTATTAAAAATATAAAATTATATAATCATAAGATAAAATGTGTATTGCGAATGAAAAATTAATATAATATTCAAAATTTAAAAAAATATTTTTGAAAACATAGTAAGTAATAAACCCTTAATTATCAACTTGACAAAAGAGCAATGGCATCGAGAAAATGTGACCATTATGTGATTACCACACAAATTAAGGAGATGCGTGAATTTCTTATTTTATCCCTATTTATATATATTGTTTAACTACATTTCAATGGTAATGTGTGTAATGTATTTGTATTTAAAATAACATTGTAATTAATATCATTACATGAGATCAATTAAATAAGGGATGAAATATATTTGAACTTTTTTTTGGGTATGGAAATTAATATGTAAACAGACATTTATTTGGAACAAAAATTTTTTTTTTCATTATGGCCACTTATTTAGAAAAGTATGGACTATTGTGTATGTATTTTCATCAATCCAATCATAAAAAGGATAAATAATAAAGGGAGTTGCTAAATGGCCCGATTCAGTGCAAGACCGACGCTTGTGAGTGGAATTTCACGTCAATGTCTCGGTACAAAACCAGATAAATTAATTATTATGCAACTAATTAGTGAAGGGGAGTGTCATTAATTTTTCAAATATCAAAGGTAATATTAATAGTTTCGTGAATTTGAAAAAAATAAATGTCATTTTATCATTTTATTTTGTAAAACAATATTATTATATTGAGAGCATAACTCAGCTAGTCCTTAAATTCGGCCTCATATCGCATTTTCGTCCCTGAATTCGAAAATATTTTTTTCTTTAGTCCTAAAACTTTGATTTATCAGTGTTGCAGACACGTGATAAACAGAGCTCTATAATATTGAAATTTGAGAAGAAAACAAATGCAGTAGATGAAGTTGCAAGGAAAAAAAATGACAAATCTCAAATTTTCCCATGTTGGGCAAGATTTTATCGAAAGTTTGGCAATGAACTACATGAAAATGGAAAACCCAAATTTGCAAACTGAAAATAAATAGCTTCAAGTTCAGATAAAAATACAATATAAAGCCTATTTAACAACCAATATAATTGTTATCTCTTTTTTTTTTTTTTTCTCAAGGGAAGAGATAACACATTATTAATGTCACAGAACAATAAACACCAGGCGGGGTTTGATTTCTCTATTATAAATATGCGAGGTTTGTGATGGAATAGGACATGTTAAATAGAGAGCATCCACCCAGGCGGGGTGTAGTGGTAAAGGCCTTCGGGCAAGTGAGAGATAGGGTGTTGTCGTGAGTTCATAAGAGACGATGAAGATTTCTGCTTATGTCTCCGACGTTGACGTTGTTAAGTCGTTGCGAAATCATAGAAGATTATTGATGTTCTTGCCTATGCTTCTGATAAAAAAGAATACGTTGTTATTTGACGTTGTTCTGAGGGTATAAGAGATGTGTGTTCCTGCTTATGCCTTTGACGATGAGATAGAAAGAAGAGGGAAGGGGGAGTGATAATAGAATAGATGGCGAGAGACATTGTATGTTGAGAGTACATTGTAAACTCTTCAGTTATTGATTTCTCATAAGTTTGTGGATGTAGATCTGTTGAGAGCGAACCACGTTAAATTTGTTGTATTGTTTTTCTTTTCTGTTTTCAATTCCGTTGCAGTGTCTTGTTGGAATAAGTGGTTTAAACATATTGAGGGGTGTTTTTCCTTAACAAATGGTATCATAGCTAGTAATTAGAAGAGGAAAATCAGAAATCAATTACTAGCTATGATAGAATAGGACATGCTAGATAGAGAGCATCCATCCAGGCGGGGTGTAGTGGTAAAGGCTTTCGGGCAAGTAAGAGATAGGGTGTCGTCGTGAGTTCATAAGAGACGATGAAGATTCCTGCTTATGTCTCCGACGTTGACGTTGGTTAGTCCTTGCGAAGTCATAGGAGATGATTGATGTTCCTGCCTATGCTTCCGATGAAGATGAAGACGCTGTTGTTTGAGGTTATTCTGAGGGTATAAGATATGTGTGTTCCTGCTTATGCCTTTGACAATGAGATAGAAAGAAGAGGGAAGGGGGGGTGATAATAGAATAAAGGGCGAGAGACATTGTATGTTGAGAGTACGTTGTAAACTCTTCTATTATTGATTTCTCATAAGTTTGTGGATGTAGATCTGTTGAGAACGAACCACGTTAAATTTGTTGTGTTATTTTTCTTTTCTGTTTTCAATTCCGTTGCAGTGTCTTGTTGAAATATTTCTCCCAATAAATAGTTTAAAGATCTTGAGGGGTGTTTTTCCTAACAAGTACATCATCGTGGCCAAGAACACCAAGTCTATCATTGAAATCAGTCGCCAATCATATGATAGATGCAAGACCTCCCCTCTGGATATGTCGCCGATTAATGTTCCAAAAGTAACGTTAGGGGCTTAAATGGGTCTTGGGTGAAACATTAGGGGATTATTTGAACCTTTGCCCATTGAACATGTGTATTTTAATTTCTGCACTATTGTACTATGCTGAGAAGGAGAATTTCGCCCTAAGTTATGAAAGAAGTGCAAGTGCCTGTTTTGCCCAGATCGTAGGGCCATGATGCTGAAATTGTTAAAGGCAGTAAGTTGTTTAGATGCACACTGAATTATAATTTGCAGATGAGCTTAGGACCAATTTAGGGCAACCATAGTGTTCGAATCCCTAAAGCCCCATTGCATCCAAATGATGAAAGGGTTGTTATTTGGTAGTTGTGTATGTTCAATTGCATACTGTGGCGATGAGTCATCTTTCAAATTTTGGAACATTCTGTATAGAGTAGGAGAGTGTTTTCCTATAATTCTGAATTGTGAGATTGTGTGTTTTACTCCCCATAGAATGCTGTTATAAGGGAATCTTTGAATAACTGTGCTAAATTGACGAAACAATAGTTTGTTTGGTGGAATGGTAGGCTTGCATATAATTTGAATGATTGTAATTTTTGTGATGCAAGTAAATGTATTTGACAGAAGTGGGCAGTCTAAAGTGTTTGAGTTATTTCAATGTCAAGTTTTTTCTTGAGTCCTGTGTTGTGAGTCTTTCATTTTCTTTTCTTTTCTTCTCTTTCGTCTTTCCTCTTTTTTGCTTGTGTGTTTTGTGTCAGTTGAGTCGTAGGGGATAAACAACATGATAAAGACTGATTTTACTTACTCACTTCACGCTTGAGGACAAGTGTTATTCAAGTGTGAGAGTATTTGATAGTGTCTTTATGTTGTTTACTTTTGGTGTTTTCTTGTCCACTCTCACAGGATATTTGGAGTATTTTTCTATGATAAGCACAAGTTTTAAGAAGTAAGGCAAAAAGAGAAAAGAGTTGCAAAAAGAGCAGAAACAAGGTTCGTTTGCCCAAACGGACGCCTGTGAATAGTAGCTGCAAGAATATTTCACACTATTCCAAACGCGGGTATGATTAAGTTGGGCTGCTATGAATTACTTTTAGCTCAATGTCATGAAATTATGTATCTCACATTGGAGGTATGAAACTGCAATGTGTGATATAAAAAAAACTTCGGTAGAACTCACCCTCAAAAGCTAGCTCTAAAAGGGAAGGTGCCCACGTTCTTTTTATATCACACATTGGAATCTCATACCTCTAATGTGGCATATAGTGGCGAAACTTGACTTGATAAATTGAAGGAGCCACTAACAATACATTACTAAGATTATAATTAAATATTAATTAAACAGGTCCAGCAATTAATCTAAGAAAACAACATATTAAATAATATCATATTTAACCAACTAGAAAGAGTTTAAAGAAAGAAAAAGCACTTACATTAAAGTGCTACTCGACGTTCTTTCAAAGACTTAAAGACGTCTATAATAGACTCAGAATCAAATTTTTCAGCAATATCTCTCTCGATATGGACAACCAAATTATCAGCCAGAAATTCATCCTCCATTTTGTTACGGAGTCGTGTTTTAACTAATTTCATAGCTGAAAAAACACGTTCTGAAGTAGCCGTGAAAACAGGAAGGATCAAAATGAGAAAGCAAAAAATATAACTTTGCTTTTTCTGTCCGTGTTAATACTTGAGAAAGCTCTAACATAGTAGAAAGATTTTTGAAATCTGGATCAAGAGGTGCAACAAAAATAAAATGCTGAAGTTGAAACTTCAAGTTGAGTCTTTCTTGTTTACTGAAATCTGAGGGATAGTACTTCTCCACAAGCCTACAAATGTTCTCAACGTTGAATGCTTTGTAAGAATTTTTAGGAACCAAAGATGAGCTGAGAGTTAGAAGAATCCACTGTTTGTTCACAAAAACTGTGGTTCAACTCTTTCAATTGCTTGTCTATTGTAACAAGAAATATTTTCACCCTATAAAACTTCTCCACTGTAATCTCCTCTTGTTGTCCTCTTGGAAGTCGACGAGCTTTAAATTGAGCATTAAAATCAGGAAGATCAATCTATTGATTATGACAAAATACTTTAATTTCGCCAAGAAGAGAATTCTAGCCATCAATATCTCTAAGTTTCTGAATGAGTTTTTGAAGAGAATCCCAGCCATTATTGATCGAATCAATCAAATAATAAATAATAAAAAGATGAAACAACTCTACAACTCCTTAACATCCATCATTATAAAAATAAAAACTAATTTAAGGTTGATTAATCATTATTAAAGGAAAAATTACACAAGGTAACAAACAGTAAACATGAAATAATAATATAAAAAGCACAATATAAAGACAAGTACTTATTATATTGTATCGCACCTTTAGCTATTGACTAGCACTTTGTTTAAATTGTTTTGATGCCTTGTTGGTGGGTGTCGAGTTGTTAGTGTCGGCTGCAAAAGTTTCAACTTTCAACTTCCAATTCCAAAAGTTGAGAGAGGAAAGAAAAACGAAAAAAATCTCACCTTCTCACAAACAATTTTGCCCGCTTGTAGATGTAAGATTACTAAGAAGCCTTATGCCTTTTCCAAGCGAAAGGATGCTCTGTAACTCTGTTCATAATCAAAAGACAACTTGAAATTAGCTGATATCCAAAAGCCACAAAAAGCCAAAAAAAAAAAAAAAAGGCCTTTGTATAATTGTAATTTGTATCTATCCGCTCCCCACAAGAAAAAAAAAAAAAAAAAAAGCCAAGTCAAAGGATGCTCTGTAACTGTAAGTTTAAACGCTGCAAAAAGCCACAAAAAACCAAAATAAAGCCACAAACAGTACACACAAAATATTTTAAGGTTGAGATTTATTTTAAGAAATTTGTCAGCTTAACAACTTACGATTCACAGCTTGCGCAGCCTGCGTGCAAAAGAAAAGCCAAAAAAATCTCACCTCAACTTCTAATTCAATCGCTGACCGCTGCACAGAAACAATGGTTTTCCGTTTAATTGAATCTATCTAGAATTTCTTCAGTCGATTGGATTTTGTGGCTGGGTTCTTCTCATGAGTGATGAAGCGGGAAGATGAAAAGGGCAAGTGGGAAGATGAAAAGTTAAAAGTGTATTGTAGAAGAAACTCTTAATTTGATTTTTTTTTGTAGGGGCCAAATAATAGAATTAAAAATTTTTTGGACTGAAGTATAAATACTTACTAATTTTATTTTTTTTGTGGGGCCCAAGGTAGTCTTCCGCCATTGGTGGAATACATAATTTCATGACACTCAATTTGGTGGGCTGAATGAACTACATTTCTGGGTTGGACTTTAATCATTGAGGCCCATTGAAGATTGGACTAAGATCCAAAATTGATTGCAGCGTGCACTGATTCTCAAGGAAGTAATTCGGACGGCTGATGTGCGTAATTCGTAATGCTACATCCCAATTTCTTTAGTAGCTGCCTATGGCTTAATTTTTTCGTCATTTAATTAGGTAGGTTTTCTTTCGTTATAAGTTAATTCGTTATAAGTTAATTAGTTATTTTCTTTTCCTAATCTTTTAATAGAATTTTTTTTTCTATAAGTGGGGAATAGTAGGTACCATTAATTCATCCATGAATGCTGCCCGGTAGGGAGCTTTTGCTCCTCTACCATCTTCTTCCTCTCCATTAATGTTAAGTTTATCTCTTTTCTTTATTTTAGTTTTATTGTTTCTTTTATTTTCTAGTTAAAGATTGATCAAGGTTGATTCTTATAATTGTGAGATCTAATTGCTCTTAAGGTAGTGTATCAATGTGTTTTCATTTATTCTTTACTCATAACTTTTATTCTCGTGATTTATTTGAGACTGTAGATCTTAATTAAATCAGGTAAAATCAATTAATTCCCATTTAAATAACATATTGTAATATATATTAGGCAAGATTAATTAGTAGTGAAGTTACGTTCAAGTAATAGAGGGTAGAGAGATTAGTAATTCTTAGATGTTGATTCAATAAGAATAACTAAAATCGGGTTTTCCTAATCTTAATGCCATTAACCTAGTTAATGGGTGAAGATGCCTTACGGCCTGCTCCATGTTGATTAGAGTAACAATTATGTTTGTGCGGATTTACGGTAATTGTCGATAAAATAAGTGGGAATTGAGTTATGTCTGTGCGAATTCACGGTAATTTATAACTGAATGATTTGTATGTGTATGAATATCTTTGAATCGGTGATCAATTGCATGAATTAATTGAGATTATATTTTCAACTAGGTGTTTTATGTTCTATTTTATGGGAGAAATAAAATCACTGATCCCTGTGGAGATGATCCTATTTATTACTATACTAGTTTTTAGTAGGTTTTGTAAATATTTTTGGAAGCTTAAACAACATCGTAACTCGTAAACAAGATCGTAAAATGAAAAAAAGGAGAGACCTTTTTGGAGGAATGAATGTTGATGGAGGCAAGAAGAGGCGAAGCCAGGGGTGGTCCGCAGACCCCTCCAACCCCTCCTGCACCCTCATTAATAGTGTATATTTATTTATTATTATTTTTTTACAATGTATTTAACTGTCAAAAAAGTTTATTGATATATTAGACCACTCTAAAATTTCTGACTCTGTTACTAAGCAGGAAGGGGTGCTTTGGAGACGATTGTATTGGTACGGTGATCGGGTCTCGATTCCACCTAACCTTTAGCCGCCTTAGAAACACTCTTCGCCCTCTTTTGGCTGTGCGGATCCAAAGCTGAATCAGTTGGAGTCTTCGACATTTTTTAATATCGGTTATTGCTGAAAATTTGTTGGTTCTTTTCTTCAGTTTGATTTTTGTTTCTTCAGCATGTAGTAATTTGTAAGAGAAAGGTTTTAGTACAATCGTTGTAGATTGGTACTAATTAATGTTTTGACTGTTACTCGCTACCGTGAAGACATGTGCCATGCACGTGTTTCTAGAATAGAGTAGCTCAACCCTTTTATTCTTAACATTTTGAGTAAATTGTAGAGTTAATTGTAAAAAAACTTTTCAAACTTTAATTCGATTTAAATTGCCCTTTATACCTTTTATATTGTAATTAACCCCATTTTTAGTCTATTATAATGCAAGGTAATGTCATTGTCTTAATTTTGAAAATTATTCATAAAAGTACCTAATTACTCACTAATCTTTCAACAAAATTTAAAAAATTATATATTAGAATTGTTATTAAGTGGTGGATGCATGTATATTAATTAAATCTTTGCGTCGATGTACGAATAGTACGTGGATTTACTCTTGCCAGAGCTTTTGTTATTGAATTATAATTCGTGTATTAGTTGTTAAATTTACTTTGTTTTCTTAGCTGATAATTACAATCTCTTCAATATTGAAGGTGGTTGCTAACCAAAACCTTCAAATCAACTATTAAGGAAATTAATTCTTTGTTCCTTGTGGGTTCGGCCATGCTTGTCATTATAAGTTTTGCAGGAATAAATATTTTTGGTAGGGATGTTTCAATTCTGTTTTTCTCTTTAAATTGATTTTTAATTTTTTTAAACGGTCAAAGTAAAAAAAAACTTCCACCAGAAATAAGTCTCCCACCGTCTATCATCAGCTAACAAACAATTATTTAGTTTATTTAATAATATGAAGTAATTTTTCAGTTGATTTGTGTTACTAAAAAAGAATAATTATTGTTTATTAGACATTGTATAAACAAAGTTCAAGAATTCCTGAGGGAAACAAGGGGCAGTTTACATTTTTGTTCTGATTTATTTTTTCTTTTGTGGTCGAAAATGTGGCATTGAAGATTTAATAGAGTTATTTATAAAAATGACAAAACAGTAAAATGAAAAGGTAAAAAGTAAAAAAAATAAATAAAATGAGTTACTTACAAACTTGTGTTTCTAATAACAAAAGGAAGAAATAGAAATTAATCGAATAAAAGATGGAAGAAATAGAAAAAACAAAATAGCAATTAATAGAATAAAAGATGGAAGAAATAGAAAAAACAAAATAGCAATTAATAGAATAAAAGATGGAAGAAAACCGGAGAATACAAATCTTTCCATTTCCTTCACCAATTAAACTTTCTTCTTTCTGGATAGCCACTGACCTTTCCATCGTCCATCAATCAGGTAACCAACGACCACTTCTGGAACGTGTGAAATCCTTTTGCAATCTTCACTTTCTTCTTCTGCATTCTCCAACTTTTTTGTGAGTTGAGAACTCATAGCGCCCAATTGCAGCCTCTGAAGCTTACTCAAATGTTCAATACCAAAAGGTACCTCTACCAATGGAAGTCCTTCCATGTTTAGTATATTGATACCAGGCATTGCACCCTTCTCAATTCTCACCTGTTTCAATCCTTTCATATTCACCAGGAACAACTTCTTGAGCTTTAGAAAACCTCCAGCCTTGAAACACAAACTTTCTCCTCCGTAAGCTTCAAACAAGGCAACTTCTGACAAGTTGGGAAGATGTTGAAGAGTTTCATGTGGATCATCCCCTACTAAATTACTCATTCTCAATCCAATTCTTTCCAATCCCTGAAGCTGTCTTATCCATGTTGGGAGCTTTTCTAAGCGGCCATACAAACAGAGGTCTGCAAGAGATTGAAGAGACGAGGCAGAAATAGGATGATTTAGATCCAACAGATCAATTACCTCATCTTTTTCAACTGAAGAATTGACACTCACAATTAACTCCTGCAAGTTGTTGAGGTTCTCAAGTGAGGAGCAGAGTTCCTTCCCATCTTCTCTTCTTAGGTTTGTAATATGTAACTGTCTTAATTTGGCAAGCTTTCCTATTTCCTTCACTATTCTAATCTCCTTGCTCTGAGTCTGTGCGGCATCAATCAAATGCAGTGTCTGTAACTCAACAAGCCTTCCCATTCCACATGGAGCTTTGAATCCATTGAATGCCAAATGTCCCTTTGGAGAATCAGCAGCTTTTTGATACGAACAGAGATGACGAAGCTTGTGAAGCTTTTGAATTTCCATAGGTAATTCCTTTACACTAGTCTCCTCCAGAATTAGACTCTCTAGGTTTTGAAGCCGTCCTATGGATTTTGGGACTGTTTTAATCTTTCTTCCACTGAGGCCTAAATGCCTGAGGAGATATAATTTGAAAATCTCTTCTGGAATTTCTTCCAAATTTATACCTCTTATATCAACTACCGTCAACAACTTACTCGTCAAGAGTTTGGTTAATACGGCTTTAGATATTGACTTATTCTTCCCACAATTAATTACGGATCGACAACTGTTAACATAATGGTGCTTATCAAGGAGATTGGAGTGAAATACAAGTCTACGTACCACCTTCCCGGGAGTTCTTAGCTGCTCGGTACTACTAATTATGGTCACCATGTCTTGCTCTCTTGATTTCGAGGCTATGAATTGTCGCAAAAGATCATGAATGCGAATGAGACCAGTTAGTCCATTATAGACTTCTACCTTATACACAGTGATTAAGCTCCTATTGGCAAGCTCTTTGAGACAATCCCATCCAATTTCTTCAGCACTCTGTCCCTCTTTCTCTTCCACAAATCGCTCAGCAACCAACAATTTGATTACACGCTGGATTCCTATCCAAATACCACCTTGAGGATAAATGCTACTAGTGAAGAGAAGGCAAGCCTTGAGTGTGGAAGGTAGATCGTTGTAACTTAAAGAAAGTATCCTCTTAACTCTGTCCAGCTTTCCACTGCCCTCAAATTCATCCCTAAGCCTGTGTTGAACAAGCTCCCACTCATCTTTTCTGCTGGAGTCTTTGGAAGCCAAAAGTCCACCGATTGCAACAATAGCCAATGGTAAGCCTCCGCACTTTCCCACTATACTTTCTGCAACATTCATTAAATGTTTTGGACACTGCTTGTCCTTGAATACCTTCCGACAAAAAAGAGTCCATGAGTCTTGCGAGTTCAAGTACCCCATTTCGTAAACATGTGTGTGAGAATCTACGCTAGAGGCAGAGGCTACATCAGCAATTCGTGTGGTGAACATAACACGATTGCCTCCGTCGCTGTTCTCAGGAAGCACCAATTTGATTGCATCCCAGAAATCTCTCTCCCACACATCATCAAACACAATTGCGTACCTTCCTCGTCGAAGAAACTCCTTCAAAAGTGCTTTCAACTGATAACTGTTCATCGAGTCCATCTGTTGTGGGATTGGTTCTTTGAATTGGGCCAGCAGTTGTTGAATCAAGCCTTTGAGGAGATTTTGAATGTCCCAATTTTGAGAGACAGGAACCCAAACACGGATCTGGAAGTGACTTTCCACAGCAGCATCGTCATAGACTTTTCTAACAAGAGTAGTTTTCCCAAGTCCTCCCATACCAACCACCGAAATTACTTTGAGTTGGGAGTCAACCTCAAGATCTAGGAGGTGAGAAATGAGGTGTTTTTTGGGCTCGTCGATGCCCACCAGATGAGCTTCTTCCACAAGAAGTGCATCGTCATCTTTACTATGCCTCCAGGCGTTGACTGCAGCCGGACGACCTGGAAGAGTATTGGCATAGTGTGATTCGTACCTGAGACGTGCTTCCGAAATGTTTTTGATTCTAGCCTTGACGCTCTCCAATTTGGAAGCAAGTCGACGACGAGCTGGAAAATTCTTTACGGACTTGAAACTCCTTTGAACAGAGCCAAGGAATCCCTGCTGGCGATAGCTGACAAAGAGAAGCCGGAATTCATCAATGATATCTTCAGTGTCATAAGAAACATCTCTGACTTGCCTGATCCATTCACAGAGCTGGGGATCATTTTTGTGATCATCAGAGTCTGCAAACTTCTCAAGGAAAGCCTTAATATGACCAAACTCATCACTGATAAGCTGGACCTCTTGTCGAAGTCCGCCCAGGAGTCTCCCCTCTTCATTCAGAAATGCAGAGAGGTTATTTAAAGCAAATCCCAGAAAGGCCGACAATACTTCTGCCATTTTGCAAAACAAAGAAACTCAGGGACGAGGAATTCGCTTCTGAGTGAGAACCGAAAGTTGATTTTGTGGACTTTAAAGTCTAAATAACACACGTTAAAAGGTAGCCAAAACTAATTATTAAAGTTGATTTTGTGTATTACACGTCAAAGTGATTATCTCTTTTCAGTTAACTTTATATTTTGATCTAGAAAAATGTGGGAGCTATTCAATCTTTCACTTGCACTGCTGTATATATATTTTATGGTTACATTATAAAAGTTCACCACATACACATACTGAGAGAATATATATATAAATGAGGCATAGATTTCATTTCAAGAAAAAGAAAATAAGAAAAATATGAGGCATAGATCTTGATCTAGGAAGATATGCTTGTCGGGGATCTATGACTCTATGAGGGTTGTTTAAAATGGAGAAAGGGACCGTTTTTCCTACATGTTTTTATTTTTTTATTTTTCATTTGAGCTAATGATTAATCAAGTAGTGTAGAGTTCTGATCCCATGCATCCATTTATTATTTTGGATTTAAAACATGTGTCTTCACATTCATCTATTAATTTCGTTTCAAAACGTACACGTGTCTTTTGAAACGCTATATTGCCATTGGAGATAACTAGATTATTGCTTTCATTTACCAGACCTGACATCATAGTTTGACACAAAGGGTTTTACTATTAAAATTAGAGATGATTATAATGACAATACTGTTTTAGATATTGCTAATGTACTAAATAGGAGGGTGCAAAAACAAAAACCGATCTGAATCCGAATCTTCGGATCAGTTTCGGATTTTAATCTGGGGGGCAGTTTCAGATCGGATCGGATTAGTTTCGGATTTTAATCCGAGGCACGGTTTCGGATCGGATTTTTATCCGAAACCGTGCTTTTGATCCAAACACGTTATTTTTGTTATCCGAACTCATGGTTTTCGATCCGAAACCCGTGGTTCTCTTTGTTTTTTTTTTTTTTAATTATTTTAATTTTAGTTTTGTTTGTGAATTTCTGTTTCGGATCGGTTCTGGATATTCCCGGAAAAAAAAAATCCGAAATCCAACATTATCCGTGAAAAAAAGTCCGATCCGAAATTTCAGATTGAATTCAGATCGAATCAACTGTTCGGACAGTTTTTGGATTATTTTGTTCACCCCTAATACTAAATAATTAGTGCATAAGCTGCCTTTTTTTACTACCAAATTGATAATAAATGACAAGAAAGCCATTTTCACATTTAAAAAAAAAAATCTTTTTCAAATGGACTTCCAATAGAAATACTCATCAATCTCATTTAAAAGGTACAACTGTTTATATATTTACAAATACAATGCTAAAAATAACTAATTTATCATCATTTATTTCACTTATACTCTAATTTTGTAATTTGTAATTGGGAATTAATTGTACTGTATTATAGTTTGTAAATACATAGTAAAATTGGAAATGATACATAAAGAAAAAAGAAGGGAAACAAGTCTGATTTGTTGGAAATTCTGTTTTAGAAACATGAATGTTTATTGGATAAGGAAAGTACAAGAATTCTCAAGGCAACAGCAAGATTAGGGTTTTATGAAGTCATTTTTCAGTGATAGCATAAATCAAAACCTAATATTTAGAAGCTGAAGTTCACCAGCTATAAATAATTAAATATATTCCCTTCGTTTTATTACAATAGTCAAAATTTAAAATGTATTTTTGTTTTATTAGAAAAGTCAAGTTTTAATTTGTTTACCTCTTATATCCTTACTAATATAATTATAATTGGTTCACAATTAATTTACATTTAAGACGTAAAGATTTTAATAAAAAAAATTAGTGACAAAATACTTATTTTAGTACGTACCTTATTACTCATAATAAATTATAGGACAAAAAACAAGATCCTCCCTTGTGATTTGCTACAGGGACGAACACATCCCTTATGGTTTGATAATGCATATTTACCCCCTTAAACTTTAGACTAAATTGAGGATTTAATAGAATCTATAACTTCTGACGGAGAGTGAAATTTTTCCCTTGCCGTTAAAAGATATTATGGGATAGAGATGGCCACGGTTCCAGAACCGCAGGTTACGGTTCTAGAACCGCCGGTTCCGGTTCCGGTTCCATGGAACCGGAACCGGAACCTTGGAGGGACGGTTCTAGGACTGTTCCAGAACCGCTGGTTCCGAGATGGTTCTAGAATCACCGGTTCTTGGTTTTGTCACGGTTCCGATTCTGATTCCGCTTTCATCCCATTTTTTGTTCCATTTCAATCAAAACAATTTTAATATAATAATTAGTTTATATTTATATATACTTTAATGATTACTTATATTAATAATATAAGTAAGGTAAATTAGACCATTAGTTTATATACTATTAAATATCTAGTATAAAATAATTATATACTTTATATGCAAATAAACATATAATATAATGATAATGACAAGGAGAAAAGAACAAAATGTGAAATAGCTTAAGTGGTTATCTAGGTTTTTTTAAAACTCTTCTTAAGTGGTTATCTAGGTTATTTTTAATGCTATATAATTTTTAGTATTATAAGTAGGAAACCGCTGATCCCAGTTCCTATCGGTTCTAGAACCGGCGGTTACCTGTTCTCCGAAAGGTGGAACCGGAACTGGAACCTCCTAAGGCGGTTCCGGTTCCGGTTCTGAAACCACCGGTCCGGTTCCGGTTCAAACCGGAACCATGGCCATCCCTATTATGGGATGCCTAAAAAGGTCTTTGCCAGAAATAACCTCATCTTACGGACGTAAACTGCAATTTTGATTTTTTTTTTTTTTTGTAAGAAAAAGGGGCAAAAATGCTCTGTAGGAACCCTCTTCGTTGCTGCTGAGATCGAACAAAATTGAGACCTGCAAAGCGGCCAAACTTTAAAGAAACAAGTTTAGTCAATTTTCTGGTACCAGCTATTGGCGCATTATCGCCTTTCAGTTCTTTTCGTTCCGCAAAATTGCAATTCTTCTGGAAATACTAATTTGTGGAAGAAAAAACAATCCAGTTCTTTGCCACAAAAGCAGGTGATGAAGATGTGGATGGCTATTCATCAAGTGCACCTAGCCTCTGTATTTCTGTTGTCGGAACCCACTAAGGTTGTCTTTGTTTGATCTAAGGAAATGTCATTTATATTCAGCTTCTTGTTTGCCACATGTACCAGGAAGAGGGTGCTTTATGGAGGCTTCAGCAAATGGTGACAAACTGCCTCAGTTTCCGACAGATTTTTTAACTGGTAAAGTTTTGTAGAGGCTCTATGAGGATCGCTGAAGGAATATCAGCAGTGTTTTCCTTGTATGGAAGTGTTCTACATTTGGTTCAACTATGCAAACCGTAGTTTTAATTAATCTATGTGCAGATTTTCCAATCAGATTCATAAGAACAGCCAAATGCACTCAAATGGTCAGAGAATTTTTTTGGCATCCCATAGTCTCTTTTAACTGCAAGTGCAATTCACTCTCTGTAAAAAATTATAGATTCTGTTAGTTTCTCAATGCAGTCCAAAATTTAAGGGGTAAATAGGCATTATCAAACTATAATGGATGTATTTGTCCCTAAAACAAACCATTAGAATGATCTTGTCTTTTGCTCTAAATTATATATTTTTTAAAATTGACTTTTTTAATAGAATCGAGATGAGGAAGTACAAAGTTGGTGGGAGCTGGTTGGCTTATTAGTTTTGAGATAATTATTTCTTAACAGATTTTAATTGATTGGCCTCTTATTATGGTCCTACTAGTCAATGAAGAAGATCTAGAGTTTATATTAGGCGCGCGGTAGTATCATACTTAACAGGCTGTTTCGTTATGGGTGATTTTAAAAACATGTTTTTGGAAAACAAAATTTTAATGTAAAAAATATATTGAAAAGTAATAAAAAAGTATTATAATATATAAATTTTAGTGTAAAATTAAAAATATAACCAAAACACAAACAAAAAAATGAAAATGAAGAGGGCCTGCTTTCATTTTGAGAGCTAAAAATAAAAACAAAAATTGATACTTGTCAATAATAATATTCACAAGTAGGAAAATTGACACTTTTGATATTAAAAATTTGGGCTCTGTTTGGTAAAAAGACTCAAATCAATGTTTGAACTTGATTTTGTATTTTATCATAGTTTTTCATCATTTTTAATAAGTCTTTTTACATTTCGATAACCTTTTTTACATTTTCAATACACATTTTTACATTTCTAATGTATTTTTAATATTTTAAAATTACAATACAAATCAAGGTTTGAATACAGTCTTGATACCAAACAGGGCCCAACTTACACTTTTTGTATCAAAAGTTGCATTTTGTTGTACTATAAGTTTTTCCTTTTTACACTTTTGGTACTAAATCCTTGTCTAATTGTAAAACTTTGTTTTATGTTTGAAAAAATTGCATTTTTTATACCAAATGTAAAGTGTAAAGATGCCAAACTTTTGGTGCTAAGAATATTTTCAAACACAAAGAAAATTGTTGCAACTTGACAAATATTTGGTACAAAAAGTGTAAAGATTTCAAAATTTTGGTGTAAAAAATGCAGAATTTTTAAACATAAAGCAAATTTTGTAACTGGACAAACATTTTGATGTGGACGGTTGTACACATGCGGATAATGTTGCCAAGGACCTTGTGATTAAGCGGCGAGCTCGTATAACACTCTAACTTACTTCGAAATCAGAGAAACAAAAAGACCTAATCTAGTTGTTTTTGTTTTAGATTTGAACCAAGTGTAAGAAAAGAGTTTTGAACATGCGAATAATTAGGTAGAGCAAATAACCTAATTAGCTAAGTTCATGCAATTATGTAAACTACAACATGCAAATACATAAAGCAATAAAAGGAGGTACTTCAAACACTAAGTTTATGATCTGATATATGCTGAATATTATTATGCACGGCTGCCCTATTTATAGGGAAGGAACAGCCGAAAACAAGAAAGAAAATAATAAGGAAAAGGATTAGAATTGGAAATTAACCAAGAGGTTAATTTCCTTTACCAAACCCGGAAAGAAGTAGGAATGGTAAGAAAAGAAAAAGGCAATTTCGGTTTTCCCTTTATCTTAGGGTAGCCGAATTTACAATCTGAAAAATAAGGAAAAGAATAAAATTCCTACTTCCAAAAAGAATAAGGAACCCTTTTTGGAAACTAACTAAAAGAGTAAAAAGAACCCTAACCCTTAACTTTTAACCCTAGCGACTTAAAGGAACCCTACCCTTAACTTGTAACCCTAGTTACTTAAAAGAACCCTAAGGACTTAATTTGTAACCCTAGCTTCTTCACTTGGCCGTGTGGGCTTCCTTGGGCTGGCCGAATTTGTGGAGTGGACTCCATGAGTTTGGGTCGGCCCAATGTGTAGGGAATTTCATGAATTGTTTCTTTAAAGCCCAAGAACCTTCCGGCATCTTCAAAATTTCAAGAAACAGCCTTCTTCTTCATTAATGGGAAGTGGTGAATTGCGCCTCTTTTTCAAGAATTGTTAGAAGAGTTGCAATTTGAACATTTCCTTCATTTTGCTTCAAGGCGTGTGCTTCTTTTTGCAATTTGCGCCTTCTCTTTGTTTCGTGGATTTTTGACTCATATTGTGTGTTGTTTTCGCCCTTGATGTCCTCATCACATTTGGTACAAGATTGTAAGAAAGCCAAACTTTGTGTACCCAAAGTGCAAATTTTCATTCATGAGTATTGGTCACTTTAAAGTTAAACAAGAAAAGAAAAGAAAAGAAAAAATTGGCACTCGTGAACAGTACCTATGAAATGTTTATTAGTATCAGTTATCTATCTATCTTAATCTATCTAAGATTCTACTATAATCCGGCTTCATTGCTCACTTTGTGTCAACATTTTGGGGGCATTTTCGTCCGGAAAGGGGAAAAGTTGAGCCCCCCACGCTTCAGCTTCTCAAGCTGGGAAAAAAAAATTTCGGGCCCCACTCCTGATCACTACGTGCCGTCCGGTCATTGGATAGATCTTCATTGGTGGGTATTCCGCCTTTGACTGAAACGACGTCGTTTCAGTCTTGTGTCCACCCAAACGACGCCGTTTTTTCCCTTATTATCTGTCCTCGTCAACCGCGTCCACTTTTTCTTTTTCCATTTCTTTATGTTTCTTTTTATGCAATTTTAAACTATTTGTCTGCAACTTTTCCTCCTTTTAATCCTCCGCTTTTTCCTCATGCTTTTTTCCTCTATTCGTGTCCACCCAAACGCATGCTTTTTTCTCTACTTTCTACTTTCTCTACTTTCTACTTTCTTTTCTTTTCTTTTCTTACTTCCTTTCTTTTCTTCCCGATTCTTGTTTTCTAACCCATCATCTCTCCTCTTTTCTTTTCCCTCATTTTCTTCTCTTCATCATCTTCACTGTGGACGTTCTTCCCCTCCTCTTTCTCCTCTTCTGCATCATCCAACGACTATCGCCTGCACAAAAGTCATGGTTGTGAGTGTTATGGAAGGTGATTTGTTGCTTCTTCTTTTCCATCCGCTAACGAGTATCTCCGGTGCAATGTGTGTTTTTTTTCCCCCTGTTTCCACTTGTTTTTTGTTTTCAATAGGAGAATAAAATGGCTTAATCTTTGTTTTCAAATTATTTTGTGGTTTTCAGGCTGTTCTGATGATGGGTTAGAAACGATGGTCACCCCTTTTGCTTCTTTCTTCATATTTGTCTTTGGTCTGATTAAGCATTTTTATCGAAACTTTTTTCCTGGTTTGTAGCTTCAGCTAAAATCATGACCCAGAAAGATCAAAGAAAACTATGATAAAGGTTGGTGCTTTTTTTTCCCGTTGATTTAGTTTCTTGCTGTTGATTTTTTGCTTTTCCTTTTTCTGGTGACCAATCTCAGGTTCATGTTTGTTGGGTTACTGGGTGTTCTAATGGTGCTGCAAACTATTGGAAGGTGAAAGATTCATGTTGTTTTTTCCACTATCCCTTGTTTTTTAATTTTTCCCCTCTTTATAGTTCTGTTTAGTTCATTTTTACCTTTGGCCTGATTTATTTCTTCTGTTTTCCTAACCAGTTTTCATTTTTTTGCCTAATATTGTTCGCTGTTTGAAGTTGCACTATGAGATCCATTAGGATTTGTAAAGTGACCTTTTAATTTCCCTTTTTCAAATATTCTTTTCCTATTTTTTCTGGGCTAATGTTGTCTGAGTGTTGATTGGAACCTGAAAGCTGCAGTAAAGAAGACCAAGAGAAGGGAGAAGGTTGTTGTTTTAGATTTCATTAGTTCATATATTATGATTTTTTTGCCTTTTCTGAAGGATGTTAAAAAAAAAAGAGAAAAATTAGGCTTTCCAAACGAACTATTCCCGTTCTAAAGAAATCTGATTGGTTTTTTTTCATGGTTTTCAATAGAAGTGGCTTCTCTGAAATTTTCTTTTCCCCGATTTATTTTTCTTCAGCTTTTTACTGTTACTTTGTCAAAGATTACATTTTTAATTTATTTTTATCGCTCTGTAAGGCTATGTTTTTTTTCATCCAATTTCAGGAAAATATCACTTTTTTCTCAAAAATATTGCACAAAGAAACAACATCATTTTTACTAATTTACAATTCAAATTTTAAAATTTTTTATAAACTTCTACTCACATAAATTTTAAAAAAAACATAACTATTACATTTTTTTTCTTTTTTTTACACAAATCTTTAAAAGAAATTCTCTTCAAAACATATACTGTTTGGTGATTGATTTTTTCCCATATTTCGAGATTATGATTTGTTTCCTTTTTTTTTTTAGGATTTATTATTGATTATTGGAAATAATTTTGGTAGTGAACTGAATGATATGTGTGCCATGTGCAGAATACTTGCGGGGGGTAATCATGATCATGGTTGAGTTAAGTGGGAGACAAGTGTGGGAGACAAATTGGAAATTCAGCAAGAAAAGGATGTCCCACTCAGGAAGAAAAGCTGTAAGATCAAGAAACGTAATATGTTCCTTTTTTATGTTTATGAGGAAGGAATTCATACGCAAGTTTATGAGATCATTCATGCTCCGTAACCAAGGTGTTTATATATTTATATATTTCATCATCATACATATTCTCTTTAAAGTTTAAACTTTGGAAATGAATAAATAAATGAAGGTACTCGATTGAGAGTGATATGGAGGCACATGCATGGAATGGACTGGAGTCCAGAGCAAAGTCAAGAGCTTTTCGTCTCTCTTGTCGGTTCATGGCTTCATCAAGTGGCTTGGGTAGTGGGTTTACTCTGTTGTTCATGGCTTTTTTCTTCTTTTTCCTTATTTTGAGGGTCCATTTGGATACTCCATTTTGATACTCCATTATGGTGATCTCCTGCTGATGGCACTAATATTAATATGGCCTTAGTGGGGTTTTTTTTTTTTTTTTCCCTCCCAAAACCAGGAATTCTGCACCTTTAATTTTTGTGCGGGCCTCCCCAATTCTTTTCCTCAAATTCTTCTACTTTTCCTCAAATTCTTGAAAAATGTATTTCTTTTTGGATTTGTAACAATTTATGGCACCCCTCCTACTGATGTTTAATTATGGGGTTAGTGGGTTTTGGTTCTCAAAACCAGAATTTCTGGAACTTCAATTCCTTTGTGGCCCTCCCAATTATTATGGTACCCCTCTTGCTGATAGCACTAATATTAATATGGGGTTAGTGGCTTTTGTTTCTCAAAACCAGGAATTCTGCACATTTAATTTTTTCCCGGGCCTTCCCAGCTTTTTTTATCAAATTCCTGAAGTCTGTCTTCCTTTCTGGATTTCTAACAATTTAATCCACCCCCCTGCTCATCAAGGATATATTATCAAGATTAGAATATATTTCTGGATTTCTGGAATTCTTTTTCCTTCTCGTTCCTTCTTGTTTCCTTCTCCTTTTATTTGCTGGTTGTTTAAAGTTTTGAGTTTGTGCAAATTTGGGGTGATTGAGGGCTGAAAGAAGGAAGAAAATTGATGGAGAAGATGGTTGGTGTGGGCTTTAGGTGCAGGGAGCAGGGGATAGACGTTGATTTCAGAGAGCAAGAAGAAGAAGGCAAAGATCAATTAATTACTTCTGAGTGCTATTTAGTCTTTTGAGGATTAAACATTCCTTTTGTAATGTTTTTATGTTTGTGAAATTATATCCATATGAGATGTTCTTCACAGTTGAAGAATCATGTACTCTTGACAAAATACTATAGTCAGTTGTGAGCTTCTTCTTTTGTTCTAAGATTTATTTTGATTATCTTGCATTATATGGGAACTGAACTACTTCTAGCAATGGGTTTCGTGAAAAATTGATATGCTTACCTTAATTGATTCATGTGTTTCTTTTAAATTATGTCAAATTGTCTTCACAAAAAGATCCTTAAATGAGGATGGAGGCGCGATAGCGCAGCCGAATCCTCCTAGTACCATTAAAAGAGGATCCGTTTAGGGAGGAAAAAACCGGGAAAAAAAAAAAATTACCGCTAAACTCGCGCGACGCTATTTGTAGGAATGCACGCATCCAAACATTCTCAAAAATCTCGTCGCATAGAAACTAGTTATATATGATTTTTTGCATTTTTAGAAACCGGATGCTACAACAGCTAGCGTTGGGTCCACAACGAAATGGAGGAGGAATTAATGCGGTGGTGGAGCAGGTTACGCCAGTGGAAGTTCTGTCACTGGGGGAACGCTTTTGCTGTTCCTTCACTTCTAACTTTTCTTCAAATGACCAAACTCATCACTGATAAGCTGGACCTCTTGTCCAAGTCCGCCCAGGAGCTTCATTCAGAAAAGCAGAGAGCTTAGTTGATGCAATTCCCAGAAAGGTCAATACTTCTCTCATTTTGTAAAACAAAGAAACTCAGAGACACAGGAATTCGTTTCTGAGTGAGAACTGAAACTCAAACTCAAACTCAAATGTGGAGGATGGATGTTTGGACGATGGATGAGTTGAGTAACTTATATACTCCCTCCGTTTCATTAGAAGGTCCAGGTTGACAAATATTTTTTTGTTTCATTAAAAGAGTCATTTTCAATTTTTTGTATCTCTTATCTTTACTAATATAATTATGTAGGTTCTACAATTAGTCATTACTTTTTAAGTAAGGATATAAATGGAACATGTGGTGAGAAATTAAGTATTTTAGGTATTGTAACTTAACATTAATATTAAGTTGTACCTATTTAAAAATGGATCTTTCTAATGGAACGGAGAGAGTACAAATTAATGTGTGGCTACAGTTAGAAAGTTGAAGAATAGTACGGTGATAAGGTTACCCTACACGGCAATGTGGAAATGAATGCTAAAAAAGAAGTTACCCTACACGGTTTTTCATTATACAAGCTTATATTTGTTAATTTCCAACAAAAATCAAATGTGGGAAGAAAAAACTAGTTTTACCCTTCAAATTAATACTTTTTATTTTATGTACAGGCCATACTTCTCAATCAGATGTTATACACAATATTTTATAATATGATGGAACAAATTGAGGAGTCTTTCATCTTCGCATAGATAGAAGAAAAAAAGAAAATGAATCCTAACCATAATCATAATAGATTAGAATCGAATATTTTTGAGGTTGTTTCTGGGAAAAAAAAAGAGGTAAATATTAATGCTAAAATTGAAAATAAATCTCCTTATTAGCAACTAAAATAAGTATTGGTTTAAAGCTAAAACTGAAGATAAATCAACCTAGTAGCAACTAAACAATATCTTCACATAATCATAATTTCTTTTCACTTATAATCTAATTTTGTGACTAAGTGAATGGATTGCGTATTATAGTGTAACCATACATAGTAATGACTGGTGATATTGCCAGAGCTAAAAATAGCATCCAGACCAATATTATGTCCTTATTCCTAAAATATTCTTATTATTTTAATGGTTTATCTTTCTTCTCCCCGCTTCACGTGTTGATATATTTCTCCGTCTTCTCCTTCACGATTGATCTGAAATCTTCATATAAGAAACTTTTTATCAACTTCGCGAAAAAAAAAATAAGTTTAGCTGCCAACATGTTTTAATAATTAGAACGTGTGGTCAATTTATTTATCTGGAATTTTGCATCGAATCGGTAAAATTGTTTGGGGGCTTCAATCTCACTAAGCAAAACAACACGTACCCATGATGATCCGTCGATATTGTACATAATAATTTAGAGATTAATTGGCAATTTTCACAGGTTTTGGCCAAAGGTTTGTATTTATTGTGCAGATTTAGGAGAACAGTCCAATTGCAGAAGAGAAGTGCAAAAAGATGAATTTTAGAAACATAAAGGCATCCAAGCGGATCGAGCCGCAGAAGCAAGGATCCGAGAAGCTACTTGCGGGTCAAGAAACCTGAGATCAAGGAAGAAACGGAAATAAACAATTCCGTGTGAAGCAAGGAAGCAGAAAAGGAAGGAGAATCCAAGAAGGAAAGAAGAAAATCGGAATTCCAAGTGCACAAGATCTCCTTCCCAAATTTGAAGTGCTGATTGATTAATCTCCTTATCTGATTAGGAGATAGATTTTATTCCAATTACTAGTTGCATAAGTCCTATAAATAGGCAACTTGAGATAATACTCGGATATCTTTTCTTTACGTTTTTTTACACATTCTCTTTAGTTTAGTTTTTGGCTTTGATTATCAAGTTATGAGTAGCTAAATATATTGTTCTAGTGTTATGTATTGAAACCGTAATCCATGCATGTATGAAACCTGAATTAATCTCAGTCTAATTAACTATTTTCTTAAATTAACCAGTGTTCATAAGTCTAATTACTAGGATTCTGTTAAGACTGATCATCTTAGTTTAATCTGGTAGAGCTTTCGAGTCGCACAACCTTCGGCCGTGAGGTACTATTAATTGAATAATAATTCCTTGAATTACGAGATAGGAGTTGTTAATATTAGGTTTCTCTAGATCTTAATGCTGCTAAATAATTAATTAGGTGACTAGCGAATACTCGCGGTTTTATTAATTAGTTGGTTAGAGAAGTAATCTTGATTAGTGGGGACTCACGGAGATTACCGAGAAGTTAAGGAGAAATTGAGTTATGACTAGCGGGTGCTCGCGGTAATCTATAACTAACCGGTATAGGATAATTAGACAACTTAAGTGTTCATGATTGCATGTCTGTGATGAAGGTGGATTACATAATATTAGAATACTTTCTCTATAATTTATACAAGTTAATTGTTATTTCTATGTCTCTTAAGTGTAGTGACAAACTAAAGGTCTTTTAAGGGACACAAATGTGACGCCTTGTCAAAATAATTACTTCAACATCAATAGAAAGAAAGAAATTAAGAATATCCGTCCCTGTGGTTCAATCCTGACTATAATTGTATTAGATTTATTTAATCCTTTGATTGCAGGTTAAAAACAGTATAATTAAATACTGTGTTTGCATATGTACACAACATCATCTGTCACAGGACATCACCTATTTATCACTTTGAATCTGCATTAACAACATCAAAAGCCTCTGGCAAGGCCATTGAACAACCTTAAATATCCAGTTGGTTCGCTGAATGATAAGCTCAGAACATCAACACTAAGCCCTGTTGTACAGGTCTCACGGCTGCTAAAGAATTTCCCATTCCAACGACCTCATATCAAATACAAGAAGACAAGCACATAAGAACTTAAACAGCCATCCAGTTACAGTATTAGAAATGATACATAAAGTAAAAAGAATGGAAACAAGTCTCATTTGTTGGAAATTTTGTTTTAGAAACACAAATGTTTTATTGGGAAAGCGCAAGAATCCTTAAGGCAACAACAAGATTGGGCTTTGATGAAGTAATTATTTATTTTGTGATAGTATAAATCTAAACCTAATCTTTAGAGGCTCAAATTTTTTATTTTTATTAAAAAAAAAAAGGAGGCTGAAGTTCACCAGCTATAAATATAATACTAATCCGGCCAAGCAAGAGAATAAAATCCCCGATTTATTCTCAAAAGCAGTAACCAATTCTATATATCAATGAAAATGCGCGAAGTTTTCATACATTCGGTAGTTAATCACTAGATTGTTTTTTAAAAAATATAAAAAATAATAAATAAAAAGTGGGATTGAATAGCCATTTTATTATTGTATAAAAGAAAAAAAAAGGAAAACATACAAGGAATTAAAAACTAAAAGAGCCAAATACAAGTGGCTACAAGGTTTCATGGGAATTGACGAGTCAACTTTTTATAGTCAACATTTTTTTTTTGTTTTCGTAGAGTATATTCGTAAAAAGTGTCTGATTTTCGATCTATTTGTTAATCACTAGATTGTATTTAGATTTTTCATGCTTTATCATCTGCACCTTGCATAGTGTAAATTTTCAGAGGTAAGATTCATTATGTCCCCTTTTATTTTTTCAATTCTTAACTTCAATAAAGGGTCTGCATGTCTCCAACCACTTAATCGGCTATTACCAAAAAAAAAAAGAAGTTAAAAATAAAATGTGTTTGGACGATGGTGGAATTGACAGACTTATATAAATTAAGGTAATGAGAATACCCTATACTACGCGGTATATAAAAACTTGTATGCAAATGACTGGTAAAAGTTACCCTACACGGTTTTGGTTGACGCATTAGTGATTTCTCATTATATGCTTTTGTTGAGGGAATATATGCACAATGGTGAGAAAAGCGTTCAGCTCATCTACCCATTTCTCCCGTCTAATTGAAACAAAGTAAGTCCACTTTGCTACTTACTTATCACAAAGTATAAATAAGTTCATTTTGTTATTATTGGAAAAAATAAAACACGAAAAATTCGACGAGAATTTGAAGGCGAGTACGTCGATTGACTACTAAAGTTGTTTGGGTTGGTATAGCCTTGGGGGTTCTGAGACTAATCACATATGAAAATCAAACACTCATTGTTCCTCTCTCACTTTCGTGGTAATTTTCTCAACGCTCAATTTCTCCTTTCTTTCTTATTCATTTCCAGTTTAGTAACTTTGAAAGAACGATTAATAATCACAAGATAAGCAACAAATTAAGGTAGGATGAGCTATTCAATTTTGCACTGAAATTAAACACAACAAATTAAAATTGATGAAGTAGGAATTCATCAAGAATATATTCGGTTTCATGACAACTTTCCTGATCCAAAGAGTGAACTGGGGATCACGATGATGATCTTGTTCATCAAAATGTGCAGCCACCTTATCCTTATGAAGGAAAGCCTCAATATATATGACCAAACTCATCACTGATGAACTGAGCCTCCTCTTGTCCACGTCCTCCCAATAGTCTTCCCTCTAGAAAGTTTGACAGCTTATTTGATGCAAATCCCAGAAAGTTGATTTTGTGGACTTAAAAGTCTAAATAACACACGTCAAAAGGTAGCCAAAACTAATTATTAAAGTTGATTTTGTGGATTACACGTCAAAGTAATTATCTCTTTTCAGTTAACTTTATTGTGATCTAGGAAAGTGGGAGGTATTCAGGCCAGGCAACAAATTCTCATTTTTATTTTATAATAATTTTTTATTAATTTTAATAATTTTTTTATATTTTTTAAATATTTTTTTATATTTTCAAACACTTTTTTATATTTTTAATATAATTTTAATAATTTTAAAATCAAAAATACGTTTAAAAAGTATACCATATAACACCTCAATCTTGCCCTTGCACAGTTGCACTGCTATATATTTAGAAGAAAAAAAAAAACAAGGCATAGATTTTGATCTAGGAAGATATGCTTGTCGGGGTCAGTGGGGGTTGTTTTAAATGGGGACTTGACTTTGTGTCAAAAAAAGAAAAAATGGAGACTTTTACTTTGTTAAGTGTGTAGGTACCATTTATCATTTGTAAGTGTGTTTTACAACTTCGAAACATATCTGCTTTTACTCCATCTATTATTTTGGATTCAAAACACGTGTTTTGAACTTGCAATACAAGATTGATACAATATTAGTGATAGTAAAGGATTTGTTCTTTTTGTTTCGTTTTGAAAACGGTTTTAGTTTCAACAGTAAATTTAATATATTTTAATCATATTTCATTATTTTTAATACAACTTTTTACTATTCAGCATCTACTTTTTATATTTTCAATACACTTTTTACATTATAAAACTATTTTTCAAAATTTGTTTTCAAAATTGTTTTCAAAACGCCCAAAAAGAACAGGCCCTTGTCCGCCCTCAGATTTAATTCCTCCAGGTACTCCCTTATCCTGTGAGTTGCCCTTTTAGAGATATAGTAAGAGTTTTTGACCCGATTAATCTTCTGTTCCGATTCTCTTTCATACCACTACCATAGAATAGCATATTGGAGGCTGGTGCCACGGAACCCACCTCCAATAGTCATTCGGGGCGGGTTCGCGAACACCCGTCTTTACAGTATGTGGTAAATTGCAAATCTCACAATGGAGGCCTCCAAAAATCCCCCATATTGGAGGCGGGTTCCAATGAAGCCCGCCTCCAATATGTGCCTTCAGAATGGAGGCGGGTTCCAGTGGTTAATGTATGTTGGAGGAGGGTTTTTCGACACCCGCCTCCATTA
Source organism: Leptodermis oblonga (assembly GCA_016801395.1). NCBI lineage: Eukaryota > Viridiplantae > Streptophyta > Magnoliopsida > Gentianales > Rubiaceae > Leptodermis > Leptodermis oblonga. Next base: position 4,934,645 of record CM028757.1, read on the forward strand.
AAACAGGCCGAATTCTTTCGAAATCGTTTTTCCCCTTCATATTATAATACCCTTCAATTTGCATCCCTGAGTGCAGCAACACAGCATCATCAGAACATAAGTTCCAAATTAGGTCCCTCACTTCCGAAAACCATCGTCTGAAATCCCAGATTTGGGGGAAATTGACGCGGTGGCGGTTACCACCACCTCCAAATCCCTTTCTTGCAGTTCAAAAAATTCCCGCTCTCTGCTCCTCAGTGTTGCCCGAACAAGCTGCCCCCTGTTACAACTCCCTCATCCGTACGAAATTACCGTGAAGGTCTGGCCGAGGATTCAGCCCCGGTAACAGTGAATTGGGGGCTTCAGGCACCCGGCGATGTCTAGCTGATCTGCTCTAATTAGTATAGTTATTTTAGAGCTTTTAGCAGTTTTCACGGGTTTTTCGAGTGTCTTTTTATGTTAAGCACAGGTTTTAAGAAACAAGGCAGAAAGAGAGAAGAGTTTCTAAAAGAGCAGAAATAAGAGTCAATTTTTCCAAAAAGGCGCCTGTGAACAGCAGCCGAGCAAACAATAGCGGAATGCCATAAAGCTGTAGATGAGTTGGGCTAGAGAAGGACCAAGCGGAACAGATGATTGTTGATGGGCTGAACTCTACTTCACTTGGGCTGACTTACTTAATTGACTGGAATCTTAGTGGCCCAAGGAAATTAATTAAATGGAAGCCCAAAGTCCAAATCTAAAGTGAGAGATGATTTGATTAAATTGATTGCATACGAGTGAGCAGCAATTATGGACAACAAGTCTTGGTTGACTTGTGAAGCAAGTAGGAGAATTGAGATTTTCTTTTCCTAATTTGATGAGTGAATTGATTTGCGAGATTCTTGGGCTACGTCCCTATTCCTTTTCTATTTCAGCCGCCTGAGGCAATTAATCTTTTCCTTCTTTAATTAGATAATTTACTTCTTTTACAAGTTAATTAATTATTTCCTTTTCTTAGTCTTATTAGGAGATTAGGAGGATAATCTTCCTATATAAAGGGATGTTTTGTACGAATATTATTATGCCTTCACAGTAGAGAGCTTCGGCTCTCTACCTTCTCCCTTTTTAATCAATGTTAATTTCTTTTCTTTTCTTTATTTTCTTTAATTTGGTTTTATTGTTTTATTTTCTTTTCTAGTTGAAGGGTGATCAAAGTTGTTCATACAATCGTGAGATCTAAAAGTATTCTCAATGTAAGAAAGAATGTGTGAATTCCTAATTATTTTCGGTGCATAATTCTTAATTTTGATTTTATCTAAAAGTAGCTAACTTGGGTTTAATCAGGTACCGCTAATTAGTTCCCCCAATACATAAATGTTGGAAGGGGCTAATACGTGGCAAGGCTATCGTATCGATAGTGAAGATAATGAGTGATAATTTTGTCGTTAGCCCGATAAGAATTGTTAGTATCAGGTTTTCCTAATTCTTAATGCTTCTATTGTTAATTAATAATGTTTGCGGGGGACTCGCGGCCTGTTAGTTAACGTAGTTAGAGAAATATCCTTTTTGTGGGGACTCGCGGGGGGTTATCAAGAAACTAAGGGAAAATTCGGTCCTGTAGTGTTCAGATTAGTCAAAACGTTATAGACTATTGACACGTCTATTGCCAAGGCTAATTTGGATGTTCGGATTAGTCAAACCGTTATAAACTATTGACACGTTTATTGACGAGGCTAATTTGGATTGCAGTGACCTATAACTGGTCGATTCATGTTTGCATGAGTATATTATAGTCAATGATCAATTGCATGAATTAACAGAGATTATGTCTTCTACTAGGTGTTTTTATGTGTTTTGTTTTACGAGAGAAATAAAATTACCAGTCCCAGTGGAGACGATCCTGCTTATTGCTATACTAGTTTTTAGTAGGTTTTTATAAATATTTTTGATAGTTGAAACGACACCTATCACCAGCCCACGGCGGATTTCTGGTGAACTTTTTAATCTCCGATGAATCATCTGTTTCTATCCCAAGAACCACCTTGAGCTGCGGGTAAGTGCCGTAGGTGGTTGTGTGTTTCAGTTCTTGGTCGAGATTAAATTATGATGGCTTCAAGGCCATTAGCGGCTGTGACGTTTAATAATCTTAATGGGTCTGGCTCAGTTCTTCAATGTTCGTTGGTAGTTATGCTTCAATGTTTCAAATAGTTTCAAATTTCTTCTGCCTCAGGTCTTGCATGTTGGGGATACAACAGGAAATTTAATGTTTCAATGGTGATATCAATGGATAAATTTATGTACTTGTCTTGTGTGTATCTTGTACAGAAAATTGCTATGTTTGGTTTGAATTTTGAGTAAGTTATGGTAGAATTTGATTGATTCTTTTGTTGTTTAATAAGGTATTGAATCTTAGTTTTTACCTTGCGCTTATCGTTCTTGATTTTCTGGACACTTTGGTGCAGAAAATGGAAATGGTTTGGATTTGTAATTTATGCATATTGGTAGAACTTGACTGTTGTTTTTTGTGAATCTGTGCAGTTGCAAATTTTTTGCAATTTCGTTCAGGTTTATGCCTTTGTTCAATTTGGTTAAGCTGAATGTATATCATTAAGGAATAATTTAATCCTTCATAGTGTGCAGCCACTTTGACATTGGTTATTGGTTACAATTCTAGTAATTTGTAGGTTTTTGGACATTTCTTGTGCGTATTTTGTGTAGAAAATTGCTCTGTTGGTTTGAATTTAGAATAAGTTATGGTAGAACTTGACTAATGTGTTTGTTGTTTAATGGTGTATTGAATCTTTGTTTTTGCCCTGCACTTACATTTGACTTTCTAGGCATTTTTGCGTAGAAAATGGTAATGGTTTGAACTTGTCACTCACAAATGGTCCATGATTCCTTTAAATAAATGAATAGAAATACATTAATTTTCTTGTCATAAAAGGTAGTGCTTTTATAAAGAAAAAGAAAGATAAAAGTCACAATGAATACATACAATTAGCTCTCATGCCTCATTAAACCACGGTGGGCATTTGCTCCCCAACTTTGAAGAGTTATCTCTGATCTAAAGCAAAGCTAGCTAAATTATAACAGAAAACTTTCAACATGAGTATGAACAAAAATATGCCTGTAAAAAATGACTTTTCAACAACAATGTACCTTCAACTATGGCTGTAACATCAGAGTTACTGGGAGAACACAGCTACAAACAAGTTCACCACATGTTTCTTTTATAGGAATTGCTGCATCTTTTTTATCATACCACTACTGTCTCTCATTGTGAAGCCAATTCTGCACTTTGAATATGATTCTTAATAAGAGATGCTACGTTGATTCTAATCTTGTCTTCCTTTGATGACATCCATTTATTGTCTTCTTTATTATGAGTTGCATGGAGATCATATTTTGATCGAGACTTTTGTTAGGCTCTTTCATATTCTAGCCATTCAGAGATAGCTTCCTAAACTACCTCTAGTGAGTCTGTTATGTATGCATGAAATTGCCATGGTTCCTTGATATCTAAACTTTTCGCAAGTTCACTGTAAGTTGAATCTTTGCTGCACTGTGTGATCTTGAGTTCCTAAACTAATGGTCTTCCACCAATGCTGAAAAAGTTCACCATCCGTCGTAGTTTCATCCCAACTAAGAGTATAAATTTTTCAAAGAGGAGAAAATTCCATACAGATAATGCAGCCTACCGAAACTATATTCTACTCTGGCTCTCTTGTTTTTCTGATAATATAGCCTGATAAGCAGATTCGATAATAAAGAAACCTTTACCATCAAATTTCCACAGCAGGCCAGTGATCTTGAGGTGTAAACAGAACAAAACATTAGAGAATGTGAATCTTTAACATTATAATATTCTCACTACTGTTTTGACATTAAAGAATAGAACAAACCATTAAAAATTCTCATTGTTTCTTCAAACTCATAACAGAATGACAATTTTTAACATTATACTCCCTCAGTTCCATTCAACCATGAATTTCCTTGATAAGATCTCTATTGGAGTGGAACCCGCCTCCAATGTTGTTTTTACGTAAATCCAATTGGAGGTGGGTTCCAATGGAACCCGCCTCCAATATTGGTTTTACGTAAATCCAATTGGAGTGGAACCCGCCTCCATAACTTGAAATAATACTTTAAAACCCGCCTCCAATGGTCGATCGACGAACATTGGAGGTGGGTTTGATCACCATATTGGAGCGCATCAACCTCCAATAAAACAAATGGAGGCGGGTCCTTACATTGGAGGCACCGGAAATGGAGGCGGGTGCTAGGCGGCGAAACCCGCCTCCATTTAACCAAAAAACCCACCTCCACTATCCCTTTTTCCAGTAGTGTACACTTCCAAAACTTCATATATGTTCTCAAATTTTGTTTAGTTCGAAGGAAGACAACTGTATTGTCCGTATAACTCAAGTGTGAGATCGTCATAGCCCCACGCGGCTACCCGACCCCATTAGTTTATCATCTAGGGGCAGCAAATAGTTTACCAAACGTGAGGGAAATCTTACTAGGCAGCCTAGAAATCCAAATTGACTAGAAAGAAAGAAGGTTTTAAAAACATGTTTTTGAAAAATAAATTTGTAATGTCAAAAATATATTGAAAATAATGAAAAAGTATTACTCCCTCCCATCCACTAGAAGAGTCGATTTTAACACATGTACAACTTTTTATGTATGTCAATGTACAACACTTAAAACAGCTAATTTGACACTATTTGTTCAATTTATGTCATTATTTTTAAGTGTGGATTATTTGTGGACTATACACATTATTTTAGTAAGGATATGAGGTGTAAAAACTTTGAAACGGACTCTTCTATTGAATAAATTAAATTTTGTTATGGTAAACTTTTCTAATAAAAAGGATGGAGTATAATAGATAAAATTTACTGTAAAACAAAAAAAATAACCAAAACACAAGCAAAAACAATGAAGACGAAGAGGACATTCATTTTGTGAGCTAAAAATAAAAACAAAAATTGACACTTGTGAATAATACTATTCACGAGTAGGAAAATTGGAAATTTTGATACCAAAAGTTTGACATCTTTACACTTTTGGTATCAAATGTTTGTCGAGAGTAAAACTATGTTTTATGTTTGAAAAAGTTGCAAAAGTTTGGCCTCTTTACATTTTTGGTACCAAATGTTTGTCAAGTTGCAAAAATTTTCTTTGTGTTTCAAAATTTTACATTTTACACAAAGTGTAAAGATTTTAAATTTTTTGTACAAAAATTTAAAAATTTTCAAACATAAAGTAAACTTTTGCAAGTGGACAAACATTTGGTACAAAAATGAAAGGAAGTCAAACTTTTTGTATAAAAAATGTAATTTTTCCTTCATGAGTATTAGACTATAAGTTAAAAAATAAAAAATAAGAAAAAAAATGACACTAGTGAACAATACCCATGATAATGTTTACTAGTTAAAAAAAATGTTTACTAGTATTAGTCATACCCTTAAAGAGTATCACTTTAAGGAGGAAAAAAACCAAAGGCAGAAAAAAAAAAAAAAATTTTTCTAATCCTACCGCTAAACTCACACGTCCTTATTTGTAGGGATTGTTACCTGTGATAAATGGTTAACCAGTATCCAACAATATTTTGGGTGTGTATGTTGCAAATTCCATATTCATGTATGGTTTGGAATTTATTTTCTAATATTCTGCCTATTAAAACGAATAACGTGAATGACTGGTTATTGTCTAATTTTTTTGGGATTAAACAGTTTTGAGTCGTCATTTTTAATAGAGTAAAGTGCATAACTAATCATGTAACTTTGTAAAAATTGCAAAAATAAGCATGCAACTTTGAAAAACTGATTTTTAATCACGTAACTTTAAAAAACGTACAAAAATAGTCACCCGGTCAAACCCAACCGTTAAGTCCTAACGGAATCTAATTTTTGAGCCAATTTCCTTTTCCTTTAACTTACCTCAATTATTTTACTTTTATTAGCAAATAAACCCCCAATCTTTTATTTTTTTACCTATTGTCCCACTAATAAATTTTACATTATAGTAATATTACTAAAATATTAATTGTTCTTAATGTTAATGATATATTTATGTTTTAATGTAAGTATCTGTGTTTTAAATTATAATATTTTTAATTTAACATAGTTTAATATTTAATTTTTCTGAAAAAATAAGTTGGGGCCGTCATTTAAAAGAAAGAAAATAACAGGGGCCTATTTGTAAATTTAATTCCAACTTGATTATAAAAAACATCTGGATTCAAATGGGGAGCTCACAAAGTCAATATCAAAATCCAAAAAATCAAAATCAAGCAAATTAATTGGACTGGAATCTAGAGATTCCGTCGGTTTCCGATCAAGCAAAGCAAAATCACAAAAAGGCAAGGTGTTTTTTTATTAATCGGACTGGATTCAAAACCAAAATCAAACTTGATTTGCTTGATTAATTTTGATTTGCGCGAAGAAACCCCCATCGGTTTCCGATCTGGTCGACGACGACGACCACGGAGGACTCGAAATTACTTGAAACGCTGTCGTTCTTGCTGCTTCTTCTGTCAGTAGAAACGAAAGTTAAGAGGAAAGGAGGGTCACCAACATAAGCTGTGAGGATGACGGTATTTTGAGGTTCATGGATGTGGAAATCAAAGTGGCGAGCCATTGAAAAAGAGGAACAGGAACTCGCGGCGGAGGAAAGAGGAGGAGAAGAAGAATGTAATTAAATTAAATTGATAAAGAAATGAAAAAAAAATTAAAAGGCAAAGGACGATTTTACCCAATTAACAAAACCTCCGTTAGGGACTTAACCGTTGGGTTTGACGGAGTGATCATTTTTGCACGTTTTTAAAAGTTACGTGATTAATAATCAGCTTTTCAAAGTTGCATGACTAATCTTGCACTTGGGCAAAGTTACGTGACTGGAAATGACTTTACTCTTTTTAATAAGTAGAACACTAAAAAATAATCGTGAGACCACACAAGAATATCAAATTCGTAAAAGACTCACAAAATATTATTGAACACTAGTTTGATTAACAACATGTCTCAGAATTAAAAGTGTTACAAACTAAAAACATGAAGTGTAAAGATGTCAAACTTTTGGAATCAATAATGCAAAACTTCCAAACATAAAACAAAATTTTGCAATTGGACAAACATTCGGTACTGAAAGTGTAAAGAAGACAAACTTTTGGTACCAAAAATGCAACTTTTTGAGACATAAATCATAGTTTTGTAACCGGATAAACATTTAATACCAAAAGTGTAAAACGTCCAAACATTAAGTATAAAAAATGTAACCAAAAATGCAACTTTTTGAGACATAAATCATAGTTTTATAACTGGATAAACATTATCACCAAAAGTGTAAAACATCCAAACATTAAGTATCAAAAATGTAATTCTTCCTACAAATTATTAGAGGCAGAGAGGTTTACGCGTAGGTATATGTGACTTTCAAAGGTCCGATGTCTCTTTGTGCCTGAAAATGAGATTGATAAATGGGTTTTTGGAACTCGATTTGGTGGGGAAAAACATATTGAAATCAAAACTCTTATATAAGATATTCCAGAAAAACTCTTATATAAGAATTTATTTTCTTAGAAATATAACTATTTTTATGAATAAAGAAAGTTGAAGAATTTATTTTCATCAGTAAGCTATAAAATGCTTGATTTTATTATGAATTCTTTCTTCCTAAGTATGAATAACAGATGTCACAGATGATAAGAGTTAAACTCAAAAACTACCACAACAAAAACAGAATGAAATCGATATAAAGGAAGGAAGAAACCTCACAACACAAAGGAAAAGAGACTAAAAATCATGGTTCTTTCGAACATAAAAATGATCAAGAGAGGACTACGACATGAACAACAAAGATGATTCATAAAGCAAGTAAAAGGATGCTTGAGGAGGTATAATTTGAAAATCTCTTCTGGAATTTCTTCAAAGTTCACATCTCTTAGATCAAGTACTGTCAACAACTTACTGCAGGTTAAAAGTTTGGTTCATAAAGCTTTAGAAATTGCCCTTTTCCCCCCAAATTTAACTATGGACAGAAAATTGTTAATATGATGGTTGCTTTCTGGGATGGTTATATCAAGGAGATTAGAGTCAAAAACAAGTCTGCGTACAATCTTCCCGGGAGTCCACTCTGTTCTTATCTGCTCTGTTGTACTAATTGTGATCACCATGTTTTGCTCCCTTGACTTTGATTCTATAAATTGACGCAAAAGATCATGAATATGAACTGAACCAGATAACCCATCATAGACATCTACATCTACCTCATACAGTTGGATTAAGCTCCTATTTGCAAGTTCTTTGAGGCAATCGCATGCAATTTCTTCAGCACTTTGTCCCTCTTTCTGTTCCACAAATCGTTCAGCAACCATCAAATTGATTAGATGCAGGCACTGGATCTTAATACCTTGAGGATAAATACTGGTGTAAGGAAGACAAGCCTGAGTGTGGAAGGTAGATCGTTGTAACTTAAAGCAAGTATCCTCTTGACTCTGTCAAGCTTTCCGGTGCCCTCAAATTCATCCTTAAGCCTACATCGAACTAGCTCCCACTCATGTATTCTGGTTTGGACAGAGTTTGTCCTCGAAGGTCTTCCGGCAAAAAAGTCTTGAAAGTTCAAGAACCCCATATTGTAAACATGAGTATGACATTCAATCACAGTGGTTGTTTGGAAGCACAAATTTGAATGTATCCCAGAAATCTCTGTTGCATACATCATCAAACACAATTGCGTACCTTCCTCGTAGGAGAAAGTCCTTCAAATGTGCTTTTAACTCATTAATATCCATCGAATCCATCAGTGGTGGGATTGATTGATTGAGTTGGGCTTGCAGTTTTCGAATCAATCCCTAATGTCGCAATTTTGAGAGATAGTAACCCTTAGTTTTCTAGAGAGTTCCTTCCATACTTCAGATGGAGAGGATCAAATATTCTGTCTGCTTTAGTCATGTCTTTCTTATCTGCTCTCTTATAATGGAGTGTGGAATCTACATATCACATTATGGGGTTCACATCTCCATTGTGAGAGAACAGACAAGAAAAATAGGACTAAAGCAGACAGAACTCGAGTTGGAAAATTTCCAATGATTCAAGAAATGAAGGAAACTGAAGCAGTGAAGGTTTGACACAATGTTTCGGTGTCAAACCAGGCCTTCGAAGCATGTACGAATTCACACTAAGCTTTACAGAAGGGACAAGAAGAAAAGGCAAAAATTGCGTTAAGTCTTGAAGGGCTAGCTGTTTTGACACCTAAGTTCGATCTCGAACTAGGTCTCAGCCTAGATAGAAGAAATGAGGCAAAATTGCATAATTATCATAAATAGATTTGACAACTGAGCTCGGTATCGAAACTCAGTGCCTCAACCAAAACAGAAGAAATTGTCTGAGGTTGAAAGGCTATTCGAAACCTGTGTTCGGCTTCGAACCATTCTCGAACAAGGTGTCGAACTAGTAAAGAATTGCTTCATTTCCTAAATGGTTGCTGCTCTTTATGAAGTGAGATTCCGAAGTCAGCTCTTATCTGATTTAGCCGGAATATTTTCCTACATTTTTATTAGAGTTGTGACTATTGGATTGTGTCTTTTGAGATCTATAAATAGACCCACATGGAGACTGATTTACCCGAGATGAAAATTACATCTCAAGTCTTAGATTTTCTTACACTTTCCTCTATGTTTTGTTGAAGTCGGTATAGGATTCAAACAAAAAGTCACCATTTTATCCCAAAAGATTTTAGTTCCAAAAACCTTTGCACACTAAGAAGAACTAATAAAAACTAAAGGAAAGTGGCTAGCCAGATTTGAAGAATAATTTCCTTTCGTTACTGTTTTTTTGGTAATATTTTAGTGTTTCAAGAATACAATCCTTGCGTTTTCTTCTGTTTCTGGAGTTTGTCCAAAAACTCTGTTGATGGTTGGGCAAGTTTGCTGCAATGTTCAGTTACTTGTTTAAGCGGGCGATCGATTGGAGCAGAAGTGACAATCTGTGTTTGGAAACAACTGTTGCTGTGTAATCGATTGGAGCAGCCTCTGAAGCTTACTCAAATGTTCAATACCAAAAGGTAACTCCTCTACCAATGGAAGTTCTTTCACGGTTAGTATATCGATACCAGGCATTGCACCCTTCTCAATTCTCACCCGTTTCAGTTCTTTCATATTCACCAGGTACAACTTCTTGAGCTTTAGAAAACCTCCTGTCTTGAAACACACTTTCTCCTCCGAAAGCTTCAATCAAGTCAACTTGGGACAAGTTGGGAAGATGTTCAAGAGTTTCAAGTGGATCATCAGCTAAATTACTCATACCCAACCTAATTTTCTCCAAACCTTGAAGCTGCCTTATCCATGTTGGGAGCTTTTCTAAGCGGCCATACAATTCGACATCGCCAAGAGATTGAATAGACGAGGCAGAAATAGGATGATTTAGATCCAACAGATCAACTACCTCATTTTTTTCAACTGAATAACCAATACCTAATTCCTGTAGATTGCTGAGCTTCTCAAGGGAGGAACAGAGTTCCCTTCCATCTTCTCTTCTTAGGTTTGTAATCCATAACTTTTGTAATCTGGCTAGCTTTCCGATCTCGTTCACTATTTTAGTCTTAATCCGTCTGCGTGGCATCAATGGCAAACAGTGTCTGTAACCCAAGAAGCTTTCCTATTCCACATGGAGCCTTGAATCCAATATATCCATGATGTCCCTTTGGAGAATCAGCAGATCGCTGATACAAGTGAAGATGATGAAGCTTGTGAAGCTTTTGGATTTCCATGGGTAATTCCTTTACATTAGTCTGATGCAGAAAAAGACACTCAAGATTTTGAAGCTTTTTGATGGATTTTGGGACTCTTTCAATGCTCTTCCCTCTCACGGCTAGATAGCTGAGGAGATATAATTTGAAAATCTCTTCTGGAATTTCTTTCAAATGTATACTTCTTAGATCAACTACTGTTAACAACTTACTGGTTAAGAGTCTGGTTAATACAGCTTTAGATATTGACTTTTCCCCCCCAAAATTAATTATGGATCGAGCATTGTTAGTATACTGGTGGCTTGCTGGGCTGGTGATTTCCAGTAGATTACAGTCAAAAACAAGTCTGCGTACCACCTTCCCGTCAGTACATCCTGTTCTTATCTGCTTTGTTGTATTAATTTTGGTCACCATGTTTTGCTCCGTTGACATTGATGCAAAAAATTCTCGCAAAAGATCATGAATATAAATGGAACCGGATAATCCATTATAGACGCGTACCTGATACAGTTGGATTAAGCTCCTATTGGCAAGCTCTTTGAGACAATCCCATGCTATTTCTTCAGCAATCTGTCCCTCTTTCTCTTCCACAAATTGCTCAGCAACCAGCAAATTGATTAGATGACTACATCCCATCGCAGCACCTTGAGGAAAAATGATAGTGTACAGAAGACAAGCTTTGAGTGTGGAAGGTAGATCATTGTAACTAAGAGAAAGTATCCTTTTAACTCGATCAAGCTTTCCAGTGGCCTCAAATTCATCCCCAAGCCTATGTTGAAGAAGCTCCCACTCATCTATTCTGCTCGAGTCTTTCGAAGCCAAAAGTCCAGCAATTGATACAATAGCCAATGGTAAGCCCTCGCATTTTGCCACTATACTTTCTGCAACATTTTTTAAATGGTTTGGACAGTGCTTGTCCTTGAATATCTTCCGAAAAAAAAGAGTCCACGAGTCTTGAAAGTTCAAGCACCCCATTCTGTAAACGTAAGTGTGAGACTCTGTGCCAGAGGCAGAGGCTACATCTGCAATTCGTGGTGAACATAACACGATTGCCACCGTAGCTGTTCTCAGGAAGCACAAATTTGAATGCATCCCAGAAATCTTTGTCCCACACATCATCAAACACAATTGCGTACCTTCCTCGTCGGAGAAAGTCCTTTAAATGTGCTTTCAACTGATAAATATCCATCAAATCCATCAGTGGTAGGACCGATTCTTTGAATTGGGCTTGCAATTGTTGAATCAAGCCTTTGAGAAGATCCTGAAATTCACAATTTTGCGAGACAGTAACCCAGGCACGGATCTGGAAATGACTTTTCACGGCTTCATCGTCATGGACTTTTCTAACAAGTGTAGTTTTTCCAAGTCCTCCCATACCAAGCACCGAAATTACTTTGAGTTGGGAGTGAACTTCAAGGAGGTGAGAAATGAGGTGTTGTTTGGGCTGGTCGATACCCACCAGTTGAGCTTCTTCGGCAAGAAGTGCATCATCATCTTTACTATGCCACCAGGCCAGGCGCGAGCGGATCCGGGGAAGAATATTGGCATAGTGTGACTGTGATTCATACCTAAGACGTGCTTCAGAGATATTCCTGATTCTAGCCTTGACCTCTTGCGATTTGGAAGCAAGTCGATGACGAGCCGGCAAATTGTTTACGGAGTTGAAACTCCATTGAACAGAGCCAAGGAATCCCTGCTGACGATGTTTAGCAAAATGAAGCCGGAATTTATCAAGAATATCTTCAGTGTCATAAGAAACATCCCGAACTTGGCTGATCCATTCACAGAGCTGGGGATCATTTTTATGATCATCAGAATCTGCAAACTTCTCAAGGAAAGCCTTTATATGACCAAAACATCACTGATGAACTGGACCTCTTGTCCAAGTCCTCCCAGGAGTTTTCCCTCTTGAGCTAGAAAATTTAACAGCTTTTTCGATGCAAATCCAAGACTGGGTAATACTACTTCTGCCATCTTGTAAAAGAGACAAAACTCAGGGAAATGTTTTGGATGTTTGAATCATGGAGGAATTGATCAGGAACTTATATACAGACTCTAGCGTATAAACAATGAAAGATAATAAGGTTACGCTACACGGTTTTGCTTGCGCCATTGATAACTCTATGATTACTACACATTGTTGACCCGAATATATAAACTTCAAAAAATTTTAAATCTTATCTTTATGCTAACAACACTGACGATCATATTGTTAATTACATTAAATTATAAGGTATTGATGATCTACGAAAGTCATCTTTATAGCTGAAAATTAAGGGTGTCAAACGGGCGGGTTGGACGGGTATTAAATGGGTGTTAAGTTAATGGGTAATGGGTATCCATTATCCACTCAATTAATGATTTTAACTCAAATGTGTAATGGGTAGCTATGGGTACCCATAGGTACCCATAATACCCATTATACAAAAATGTAAGGTTTAAATTTTATATACTTTTATATTTAATTGTATGTAATTTTTTTGTCGAAACACAATTTTTAATTTTTTTATATTTATATAAACTCGTGCATGCCCGACACCGAAACTGGACCCGAGGCCCAAAACTGATCCCGGGCTGAAACTGGGTCCGCCCCGAAATAGATCAAAAACTGGGCCCGAATTGGGCCGGCCTGGCCCAGCCCAAACCCAAACCCGGCCCTAAATCCGAACGAATTTTGAATTAGTATTATAAGTAGGTAATTTAAAAATATTATAAAAAAATAAATGGAAAAAAAACATAAAGTAATTGTAGGACACGAAAAATAAAGAAAAAGAAAAAATAAGTTTGAAGAAAAAAAATAAAATGGGCACACTAAAGTATGTGAGTTGTTGGTTATTTTTTTTTAATTTTTTTTTATACTTTTAGGGTAATTGTGGATGGGTATTTTTGATACCCATGATGGGCGGGTTTTAGGGTACCCAATAGGCTACCTTAAATCCGCCCATTACATATTTAGCCCAAGCCCACCCAGCCCATTATTTTTTAAAGTGGGTTTTATTGGGTTAATACCCAATGAGTTTGGGCGGTTTTTGGGTTAGTGGGTTTTTTTGCCACCCCTACTGAAAATGAAATCGTCAACACTTTCGCAGAAATTATCAAAGAGAAGTCAATAATCATAATATAAGCAACAAAAGCAAGAGCAATTCAATTTCGCAATGAAAAACAGAACAAAAGTGTTCAGTGATCCAGGAAGCTAAGGCCCTGTGTGCTATGATTCTCAAAATCATGTTTTGAGAATTATTTTAATTTTATAATATTAAAAAGCTTATTGAAAATGTAAAAAAGTGTATTGAAAATGTACAAAAGCTTATTGAGAATAACAAAAAAGTATTATAAAATTGGAAATGCATGTTTTGAGATGCATTCCACATATGGCCTAAATTTCGCAACAAATTTTATTTGATTCAAAGGAACTAACCATGAATGTTGCTGGCGGGGCTTAAAATGGAGGCTTTCACTTCCGAAAGTAGCGACTTGTACACGGTTGAAATTGCTAAAAGAGTCTCTTAACATATTATTATTTTCCCTTCCACAGGTTTTTTTTTTCTTTTTTTTTTCTCAAACGGAATAATCTAGTATCCTATTTTTTTTATATAGTTAAATACAATATATAACAAAATTAAAAGATAAAAAGATACTACTAATAAGGGTGCATGAAGAGGGGGTCCGGTGACCATGTCAAACCCCCCGGTTCCACACGGGGTTGTTGGTGTCCGCTCATAGCTTATTTTTCCTCAATTTGTACATAACTCCGATCACCTCCCAAACTTGGCATTCTCAAGTTTGTTGTAGGTGACGTACCGGTTGTTTAAGACCCTTTCACAGTCGAAATTTTTGCTCCCCCAACCTTGTAATCTACAAAGTTCGGACTAAGACTTCAGAATTACAAAGACCTTCTTTTACCTCAACTCTCTCCCCATAGGCCACAGATGAAAATGAAGACATTTTGCAAAATTCAAACTCTTGTAAATATTACATAAAAGTCAAATGACATAAGGATTTCTAAAGCAGCAACCATGCATTTCAGTTACATCTACTCATAAGAGAGAGCTGGTTTACTGCTTTAAAGCTCTAAAACCAAATACAAAACTCCCTTGTACAAAAACCTCAACACATACACAATATAACCACCAAATGTTGTGATTTTTGCTTTTCGAAACAAGCATATCTAGATTATTAGCAACGCGATAATTCATCGTCGTTCTTTGCCTTCCCTCCACAACATATTTCAATAGAAATTTCAGATCTGTAAGCTATTTATGGCTTAAAATTACCTATACAATTCTAACATACGAGACTAAATACACCACAAGCAGTCATGTCAACGATACCAACAATAGTGAACTAGCCTTCAATGAACAGTGCATAAGTATTAACATTTCAGCAGTGCAATTTGATTTTAACAACACTACAACAGTAAAAGATGAGGAACTTTACATTCTTAATTTAGGACACTAAATAAAGCACCAAAATAAGCATAATAAGTGAACAAATATGTAGGGATTCAAAACTGCCTAGTTTGTGTACTCTCCTAGATTTGGAAAATCTCATCTTTCTTCTTTAGAGTGTAGAAGGAATGCAGTCTGGAGGGCTGGTCCTATATTCAGAACTTCAAGAACCCTGCAATGGCAACACACACAAAAGACAGTTAGCCCTGTTTGGAAAAGGTTTGGATCTCATTTTTATTTATAATAATTTTTCATCATTCCCAATAAGTCTTTTTACATTTTCAATGCAATTTTAATATTTTTAAATCACAATCAAAATCAAGATTTGAATCAAACCTTGATACCAAACGGGGCCTTAACTAACTCTATAGATCACTTAACTATCAACTTGACAACTTCCAAAGAACAATGGCTTTGAGAAAAAGTTTGTACTCTTGATCCAGTTCAATGTTCTTCTTACTTTGTTAAGAGAAGTATACAAATGAACTAGCATACTTACATAAATTAAAACATCCAAGAGGCATTTCTTCTTTTGATGAAGAGAAAATAGCTTTAACTGAATCGAAAACATCGTCAGCTTCCCTTGAAGCATCTACCTGGTGATTGAGAAGATGGTGGTCATTGTTTTAAAAACCTGTAGGAAAAGATGTCCATAGATATAAACATCAAATTCTCTTACCTTTCGTAACATCTCCTTCGAAGCATAATAATCAACCAGAGGGAGTGTTGACTCTTGAAAAACTTGAAACCTCTCCCGTATCGTCTGAATGCTATCATCATTACTATCCTATGTTGCCATTCATAAATTGAATTAGATTAACTTCTAACGAGTAATTCTGAAGCAGAAATCTGGTAAATGCACCCAACAACTCGTTACCTGGTTCCTGGACAGAAGGCGCTTCGTCATCACATCTTCAGGACAATCCAGAAATAGTACAAACTCTGGTTCAATATTTGTCTGCATTATAGAATTTCACATGTTATTTAGCTTATGGATTTGATAAAGTTACAGCTAGAAAAGATTGGGTCCGAGCTAAAAACAAGCTTGATATCTAAGAATGACTTTGATAAGTTAAAACGAATAGTTGGGTTGCGATACTGCAACACTAACTTTTTGAAAACATCAAGAGTGCTCTTTTCCCTAATGGACAATGATTCAGATGACCTATCCAAATAAGTCCTGATGGCCTGTTTGCAGGTAAAGTAGGTACATCATGAACATCATCTCTTAGCTGGCACCATATGAGAAAAACAAGCCATTAGTTAAGAAAAGAAACAGGAAACTCATAGCTAAATTGTAACAGCAATAAGAGCACTATTAAATTTGGGTCTATTGGGTAACTAATTATTTGCCAATGATTGTGTTCGAGAAGAGCTGAGAAAATGAAGGGTACAACAAGAGGATAGGTACCAGAAAGAGACAGTGGCAGCCTGTTGCATAGAAGCTCACACATATGCAAGATCCAAAGAAGGCTTGGGCAATTAAGGTCGCTGTAATGTACATAGTCTAACCTTATAATTCTATAAGAGATTGTTTCCACGATCTAAACCCATGACCTCATATCATATGGCAACAGCGCTTACGAGTGCACAACAAGGTTCAAAAATAAAAAAGGGACGAAAAGATACAAAATAATTTTCCTATAGGGCTAAGTTTAAAACTGGAAAACTTCAGGACAGTAGATCAAATAAAAAATATCCGCATGCATCACAAACAACAATCTGAGAAACAAAACACAGATTCAACATTGCTTAGACAGTTGATAAAGGGGGGAAGAAGACAGAAAAAGATCTGAACTATGATATAGATTTGCTAGGGAGAAGAAACCCAATGTTTTGGAATATCACACACAAGGTCTTAAACTTAAACTAGAAATATACATAAAACAAAAGGCTAAAACAAGGAATAGTTGAAAAGACATACTTACAAGATTCCGGAATGTAAGAATGTTCTCTTCATTTCTGGGGAATCCATCAATGAGGAATTTGTCATTATCAGTTTCTCGCATAGCTTTTAGTATCAGCCTAACTATCACGTCAGAAGGGACAGGTTTTCCCTCATTTGTCACATTCTGGATCATGGTGCTGCAGCAATCAACAGAGATATGGTGTAATACTGGCAGTGGCACCGAGTCACAATCACAAAGGACTAACCAAAAATTTAAGATAGTTACATATAACTGTTGGCCCTAGTTTCCATTTCAGCAACATAATGTATGCTAATTCTATGAATTTTTGTCAAATCAACAGTTTCTTTACCCAAAAACAGTACACAGCATTTCAACAACAAAAACAAAGATTATGTGACTAACTCAAGAAAGACAGCAAAATCATATACCCATCTTCAGAACCAGCTTTGATTTCATCTTGGAGAAGATCACCAATTAGTAGGTGGGTATACCCATATTTTTGTTCAATTCTAGCACACTGCGTCCGTTTTCCACTGCCAGGACCACCTGAATAAATTTCAAAAATCACCGACTCAAATCAATCTAAAATCACAGATCAGATTTTGAATATTAGTTTGAAGGGTTAGATAGCAGAAGACCTAACTTATAGATGATAATGAGATTCCTTTGAATTCATGAATTCAGATATAGTGTAAAGCAGTGTAACATGTTTTGCTCATATATGATGGGAAATGAGCAAAGACTCAAAAGTGAAAATGCTCACCCATAACAAAAACAACTTTGGCATCTTTCTTTACTGTTGAACCTTCATCAACTTCCTGTGTGACATTCTTCTTTGTTGGTGAACCTTCATCAACTTCCTGTGTGACATTCTTCTTTGTTGGTGAACCTTCATCAACTTCCTGTGTGACATTCTTCTTTACTGGCGAGCCTTCATCAACTTCCTGTGTGGCATTCTTCTTTACTGGCGAGCCCCCATCAACTTCCTGTGTGGCATCTTTCTTTATTGGCGAGCCTTCATCAACTTCCTGTGTGGCATTCTCCTTTATTGGCGAGCCTTCATCAGTTTCCTGTGTGACATTCTTCTTTACTGGCGAGCCTTCATCAGCTTCCTGAGCGACATTCTTCTTTATTGGCGAGCCTTCGTCAACTTCCTGTTATGCAGTCACTCAATGATTAGGCCACGAATGATCTTTGCTGATTCTAGGTGAGAAAGCACTATTAAAGAAATTCTATTTGCTGAAAGTTCAAGTCTAGCACACTCTCCATTTACAACTGGATTGTCTTTGAATCCAGTTAGCCCGTGCCTAAATTGAGTTTGCGCAGAAATGTTGCTCAGTCAGCTTAGATAGATCAATATCATATACAACAATTACTTATGCATTGGCTCTATCCAGAAACACCATGGAAAGGAACATATACATAAGCTAGCTCCAAGCAATGTCAACAAATCTAAACAAAGTTAAGGAGATCAGTGTTTACTAAGAACTAATTGCTAGCATTATACTAATCTACCAATATGTACTTGGAAAGTATCAAAGGGATAATATCTACCTCCTTGGAAGAATTCATCGTCCAAGATTTTGGAAACCACAAAAATTACCAGTTCAGCCACTCCTGTAAACTCAGATTATCATTACAAATATCGCAAAATATTTTGCTACAAATCAAAATGCAATATCAAACTAAAAGCCATACATCAGAGGCTTAAGCATCAAATCAAGAAAACAACTAATAATAAGCTAGACAAAAAAAGAGGTACCTGTAATCTAGTTATTGGAAGGAAACTAAAGAGACAAAAAGAAGAACCGAGAAACATTCTAGACAAAGCTGCTTCGATATTAAGATACTGGGTTGGACTTGGATCAGTTGTGCCCAAAGGTACCTGAACAGATGCATTTCACAGGAAGGAAGTTTCAAAGATTTGAAATTGTAATTAACTTAGCAGAATTTCATCAGCAATGCTCACTGTGGAACGTCTTAGTCAACACTCAAAGTGAAATAAAATGTGAAAAGGGAAAAACATACAAAAAAGAAAACCGATATCGACTCAATAAATAAACACATTGTACAACAGAAACACTTGGTAAAGATACATGCTTCTTGATACCGCACACTCCACAGCTCCATTCAATCTATCCACAAAAAATCTTGAAAAAATCATAAAAACCTAGAAAAATCTCTTCAGGCGGCATGATACAGATGAAGCAAAACTTAATGCCCAAATTCTAGACTCAATCAGTCCCAATCGACACCAATTCAACCAAACCCACGTCCAACAGATAGTTTTAGACCTAATTCAAAAACCCCTCGCAGCAAATGAAAATTTGTAAAGCTCCGTTCTTCACCGTCATCTCTTCTCATGCTTTCAAAATATCAGACAATCCCGAAAACCCAGATGCATTTTCACGAAATACCATCATAAGGGTTTCTAGAAATTCAATAAACCAGAGAAGGCATTGGCGTTTTACTATAGTGGGAAACGATTAAAAACTTGCGTTCTCAAAATAAATATACCTTTCCTCATGGGGCTTGTGGTGGATCATTGAGAGAAGGTGAAAAAATTCACGCCCATGCGGTGAAATGGTGGGTTTGAATTAGATTTGAATTTTTTTAGGAATGTTCTCATTCATTCCGTTTTGGTATTCTGGGTTTGTTGTAGAATTGAGAAGGATTATTCAGTGAGCAATGGCCATGGCCATGGCGGACGAAGATGATCAGCGTCAACTATTGGATCATCTCAATGCAGTAAATTTTGGCGTACAAATTTACCAAAAATATGACAAAGAAAAATAACTACTTACAAATGACAGTTAATTTTATAATTAAATTTTACAGTAGCTTTACCCATTTCAATTTAATTTAGGTTTAATAACATTAAATCCATGTATTAAGTAATCATATAATATTAAATTAAACATTGAGTAGAAAATCAATCAAATGACAGAAGTAATTGTAACTTGTTACTGGACGTTCAAAATTATCCTTTCATCTAAAATGGTATTTGGTCCGTCTCATTAGAAAAGTTTGGTGTTATAATTGTTTTTCCATCACAATGTACAATTTCAAACATGACTATTAATATGAGACGGAGAGAGTATTATTTGAGAATAAAAATATCTTTATATAAATACAAATAAAAATTAACCATAAATCCAACACAATTGGATCGAGGACGTTGCAATTGATTTCTCCTTCTTCCCAAATTTGTCTAAGTTAGACTATACTATATCTATAGAAATTAGGGGAGAAATCAAATTATAGGGAATTTAATTTTTGTGGTAAAAAAATCATGTTTATTAATTGTTATGTAAAAGTCACCAGTAATCCTTTCACAAATTCGAGGAAGAAATTTCGCAGTTGTTTTACTATTTTCCAATTAATACAATTAAGGCTTGTTCTTTTTGTTTTGTTTTGAAAACAGTTTTGGTTTCAACAATAAATTTAATATATTTTAATCATATTCTATCATTTTTAATATAACTTTTTACTATTCAGCATTTACTTTTTACATTTTCAATACACTCTTTAAATTATAAAACTATTTTTCAAAATTTTTTTTCAAAACCGTTTTCAAAAGGTTCAAAAAGAACAGGCCCACATCATTTTTGGTTATATTATAGAAGATCTCTCGTCTCACTGGAAAAAATCTTGAGAAAAAAGAAAAAGAAAAATAAAAATGTATCTCATCAGGAGAGTCATATTTATTTTCATAATCTTATTAATAAGAGTTTAATATTTGTGAGAATTATCATAATATAAGCTATATCAGAACTCATCAAATATTCAATCACATGTTATCACATAATTTTTTTAAAATTGATTTATTCTAATTATTGTATAATTATTTATAATTGTGTATATTTCACAAGTAATTCACATTTTAAAAATAAAAATATATAAATAATAATAACAAATTACTTATTTCAACTATTATAAAATAAATATTAAATAGTTGTACATTTCTGAAACACAACACATAAGTAATAATGTCCTTTGATTAAACATATCACAAAATTCTCAACAAATAAATATATTAATAATGTACGTACATTTTTGTCACACTCACGAATGTTCTCATGCAGCTGCCAATGGCGAATCTGCAGATGGAGACAATATCCTCCTGCATGCAGCCAATGCATGTGAACTTTTCCATGAACCTTCCCTCATTGGACTAACTCAAAAACTCATTATATATATACATATATACATCAACAACAAGATTCAAGAACAAAGAACAAGAAAAAGAAAGAAATCAACCCACAAAATGATGAAGATGATGCATTTTTGTTTGATTTCCGTCTCTGTTTTCGCCCTTTTCATACCATCTACAGTCGGCAGAAACTTATTATCTCCCCAGTTTTCCAACGACATCATAAACTCAACCTGCCGGAGCTGCTCCGAGATATCCGCCATATTCGACTACAACTTCTGCACCACCACTCTCCAGCCCGTCTCAGGCAGCCACGGCGTGGACATCCGGGGGATGGCGGTGATCGGGATGGAGCTGGCCATGCAGAACGCCACCAGCACCATCGCCAAGATAGAGAAGATGATCACCAGCCAAACCTACGACCCCCTGACCACCAAGTGCCTCAAGAACTGCCTGGAATCCTACGCCGAGTCGGTCTCCAACGTGGTGATGGCCATGGGGGCTTTCATGGCGGACCAGCTCGCCGTGGCGAACACTTTCATGAGTTCAGTTGTTGAACAACCGATGAACTGCGAGGCGGATTTCAGGCACAAGAAGGGGTCGATTTCTCTGCTGGCGAAGGAGAATTATGATCTTTTTGAGATTGGGATTATCACCATCTGCATGATTAATCAAGCTAGTTCGGCTCCTGCGTTTGGACCAATGTATTCATCCATGGAGAAATAGTTTTAAGAGTTTGGAGTTTGTTGTTCGATCTGAAGGCCAGTTTAGCCAGGCAGATTCATGTGTTGTTTCAAGTTTTTTGTTGTCTACAGTTTTAGGATTATCCATTGTCGTGAATGATGTTTTGTAACATAGTTTCTGGAAGATGATTGAGTACTACTTTATAAAGCTACAAATAAACGTTGTTACTTGTTCGTTAGATCCCATGCACCATTCTCACAAGCGAAAATTGCGGAGGTTGAACGGTAACAATGTAATTTCACCTTATGAATATGAAATGACCGAAACATAACGTGTCTTTCAACTCCTAATCTAATAAGCTATTGGCAACTTAAAAATTCTTCCTCCTAAGTATATGAAATTATATACTCCTATGAGTTAATTGCCAAAAACAAAAACCACAAAAATTACCTTGAACTTTTTTTAATTGCAAATTGCCTCTTGAAATTTTCTTTTATGCAATTCTCTAGATTACCAATTTGTTGGAATTTAAAGAAATGTTGGGCTAAATTTAAATAATTCTTCAATAACAACACCCACTGTGATGGTTATTGTGAATTAATTACAATACTCATATACAATTTGGTAATTTGCTTAAAAATACTGAGTGGGTTATTTTGTCTTTTTATTTAAAAAAATTTAAATGAAGACATAACTTTTTTCTATATTGAAACAAGTTGATACAGGATTAATTACAAAAATTTAGAGTTCGGTGGTCAATTTGCAAGTGAAGAAAAGTTCAAGATAATTTTTTTTTTGCAATTAACTCATTATTATATATATAATAATGAGTTAATTGCAAATATATATATATATATATTATATATATATAATATATATATATATATAACAAAGGCTAGAAGTTAATCAGGTAGGAAATTTTGGCATGCCATGCTGGTTCAAGGCTAGTAATAAAATTAACGGAGAAATATTACGTAAGTGGAGCATTTCATATTATAAAATAATGAATGAATTTCTCATTATTTTAAAGAGTAATGATATTAAATTGCCTTTTATACTGTGGCGGGGCTAGCAACGGAAGATTAGGTGGGGCAAAATATTTAAGGCATGTTCTTTTCGTATTGGTTTTGATTTTGGTTTTATTTTTTGTTTTAACAATAAATTTAATACATTATAATTATTTTTCATCATTTTTATACAACTGTTTTCTATTCAACTATACATTTTTATATTTCTAATACATCTTTTACATTATAAAATTTTTCAAAAACATGTTTTCAAAAGCGTTAACAATTAACGATTTTTTTACGCTGAAAAATGCGAAAATAACTACATTTGAATATTGTTGGATGAATTTTTAAACTCATATTTTACTTTACCAAATTTAAAATGCATTCTAGCAACACACACTTTTAATTAATCAAATACTAAATTATTTTATTTTTATATTTTTCTCATATTTTTCTTGATTTTTTTGGGGCAAAATCAGCTACTTATTTATTTCTATAATTTTTATATAACAATCTAATCAAAGAATTTAAAAAAAAAAAAATTTGAGGTGGGGCATGGTGGCTTGCCAATTTTATTGGAAAGATGGCAAATTTATATTCATTTTGTTTGGATCTATCACTTTTGCTTTTATTGGTGTAAAAATAATCTTTTATATTTGTATATTATTGCAATTTGATCCTTGTGACTAGCTATAGTCAATTTTGAGCAATCAAACAGGAGATCGGTTTCTAAAACTTTTTAAAAATTGTAATTTTGAAAATTATGTACGAGAGCAGTCAAATTGGGTTTACTATAATAATTTTGTTTGAATTGACGGTTAGCTCTTTTTTTCTTTTTCAGAAATATTATTTTTTCTGCTTACTTTATCGAACCTTTTATTTGAGAGACAGGTAAAAATTATTTTTCCAAGTCACTAAACATTACAAGAAAGATTGGGGAAAAAAAAAAAACCATTACAAAAGGCCTAAAAAAATCGTTGAAATCTCATTTGACCAAAATTGCAACAACATACAAAAGTAGAGACTATTTTTGGCCAAATAAAATATAAGTGACCAAAACTACAACACAAGCAAACAAAATGGATCAAAACTGTAAATTTTCAATTTTAATTTCAAAAATTACTTGCACATTCCCCATTCTCATTTTTATTTCAGCATTGCATGAATTCTTCAAATTGATCAATATTTTCAACCAGAAAATCAATGGTCAGGCAATTTTCTTATTAAAAGTAGTCACCCTAACAACTCTTCTACTATCTTAAACTATATATTAGTAATAACGTTGTACGGTACTAAAACTAATCCTTAGCGACAAAGCTCAGAGTCCTACATATATAATACTCTATTTTATACACCAAAACCAGAGCTTCCTAAGCATTCTATGTTCTTCTCTCCAGCTTGTCTCTCCCTCTTAAAAGTCTCCATCATTATATTGCTTGTTAGTTATACGTATGAGTAAGTTCATCATCCCCAACCCCCAAAGCATCCCTTTTCACCTAATCATTCGACACCAGCAATCTTCCTTAACAGATTGGATGGCGCTAATCTCAACTTCTTCCCATCCTTATAAAACCTCGGAAACCTGCACTTTCTTTCACCATTCAAATCACACTCAACAACGTACATATTCTGATTGGCAAAGATGGGCAAAAGTCTGTTCAGTTGTTCTTGGACTTCTGCGTTATTCCTAGTGTTTTGCATTGGCTGCATTTCTTTTCTTCAAGCCGATGCTGCTGTGAAGCAGTACCAGTTTGATGTAAGAAATTCTAATTCTGACAATTCCGAGTCATGTTCTGAAACCAGACTCTTATAATGGAACCGAGGAAATAGTTTTTCATTGGACTAATTACTTCTGTTGTTTTGAGATTTCCAGGTTCAGGTCAAGAACGTTAGCAGATTGTGTCATTCGAAACCCATTGTAACGGTTAATGGGATGTTTCCTGGACCTACAATTTACGCTAGAGAAGGAGACAGAGTTCTCATTAACGTCACCAACTCCGCAAACTACAATATGTCCATCCATTGGTATTTACTTCGGTTAACACTTTTTATGTCTTGCGTTTAAAGAGTCATGTTTCTCAAGGATCAATGGTGTGTGTTGTGCAGGCATGGATTGAAGCAGTTCCGAAACGGCTGGGCGGACGGACCGGCTTATGTAACACAATGTCCAGTCCAGACAGGCCAAAGTTACACCTATGATTTTAACATAACTGGGCAGAGGGGTACATTGTGGTGGCACGCTCATATCTTTTGGCTTAGGGCAACGGTTTATGGGGCTATTGTCATAATGCCTAAACCAGGGGTGCCTTATCCTTTCCCTCAGCCTGCTTCCGAATTCAATTTAGTCTTAGGTAAGATCACTAAGAATGTAACATAACTCACATTGCTTTATGAAAATGCAGGATTCTTAATCTTAAAAATGTACCTTTTTTTTTCTGTGTAAATGCAGGAGAATGGTGGAATGATGATGTTGAAGAGGTTGTTAAACAAGGTAACCAGCTGGGATTGCCTCCGAAGATGTCCGATGCTCATACAATAAACGGCAAACCAGGGCCACTTTTTCCATGCTCTGAAAAACGTATGTCTGTTTGTTCACTGCATTCATTACAAGTTACAATATTAAAAAAATGACTATTTTTCTTACACGTCTGTTCATTGCATTGGTTACATGTTACGGTAGCAAAAAAAATACTCTTCTCAACATTAGTTGCAGAATGGTTATAATATGGGGTATGTTAATTGCATGACCCATTTTACTAAACACAAGACACTTTTAAAATTTTAAGTAGCGAAAAGACAAATATACCCTTGATAGTTTTTAACTTCATAAAAAAAATTTACTCCACTTTTTTTTCACTAAGAATCGCCTAGGCCAGGCGATTTTCCTTTAGAAAATCGCCACAGGATGGCGTTTTTTCTAGGGAAAATTGCCACAGGACAGCGATTTTCTCTTAAAATCGCCGTCTTGTGGCGATTTTCCCGGTCGTTCGTCGGAAAATTGTTTTTCCGGCAAACGACCACTGAATTTACCTTAAAATTATCACTACGCAGCCAGAAAACGCATCATAAACACTAATACATTCCTAAACACAGTACCCATAAGAATTTGCAACACCCAACACATTCAAATTTTCATTTCCTCTACCAAAAAAAAAAAAAAATATTCCGACTCATCGATTTGTTGAGCCAGACCGACGAAGAAGAGCGATGGAGGTGGAAACCGGAATCGCGATATGGAGGAGAAATGGAATTGCAGTAAAATTGATTTACTGCATAAGGTAGAAGAGAATGGAGGGTAAAAATGTAAATTCACGTCTAAAATTTTTGAAAAATGTCCTACGTTTAGTAAACGGTGTCCTTCAAGTAACAATTCCGTATAATATAATAAAAATGACGCTATTTCACATGTTTGTTCACTATATTCATTACACGTTACAATATTAGAAAAATGACTCGATGTTTTTGTTTCCGCAGACACTTACGCAGTAGAGGTAGAACAGGGGAAGACGTACCTCTTGAGAATCATCAATGCTGCACTCAACGATGAACTTTTCTTCGCAATTGCTGGACACAAACTGACCGTAGTGGAGATAGATGCAGTCTATACAAAACCCTTTACAACTGATTCAATCCTAATCGCCCCAGGCCAAACAACCAATGTTCTTGTTCACGCAAACCAAGTTTCCGGCAGATATTTCATGGCGGCGAGGCCTTTCATGGACGCGCCGATCTCCGTGGACAACAAAACTGCCACCGCCATTCTTCAATACAAAGGAATCCCAAACACAGTAATGCCAAGCCTCCCTAAACTCCCATCTGAAAACGACACCGCATATGCGCTGAGCTATGATTCCAAGCTCAGAAGTTTGAATTCGAAACAGTTCCCGGCGAATGTACCTCTAAAAGTCGATCGCCGTCTCTTCTACACAATCGGGTTGGGCATAAACCCGTGCCCGACTTGCCAAAACGGGACCCGACTCACGGCTTCCTTGAACAACATCACTTTCGTGATGCCTCAGATTGCTCTGCTTCAGGCGCATTATTTCGACATCAAAGGGGTTTTCACGACCGATTTTCCGGATCGCCCGGCGACTCCGTTTAACTACACCGGAGCTCCGCTTACGGCGAATCTGAGAACTTCGCATACAACCCATCCGCGAATCAGTAAGATTAAGTATAATTCAACGGTGGAGTTGGTGTTGCAAGATACTAATCTTCTCACTGTGGAATCGCATCCTTTCCACCTCCATGGCTACAATTTCTTCGTCGTGGGTACTGGAGTTGGGAATTTTGACCCGAAAAAGGACCCGGCGAATTACAACTTGGTGGATCCTCCAGAAAGAAATACAGTTGGGGTTCCGACCGGCGGGTGGACTGCGATTCGATTCCGGGCTGACAATCCAGGTAAATTCAAAAGCAGAACAGTAATTTTCATTCTCTAAAGCGAAAAAATGAAAAAATTCTTCTTGATTTACCGTTTCGATTGTGTTCTTGTTGTATAGGGGTGTGGTTCATGCATTGTCACCTGGAACTTCACACTGGGTGGGGATTGAAGACAGCTTTTGTGGTGGAGAATGGTCCGGGAGAAGATCAAACTGTATTGCCTCCGCCAAAAGATTTGCCAACTTGTTGATTTGTTGTTCTTGATCATTGTTTTATTCTTTCTTCTTTCGGGATAAAAATTAAAGGTGGGTTCTGAATTAATTTATGCTTTAAATTAACACTGATCAGCTGCTAAAAAGGCAGGAAGAAATGGTGAAATGTAACTGGATGAGAAGTTGAACAAGCCGATTCTTTGTATTGTAACCCGAAACCATTAATTTGTCTGGCAAAAAATTCAAGATTTGTATTCTGATTAATATCAAGAATTTTACTGTGTTTTCGATATTTTTTACGTTAGTATCAACAAAATTGTGATTGCTTGTTAAGTACTACAGTATACTGAATTGAACTTGTATCTCATGGTAGCTGACAAAGTAACTCAGGGCATGTTCGTTTAAATGCTTTAAGGGGACTACCGGAAAATAAGTTTTGAAAAACAAGTTGGAAAAACTGGTTTGAAACACTACCTTTAGTAGATGAATTTGAAAAACATTTTTTCAAAATATTGTTTAGTAAAGTAGTAGACCTCAAACAAGGTTTCCACTTAAGAATTGAGATTTGAGAAAAATAGTTTTAATGTTCAGAAAAAACATTTTGTTTTCTTAAATAAGATTTTAGAGAACAAACTCTTGAATCTGTGTCAAACGAAGCTTGGATTTTAAAGTAGTTTTTTAAAACTCATAATTCTGCAAAAATAGTATACAAAACCTCCAAACGAACATGTTTTCATATTTTTGATGTGAACGACAAAATAAGTTTTCACGACTAATATGAAACACACCAGAGACAACAACATAGATAGAGAATTTGAATTGACCTATCAACGCAACAATAATTAACAAATTTTCATCTCATGCATGTTATTTCCTTAATGCTGAAAATCACCTCCTTGCACGATTTGGAGTTAGTAGTATATACTTCCATCATATACTCGTTTATTTTGTACATACTATGTATCACAACTGCATTTACTATATCATTTTATTGAATGATTTCACTCACATATGCAGTGTCACTAATCATTGTATCTAGTACGTACTTGAATTTTGTCATCAAGGCTAGTATCTACAAAGTAAATCATGTGGTGTGCATTTTTTGATGGTAGAATTGTAGCATATCAGTACTTAGGTAATTACCTTAAAAGGTTGTCACTTGGAAGTACTTCCCTTATAGGATTTGATACTATTATAAGAGTCCAAGCAGGATAACCATTGCTTTGTACGTAAGCATCAGTCATAGTTGGACTCATCTCAAGTTTTGCAACATATTATATATATGAATAAATAAGGCTACGTCTTTATATATAAATCAGTTCTTTTTTATATATATTTTTTACTAAGAAGCCAACTTTTTGTAGCTTCGCCTGCACTTTCTAGATAGTGAACAACGGAACTGCATTGTGGAAACGAACTAATTGGATCTTCATTAATTCTTTGAGGCAAACTCAGGGCATTAAAATAAGCTTAATTGGTTCACTACTTCACCAACAAATTGGATCTTCAAAGGAAATATGTAAAATGGAGATGACCAAAGTTTTTAGATGACAGAGAATACAAGAAACTGCAACCATCAAATTTTGAGGGGACTCTTTCGAAAAAATCGGCGATGGGGTTAAAAGAACACGTCACAAATTGACAATAAAAATGGCACAAACGGCTGCATAGAAGGAAGAAAAATGGAAAGTTGAAGAGA
The DNA here is from genome assembly GCA_016801395.1 of Leptodermis oblonga. Classification (NCBI taxonomy): domain Eukaryota; kingdom Viridiplantae; phylum Streptophyta; class Magnoliopsida; order Gentianales; family Rubiaceae; genus Leptodermis; species Leptodermis oblonga. Next base: position 4,963,854 of record CM028757.1, read on the forward strand.
AGGAGATCGCTGCAAGATAAATCAATGGGAGAACAGGATTCAGAACAAGAGTATGAATTAGAACAAGAACTGAACATCATAGCAGATGAAGAAAAATTCATGTCACTAATCTCTAAAAAATAAAGAAGACGAAAGGATCATTTCTTATCTCAAAAATCCATTCAAACTCGACCAATTCCGCGTAAGGATTACATAACATTGGCTGGAGGCTCAAAATGCTCAAAATAATTATATTTCACTTCTTGATTTTCTCAAAGTTTATTAGAGGTTTTTTACCTCCCTTATGAAGAAAAAAAGAGAGAAAAGAATTCAAGAAACTGGAATTAAAAGGAATTCTTCATTTGGAATACGATCTAGTAATGCCAGTTATTTGAGTTCTTCAAGAACTTGTACTCGAATCCAAATCACTTTTACCGTTTACTCTAAACTTAATTTTGTATCAAACCAGCAAAATAAGTTTAATTTACGCAAAGCAGTACATAATTGATACAGAGAATTTCACGGTCATGTGCATTGATTGCTTATAATTATTAATGACCCTCAATATATTTCAAAAATCATCGAGAGAAATAGTACCTTAGAATCCTTAAAATACCTTTGAAAACATTATACATAACTTTGGTTTGGTTGTACCTTGGGCTTAGCCCAGTTGGTACACCTCCTCAACACAGTTCAAAAATCATCGAGAGAAATAATACCTTAGAATCCTTAAAATGCCTTTGAAAACAATATACATAACTTTGTTTTAGTTGTACCTTAGGCTTAGCCTCAGTTGGTACATCTCCCTTGCCGTCCTAGGATCAAATCTCAAACATACTAGTGGAATGCTCAAAAGGAGCAAGGAAGCAGCAGCAGAACCCGAGGAGTCCCTAATGAAGTTTATGCCGGTTATAATAGACTAATTTGATTCAAAAAGAAACTTTGTTCCGGTTGACTAAAAGTGTTAAAAAATAAATCATCTAATGCTTGCAGGGTTGAAAGGATTCTATCTATTACTGACCTTGTCAAATGGATCGAGGTTATTTCCAAATAATAGATTGTTGTTAGAATCGGGATAGGGAAATAAAAATGAAGAAACGAGTCAACTCGATAAGATCAGATAACATCATCAAATAATTTTGAGTATAAATGCGTTATTAAATCATACAAATATTACATTCAATTATAAATACATTTTAAAATCAACATCCAACCCAAATTTTTGATCCAATTAATCCCAATCCAATTTTTGAGTTATGACCCCAGTTGAACCAAATTGTGTTTTGAATACAATCAGGCTGTCTTTGTTAGAGATTTACCAATGTTCAATTCGGGTTTGACAGTACTAACTAAAGATCCGATTTTCTACGTATTCTACCATTATCTTCTTTGTTAGTCTCTCACAAGAAAGCGTGAGACTTACACATCACATCATGTGAGACAGAAAATCTCAAGAGTTTGAGTACTACGGATGAGATTAGTTATTGAAACTGACTATTCTGTTCTTTTATTTTTTAGGTTTAATCACTATTTACCCCCTCTGTGTTATTGACTTTCGACAATTTGTCCCCCAATATTTTTAAAACTAACAGTTTCCTCTCCCCCCCCCCCCCCCTACCCACCCCCTCCACCGCCGTATTTTTAAGACTAAGAGTTTGTCCCCCTCTTATCAGTCAAATCATACAAATTTCAGACAAAAATACCCCTCTGGAATGTTTGAGATATATATATTGCAGAGGGTACTTTGTTTGTTCAAAAATTTTTATAATTTGACTGGTAAGAGGTGGAACAAACTGTTAATTTTAAAGACCAATAACACAAAGGTAAGTAGTGATTAAGCCTATTTTTTTATTTTAAAGAACTGACTACTCAATCATAATCAATACAACTAATGTAGAATGCAAACAAAATCAAACACGAAGCTTCCTTGAGGACTATCTCATTTGTCCATTCACTACGCTACCTGTTCTTCATTTCAATATTTTATCCATGCACGTACACTTATATATAACTTACCTCCAAGCAAGCAACAGAGAATAAAATCAGTACAACACAGATCGATCCCAAACAAGAAAAAACTGAAAAAATGAAGCTACATGAACTCTCTGTACTCTCTTTCTCAGTTTTCTTCCTTATAATTCTTCATTCTGCAAATGGAAATGGCGCCGACTCGAAAATCAAGCTAAAGGCGCCGGACATTGTCGAGGCAACCTGCGCCCAATGCGCGCAGAAATTCTTCACGACCTACGACTACTGCCGCAGCTCCCTCCAAGTCCCCTCCATCAGCCACCTCGTGAACCTCCCGGGCCTCGGCATCGTCACGATGGAGCTCGTCCTCGAGAACGCCACGAGCACGAGCGACACCATAAAGGACATGCTCGACAACCGGAGCCTCGACCCGTTCGTGGAGGATTGTCTAATGGTGTGCCTGGACTTGTACCAGAGCTCGATGCAGGCGGTCGAGGACGCGGTTAATGATTTCTTGCTTGACCGGCTTGACTCGGCGGAGAAGTACATGAACTCCGTCATGCAGAACGCCGTCGTTTGCGAGGATCGGTTCCAGGCCCGGCCCGGAGAGGTGACGCCCTTGGGGGAGCAGAATAGGAATCTTCATGAGTTGAGTAGCATTTCGCTTTGTATTATTAAACTCGTGGCTTCCACTTTGCCTCCGAATATGTCTTCCCTGTCTACTTTCTCAGGCTCGGCTCATCATGATCAGAACCAGAACATGCAAGCGAGAACCTAGAAATTGTACTAGGTACGTACGTAAGAATTATTGATTAATAATTTTAAGTGTTGTACTGTCATATGAGAGCGAATGAAAAATATTTGTGAAGGAGAAGTGGAATTTTCTATGGCCGGGGAGACATAAACATAATAAATATTGCGGTTGTGTTGCGTGTCGGATCTCAGTGACTTGGCCGGATTGTGATCATCGGCGGCCGACGGTGGTAGGGGGCGACTGGCTGGCTGCATCAAGAGGATGAAGTAAATAAGGGGAGGTACAAAATTCAAATTTGGGGGTTAAGTATTTAATTGGCCAAGAAATGAAGCCTGAAAACGAAGAAAAATATGTACATAAAGTTTATGGGTAAATAATATATAGAGATTTTTATTGGTAAGTCCCACTGCATCATTCAACCTTTTACTCCTTCCTATTCAATTTAAGTGTCACTTAAGGTTGTTTCACACATATTAAAAAAAATATGAAAAAGACTAAATTAGCCTTATTTAAATTACCTTGTAATTCTAAATGAAAAAACAGTATATTATCCCAACACTAGTTTCTACTCTCTCTTCTATTAAGACTGAGTACTATCCCAACCTGCTTTCAATTGAAAGACTTTTTCACATTTTCAACACATTGAAATGGAGCATTATAAATAAGGGTAAATTTGGAACAATCAATGAAATATAGTCTCGGAATGTGTAAGTGATACTTATTTTGAGTAAAAAATTTGGTCCTTACGTGACACTTAAATTGGGTAGGAGGGAGTATAATTTTATTATCAATCTTGAAGAAGGTAAGTGCATTATCTGACTATACAACAGTCTAACAAAGCGACACGTGTATCAAGTTTAACATTTAATGTATTACGGTTATATTATACAAATACGTATATCGAATTTGACTTATTAAATATCATGTGTCGAGTTTGGGTTATAATATATTAAGTGTAGGTGATGTTGCATCAATGTTATGAGTTTAATTGTTAATTTATAGCGTACCATGTATAACATCTAATATGTCGCGTATCGAGTTTATCCTTTTATATATATATATATATATATATATATATATATATCGAGTTAGCTACCCCTCTTTATTGTTAGTGTATATATATATATATATATTCCATTTTAGGAGTAAAATGATATTATGATACTTAAACCTGCCCACTACTAGAAATAAGGGCATTTTACGACGACTTTTCTAAACGTAAAAAGTCATATTTTTGTCATAAAAAGTGTTTTACGTCGAGAATCCCACCTTCACGTATGTCGTTGTCAGAGGCTCCGACATAAGAAATCTTACGACGAGATTGGATGGCACGGTGTAAATGAAAAGTTTACAACGGTTCCATTTCTGGACGTAAAAGTTCATTTTCTCGTCGTAATTACTCATCCATCTAAGTTGTATAGGAACTTATTTACAAGTACAAAACTCATCGTAACAGTGTTAAGATTTGTCGTAAACAATGATAATTCTAAAAAATATTTTTATTTAAATATTTTTTAAAAATAATTACTTAATAAGACAAACTAAACCATTCACATACAAACATCAATATGGAAATGAACAATTTTCTAAATAAAAATATCTTGCATTATTCCACATTAAAATACCCTATTAATATCTCTCAAATATTAAGAGTAGTCATCAAAAGTAATCATCCTAACACTTAGAATGTGTTTTTCTTTCAAAACTAATCATCCTAACAAGAAAGTGTTTTCTTTCAAAAGTAATCATCAAATAGCTTGCATATTTTCCGTCTCTTTCTACTCTCGCAAAATTGCTTGCACCCACAAAAACCCATCAAAGAGCCTGGAAATAGGTGATTGAAAAAATTAAATAGAGAAAGAAAAGTAAGGTGCAATTGCACCAACTGAGATTAACGAAACCAAATTTAAGAATCATATATACCTACATATTTTTCCATTAAGAACAAAACATCATTTTCCATGCTAATTTTAGCAGCACATAAAGATGAAATTGGTTTTACAACAAGGCTTTCAACAAATAGAATAGATAAATATGTTAGCTGCCTCCAAATGAATATGCTTCTAACTGGGAGTTCAACAAATAGAATAGATGATGAAGGAATCCTACAGTTTAAATGCAGAAGCAATCATCATTAAGGACAAATGAACACTATTATGGGCAGCAAACAAATTTAAAACTAACACTAGCTAGTAATGTCTAAAACCAGAAGAGTGTATGAAATTTCCATATTCAATGGCACTTCCATCCACATCCCCAGGTCCACCAACTTTTTTCAACCCTTTGAACACAAGTATAACCTAAACCAAGAATATCTGCAAAGTCTAAAGCAGGTGAAATGACATATGGCTAGAAAGACCACAAATTGAAATCAAAACCAATAGCAGCAGCAGCAGAAGAGAAGTAAATAAAAGGGGCAGTGGATGCGGAGAGAGAGAAAGCTAGAGAAGAGGGGGAAATGGAAAGAAGACATGTTGAATATGAACAAATTTAAAGGAAAATGTAAATCCTTTAATTTTTTGAGCTGTTCTTTTAAGTCCTTTCAAAGCTTTTCAGCCCTCACATGCTTTTTAGGAGATAGTGTGAATAAAAGTGAATAATGGGATAGAAGGTGCACATATAAGAGATGTTGAATGGTGAATTGGGTTCTCTTATCTTGCTTAAGGCCAAATTGGTAACTACTATTGAAAAAGGAGAGACTGCAAAAAGTTATATACTTCATACTTCATTATTAGCATTGTTATTACTCTGCTACTGTAAACTTGTAAACATCATCAAGCACTTGCTCTGTATCTTATTTGAGAAAATCATGTTGTGCTCTACTTTAGCCTTTAAGATGCTACAATAATTCTCCAAAAACCAATAACAAACTAAGCATGCTTATAACCAATAGAAATACTCAGCAAGTCATCAGTCTCAAGAGACTACTCAAGACACAAATTAGCACTAAAAGCAATCTACCATTTTGAATAATAGGTCTGACAGAACTAGCAGAAGTATTGCCGCAGCTGCTAGAGCTGGTCCTTCCTACAAACGTGAATTTTTAAGACTACAGCCATAAAGCCATCAATTTTGGCATCACAATTCTGAAATGATAATGGAGGTTACCTTGGAAAGTCTTTTGACTTCATTTTCAGCTAGAGCTTTTGTGTTTGCCTAGAAGATTGCCTTAGAAATGCGAACTTCAAATTCCTTCTTCCATATTTTTCTCTTGCTTGAGGCTGCAGAGATTTATATTCAATCAACCAATCTGTAAACCCCTGTCCCAATTTCAAATTAAATGCAACTCAACTTCTTGACCTCAATCTTTGAATTACAACTTTGAAGCTCTCGTCTCTTTGCCTAATTTGCAAAATCAATCGTCAATGAACGTGGATAACAGTGAGCAGAGGGTATAGGTCAATCTCAAGAATCCTTCATTGGCTGCAATATTTACACTACATGCAATAGTGAAGAGACACATAAGGAGGATCAATTTCCTAAAAAAGGTCGAAACTGATTTTAAGTAGGCAGAAATAAATGTTATATATTAAAAGGTAAATGATGATCATGGGGGAATTTGTTTCAAATACAAGATTAGAAACAAGTACACAGATAATAAGCATAAATTACCTGAAAGTCAATTTCTTTGTGAAGGTACATCTTGAGCAATTTTACTATGCATAAGCTCATACACCAAAAGAGCAGCAGATGGAATTACTTGATGAATATGTCATCTGTGGACAATACTAACACTAAAATTTTTATCCATAAACTTCCTACATGCCTCAGAAAGCTGGAAGATAATAAATTATGTGCTAATTTAAGAAGAGAATGCTAAATTAAAGGACACGGGGGAACAAGTTGAGACCTTAAAAGGGATTTTGATAATCTGAACGCAGATCTTCTTATCAAAGATGGCATTTTTTGCTTTTCTACCTCCTTTGAGGTATAAAGAAGGGGGAATTCACCACTTGTAAATGAAATGAGCTCACAAAATTACACAACTTAGTCAAATGAAAGGCTGAAAGGAGGCATTACAAATATTGAAAACTACCTGGCACAAAGCCTTCCTCAGTAGCCACCTTTGTAGCATTTTAAAGCACCAGTAACTCTATCCTTTTTTTCTCATTGACCTCTGTTTCACTTAGTGCTCCAATCTAAAATGTAGAAACACGATAACGCTACCAGAGAGCTTAGCCTAAAATTCTGGTGCAAGGATATCTCCCACATTTGATTTGATTAAGAACAAGAGAGAGGAGGTTTTACCTACAGCAGTTTCCTGCACCCTTTCTCCTTGGTCTTTTAAAAGTTATTCTTTAGCATTGTGATCTGCACCTTCTAGGTGAATTATTTTAGCACTTGTTATGGCAGTTCTCAAGGGCTTTTGCCCAAGTTTTTAATGTTTATTTACAGTTTTGAAAATCGAGCCTAAGAAGAAAAGAATGTGCAAAAAGATTAGAAGAATTGGAGTGGATAAGTCACGCCTGAAAACCTACACAATTTGTGGGCTAAACCAAGAAGGAAGCTCACACGAAAGATCAGCATATCCAAATCGCTTGAGAGGAAGAATTGCGAAGCAAACAAAGAAGGAAATTGGATGCGTGGAAATTGGAATGTTGATCAAGATTAATTCCAACTGGAATCTTAATTAAAAATGCAATCCAATTGGATTCCAATTGGAAGTCAATAAGAGCTGTAACCCAAATTCCAATTGGAAGTCCATAAGAGTTGTAACCAAATTCCAATTGGAATCCAATTCATTGGCGGCCAAGGAAGAATGATATGCATGCGAAACTTAAGGAAGAAAGCCCATGAAGCCATTGCCAAATTCCAATCGGATCACAAGAAGGAAGTTGTTTTCCTTAAGCAAGAAGGAGTCAGAAGGAGTACTTACCAATTCAGAAGTCTTGAAGATTATCCGAATTTGAGAAAACTTCCACTGCAAGAAACAGAATCCTACTGCACTTCCAATTTGGAGTTTCCCATTTTGAAGACATTTCCTCAATTAATTTGGAGTTGTTTTCTACTTCCATTTTTGATTAGTTTTCCCTCCCAATATGTGGGATGTTGCTGTGCAAGGGAGATTAAGTAGTTAGTTAAGTAATTACTACAGATTACACGCTACAAGAAGTTTTCCAAAGAATAGTTTGCTTAGTTAATTTTATTCTCCATGTAATATACAGTTTCGTTTTAGTTTAGTTTTCCTATAATTTTTTTTGTTCTGTTCTGTTTCAATCGCAACATTGGATTTTCTCGACTGGCAGTCTACCGTTTGGCCAAACAGGCGGTTGTTAGATCGCAAATTCTTAAATTCCAGTACAGTATTCTCTTTTCTCTTTTAATGTCTTCTTTTATAATTCTGTGTTTTTCGTATTTTATTATGAGTAGCTAATTTTTTAGTTCTGGTATTATGTTAGAAGCTATAATCCATGCATGTATGAAACCCAAGAATTAATCTAAGGTCTAACAAATTATGTTTCTAAATTGCCTGTGTTTATATGTCTAATTACTAAGATTATTGTAAGTCTGATCAACTTAGTTTAATCTGGTAGAGTCAGTGAGTGGCACAACTACCGGCCGAGTAGTACAGGATTAATTGGGTGATAATTTCTAATGCATCGTCAGTAGGAATTATTAGTTTCAGGTTCTTCTAGTTCTTAATGCTTCTATTCGTTAATTAATAAAGTTTGAGGGGACTCGCGGTCTATTAGTTAACGTAGTAAAGAATAATTCCTTTGCAGGGACTCGCGGGAGATTATTAAGAATCTATGGGAGAATTAGAATTATTTGCGGGGACTCACGGTAATACTATAACTGAAACGGCATAAGCAATTAGACAAGTTAAGAGGTTTATGTTTGCATGCATGAGATTAAGGTGAATTTACATAATACCGGAATTGTCTCTCATTAATTGATATCTTCTTAAGTCTTTTATTTAATTATTAGTTTAATTATTATTTTGCTACATTTAAGTGACAACTCTAAGGTCTCTTAAGAGACACAAAGGTGACTGCTAGTCAATAATTTGGTTTTATTTGCACGTTAATTGGAATCTGAATTAAATTGCAGTCTCTGTGGATCGACCATGTCTACTATTGTGCTATATTTTATTAGCATCTTAATTGCAGGTTTTCAACAGTACTTTTACTGTATTTGGTAGACCCACGACAAGTCATATCACATTGCATTCACTCATAAAAGAAGCCAACTTCTCGTTAAGGATCTTCACAGATTCCTCGAGAGCTGCCTCTTTTTCATTTGGAAGAAAGACCGGCACAGACAAAGCAAAATCCCAGGCCAAAGAAAATTTCATGTGAACTTATAAATTATTTTTTCAGGCATTAAAATCAACCAATATTGTTTTATTATGAAATCTAGGAAAAACATTGTAGTTGCATAGAAGAAAATGCTTTATTACCCCTTCTATTTTCCCTCTCCAAATCAAATCCAGCTTTTCCATTTGCAATAATTTTCTCTATTGACCTCTTCCTCCATAGCCATGTCTTCTGATCCATGCTTAACTAATAATTGAAAATAAAATATCAATAACTTGTAACTTAGAAAACAATAAGTTAAGCACAACAGTTATGCTCAATCTCATCAGTTTCATATTCAAGGAATCCAGAATCTCACTATGAGATTATGTAACTTCCTCAATGATACGGTTAAATTACCAAATGGTAGATAGGATTTCAAGAAGCTTACATATCTAAGCAGGCTTAGATTCTCCTCAGCATGATAAAAGCTAGTGCTTCCTTTTCCACTGACAATCTCTAGTAGCAGCACTCCAAAGTTGTACACATCTGACTTCTCTGAAAATTTTCCTCCCATTGCGTATTCTGGCACATGTAGCCACTGCATCACATCATTTACACAAAAAAAATTGCAATTGAAGTCAATGGAGTGTTGATATGCCAAGTAGCTGGGAAGAAAATAGTTGAAGTAATTTACAGTGTCATATATCTTATGAACACACTAACAACTGGTGCAGAATTTCTACACAATCCCTTGACTAGAAGAGTTCAAAAGCCTTTTCACTGCAAATTCTTAACCATTAAAGAATAGTACCTGCTCATATGAGATTATCATATTCCGTGTCTGAGAATTACTTAAGAAAACATATCAAAACGAGCAACAAGCTTTTGGAACAACTAAAACCAGTCAATTATATTAGGAGTAGCAAAACCAACTTAATTAGTAAAAAGTCAAATACATAACTATAAGAACTCACATCAAGCTCAAATACTGAAGACTTAAGAAGATTGACCAAATCATGAATGTGATAAACCCTTGTTGTATACATTAAAATTGCAGTTTTTAGTACAAGAAGTGATCTGTAGTATGCAGTAAAGTAGGACCTGTAAAATGGAAAAGAGCTGTGACTAACACGATTTCAAAAATAAATACAGTACCAGTCACCATTATCAGGATTCAAGGACATCTTCAATAGTTTTAACCTACAAAGCAACCCAGTCAAGCTAAGCATTTAAACTAGTGGATTAAAGTTTTTGCACACCGTAAGCAACGAGGTTGCACGAATGCATGAATAGTTAAGCATTAATGCAGGACCAATCTTTTGACCATAGCCATCCAAAACCTCATTACAAGCATCAATTCCATAGTAGTAATTTGTTTCTTACTTCAATGATTTTCCAGCTAATTGAATTAATGAATTTTTTGCACTTGTCTAGTTGGGAACTTAGATAAAGGCAAACAAAATCCGTACCCATCTACACAAGCATTGATGCAAAGTGACAGAACATTAGAAAATGAAAACAAGAGGACACAGAAGCGCACCAGAACAGCAACACCTCTTTTTACAATAGATCCATTTGAGTAGAGGCACCGAACTGGTGGTTGCAAATCCACACCATTGACCATCATGACTATAAAATGAATATTCATCATCATTAAATCATCCAAAATTAATTGAACCAATAGATAAAGGACAGAAAAATAATCTGAATAAGACAGAAATATAACACTCATAATTGTGAGTCTATCTTTAAAAGACATCAAAACTTTCTTAAAAATGTATACCAACAGATTAAGGAAAAACAGACCCTGTTATAGCCTGTCTGGTACACAAATCAAATGTAACAAAAGGAAACAAAATCACCAATTGAACCACCACATTAATATTGTTTAATAAGAGAATCAGGTAATCTTAATATTGAAAGTAAAAAATAGAATTTATGCTCATAATATTCCAAACAATGTAAATTACCCATAAAATGAGCACTCCAAATCAAGGAAAAGCAAACGGAACATAATAATATATAGGACACATTGGGAAATCATTCCAATATTTCATGTAAAAAGAGGAATAAATTTACCTCTATAGCTGCATTATCATACTATATAAACAGAGAAATCGTGAAAATTCGACAAGACAACCTATGTCGCATCTCCCTTCATGATTCCGTCGGCTTCGTTACCAATAAATTATTATTATGATTGCAAGAATTATCCAAAACCTCTACACTCTTCGTCTACGAAGAGTAATAAAAGGTCGGCATGTCAAGCGTTCGGTGCCCGTGCTTCACTGATGCCAGAGACGGTGAACTCTTTCCAATTAGGTCCGACAAGTTCAATTTCACGATGTGCGGCCAGTGGTTTTCCTAAGCCCAAAACTCAAGTACGATCACTCTATTGGAGCAATTATTGTGCTGAATCCTTAAGGTTTCAAGCTAATTTAGTTTCTGGTTAGGGATTTGAGTTGGGAGGACTAGAGAAACAGAAGTACCAAAGCCGGTGACCGTCTAACAATGTCATCGTCGAATTTACCTATAGAATTTGTGGAGTCGACCGGATGACGAGCAGACGATGACGGGATGGCGAGGGGAGGGAATTATTAGTGAGAGCGAGATGGAGAACTAAACTGTAAAAGAGGGGTTAGGTCGTGTGAAGGTGAGGTGAATATTCTTGTTCGGGTTAGTCGTAGGGGGTGGAACAAATTTAAAATATAATAATGTTAATAAATTATAAGTAGGATTTTATTTGTTAATTAATTTTTACAGCTAAATTAGTCTCTTTAGAAGGAGATTACGGTTTCTGTGTAATTGAAAAGTAAATTTTACGTCCAGACTAAGATTCTCGTCATCATCCAACATTATTTACGACGAGATTCGCGAGTTGTTGTCAAGGTTGGTCATAAAAGACCCCTTTTTCTAGTAGTACCGGTCATGCACAAAAAAAATGTATAAAATATATTAAAGGTGTTGGGAAAATAGTTCAGCAGCGATTGAGAAACAAAGTTAGGAGTAGGTAGTTAAATATAAGTTATTATTTATCTCTTGAATTTAGGTCATATGAAAATAAAGAGATTCTCATAAGCAAACAACTTTATCTCAGAGTTTCTTGCTGCTTGCTATAAAGCGTGGTATCTGATGTGAAGGCGTATTTCTCGTCGGGTTCTCTTCTAAGCCACAGGTTCTTAGGCGGGTATATTACATTTATCCGTTGAGATTTGGCAACTTAGGGCCTGTTCTTTTCCCCATTTTCAAACTTAGTTTGAAAATTGGTTTTGTGGATAAACCCACAACATTTCGAAAACATTGTTCTTTTCCAAAAGTTGCAAACTAATTTTCAAGATTTTTTTCTTTCTTCTCCTTCCTTTTTCTTTTCTTCTTCTTCCTCTTACTTCCTCTCCTTCTTCTTCTCACCCACCACCGCCGCCGTCAAACTCTCATCTTCTTCTTCTTCCTTCTTCTTCTTCCTCTTCCTTCTTCTCCTTCTTCTTCTCCTTCCTTCTTCTCCTTTGACCAATAATATATTTGTCAATGCTCCAGATCTTCAAGAATTCGATTGAGGCACGTAAATTTTAAAAAAAGGTCCAAATATAAAGAACGATCGAAATTAGTGGCTTGCAGACATCAATATATTTAGCATTACAAAATATCCCTTATGTAAAAATATTTTAATTATGCTATTTTATTTAAAATTATTTTGTAAAAATTACGTTATTTTAAAATAAAATTACATCATTTTGTTAATTTTTTATTAATTTATAGTGAACATTACAGAAACTTAAATAAGTGATCCTCACTCAACTTCACATGTTGGTTTTAAATTGTAAATTCACCCTATTACTAATAAAAATTGATATAGAGAGTATGAAAGACATGATCAAACCATCACATAGGTCGCAAGTTCAAAATCTACCGAGAGCAAAAGGAGATTTAGCAACTCCATATTAAATAAATAAATAATTAGAAAAAGACATATCAAGCTATGAATGGAATTCACCTATCAGACAAAACCTTTACCATGGATGATAACCTTCCTCCAAACAAATGGTTTGATGGAATCAATGAATTCCATTCACAACCTTCACCAGATGGCTTTCAGTTATGACTAATCTTGCTCATCAGAAGTTGATAATTTTTTTTTTTAAAATAAACTTGAAGAAATATGATCTATCAGACTGAAGAATTTTGAATATGATAACTAAAATTGTAAGTCGTCTAGCACAGGTAATTGTGCTCTTAAAAATTTAGGTTTTAATAGAAGAGTCTGTCGCTTCCATGTTTGAGGTTCTTCTGTACTAGAAACAACAGACAAAAGCTCACGTTAACAAGTGTGTGCATTATTTTACTCGAATTATTAATTATTAACTTAGATATGTACTATACATAAATATTTATTTTATGGTTAATTTGTCAAATTATTAATTATTACTTCTTTGTAGGTCGAAAAAATGAAAATAAATTTATAGAATATTTTTATTACTTTATTTTTTAAAAAGTATTTAAGAATAATAATAATTTTCTAAAGCTTCATAGGTACAAATAATAATTTTCAAACATCGAGAGGGTAAATGTAGTATACCCTTTATAAAAATTTTTAAAAAAATCTTTAATTGAGAGTTAATTAAAAGGAACAATGATTTGCCTTCTCTCTGCCCTCTCTCTACCACTCCTCTATTTTCCTTTCTCCCCCATCCTCCATTAATGGAGGATGGTGGAGCTCCTTTCTCCCCCTTAATAAATTTCTCCTTGTCTAAAGTTTTTCTGTCTCTCCTAGTTGAGAGTTTTTTATTTCTTTTTTTAAGAGAGTTTTGTTCGCTCCATCTTTAAATTTGTGTTCTTCACTTATTTTTGAAATCTTTAATTTCAGATATGTGGGATGAAGTTGTTGATGAAGAAGATGGTGAAAATAAAGCCGACAGTGGTTGGCGTCGTCAATTGTCTGTCATGGATCTCTTCTGTCATGGGTCAATTTTGGAGCTATATCAGAACTCAGTAGCAGTCATGTGCCACCGGTCAGATGATCTGCTCCGCTATGTGAAATTTTGCTGCTCTTTGCTTAGCTATAGGCTAGATTTGTAATTTGTAGATTTTATTTTCAGATCTACTTTGATTCTTGATTGTAAATCTGATTTTCAGATCTACTTAAATTCTAGATTGTATTGTTTGGCTCATGGCCTACTGCCAAATCACTGCTGGACGATATTTCCAGCCTGTTAATTTAGGGCATGTTCTTTATGATGTTCTGAGAACATGTCTCAAACCTGTCCTCAGCCCAAATGGGTTTCAGCCAATTTGTAAGAAACATAGTTCTGAGAACTGGGTTGAACCTCAGTTCTCAACCCATGATAAAGAACATGGGGTTTAATCCAATATTTTTTTCAATATTTTTTTTCAAAATTTTTACTTTTATTAGCAGATAAAACTCCAATATTTCATTTTTTACATATTTAACCAAAAACTAATTTTTACATTATAATAATATTTCAGCCTATAGTAATTTTTCTTAATGTTAATGATATATTTAAGTTTACACAATATTTTTAGTTTAAGATAGTTTAATATTTAATTTTTCCAATTTAATATAAAAAAAAATTGGGGCCTTCATTTAAGAAAAACAAAATAACAAGAGCCTAGTTATAAAAGATTTTGATGAACAGTGTCTGCAACACTGCTCATCTTCTTCCCCAACAAAAAAATTTTTTTCCTTCATCGCATCTCCCTCGTCGTTTTTTTCTCTGCTTTCTTCTTCCCCACTCCCGGCGGATCTGCAAATTGCAGAACCAAAGTTCATCAATTTGCAGAACTTTGGTTCGCAGAACCAAAAAAAAAAAAGAAAAAAGAAAAGCTACGCAGAAGAACTGAAATGGCAACTCTTCGGTTCTGCAACAATTGCAGAACCAAAATTTTGCAATTGGTCCTGCAATTGTTGCAGAACTAGAAAAAAAAAATTTGAAAGAAGATGACGGGCGGGGAGGAGGAAGAAGAAAGAAGAGGGGAAAAAAAACTGAGACCTGGAAGGGGGGATTTTTTTTTGTCTCAAATCAAAAACTAAGACCCAGTTCTTCCTCCATTTTGTAGAACATGGGGTTCAGCACAGTTTGAGGGGATTTTTGGTCTTAACCCCAAAAATTGGTCAGAACCAGTTCTTAGAACTGTGTAAAGAACAACGCAGTAAAATATAAAATTATTAAAGCTTTCTTTTTATATTTTATTTTGTTATTAAAGCTTCTATTAGTATACACTACATCAAAATATAGATTCTCTGGGAATTGCAAAACAAATTGAAAATGACACACGCTTCGAAATTCTGAATTTAGCATTTTTATACTCAACGAGATTAGAAGCCTTCTATGAGTGCCACGTAATCATGCCTAGATACGGTGGCCTGCCTTTTAATTGTACTTTATTATTTCGTTCGTTCCATTAAAAAATTTATTTAATAAATAATTTTTGTTATAATAAAAAATTTCACTTTTAAATTTTTTTATTCTTCCAATCCTAACTGGAGTAATATAATTATGTGCTGTACACAATTAGCCCATACTTTTAAGTAATAATATAAATAGAATAAATAATGTCAAATTAACTATTTTTAGTGTTGTACCTTGACATTCATAATAAATTGTATATTTATCAAAATAGACCTTTTTAATAAAATAGAGGGAGTATAATTCAATGTTAAATGGATTTCGCCCATTCCCATTGCCATTGATTAGTGGGATATTAGATTTCGAATTTTAAAAACTCTCAGATGCAGTGACTAAGGCTCTGTTCTCTTCTGAACATAATTAGGAAAAATATTATTTTTTTCTCAAAAATATTATACAAAGAAATAACATCATTTTTATAAAATTCACAATTTAAATTTAAAAATTCCCTCTTAAAACTCACTCACATAAATTCAAAAAAAACATAATCATTACACTTTTTCTTCTCTTTCCTACACAAATCCCCAAAAAAAATTTCCTCCAAAACAAAATTCTTCCCTAACCAAAAAATTTCCTAATTAAGTTGACAAGAGAACAGAGCCTAAATGAAACTCCTTCCGTTTCATTAGAAAGATCCAGTTTTTTGAACTAAAATAGTACAATAAAGTGGACATTTCTAATAAAACAGAGGGAGTACTAAAATATCAAGTATTAATAGCTATTACTTCCATCGATCCATTATTAGATTTCATTTTGACAAATATTTTTCGTTCTAATAGAATAGTCAACTTTCATGTTTTTTACTACTCTTATTCTTACTAATATAATCATGTGTAATTCACAATTAACTCATATTTAATATCTATTTTAGGTGTTGTATATTGACATCCATAGTAAGTTGTATCTATGTCAAAGTGGACCATTCTAATAGGACGGATGAAGTATATTATTATTAAGTAATGCAATGGTTCCACATCATTCAAACAAATGTGTATTATTTGAATATGTTAATGAGAACATTACATAAATATAAAAAACTTGTTTCCAAAAAAAGAAAAAGTGTGAGGAGTTGTACATAAATAATAATAAAAAGTGTATTATAATTTTCTCAGGGAATATCATATATTCCCTTCATTTCATTCAAATAGTTCACTTTCAAAATTTTCTTTTGTCACATTTAAAGAGTTCATTTTGAATTTATTTACTTTACATACACTTACTAAAGTAAAACTAGAAGTAAAAAGTATAGTGATAAATTATTTATTTTAAATGTTATACCTCACAATTCATAATAAATTGTACATATTTTAAAATTGACTTAAAGAGTGAGGACGGATGGAATACTTATTAAATTATTATAAGCTGTGAGATGTAGAATTTGGTTTTTTTTGAGACGACTGTGAGATGTAGAATTAAATGAGATACAATCATATGAGCCAACCAACTTTGACCAATAATATATTTGTCAATGCTCCAGATCTTCAAGAATTCGATTGAGGCACGTAAATTTAAAAAAGTCCAAATATAAAGAACGATCGAAATTAGTGGCTTGCAGACATCAATATATTTAGAAGTAAAAATATTGAAATTATGCCATTTCATTTAAAATTATTTCGTAAAAATTACGTTATTTTAAAATAAAATTACATCATTTTGTTAATTTTTTATTAATTTATAGCGAACATTACAAAAACTTAAATAAGTGATCCTCACTCAACTTCACATGTTGGTTTTAAATTGTAAATTCACCCTATTACTAATAAAAATTGATACAGAGAGTATGAAAGACATGATCAAACCATCTCATAGGTCGCAAGTTCAAAATCTACCGAGAGCAAAGGGAGATATAGCAGCTCCATATTAAATAAATAAATAATTAGAAAAAGACATATCAAGCTATGAATGGAATTCACCTATCAGACAAAACCTTTACCATGGATGATAACCTTCCTCCAAACCAAATGGTTTGATGGAATCAAAGAATTCCATTCACAACCTTCACCAGATGGCTTTCAGTTATGACTAATCTTGCTCATCAGAAGTTGATAAATTTTTTTTTAAAATAAACTTGAAGAAATATGATCTATCAGACTGAAGAATTTTGAATATGATAACTAAAATTGCAAGTCGTCTAGCACAGGTAATTGTGCTCTTAAAAATTTGGGTTTTAATAGAAGAGTCTGTCGCTTCCATATTTGAGGTTCTTCTGTACTAGAAACAACAGACAAAAGCTCACGTTAACAAGTGTGCGCATTATTTTACTCAAAACTGCCAGAAACTCCATTCAACAATGGAGGAAGACAATACGATAAAAATTCAACCAAAATAGTCAAATATAGCGTATTTAAAAATGGCAAATTTTCACTCTAGGCATATCATAAAGGTCAAAACTTTGTTGAGCCTGAAAATGACTAGTAGACCTTCTTAAATTCAACTGGCCCAAGTATTATGACGATGATTAGCGATCGTAAGAAGTCCACAGTTCAAAGTTTGAATTGAAAACCAAGAAAGCAAGCAGAGAAAAATCGAGAATTCTATCTATGGTTTAGCCGAGCTTCCATGGAGAACAGTCGAGAAATGGAGCTCCAAGTAAGAGGTAAGCCTTCAAAACTTCAATCTTTTTCAGTTTTCCCCTTTCTTTTATGAACCCTTTTGCAGTTCTTGAAGTTACTGAAAATATCGATGTTTTTCATTGGAAATCTTGAAAGTTCATAACTTTGTTATAATATAGTGGTAAAGAAGATTTCTTTCTCCAAATTAGTAAGAACCCTTCTGCAGTTTTAACTTTATGATGAAGATTTTGGAAAAGTTCATGATTTTTACTCTAATTCCCCTGTTTTTTGTGTGTAAAGTTCAGAAACTTGTTCTTGCCTTATGTTGAGATTGATTTGGTTCTCTGTTTGTGATTGAATTATTGTATTAGTGGAAGAAAAGGAATCGAAATCTCCAAAGAGATCAAATGGAGCTAAGCTCAAGCATTATGGATGGTGGTTTAGAGTAATTATGTACATCAGTTTTCTTCTTGCTGGTCAATCTGCTGCAACTCTTCTAGGCAGATTATACTATGATAAAGGTGGAACAGCAAATGGATTGCAACATTGGTTCAATCCGCAGGCTTTCCCGTCTTGATTCCCCTTTTGTTTTTCTTCCCGCGATCCAGGAATCATACCATAATCAATACTTTTTCGAAAAATGGCCCATCTTTGGCCTCTCTTTTGCTGCTATTTCTTGGCTTTGGGGTGCTTTTAGCAGGTGACAATTTGATGTATTCCTATGGCTTATTATACCTCCCTGTCTCAACTTATTCCCTCATATGTGCCACTCAATTAGCCTTCAATGCTGTGTTTTCCTTCCTGTTAAACGCGCAGAAATTCACCGCGTTGATCTTCAATTCCCTTGTCCTCCTCACCATCTCAGCCTCACTTCTTGCTGTTCATCCAGACTCGGAAGACTCAACAAAAGTCTCCAGGGGGAAGTACATCATTGGATTCCTTTGTACTGTCGGCGCATCGGCCACTTACTCTCTTTACCTCTCTGTTGGAACTTACCTTCAAGAAAATACTCAAAAGGGAGACATTTGATGCTGTTTTGGACATGCAAATCTATCCATCTTTTGTTGCATCTTGTGCTTGTGTGGTGGGACTTTTTGCCAGTGGAGAATGGAAAACTCTACCAAAAGAAATGGAAGATTATCAAAAGGGCAAGGTGTCCTATGTGATGACCTTGGTTTGGACTGGGATTTCATGGCAAATCTCTTCCATAGGTTTGTTGGGGTTGATTTTTGAGGTTTCTTCTCTGTTTTCAAATGTGATCAGTACCATTTCTTTGCCTGCAATTCCAATTCTTGCTGTGATTTTCTTCCATGACAAAATGGATGGGGTGAAAGTCATAGCTTTGATACTAGCTGTGTGGGGTTTCCTCTCTTATATCTATCAGAATTATCTTGATGATGCAAAATCAAGAAAATATATGGCAAATGAAGATGCATCTTTGAGCCTTCAGCAAATGAATCACTGAACTTGGACAAAGATTAGCTAGGGAAGAGATTAGGATATATTATAAAGCTTACTCTTCAACAAGTTGGTGGTGGTTTCAATTTCAACCTCCCCAGGCCCAACTGTATTTTGTAGCTAAGTTTTGTATCAGCAGGCCCAATAATCTAGGGATGTTCGTTTTGTTTTGTTTTCTGTTTTTACAGTAAATGTAATATTCCCTCTGTCCCACTTAAAAAATTTACTTTTACAAAAATATCTTATCTCATTTAAAGAGTTCACTTTAAATTTATTTACATTACGTACCCTTATTAATATTACAATGTGTGGTTCACAATTAACCCTTACTTCTAAAGTAAGGATATAAGTGAAAAATATGATAGTAAATTAATTATTTTAAGTGTTGTATTCACAATTCATAATAAGTTGTACACATTTCAAAGTGAATTCTTTGAATAGGATGAGGGAGTATATTATGATTATTTCTCATCATTTTTAATATTTAGTTATACTTTGTCACATATTTATATATTTTTTATATTAAAAAGTTAATTTTCAAAAATATATTTTCAAAATCATATTTTAAACAATGATAACGAACAAGTCCATTTTTGTTGGGAAATGATTGAGCTTCATTCTTCACATTATAATCTAGGGGTGTGTTCGTTTGATGAGGTTGAGAGTGAGAAATGAGAAATGATAATGAAAATGAGACTAGTAGTCTCTGTTCATTTTCCCCACTTTTGTTTTGTTTTTAATTTTTATAGTAAATTTAGTATATTAAAATACATTTTCATCATCTTGAATACAATATTTTACTATTCAACTACAACTTTTACATTTTCGATATATTTTTTAAAGAGTAAAGTCCCCATTTGGTCCCTTATATATTGGTTAATGATCTTTTTGGTTCCTTTCATTTCAAAACGATTTTTTTGGCCCCTTACATATTGATTAATAATCTTTTTAGTCCCTTATATTTCAAAACGATCTTTTTGGTCCATTACTTTTATTTTTCGAACTATTTGGTCCATTGACCGTTCAATCAACCGGAAAATATTAATATCACTCGCGTGTCGTTCACACAACTTCGTCAGCAAAAGGGAAAACTTGTACTCATGTGCCACTCACACGACTCCATCAACAAATGACAAACTTGTCCCAACATCATTTTTAGCATCCCAGTAATCATGTTGGGACAAGTTTGCCCTTCGCTAACAGAGTCGTGTGAACGATACGTGATTGATATTTGGGGTTGAACGGCCAATGGACCAAATAGTTCGAATAATAAAAGTAAGGGACCAAAAAGATCTTTGAGTCTATAGAACTACTGCTAAAATGAAATAAAACTGAAAAATGAATTCATTATTGCTGTAATTTTCAGTACTTGTTTCTGTTTCCGATTAAATAGAAAGTTATTTTCTCGACTAGTATCATTCTGTGTTGATGATCTGATTCTGCCATTTTTGCTTGCGAAAGCAACAAACGAGAGAGGTTTAATTTCAAGCCAAATGTTTCTAATTTAGGACTTGTGATATTTGGATTACAAATTTATACTAAATGTTTATTCTTTACTTTGGGATGATTTCAAAGAAATACCATTTCATTTACACGCTTTTAAAATATGCGTGTCTTCACTAATAAGAAATTTTATATTCTTTTCTTAATATGCTAGTTCATCTCACAGCGCCCCCATCATCGAGTTCAAATAAATTGATTATATTAATTTGAAATAATAAAATAAATTCACACAATATTTAAATATTTAATTGAAAAATGTAAAAATTACAAAAAATTATCATATATATATATATATATATATATATGAAATTTAAACTCAGTTATGAATTTAAAATAATTATCCAAAGAAAGATTTATATTTAAAAAATAAAAAGAGAATAAAATCTACAAAATTTATGAATATGTCAAATTATTATGAAAAAAAAGTGAATGAATGATTTTCATGAAAGAATAAATTAAATTAAACCAACTGCAATGAGGAAAAAAAAAAGTAATTTTAGTTCATAATTTATTTTGATTAGAATTTTACCGGAATGGTAAAGAGTTAAAAAAAAAAATAAAATAAAAGAGTTCAGATAGCTAATTTATGTAGTAGTTTTAAAAAATAATAAATAAAAATATATTTTATATAATAATGTCACGGGACCAAAAAAAATCTTTTTAAAATGTAAGGAACCAAAACGATCATTAAGCAATATGTAAATGACTAAATAGGGACTTTACTTTTTTTTTTAAATTAAAATTTTATTTTTCAAAAAATATGTTTTCAAAATCACGAATTTCATTCCCAAATTCTATTCCCGAACCCGAAAAGCGTATGGGGAATAACTATAGGATTCCTTAAATTCAATACCCATCACATATGCACAAAAAAATAAAAATAAAACAATAAATACCCATCACATGATGACATCTTGTAACTTAATTCCATCACTCTTTATTTTTTTACCCCTCTTTTCCTCATGAATAATATCTTTTCATGGTAGAGATTCGATTTCTAAAGAAAGCACAATGGAATGGCCAGCAACAAAATCATAATTTCAAATATTACTTAATGAACACTGAACAGGAGTACGTACAACACCAATGATTTTGCTCATATTTCTTAGGTTATAAATGCTGCGTTTTGATCATGCCTTGTGCGACCCATCTAACTAGTGTATATATATTTGTTGCACCAAGAAGTATAAACTTTTATTTTTTAACACCCCATTCAATGGTGGGCATAAGTTAATGATAAGGTTATCGTAGGATTTGAGTTTGAAAGAGAAATTATCCTTTAAAAAAATAAATAAATAAATAAAAAGCCTATAGAGGGAGCATATTATGCATATTAAGAAAAGAATATAAATTTCTTATTAATTAAGAAAAGAATATTAGAGCAAAGTTCAGATACCAGATTTAAGGTTTTTTTTGTATCATAATATGTATCTTTTGTATTATTCTTCACCTGCATTTTGCAATGCCCAAAATAAGTCTCATTATGTCACTTTAGACTTTTGGCATTTTTGCCTTCTTAAAAGTTTAATTAAAAAAAAAAGAAAAAAAATTATATTTTCAAAGTGTGTAATGGATGGTTTTCCTTCAATTGACATCATTCCAAGTAAAGAATAAAGTTAGTAAGTAATTGAAGAAAAGAATAAAAACAACAAAAAACTAGCTTTGTTTGCTTTTTTACTCGACCATGTTCTTTAAGTTTTGGTTTGAAATTTAGTTTCAACAGTAACTTTAATATATTATAATCAATTTTTATCATTTTTAATACAATATTTTACTATTCAATGATACATTTTTACATTTTTAATAAACTTTTTACATTATAAAATTATTTTTTCAAAATAAGTCTCAAGCCCATCAAAAAGTACTACTGCAAATTGGAGCTGTAGCAACACCTCAAAAATGATGCTTTAGGCCTTAAAAGTGTTATCTTAGGCCTTAAAGTGATGTTACCTAAGGTAACACTTTTTACCTTCTGTACAACACTTTTTCATAGTGTAGCAATAGGTAGCTAATGTAACATTTATTTCCTAGCTCCCTAATGTAACACGTTTCCTCTCTCTAATGCAATGCTTTTTTCACCCTTAATGCAATGCTTTTTAGGCCTAATGCAAGCTTTTTCTGCCTAATGCAACACTTTTTATTAATTACCTTTGAGCAAATACATTACTTTATGCTACCAAATGTAACACTTTGTACAATATTTTAACCATTTTGCATCAATTTATTACTGCAAATACAAAATCGAAAAACAATTCTATATAAATGATAATCGTATTACAAAACTCTAAATTATTGTGTTAAATATAAAAGTATATAATTACAGTGTTAAATACAAAAGTAATCTCTAGGCCACCTCGGTCTTCTGGGAGCTTTGGAAGTAATTCCTCATCAATTTGTTAAGATGTCAAGGTACATCTCCTTCATCCACACTTTGCTTCAGATGCTCTTGAAATAATTTTTTCCACAATTAACTGCTATAGCAATCTCTTAGTCTTCAATGCCTTTGTAGAATAAGTTTTTGGCCATCAGTATCTATCTGCACTTCCATTACTGTGTCTAAGTAGCAGCATTTATAGGGAGACCGGAAATCAATACATTAGTAGGAAAATACTTGTACTATAAATAAGCCAGCAATTAGAACTTACTTTCCCCAGTATAACATTTGTCGAATTGCAGAGTAAACTGGTATACTGCTATGCATTTTCTCCAAATCAATTCATCATAAAATCTACTTCAAAACAAATAGTGGTACACATTAAAGAAACTTGAATGTGAAACTTTGGGCCAAGAAAATAAAAAATGAGAAATAAGAACTAAAGATGGAGAGACTGAACTTCTAAACATAAATGCATGTAATTTCAAAGTTGCTACACATTTCTAGTCTATGGCAGACAATGGTCCCAAATATGCAAAATATAGAAGAAGAAAGAATCAGAAAGACAACCTTAGAAAGAAGAATTTTGGCCCCAACATGCTTGTTGTCCCAGCCAAATGTGCTATTACTCTCGCTTGCTCCCGTTGTTTGTCCAATAACTTCAATGTAGTTAAGGGAAGTTGGTTTCTTGGTGGCTTTGTACAACCAAACAGGACCCCAGAAAGATTTCATACTGATTTAAGTCAAGAATCATGAAAAATCATTAAGCACTTCACATAAGAACTCATTACTTTGTAGTATTACGATGCAACACATACTTACCTCACATAAGAACTCGGTAACTTGAGGACAAGTTGCTTAGTCATACCAATCAACTCATTGATTTCCCTAACGAACAATAGACATAGGACCAAATATGATCTTCACCTAATGATTTCAATACAGAAAAAGATAAAATGAACAATACCTAAGCAGATTAAAAATAATTTGCCATAAAATTTGATATGGAAAATAGAGCCTATAGTTTATAGTTTAACAATGACAAAAATTTATCTAAAGATGAATGGAAAATTATCCACAGTAGCAAATCATACATCAAAAAACATCCGGAAGGGTACTTGATGTAGCATCCTCTCATAGAGGTAACTGAATGTCAAATTCTCAAACTTACTTACTGAAGCAAACTAACAAGCTGATAGTCAGATATTACTCTCTATATGTACTTGTAGCAAATGGAGTTCACTCTAAAGAGTAGCACTGCAAACAACCAAATTCTTGCTAGCATAACCCGTTTCAAGTATTTCTCACTTTGAGACGGTATCATTCTATTTGTGATTTAGCAGGGGACATGACTGGCATTTGCTTTAAGATGCCAATTCTGCTATTTATGTTCTTCAATAGATAGCTGGTAGCGACAATAACCTCAAATTCAACAAAATATGTCAATTTTTAATCCTTCAGAAAACATTGGAAGTATCACCAGTACATAAACTGATAATTTAATCAGAATGCACTAACCTCATTAGTAGGGTACTTAATCAAGTAACCATTTTTGTCAATGCAACATCCTGTTATTGAAAAAAAATTTGTTATAGAAATAAATACTTCAACAACTTCAACCTGCAAATTTAAAATAGAATACACTTATTAAATTCGATTTGGAAATACATTAGCCTAAAAATTGTTACAGCAATGAATACTTCAGTAGCTGTAAAGCTTAATAAACTTTTACACAATAAGTAATGTTCCAAATCCAACAATTATAGAAAGCTCTGCATCTAATTGCTAGGTTTCACATGGTGCCCCTTTGAATAGGCATGTTGACATAATTAATTTTACATACCGATATTAAACTAAAGAAAATTTATGAAGGATACTCCTAAACGTTTATGAAGGGAAGAGAACAGTCAGAGCATCTTCAAATACTTAGCCAGAAACAACTATACTTTGAAAGAATAAGAAGCATCACAACAAAATTAGAAACAAGACGAAGAACTCGCTTCTAAACCTGAAAATTTTCACAAACAAAAATTAGACAGACAATCAGATTTTTGTACAATGGGGATTAAAAAGTATTGAAAAAACAATCAACAAAATGCATGTGCATTAGCATCCAAACTATAAACTAGAGAAAGCACAAAAGTCCTTAGAATCAATGGCTAACTATAGCTTCAACAATAAAACACTGAGCACATATGCCAAAATGGAATCAACTATATTGATTGTATCTCCCAATCATGAATCTAGCACAGGCTAGGCTACAGAGTATCATCAACAACTAAGACTTTTATGATAAAATTTCATTGAAACTTACAATTCTTACTCTGACTTCAGAGTAAGAATTAACAAATCTTTTACATTTTTTTATTATTGTATGAACAGACTTCATGAAAACTACTCTGGTAACATAATTGGCACTTAAGATCAGTATAAACTTTCATAAGTTTTGAATCAGCGAAGATAAAAGGCTGCTGTTATTGCACAAGCAAATAATAGTAGCGAGAGCAATATTTTGTCTTTCTATCTAAAATACCCTTATTTTTTGAGGAATTATCTCCCTGTTTTCACTTTACCGTTCCCATACTTATCAGTTCCTTCGCCCATCTCCAATATTTTTTCCTGCTTCTTGATCAGTCGGCCAAATCAAAGACTTTCTTCTACATGACATTCTTGCAAATCCCATATATTGCAGCAAAGGCATATCCCAAATTTGTGATAGAGATCAGCATGCCAAATAGCATTCATCTGTGCAGTTTCAGCTCATAATTCAAATAAAAGAAAAACAAAACAAAACTGAAGTCCTCTAAATTTTTATTACCACCGTGGCAGTCCTGGACTGAACCAAAAAACACTTCAGATTAGTTTTTCTTTTACCGTAGCAGCCAGAATCAAGCAAAACTTCTGCGTAGCAGTCCGAATCAATAAAATTTATGACCCACCATTTTCAATACGTTTATTACATTTTCGATACATTTTTAATATATTTTGAAATTTATTACCAAAATATATTTTCAGATAATGTATACAACACGAAAATACCATGCATGCCATGTTATTAAGCCTTATGTTAAAGCATAATGGAAGATTAGATCACTACTACATAAAAGGCTATTGGAGGCGGGTTTTTAAAATACTGAAGAGCAGTAGCAGCTGGAGTATTGGGAAAACCGCCTCCTTTATTCCACGGCCATTGGAGGCGGGAGCCTGTATTGGCGGCGCCCGTATGGGAAGCGGGTGTTGGGTTGCAAAACCCGCCTCCAATGGGGTATTTTGTAGTCGTGAGTACCCCAGATTCAACTCTTAACATACATTTTACATTTTTAAATAAATTTTCTTACTTTTCAAATACACAAATTCTACATTCAATGAATTTTAGACATTTAAAATTTTATTTTCTAAATCCAATTTTAAAAATAAATAATCAAAACGAAACTACCATATATACATAACTGTTTGAATACTCAAACGCAATTGATTGCAATTAAAATCTAAAATTTTGAAAGAAATTTTCATTAATTATTTTCAACTAGTTTCCAATATTTTTCATGTAAAGTATTAGATAATAATGAGTCTTTGTCAAGTTGACGACCTCAACAATAAATGAGTAGTTGTTATTTGTTAACAGCGTAATACTTTTTTTGAAATTTACATAGTTGGCAACCACTATCGACAGGTAAATTTATGCAATTTTAAAGAAAGTTCGTCATCAATAATAGTTCGGAAAAACTTGAAGAAAAAAAAGAGTATAAAATCCCATAAACACCAATGTCTAAAGAAAGCACGATGGAATGACCAGCAATAAAATCATGATTTCAAATTACTCAATGAACATTGAACAGGAGTACATGCAAGTTCAACACCAATGATCATTTTGCTCATATTTTTCTACTTGTAATTAAAAACTGGCCCGGGTCCATGCACGAATAACTTACCTATTGCAAGTCTTACTGTATAGAAAAGAAAATAGAAATTAAGAGTATTACTCTCCTATTGTCACGTGGCATTATTATATAAAATATATTTTTATTTATTACTTTTTAAAATTATTACATAAATTAGTTATTTAAACTCTTTTTTTTTTTTTTAACTCTTTACCATTCCGGTAAAACTCTAATCAAAATAAATTGTGAATTAAAATTACTTTTTTTTTTTTATTGCAGTTGGTTTAGTTTAATTTATTTTTTCATGAAAATCATTCATTCACTTTTTTTCAATGGTTTTCATTTGACATCTCATAATAATTTGACATATTCATAAATTTTGTAGATTTTATTCTCCTAAAATCTTTCTTTTGATAATTATTTTAAATCCATAACTGAGTTTAAATTTCATATATATAAATATATGATAATTTTTGCACTTTTTATATTTTTCAATTAAATATTTAAATATTGTGTGAATTTATTTTATTATTTCAAATTAATATAATCAATTTATTTGAACCAGATGATGGGGCGCTGTGAGATGAACTAGCATATTAGGAAAAGAATATAAAATTTCTTATTAGTTAAGACACGTATTTTTAAAAGCGTGTAATGGTATATCTTTGAAATCACTCCAAGTAAAGAATAAAGTTAATAAATGATTGAAGAAAGCTAGCTAGCTTTGTTGCTTTTGACTTGTAATCCAAATATCATCATCAGTACTAAATTAGAAGCATCTGGCTTGAAAACCTCTCGTTTGTTGCATGCTCAACCAAAAAATAATGGCTGAATCCCATCACCAACACAGAATGATACTAGTCCAGAACACACATTTCAATACAATTTTTTGCTTTTGCAAAGATTGTAAAAGACCCCTTTTCTCAAACCAATTTTACCAATGCGAAGATCCTACATGCGCCCATAAACTGCACAAATTGTGCAAAGAACTACCTTCTGAAATCGAACACCCTCGCCATCCTAATCACAAGCTTTCCCTGCTAAAAGATATTGGCAGCTTTTGGCATCATCCAAATCAACATTGTTCCGTTTGTGAAGAAAAAATGGTCATAACCCCAACTTTTGGGTTAGAAGTCGGGAACCTCATTTACTTCTACGAATGCAGAATCTGCCCGGCTTCGACATTCCTAATACACATCGAATGCGCATTGGTGCCGGGGTTCAGAATTGAACACGAAAGCCATCCTCAGCATCCACTGCTGCCCATCATTGACGATGCTTTGTTCCTTTGCCAAGCTTGCGGTGTGAGGCACCAAGGCTTTCCTCTTCTGCGATCTATGCGGGTTTTGGATTGCTAGAAGTTGCGCTCATCTGCCATCCACCCTTGAAGTTGACAAAGATGATCCTTATCAGATTCACCACCACTCTCTTAAGCTTAAATTTTATCACTCAAATGATCGTGAGGTGCCATGCGGAATTTGTGCACAACCAATAAATCGGAGATTCTTGGTTTATTGTTGTGAGGAGTGTGAATATTTTGCTCACTTACGATGTGCTACATCAGTTACAGAACCATTCATGTCCATCTTACATCCAGGTGCGTCGATTATTTTTACTACTACGTACTACACATTTTGTCTTTTCACAATCTTTAACTTCTTGTAGCAAAACCTAATAAGTTAATAACATGTAGGCCTCTTCGTTCTCATTGATTTTATTTTTTATTTGTATAGTAACTTTTATAGATTACTAAAATTATTTATCATTATTTGTTTTTTAATATTAAGATACATATTTTTACATTTCAAATATACTTTTTACATTAGAATTTTTTTATCAAATATGATAAGAACACACCCTTATTTGTTTATAAATGATTTTTTTTTCCTAAATATTCTTTTTCCATGCAGCCAGAATTCGCCCGGCAGATGATATTCTCTACAAGAATACAATCCGACTTCCCACTCAAACTGAATCCATAAATTTAGTAAGCCATTTTCTTAAGAATTGGTATTTACGTCTACAACATGGTATCAAAAAAGATCCTCGTGGCCATAAGTTGATCCTTCAAAAAAGTATGTCAACCAAAGCTAGCAATGTTGACAGTTTATGCAATTTTTGCACTCAGCCCATCACGCCACCATTTCAAAGCTGCAATGATGCAAAATGTAGCTTTTTAATTCACGGCGATTGCTCTTCTGCTGTTAAGACCTTCGTAAACGAGTTTAATCTTTCCGATTTCTTCGGTACATTTCAGTGCAACATTTGCCACAGGCAATCCAATGGGTACTTCACGAGAAATTTCTTGAATGAATGGAGGACATATGGTCTGGAATCAAATGCAAAAATGGATTTGAAATGTGCCCTCTCGCCCAAATTCATCGCCCATGAATCGCATCCAAAACATAGGTTGATATTGGACCAGAGAAGATATAGCCCGTGTCCCTGTTGTCTCCTTGCTGGTGAAGATCAAGGAAAATACATATATAGATGTGAAACATGTAGCTTTAATTTGCATATTAAATGTGCAAACTACCCGAGCACAGTTCGCCATAGATATGACAAACATCCACTTATGCTTACGTACAAACCAATCAAAGGTCGTAAATCAAATGAGTATTACTGTGAAATCTGTGAGTTGGAATTGAACCCTCTTGGTTGGTTCTACCACTGCATCGAGTGTGACCAATCTTTTCATGTTGGCTGCATTCCTCAACATGATCACTTGTCAAATATGAAGTTTGGTGGAACCCTAAAGCTAAATTGCCATATCCACAAGCTCACTCTTGACAGATTCATTTTGGACAGATCTTGTCGACATTGCGACAGACCCATCGACTCTGTGAGAGATGGAATGGCTTTTCAATGTAAGGAGTGTCCAAAATACCAGATTCACTTCGAATGTGCTAAATCAATGTTTGAAGCAGAAATGTTGAGCATAGAGAGGACGATTTTTGAATCATGGGATACGGGTAATCCATATTATATTGCTGGTGGAGAAACTCAAGCTGATGAAGAAAACTCTATGTAAACTCTTTGTGATGAATAATAGTTATCCTAAATTGCATTATGAAAAGATTTTATGTAAGTTACATTATGAAAAGATATTTTATGTAAGTTACACTTCGAATAATATTTTATGTAAGTTACATTATGAAAAGATTGATTCAACAAGTGAGAATTGGAATTACTAATTAGAATCCTTGTGCATAATGTGTAACTGATCTCATGTGGTTTGCCTAGCTCCTTCAAATTTTTGTTTTCCTTATAATACTCATCACTGTCATTTCTAGATTGCCATACAAAATATAAATTATGCACTCAGAGATATATGTTCAAATTAACAGAGTGTAAGACAAAATATGTGTATAGCTTATTTTTCAAGTTGGTGGTTGTTTCAATTTAAAATCCACCAAGCCCAACTATGTTTTCTTGATCCAATTCCAGGAAACCCAGTAATTTTCAGCACTTGTTTGAGTTGTCCCACTCACACAAGGATTTGATTTTGTTATAGATTCTCAGGATGTAAAAAAGGGTACAACCATATTTTTCCTATTTTGTCAATTTTATGGCCTTATTTTCTCCTTTTTCTTTATTGATTTTAAAAGAATTGAACTCATAGTTGATAAATAAAAAATAAAAAAAAAACATCTCACTAGAAACTCTTACACGTGTGAGATCTAAGAACGAGTGCGAGATCTAAGAACGAGTTAGACCGCCAAAACATGGTGTATATATAATAATAATATGATTTTCATAGCACAAATGTGATATTTTAATGAAACATTAAGTATTTTGGAGTATACTTCT
Source organism: Leptodermis oblonga (assembly GCA_016801395.1). Lineage (NCBI taxonomy): Eukaryota > Viridiplantae > Streptophyta > Magnoliopsida > Gentianales > Rubiaceae > Leptodermis > Leptodermis oblonga. The sequence goes on from CM028757.1 coordinate 4,994,794, forward strand.
GACATGACTGACCCACCACACAACCAATCAGCTTTCTGCATTGAGTCACTAAGTCCAGAAAAGGTTCCATTAAAATATGAAAGGCGAAGCTCCGAAAATTCCAACTAATCAAATGAAATGAGTAGCTTTAACAACTGATGATTTTCTTAATGTTTAAAAAAACAAATTTGTCAACTGGCTCAACTCCATTCCCTAACAAGAGTTTGGGACGGAAACCTCAACTCAAAATCCTCCAAAATTCCCAGATTTCCAACCCCTGCAAGTGTTCTTAAAAATAAAAACTTTGTTGGTTTGGTAATTAGCCTTTGAATTCAGCTAAGTTCGCATGATTCATGAAGATCAGTTTACAATAATTTGTTTGAAATTTTGAATCCCAAATTGGCAGTGAATCTTCAAGAAAGAGAAGTTTTGACAGCAGTCTTCAACAATGGAGGGCACTCGATACATGGAAATTAAAGGTCAGTTGTCAAATTCCTGCTTTTAGTTCTAGTTTTCACTCTTCTTTTTACTTGATTACCGCGCTTGATAGTAACTAGGAACAGTTTCCTTCTTCTTGAAAGTTTTTGCTTTGCCATAATAATGGTGTTAATGGAGCTTGCTTGACCTTCAAATATAGCAACAGGAAAAAGAAATTACAGCTTACTTAGTTTGCAGAGCAACCTTCTGGTAAATTTCATAAAAGAAGCAGTTTTGACTTGCAATTGATTTCTTATGTGTTATAGACATTACACGTGTTTAGATTGCCCCTTCTGTTGACTGATTAGGTCACATTTGAATTTGTGCCCTAGTGGTCCTGCATTTCCATATCCAAAATTAGAGCAGATCGATCTTTGCAAATCTTCTGTTTTTAACTTTTTCCTAGGCATTGGAGATTGGATAACTCATTGCAATCTGAGTTCTATGATAGTATGTTTCCTGGAGAATGTCTTGGGTTTATTGCGGTAAATTGGATAAATTTATGCAATCATGACCCTTGTTTATGTCTGAAGGAAATTGTTCAAGGGAAACTTGGGTTAATCAGGAAGAATTTTGCTGAATCCACAAGAATTAGAAAGATCTGCTGTAGAATTCTAATGTTTATGAACAAATGGGGGAACAAGAACTGAAGAAAGTAAGATTAAAGATTGTGTTAGTATGTGAAAATGAAGTTCTTGAGTGAATTTGTGAGTTCTTAAGATGTTACCCCAAAATTTCAAGTCAAGAACAATCAAAGAACCACTGCAGTGTGTTGTTTGGAGTCATGAATAGTGTTTGTATCTTCCAGTTCTTGATTGTCATCAAGCATTATGATCAAGTGTGTGCACTGTTTCTTAAATTTATGAGTAAGTTGCATAACATTATATGATTGTTTTTGATTGAATCATTGTACTAGTGGAAGAAGAGGAATCAAACTCGATATCGCAGAAGAACTCAAACAGTCCCAATCAACTGCAATTTCTGAGACTTAAACACCATAAGTGGTGGTTTAAAGTATTCCTGTACATCAATTTTCTTCTTGTTGGTCAAGCTGCTGCTACTCTCTTAGGTAGATTTTACTATGACAATGGTGGGAACAGCAAATGGACCGCAACATTCGCTCAGACAGCCGGTTTCCCAATCTGGATTCCCTTCCTCTTTTTCTTACCAAAATCCAGAAATCCTACAATGATCAACACCTCAAGCACTGATGATCCTCCAAGAAATCTATCTACACCCAGTCTTTTGTTGCTCTGTCTCTTCTTTGGCATACTTTTAGCAGTTGACAATTTGATGTATTCATATGGCCTTCTATACCTTCCTGTCTCAACATTTTCTCTCATATGTGCCTCTCAGTTAGCCTTTAATGCAGTCTTTTCCTTCCTGCTAAACTCTCAGAAATTCACCGCATTAATCCTCAATTCTCTTTTTCTCCTCACTGCCTCAGCCTCACTTCTTGCAGTCCATCCAGACTCAGAGGATTCAACAACGGCCTCCCAAGGGAAATACATCATTGGCTTTCTTTGCACACTTGGTTCATCAGCTTTGTACTCGCTCGGCCTCGCGCTGTTGGAATTGTCATTCAAGAAAATACTCCACAAAGAAGCATTTGATGCTGTCTTGGACATGCAGATTTACCCATCTTTCTTTGCGACTTGTGCTTGTGTGGTGGGACTTTTTCTTAGTGGAGAATGGAAAATTTTGCCAAATGAAATGCAGAACTACAAGAAGGGCAGGGTGTCCTATGTCATGACCTTGTTCTGGACTGCAATCTCATGGCAAATTTCATCATTAGGTCTGTTTGGATTGATCTTTGAGGTATCCTCTCTGTTTTCAAATGTGATTAGTACAATATCCCTGCCAATTGTCCCAGTTCTTGGGGTGATTTTCTTCCATGAAAGAGTTGATGGGGTTAAAGTCATTGCTTTGTTACTTGCCATTTGGGGTTTTCTTTCTTATGTATATCAGCATTATCTTGATGATGCAAATTCAAGTGAATCTGTTCCAAATGAAGATGAATCTTCTTGATACTTTGAGATTGAATGATTCACCTGCCCTTTGATGTCTCATCTAGTTCAAATTGAAGTATAACATTCCATTTTACTTATGATTTATGAATCTTGTGGATCCATTTTTAGTTGAAAGTTTGAGACATTAATTGCTTTTGTTAATATCTACACATATATACTTTAAACTTTGAAGGGAGGGACAGCTTTACAATTCCATTGCATCATTTAATTCTAATTTTAGTCTACAATCTTTACTTAAGTTGCAAATGTGGTCCACATTCTTTGAAAAAATCTTAATTAGTCTGCATTCTTTTAACTTTTTCGCAATTTTTATCAATTTAGTAGAACATTAGAATTATCGGTCAAAGCTTCTTACCGTTAGTCAATGTGGATTAAAATTGCACAAGAGCCAGAGATTGTGGATTAAAACTGCAAGTGAGTCAAAGATTGTGGATTAAAATTACAATTTTAATCTTATTCATTTTTATTCTTTTTTTTTTTTTGGTGCTATGAGTGATAAATGAATTGGTTGGCTTATTTCGGGAGTTAGCGTGTCACTCATAACTCATTTGACTCATTATATTGATATGTTTATCTTGCGTGTCAAACTAAATATTTTTAAAAAGGGCGAATTACATTTCCCCCTGAGGTTTGGTTAAATTACAAAAGCACCGTTCTAGTTTGGCTAAATAAAAAAATTATAAAAAAATCCCTTAATCGACGGGCGAGTTATAATTTCCCTCTTAGGTTTGGGTAAATTACAAAATCATCCTCTTAGTTTAGTTAAATAACAAAAATTCCCCTTGACTAGTGAACAATTACATTTCCCTCCCTGAGATTTGGATAAATTACAAAATGACCCTCCGAATTTGACTATAAAATTGACCCATTTAAAAATTGAATTATGACATACATATTATATACTTTGGAAGACTAAAGTGCCCCTAACTTAATTTATTTGAAATTTGAATATTAAAATGCCCTTTACAAAAACACAAATAAGTGTTTAAAATTCATAATGTATTACCTCAAGAGAAAAAGAAAGCTTTTTATATTTCTAAAACAAAAACATCGTTGATGGTTACTTTTTCAATTCAATAAGAGGCCATAAGTGAGGATATTTTTGACAAATTTATCTCTATGCACCCTAAATTTGGTATGGGGAGCTAGTAATAATGCAATGTTTAGAGAAAATTTTGTTGAGATTATCTTCACTTACCAACTCTTTAAGGGTTGAAAACGATATTCATTAATGAGTTTGTTTGAAAATTAGAAAAAAAATTTTATTTTCTTTGACATAATAAATCACGGATTTTAAGCATTCATTTGTGTCTTTATGAAGGGAAATTTGATCTTCAAAATTAAAATAAATTAAGTTAGGGGAATTTTAGTCTTTCCAAGTATATAATATTTATGCCATAATTTGATTTTTAAATGGATCAATTTTATAATCAAATTAGGAGGGTCATTTTGTAATTTATCCAAACTTTAGGGGTGAAAATATAATTTTCCTACTTGTCAAAGGAAATTTTTATTATTTAATCAAACTAGGAGGGTGATTTTGTAATTTACCCAAACCTCAGGGGGAAAATTGTAACACCCCACCGGTGAAAGGGATTTTTTTTTTTTTTGTTATTTAATCAAATTAGGAGGATATTATTGTAATTCAGCCAAACCTCAGGGGAAAAATGTAATTCGCCCTTCTAAAAATTCTTATTTCATTAGAATCATTATATGGGTCAATAGGTCTTGACCATGACTTACGAGTCAACCTATTTTTTAATAGTATTTATGAATATTTTTTTTATTTCAATACATTTAAATTTTATATATAAAATAATTGAATCCGTTTAGAGGTTGTTCTAAAAAAATAATTTGACTTACAAAACAAACGGGTCAACCCAATGAATTAAATGAGTTAGGAGTCTTATGACTTGCTAACTCACAAAATGACACAATCAGCTCATTTATCACTTCCATTCAACAAATAAAAATTTTAAAAAAAAGTGAATAAAAGGAATTTAAGAAATATTTTAAAATAAAAAGAGTAAAATTGAAATTTTAGTCCATAATATTTTGTTCATTTGCAATTTCAGTCCACGTTAACTACCGATAAGAAGCTTTGACCTTAATTTTTTGAATTTTTTATTAGATGAACTAAAATTGCAAAAGAAAAAAAAAGGTTGAAAGAATATGGACTAATTAAGAATTTTTTAAAATGTGAACTACAGTTAGCACCTGAAAGGAATGTCGGGATAGGATGTCACAATAAACATATTATAAACATATCATGAAGAGAGTAGATATTTAACCTAATCATTTTATCCCCATTTATTTAATAGTGTAGATCTTATTCAAAAAGGATAAACGAATACATTTTCATAAAAAGCTCCTTTCAAAAATCTTTTCTTTATAGAAAAGTATGGTGATGTTATTGGGGAAAATTAAATTATGATGGCCAAACAATGAATTATAACAAAGTATAGTGATTTATTTATCGTTATTTTAAAATGAAGGGTTTATTTTAGAAAGCAACATGCATATTTTTCTAACTTAAACGTGTTACTTTTGAAATAAAATTTTATATCACAAGTAATAAATAAATAATGGAACAAAAAAAAAATTAAGGAAAGTTATAATTCACGCTTGTGTATTCATTTTTGAAATGTTGACAACCTCATTCTCTTTCTCTCTCTTGCTATCTTTTCGTTTTAGTTTTAATTTTGGTTTTAGTTTTGATTTCAATAGTAAATTTAATATATTATAATCAGTTTTCATTATTCTCAATACAACTTTAACTTTTTTACTATTCAACTATACTTTTTTATATTTTCAATATACTTTTTACATTATAAAATTAATTTTCAAAAATATGTATTCAAAACTATTTCCGAAAACATGCCCAATTTTGAAGAAGTCTTGCGTGTTTCTCATGCTTATACACCTCTTATTCCTTACAAAAGTGTTAAATCGCATCCGTTTGATTCATTATTCAAGGTAAAATTATGTTCTTAACAAATTTTTTTTTTTTTAACAACATTATTAGTTTGATTTATATGAATTGATGTTAACCATGTTTCTATATAAATAGTATATTGTACTTCTTTTTTTCTTTTTTTTTTTGGTTGTACTTGAACGATATGTTTTACTCTTTACTCTAACTATTATAATATATTAATTCTTTAATCGTGCACATGATGTTCAGTAATCGTGTATGTTCTGTTCTGTAATCGTTCACTTTTCAAAACTGAGGCACCTGAAAGGGGTGTCGAAAGAAAAATTAGAAACAAAACCATAAATATTCAACCTAAGATTCCAAATAGATCATCGAATTTCAGGGATTAAGTTTATGTAATCTCACGGACAAACGGTGACAAAGGTTTTGGCCAATATGGTTAAAAAGTAATTAACAAACTAATTAGAGATGGTGGGCGCCATAAGGAAAAGGAGAAAAGGTAAAGAGGGATGAGCGGCGATGGTTATTTTTGAAGATGGGTAGTGGGAGAAAATGAGCAAGATGAAGGGTTTCATGTGTTCTTTTATGAATGTGATGAAAATGCCCTTACAAAAAATTATGTGCAATGTGTGTGCCAGTCATTTTGTTTAATTTTTAACAATTTTGTTAGCCACGGTGATCAAGATGACACAATTTTAAAAGTGTCACTACCACAGAATTGCTCAAAAGAGGCGCCCTTATGGAGGCGGGTTTACAAATACCCGCCTCCAAAGGGGGATGGAAAAAGGCGGGTTGGTATTTGAAGGCGGGTACAGCCTTCACCCGCCTCCAATTAAAACACTAATGGAGGCGGGTGAAGCTATAACCCGCCTCCAATAAGCTGTTAGCTTATAGGAGGCGGGTTTTAGCTTCACCCGCCTCCATATAGTAGAGCTATATGGAGGTGGGTGAAGCTAAAACCCGCCTCCAATAAGAACACAGCTTATTGGAGGCGGGTTTTATCTTCACCCGCCTCCATATAGCTCTACTATATGGAGGCGGGTGAAACTAAAACCCGCCTCCATTAGTGTTTAATTGGAAGCGGGGTTTGCCAAAGTTCCAGTCGCGGATTTCCTTCACTCCCACCTCCAAGTAGGGTGTTCCTTCTCCTATTACACATTGTATTTCCCTTATCAAATACTCATTGTATTTGCATTATTTTTAAGGTAAGTCAAATCCAATTATGAATGAATTTGGATTAATCTTCTCCTATAAAAGTATGTCAGAGTTTCATTGTGATTTTCATTCTCCTATTCCATGCATCTCTATACTTAAATTTTCTGTAATCATCAGTTGTTCCTTGAAGTTTGTGGTTATCTCCCACATTTTTTCCTATCGAGTGCTTTAGGTGCTCAACACCTCATTCTTCATTGTGGACTTATAAAATACTGCAGGTTACATACTTCTTACATAATATTATTTTCCATACAATTGTATTTAGCATCCTTTCCAAACTTTTCTTCACAATGTTATTTCTGTTATATATTTATTTGTGTTATATTAGTCCACCGTTCCTTGACTTATTATTTTTAATAGCCTTCATAATTTTATGAATCTCCATCATTAATGATGTACCTTCTTGAAAATGTTAAAAATGTAAATTTATATATATATATTATATATATAATATTATATGGACAAATTACATTTTTTCGAGGGAATAAAGTTATTTGTGTATATTTCAATGGTAGTATGCATAAATATAATGGTATTACATATTACAGTAGCTAGGTTTTGTCACCAAATACTCCTATCCCCCCGGGCAAAACATTCTATTCGTTCAGCATTTTATTTCCATTACCGCATTATATATTAACACCCCATTCTGGGTTTTTTTTTTTTTCCTATAGTGGCACAATAATATGATTCGGTGTGAAACTAACATTTTACATATGTTGGCGTTCCTTTAGGCTTTACTATATATTAATATGTTACTAATGCAGGCTGCTCAAATTGGCTATGGATCGTAACACGATTATATCTGGTGATCGAACCGCGCCCTCCTATATTGCACTTGTTGACCAGTTTGTTGCCATTGCATATGAGAAAGAAAAGTATGAACTATGTCCGTGTAAAGATTGAAGAAATATAGCAAGACACAAGAACCCAGATGACATGCGATTGCATTTACTGAAGAGGGGATTCGATCCCACGTATAAGATATGAAAGTGGCATGGTGAGACGCCAACAAATCCCGTGAATCTAAATCTCAATGACGCCTATGAAGAATTGATTGATAGTCCTGATGAGTTGGAGGAAATGGTTGGTAAGTTCGCCGATGGACTAGATGTCATTGCGTCTTTAACGGGCGACAGTGAAGTGCCCCTCTATAACGGGTGTACGAAGTATACACGGTTGTTAGGTGTTTTGAAACTGTTTAATTTGAAAGCCGCACACGGTTGGACCGACAGCAGTTTCACGGCATTGTTGAAGTTATTGAAGGATATGTTGCCCGAAGGTAATGAACTCCCAGGTCGTACCTACGAGGCGAAAAAGATCTTATGCCCAATGGGTATGGAGTACAAGAAAATACACGCTTGTCCTAATGACTGCATACTATATCGTAATGAACATGAGAATGCATCTTCGTGTCCCAATTGTAAGGCATCCAGATACAAAAGACAAGAGAATTGTGATGATATCAACATTGAATACCAGAGGGTCGACCAAACGAAGGGGGCACCAGCGAAGGTCTTATGGTATCTGCCAATAATTTCGAGATTCAAACGGTTGTTCGCCAACGTAGAAGATGCTAAAAACCTAACATGGTATGCAAATAGACCCTCTCCAATTGATAACAACATGATATGTCATCCAGCAGATGCATCCCAGTGGCAAACCATCGATTCAACGTACCCATCTTTTGCCTGTGAGTGGAGGAATTTGAGACTTGGTTTGTGCACAGATGGGATGAACCCGTATGGGAGTCTCAGTAGCCAACATAGCTCTTGGCCAGTTATGTTGGTTATTTACAATCTTCCTCCTCAATTGTGCATGAAGTGCAAGTACATACTGATGTCGTTGATGATTTCAAGCCCAAAACAACCAGGAAATGACATAGATATGTATTTGGCACTCCTTGTTGAAGACTTGAACAAACTTTGGACTGAAGGCGCAATTGTTTATGATGCACATCGCGAGGAGTCATTTAGGTTGTGTGCCATGCTTTTCTGTACCATTAATGATTTTCCTGCATATGGTAATTTATCTGGATATGCCGTTAAAGGGCCTAAAGCTTGCCCCATTTGCGAGGAGGATACGGAGAGTATGTGGCTTACGCATGGGAGGAAAACAATATACCTTGGGCATCGAAGGTTCCTTGACGCACGTCATCGTTATCGCCGCTTGAAATTGGCATTCAATGGCCACCCGGAGCATAGAACTGTCGTTAGACCGTTTTCTGGAGCACAAGTGCATTCGCGGGTTAAACACCTTCAAGTGCAATTTGGGAAAAAGAAGAGAAGTGACTCTGATGTGCCGACCCAATGTTGGAAGAAAAGGTCCATACTGTTTGACCTTCCGTATTGAGAAACCTTAGAGGTGAGACACTACCTCGATGTTATGCATATAGAAAAGAATATTTGTGAAAGTTTGGTAGGTACACTCCTAAACATCCCTGGTAATTATTTTTATAGTTAAATGAATAAAAATAAAATAAAAGGGGTCCTTCCGGAAATCAAATAATGAAACATGATACCTTTGAAAATGAAAAATGAATCCATTTTTTGTAGTCTAAAAGAAATAAAAATTTATACAATAACATTCATATATGATTAGTAAAAAAAAAATCGCTGTAATCAATTAGGTCCTTATTTTCCCGATTAAAAAAACCAAACAATCAATTACCTATTCTATCAAGCCAACCGGCCGATAGGTAAATTTTCCATACCATTTATTTCCAAAATCCCACCATGATTCAACTTGTAATTGTTCTCCAAACCAACTACATTTCCCAAAAACAAATACTACACTAATTCACGCTAAAAAAAAAAAATAACACTAATATAAATCAAACTATAATCGATAAGCCAATAATAACACAAACACGATTAAAATTACTTATTCTAATCGTAGTAATCGCCGAAGTAAATCCTGAATATAGTCATGACCACGCTTCTTAAATGTGGTTCGACATGACCCATCAATTCTTCGACAGACAACTTGTTCAAATCGTGTATGTAATTGTCATCCCCAATTTCCTCAGTTTGGACCCTTTTAACAGACTATTGATCCGGACGTGTTGCCGATTGTAACTGCCTTGGGCTGATGACCGGGACTGACTCTTCGTCGGGCGTTAAGTTGTCCCAAAGGTCCACGAGTTTTCTCTCTGCTTCATCGGCATCGGTCTTATCTGCAATTATGCGTTGAATTATTCGGCTCCGACGTACGGATTCGGGACACATGCATCTGGTCAGTGGGTCAGATTTCGCATACACAAACGTCGAGTTCCCGTCAATATCCACCTCTGTGTGGGTTGGTTTTACGGGGTGTACCGCATCCATCTAAATAATGAGCTAATGGAGGAGGAGGAGGATGGGGGGACTAATTGATAAAAGGAGTCTGGCACAACTAATTACTGCACGTGAGTGTAGCAGTTTGTATTTAAGGTGCCAATAGGGATTAAGCCGAATTTGGGGGGCAGTAATTGTATGCAATACAAAGACTACAATTGACGTTAGTTCATTACGTATGCACAGTCGTGTTTGGAATGGAAATTATCTGATTTGTAATTGAACCCGATTTGAGAGTTAAAGATTTATTCAACATTCTGGTGAACACATTAAATGAGGAGCATAGGGATTTAAAATTTATTTGTAAATCGCCCTATATAATTCGATTTCAATTATGAATTAAATGTTTCATCATTTTTAAAACAAAAGTGCACTATTTTAGTATACAATTATAAATATCCAATTAAATTAAAAAACATGGATTAAAAACTAACTCCATTTTTACAGTGGAGTAGTTTCTATATCAGTGTAATGACATTGAGGCTCCTGCACGAATGTACTCAATTTTTGTGTAAGGTTATATTGTTATTTTCATTTTCATTTTCACCAAATAAAATACACACCAAACAGCTACTCAGTGTATAACTTCTTTTAGTTTGTATGTATTTTTATTCCCCCAACTAATTATACTACGGAAAAATTAAGCAGAGACCCCAGGCTGTATACGGCATTGGGGGAAAACCAGCCCGAGACGCCGCGGTGGGCAAATTAACCCCCGCCTCCACAGCCCTGCCCGAAGTCAAAGCATCTGCTCGTCGCCAATTCTGTCTCCTGCGCACTCCGAATTGATCTGTTGTACATCATTCGGCCCATCAGATTTCCGGTGAAGGCCTCGCCGCCGCAAACCCTACATCTCGGATTGCCGGCGACAGCCGAATGTCGATGCTTCCAACCGGGGCAGAGCAACATCGCTGGGTCGACATCGAATTTGAAACACAAACACGTAACTTCTATCTTCCTTTTCGATTGCACACACACAATTTTTCCACTTTGTTTATGGGTCATGCTAGGTTGAATTGCATTATTTACTTAATCTCTTTGCTGCAACTTCATTTATGAAGTCCTGCTGTTAAGCAGGGCTTACTGTTACCTGATATAGTTCCGAGCTTCTCTGAGTTTCACACTTCTTAAACGTAGCCCAAGTGGAACAATTTTTGTTTTTTGAGGGTGCTCTATATTTTTGGCTGATGGGGCGGTTTAATTGAATATGCAGCTGTGCTTAATGCAGTGTTGTCTGGAATGGTCATACTTGTTTTTGGCAGTATATGTGCTGGAACCCACAAGGGATTTTGACTCCAAAGAAACTTGACAGTGATGTGCACTTGAAGATTAATGGTACTTTTATATTGATGGGTTGAAATAAAAAACAAGGAATGGAAACAGAGTGTCTAGTTTTTAAAACTGATTAATGCCGACAAACTAGGGAACATGGGAGCTTATACACTTAACTCAAACGAGTTTTTAGACCACAAAGTATTCAAATGGAAAGAAATAAAAAACATCTGAAGTTAATGAACATAAAAGGTGAGAAGAAGTTGGGTAACATCATTAGCCTCTTTCGGGCAAAGGGCTTTGTAGAAGAGATTGCCAAAGGGCTTTGTAGAAGAAGTTGGCTTTGTAAAATATGTGGGGTTGGAGTGAAAGATTCAAACTATTGGACTTTGAGATCAGAGACTACTGTCACCTTTCCACTGTGGTATGTCACTCTTTTGTTTAGAACAGAATATGGTAAATTTGTCACCTACAACTGGCATCTTGGAATGACTTAATTAGGATTCACGATAATATTTATTTAGTACGAAGCCTGACCAATAACGGTCGATCACATGCTTAAATTTGAAAACATAACTAATTAGTTGTGAAATATTGACTCTCTATCTGGTATAATTCACATACTTAATTATTCTCATTCTTTGTTCTTGCTCTTTCTATTTTTTTGTATTATTAATTTTAATTTAGCTCTTTCTTCACGTAGTCAGTTTGCTGTTGTAATAGTAAGGAGACCTTGATATGGGCCGTAAGAAACGGCATATGGACGACCCCAGTACAGACAATGGTAAGAGGGGGGGGAAAAAAAGGGTAAGAAGCCCCCAGGGAGAACAACTATGGATGACATAGTCAGGGACTGAGAAAAGGGCATAAAGCACACAATCCGGTTTAATGCGGATGGTGCCGCTATATACAATCGGAGTAAGTGGGCAAATTTCGGGGGCACATTAACGCGCGCACATGTAGACTTCGTGAAATATCCTACCTGGCCAGAGGTCCCTGACACACTGAAGTAATCGATATGGGAGGAAATGGAGATTAGTAAAGATGTGATTATTAGAAGTTTTCCTGTTGGTATAAGTTTGTAATACTCAGCAACGGTTGATGTTGCAAATGACTTTTATTTTTACATCAACTGAGAAGGTGAAAGAGAAATTCTTCGTGCTGGCCCGGAAGTCGTTGCGGGGATGGAAGAATAAGCTCACAACTTATGTTGATGGGGTGAACAAAGGCATCAACCCCTGTGACACATTTAAGTTCCTAACCCCGGATTTATGGGAGGCTTTTAAACGATCCCGGACAACACCAGAGATGATGGTAAGGAAGTACTAAATTCCTGCTAGTATGTGTTTCTTCCTTTTGATGCTTACACTTATCCGTATGTGATGGTTTTGGGGTTTTATAATTCAGGTAATACGTAGCCAGAACAGTAACAACGCAAAGAAGAATAAAACTCCCAAACACTTGGGGGCTACGTCATATGCAGAGACGGACGTTATTATGTATGAAGATAAACGAAAAGTCCAGATCAAGGAAGCCATCACACAGGAGAGGTGGAGTGAGGCAGAAGCCGATGCAATACCCCCACCTTTCCCCATACACCGGTCAGACCGGTGGTTGAGAGGCCACACGAGACGAGATGGTGGATATGCTACCGAAGAGAATAGAATCATCTGTAAGAACATAGTAAGTTTAAATTTGAGCTAGTTTGTATACACGTGTACTGAATTATGTGTTTTAGATGTGTTTGTGTTTGCATATCTAAAGAGAAGTTGTGTGAAGTATGTAATTCGGTATGTTTTCCGTATATCGAATTGCACAAACGTAAAGCATAAGGAAGTTTTGTCCCGGAGGGGAAGAATGTGGACATCCTTGTGGTTGCATCACAAAAAAGAGATAAATATGAACAGTATAGGGCATGTTTAGAGCTAAGCGGTATTGATACCGATTTTCCCCTTCAGCCACGGAAGCGAGAGAGGAAAAAGAAAGATCCCGCCGAGGTCCGGAAACAGAGATATGCGGCCAATCCGACCCAGGTAGATTTACCCTTTCTACAGAGAGTAGGAGAGCAACCATCGTCGCACCACCTGACAACTAAGTCAGCAAGTTACAATGAAGAGGTCAGGCAGGATGTTCGCAATGGCAACCTACATAGCCAACCCGACCATCTGGGATCATACAAGGTAGGTGACACTAGAGAATACCTGTAGAGATTTTTAATGTCTAAAGGTGCCAAATTCATTCATGGGTCTGATTTGCGCAAGGAGGTGAAAAATGCAAGCTATTTATATATTCCTCTTCCGATGACAAAATTCATGTCGCAGATGGTGAACTATCGGTGATCGCCATGCATCACGGTAACCCTGTTAAAGACGGTTGTGCAAAAGTGGAAGTAACCAATGTCCGGGTTCCGGATGCTCAACTACCAGTGCCAGACCCAGAGACAGACATAGTAGCGGCCACCTAGGGAATGTTTATCCAATGGCCAAAAGGGTTGATCATGAGATGTGTAGATCCGACACCTGAACAGATATGTGCTAGTAGGAATGTACGTATTTCTCTATTTGTAAGTACCACTGTGTCAATTGAGTGACATAATGCTGTATTTGTAATTTCAAACATCCCCCTTTTAAGGCACTTTTACAGCGGATAAGCGATAGTTTTCATATGCCACACACTGATGGCAATGGAGGGAAGGAGATTGCAACATTGGGCGAACACCTAGATGACGACAAGAGTTATACGGTATGTAAGTCTATAATTACCAAGGGATTTGCATAACGTTTCTGATATCCATAAATTGATGTGTGGTTAAATGCAGGGGGCCCAGCCATTTGTAACACAAAAGATGACTATCGGACCGTCGGCACCACCCACAAGTCCTTCGAAAGACACAATTAGTGGTAACACACACGGGCGTACGAATGAACAACTTACTCCTGAGGTACGCATGACTATGATGTAGCAATCGGTATGGAATTCAATTTATAGTAACATGTTTGATAGTGTTTCCTACTATAGTATGGAGATGATTCCAATGTGTATTGAATAATTGTTATTAATATTTTGCATTAGGAAAAGGGATAGTGTTGTGACAGTTGATTAGTTACTATGCTAGTTTGGCATTATATTTATGTGGTTGTATTGCACTTGAATTGATATCGTGCAACCCATAGGATAAAAGCATCAGTGAGGGTTCGTCAAAGAGCCACCCGCTGCTAAGTGATTTGGATGTCACTAGAGAGTTGAAGGCATTGTATGATATGACTGTGGGCCACGATCCTACGCACATGTACAATTTCGAGATGCCCCCAGAGCTAGTAGGGGTGGCGCTGAAATGCAATATGGACAAAACCGAGTTTGACGATTTATGCGCGTACAGAGATATTGGTTCAGCCTGCATTAATTTGTGTATCAAGTAAGTAACTTAATAAGTAAATGCATATACTCTCGGTTTACATTATTTTCTTATGATCTATGGGTTTAATAAGTAGTTATGGACCTGCAAGTTATGCTGAAACATTGAATATGAAATTGTGAATGTCTAAAAGTGAATTTTTGGAGCAAAATATTGAAAGACTTTATATTGAAATACTAATTTAATTTATTTTTATTTTTATTTTTTTCTTAATTCGGGTATGACAAAGTTGGTTATTTTTGTATTTCAATGCAACAATTTGGTTTTGGGAATGAGAATAAGTTTAACAATAAATGGAATGGGAATGAGAACGATAAACAAATTGAAACTCACCAACCAAATGCCTCTTAGATGTACTTTTAAAAAAGGGAGGTGGAGTAATTAGCGTCGTATATGACATTATCTATCGTAACTTTTGACAAGAATGATGTTACAATTTTTCACTACTTCTCCACTTGCATGCATGCATGGATGATTGAGTATGATGGGAACCAAACAAAGTTTGAAGCGATTTTTAAGAACATGGGATGAAGGGAAACAAAGTTGTTGGGAAGATTAAGTGGGTACATCGTTGTCAAGATAGAAGTAGACTCTTTTTAATCTAATCATTTGTGCATACGAAAAATGTAGGCAGCCATCCCATTACTATTATCATTGTTATGAGAACTTACGAGTACTTTCTGGCATGCTCTCGTGTTCATGCATGCTTGTCAATCTATGAGTCCATATCCAATTAATCTAGCTTATGTTTGGTTCAATTATTTGCACATTCTATTTATTTAGGTGCTGTTAAACGATGAATACAAAGATAGTATTTTGTATTTCTTTTCAAAATTATTCTTGTAAAAGTTCTCTTACGTGTGATCAAATAACTGCCACTTGTTTGTCGTAGTGGGGCCGATTAAGTTGTGTAAATCTGTTTAAATATTACCACGGGACATCTCATGAACATTGATATTTGTGTTTGGTAGGGGGATTGAGGAGAGTGTGATTGGCACTCCCAAAGCGAAGAATTACCGTTTATGTTTCCTCACCCCGGATAGACTGTCCACGTTATCACATTCATTGACGGAGATAGCAACATACATATATGATAGAATTTCATGTTCAGGAGATAAGAATTTGTGCGTTATGCCATATTGTGAGAGGTATGTTTCTGCTCTATATATGTTACTCTTTATGTCTATTTCACAGTGAAGCCGAATACTAACCGATAAACTGAATGTATGTAGCCAGCATTGGATGTTACTTTGCTTTAGACCAGGGGATGATGATGTGTTTCGGTTTGATTCGCTTCAAAGGGGTCCTTCGCGGACACTGCAAGTACTGATGAATAAGTAAGTTCTATAAACCATGTGCTTTTGAAAATATATGTTAAGTAGGTTGATTGGGTAACTAGTATTAATTATATAACATGCAAGTTTGAAATAATGATATGTCTCCATTTATCCATTCAGTACTTTGTTCAAATATAATGCTTTGCAACCAGAGAAGCCAAACCGGCCGAAGAATAAGAATAAGAAGATCAACTTTGTTCATATGAAGGTAAAACAAGTTATTAAAATTTTTTTTCACAACCTTCCAGTGTATTGACATTATATATTTGCGTGTAGCACAAGAAACAACAGAGTGGTTGGGAGTGTGGATATTATGTCATGTACTACATGGTGGAGGTAGCTAACTTACATAAGACACTAGGTCTCCCAATAAATGTGGTATGACGAATGCAATATTATCAATTTGCAGCTTTATTCTGAGGTGTCTCCAAAGATAGTTATAATTGTGGTGGTTGGACCTAATAATGTGGTTGTTTTGGTTATTGTATGTCTGAGCAGCGATTCCCAAGAGACGTGTCGGCATTGACCAGAGATGAGTTGAATGGTGTGCGACAGTTTCTCGCCTCGTATATATTGTCTCATGAGTTGGAAGAGTTTATGGATTCAGATTACTATGTATAATATTATAGTAGTAGGAATATATTTTGGTCATTATGAAAGCAACCCCAAATTGTAGATAGTATTGCGCATATTCGTTGTTTAATATTAATGGTGTTACATGAACTGACCCCCCCCCCCCCCCCCTTGCAGTTATTTAAATTGTAGCATATAGTTGATATTGAGAGTATATCCATACAATTAAGCGCTTCCATAGGAAAAATACCAAATATAAATTGATGGCGGGAGAAATCGGATAAATCCTATTATTGTAGAAATCGTTAGCTGACCCGCCTCCAATATTCAGTTAATGGAGGCGGGTTGACCCCTCCTAGATATCTTGTTGGAGGCGGGTGGGAGTTGCACCCGCCTCCAATGAGGTGTAATTGGAGGCGGGGTCAAAGTTGCACCCGCCTCCAATTACACTTCATTGGAGGCGGGTGCAACTCCCACCCCCCTCCAATAGAGGATCATTGGAGGCGGGTGTAGAGTGAACCCGCCTCCACTGCTCTGTAATTGGAGGCGGGTGCACTCTGCACCCGCCTCCAATGATCTACTTAACGGAGGTGGGTGTGGGCCCTTCCAATGGAGGCGCTCGCAGTGGAGGCGGGTGCACAGCCACACCACCCGCCTCCAAAAGGCTTAAGAACCCGCCTCCTAAGTGCCTTTCTGCCATAGTGTGGTGATTTTTTAGAAAAGATAAAATAAAATAGGATGACTAAATGGTGAACTATGACAAAGTATGATGAATTTTTTGCTGTTCTTCTAAAGTTTATTATAGAAATCAACACATATACTTTTGAACCTTAAAGTGTTGCTTTTCAAATGAAATTTTATGTCAAAAGAAAAAATAAATAAATTATAAAAAAAAAATAGAACAAATAAAACCAAAACAAAATACAAAATAAAGGAAAGTTACAAGTTACACTTGTGTGTACTAATGTGCATCATCGCACACAAAAATCGGGTGTACATAAGCGCAACCGTAATCTAAGAAGTAACAAAAAGGAAACAAAAACAAACACACATGGAAACTCAAACAAATTCAATAAACAACACAATCATGGAAACATGATTGATGAAGGAAAGAAAATAGAAAGAAAAGAAACCAAGACAGAGAGGTTTTTTTATTTTTTTTTGGGAGAGAGGGGGGGGGGGGGGGGGGGCGGGGTTCAAAATAACAAGAGAGTTATTGGGGGTTTGGCTTTTGCAAAGAAAACGAGAAACTTAAAAGAGAGTTACGTTTTAGCGGAGAAAAAGCAAGTGTTGTAGGACGTTTTGTCTACTTTTTTATTTATGGAGATTTACTTGTATTCAGTTATAATTATTTGTTAAGTGGTAGGTTTTGAAGGTGGGGGAGAGAGGGGTGGGCGTGGTTATATTCAAGGTTGTTAAACTCGGAACTCGGGATAGAATCGTTTTATGTCCAGAATCGGAATCGTAGAATCGGATCGTAGAATCGGATCCTGGAATCGGAAAATAGCAAATACACACTTATTTAATTATAATTATATCAAAAACTCGGAATATCTCATACAAACTCATAATTGTTCAATAAAAAGCACATTAAAAGTGTCAAAAAAGGGGAATGAAGAAATTGAATTCAAGGAATCGCCCGTCGTGAATTCTGAGGACTGAGGAACTGAAGATTGAATACTGAAGAGGGAAAATTATTGCTGGGCTAATCATGAAAATGGGCTGCCTAAACTGTTTTTGGTCTAATCACATATTTAATTTAAAATGGGCTAATCATGAAATTGGGCTAATCATGAAAATGGGCTAATCACATATTTAATTTAACTGTTTTTGGTCCAATTTCTCGAGCCCATATACATATTGTGGAATCGGTGTAGAATCGTAGAATTGGCCGATTCTAGACCGATTCTAGACCGATTCTAGACCGATTCTACCGAGTCTACTGCTGCAACTCGGGTACATCCGATTCTATTCCAAGTTTGACTCGATTCCAGGGTCTAGACTCGTAGAATCGGCCGATTCTACGAGTCTAGACCCGATTCTAACAACCATGGTTATATTGAAGATGTAGGGGAGGGAGACCGGGAGGGCGGGGGGGGGGGGGGGGGGGGGGAGAGAGAGAGAGAAAATGAGTAAGATGAAGGGTTTCATGTGTATTTTATTAGTGAGACAAAAATTCCCTTAAAAAAGGTCACGTGCAAGTCATTCTATCTAATTTAATAGTTTTGTTAACCCTGATGTCCAAAATGATGTTACTCCTATGCATCATCGCTAACAGGAATCGTGCATACATGGTGCGGCGGCATTTTTAAAAAATAACATAAACGAAACCGAAAACCAAAAACCAAAACATAAGGAAACTGAAATAAATTGAGTCAACAATATACAATCATGGAAACGTGATCGATGAAGGAAATAAAAAATAAAATAAAAAAGAAACAATTAAAGTCGATGATGCTTGCTAAAGAAACCATACCCCGAGAGTTTTGTGTTTGCGGAAACGAAAGAGTTGCAAGGGATTCTGCTTTTGCGGCGGCGGCCTGTTTTTACAAAGAAAAAGCAAGAGTTGCGGCGTTTTGTCTTTTTTTTTTTGTTCTTGTATTCAATTATAAATAATAATATTTTTTAAAGAGTTTTTTTAATTAAGTATTAGAAAGTGTTTATTATAAATTATAAATTTTATTTCACTTATCTTTTCAAGATTTGATTAAAAATTAAAGAAAGTTAGAAGGTTAAAATTGGAAATTTAGGAAACCCCAAATTGAAGTAGGCCAGTTGAATTTGACCATTGAAGTTCGACCATCACGAGATTTTACATATTTAACACGTGACTAAAAGAAGACCGGCTATCACGATACTTTACATACCTAACACGAGATTTTACATAGCTAACTAAAATTGAAGTTTTTTTTTTTTTTTTTTGTCGAAATAACGTGAGAGTTGTAGGGGGTTTGGATTTTGATGAGAAAACGAGAGACTTACATGGGGTTTTGTTTTTGAGCAGGAAAAGGAAGTGTTGCAAGGCGTTTTGTCTGCTTTTTTATTTCCGAGATTTACTTGTATTAAATTATTATTATTTGTACAGTGGTAGGGGGGAAGAGAGAAAATGAGTAGATGAAGGGTTTCATGTGTTTTTTATTAGTGAGAAAAATTAAAGTCACGTGCAATGTTTGTGCAAGTCATTCTATCTAATTTAACAATTTTGTTAGCCCTGATGACCAAAATAATGTGTTTTTGAAAGTATGGTGATGATTTTGGAATTAAAAAAAAATGATGACGAGACCTTGAACCATTACAAAGAATAGTGATGTTCTTGGCCATTCTTCGAAAATAATGAGTTTATGGAAAGAAATGTGTATACTTTTGAACCCAAAAATAATACTTTTGAAATAAAATGTAATGTCAAAATAAATAAATGTTACAATTCAAGCTTGTGTGTACTCCTATGCATCATCCTTCACAGGAATCGTGTATACATAGCACTGGCGGAGCTGGGGGGGGCGAGTCGGTGCTGACGCCCCCCCCTTCCACCGGAAATCATGGGTATTATATGTATAAAAAAAATTTTCCTCTACAAAGCGCCTCCCCAACCGACAGCCATTCAGCCACCTGTTTTCCTTTTGCTGCAACTGGAGACTCCCGAGGAAGAAGAAGACTTAGAAGAGATGAAGAAGACTTAGAAGAGCAGTAAGGAAAAGACAAAACATGTTTTTTTTTTTTAATAGAAAAAGTAAGAATATTTTAATAGTAAGAATATTTTAATAGGAGAGAAGTTGAAAATTTCCCCCAAATTCTGCGATTTCAATTCCCCCAAATCACTTGCACCTCACAATTTCACATAAGGCAAAAGTGACAAATAATTACCAATTTCCACTATCGTGCGAAAATTTTCCGTGAGGTATTATTCCTAACTCTAAATAGCTTCTCTATTTGTTTTCTTTGAAGAATATTTTTATCATTCGTGTTTTTATTGTTGCAATTAAGTTCTTGATAGGATGGTTCAAGAGATGAATGATTGTTTTCCAGAATCTAATACGGAGTTACTCAGCTGCATTGCTTGCTTAGATCCAAAGAATTCGTTCTCTCGATTTGACATTGGTAAGTTACTCTGTCTTTCTGAACTTTATCAACAGGATTTCTCTTGTAACGGTCGCCTAATACTCCGAGATCAGCTTAAGTCTTTGATTCAAAATGTGCGAGATGATGAAGAGTTTTCTATGGTAGAAGATTTGGGAAGTCTTGCTAAAAAAATGGTTCAAACGGGCAAGAATGTATTTTTTTCATTAGTATATCGTCTTGTAGAGTTAGCATTGGTTTTATCAGTTGCAACTGTTTATGTTGAAATGGTTTTCTCTGCAATGAAGATTATTAAGACTGATTTGCGTAATAGCATGGGAGATGAGTAGATGAATGACAGTTTAGTAGTATACATAGAGAAAGATTTTTTGCGCAATTTGCAAATGAACCAATTTTGTAACATTTTCAACATATGAAGGAGCGTAGGATACAATTGTCTCATTTGATTCCCATGCCAGATTGTAGTAATTCAAATGTCAAAAAATAATTGTTTAATCATTGCTTATATAATGACATTTTAAATATATATTTATTTAATGATATAAATTTTATTTTCTTGCTTGTACTGTTGAGCCTCCTGGTTTTTAGTCCTGGCTCCGCCACTGATACATAGTGCAACCGTAGATTAAAAAATAATATAAAGGAAACAAAGTAAAACACATGGAAACTTAAACAAATTGAGTCTAACAATACACAATCATGGAAACGTGATCGATGAAGGAAATGAAAAAAGAAGAAGAAAGAATTAAAGTCGATGCTTGCTAATGAAAAGAAATCCCGAGAGTTTTGTGTTTGCAGAAACGAGAGAGTTGCACGGGGCTATGCTTTTGCCGAGAAAGCAAGAGACTAATAGGGCTGGGGGTATAGTTTTACACAAAAAAAGTAAGAGTTGCAGCGTTTTGTCTTTTGTTTATAAATAGTTTTTTTAGTAAGAGTTTATTATAAATTATAAATTTTGTTTCACTTATCTTTTAAGGATTTAATTAAAAATTAAAGAAAGTTAGAAGGTTAAAATTGGAAATTTTGGAAACCCCAAAATTGAAGTAGGGTAGCTAAATTTAACACTTGAAGTTCGACCATCACGAGATTTTACATATCTGACACAAGATTGAAAGAAGACCGACCATCACGAGATTTTACATACCTAACACGAGACTACTCACAGCCAGATATACAACTAATTCAGCTTACCGGATTCAAATTTTAATTGAAATGGAATAATTTCTCTGAATTCCTTCCTTTTCAAGTTAAATCATGTTCTTAACATATTATTTGTTCTGTTTTTTTTACAGCATTATTAGCTTGCTCTATGAATTTGATGATATCCATGTTTCTATTTTTATTGAACTTGAACGGTATGTTTTATTGTTTATTTAAACTGTTATAATATATTATGTTTCTTAACCGTGCATGTTATATTCAATAATCGTGTAAGTTATGTTAGGTAATCGTTCAATTTTTAAAACGAAGACGGGTGTCGGTGGGGTGTCACAAAAACAATATTAGAAACAAAACCATTTACTGGATTTGAGGAATAGATATTGAACTTAATCTCTTTTTCACGAAAATTTATTGTATGCATCTATGTTTTTATTCCATGCATTTGATGAATTCTTGTTTTTATTAAGTCATGTATAATAATCAATGAAAAGATAAAATTACCCCTATACTCGTTGTCCACGTCACAACCAAAGAGATCGGGTCTGAATTGATTTCAAATAAAAGGCAAAAATTATGCCATTGGCTAGGATCGAACACACAATCATCCACTCCCTTGCACATGATATAACTGCCAAGTTACTAATGTTTTTTATACAATTATAGCTCACGTTAGTTTTATCTTTCACTCTCTCTCAACTCTTCAAATAAAAGAGTCTAAGGCTCTGTTTGTTTCCATTCTTTTTTATAAGAATCATCATTTATTTTTTCCAAAATTTTAAATTTTGAATTTTGAACTGAATAGAAAATTAAGTTAATTTTTTATGTCAATCCAAATTTCTTTATGTAACCAAAAAAAAATTATGTAAAGTTTTTGGGTTTACATAAAAAATTAACTTAATTTTCTACAATTCAAATTTTAAAATTTTGGAAGAAAAAAATGATAATTCTTATAAAAAGGAAAGGAAAAGAACATAGTCTTAGGCTCTTTTATTTGGAGAACTAAGAGAGAGTAAAGGATAAATCTAAGGGCAAATTACATTTTCCCCCTTGAGGTCTAGCTAAATTACAAAAGTACCCTCCTAGTTTGGTTAAATAACAAAAACACCCCTTGACCGACGGGGTTAGTTACAATTTCCCCCTTGAGGTTAGGATAAATTACAAAATCACCATCCTAATTTTGTAAAATTACAAAAATCCCTCTTGACCAACAGAAAAATTACATTTTTCCCCTGAGGTTTAGATAAATTACATTTTTCCCCCGAGGTTTGGATAAAATTGAAACATTTAAAACTTAAAATATGACATAAACATTATATACTTGGGAAGACTAAAGTGCCCCTAACTTAATCTATTTGAAATTTGAAGATCAAAATGCCATTTACAAAGACACATACGAGGGCTTAAAATCCATGATTTATTACGCCAAGAGGAAAAATAATAGTTTTTTCTGTTTCTCAAACAAAAATATCGTTGATGGTTGCTTTTTCAATTCTAGAAGAGGCCGTAAGTGAATGACATTCGGTTGATTTTAAGCACTCATTTGTGTCTATGTTAATGGCATTTTGATCTTGAAATTTTAAATAGATTAAGTTAGAGGGACTTTAGTCTTCCAAGTATATAATGTTTATGTTATATTTCAATTTTTAAATGGGTTAATTTTATAATTAAATTAGAAGGATTATTTTGTAGGGAAAATGTAATTTTCCTATTGGTCAAAGGGAGATTTTTGTTATTTAACCAAACTAGGAGGGTGAGTTTATAATTTACCCAAACCTCAAGGGGAAAATTGTAACTAACCCACCAATCAAGGGGTTTTTTTTTGTTATTTAACCAAACCACAGGGAGAAAAATGTAATTCGCCCTAAATCTAATAGGAACTTTAATTGATATTAAAAACATCAGCAGCCTATTGGATATACCATGTGTAAGGGAGTGTAAGGGAGTAACCCACCAATCAAGGGGTTTTTAACTAAGGAGTTTTTTTGTTATTTAACCAAACTAGAAAGGTACTTTTGTAATTTAACCAAACCCAAGGGGGAAGAATGTAATTCGCCCTAAATCTAATAGGAACTTTAATTGATATTAAAAACATCAGCAGCCTATTGGATATTCCATGTGTAAGGGAGTGGAGGGTTGAGGGTCCAATTCTCGCCAGACACATAATTTTTGCCTTTTATATATTTGAAATCAATCCAGAACTGATATCCTGAAAGTAGGTGATGTGGCGGAGAGGTCGGGGTGACGTGGACAAAGAGTCATCATTTAATGGGGGTAATTTTATTCTTTCAATGATTATTATACATGACTTAGTCAAAAGGGGTCAAATGTTAGTTTTAAAAACATGGAGGGTAAATAGTCAAAAGAGAAAAACATGAGAGGGTAAATAGTGATTAAGCCTTTATGGAATAATTTCTCATTTTTCACTATTGATTTAAGGGGGGGAAATGTTAAAAATACTAAACTACCTCTTTGTTAACGGGTATTGCAAGGTTTTGTTGTACATTTGGGGTTAAGTGTAAATTTTTTGAAATTACAAATCATTCAAATTATATGAAGGTGATGGTATCTCTTAAAGAATGCAGTTTTCACCATTTTCAATACATTTATTATATTTTTAATATATTTAGCAATTTATTACCAAACTATGTTTTCAGATAATGCATACAACACGAAAATATCATACATGCCACGTTATTAAGCCTTATGTTAAAACATAATGGAAGATACGTTACACAAAATAAAACTTCAACTCTTAATAGACATTTTCAAAATACGTTTTACATTTTTGAATAAATTTTTTTACTTTTCAAATACACAAATTCTACATTCAATGAATTTTAGACATTTAAAATTTATTTTCTGAATCAAATTTTAAAAATAAATTTCCAAAACTAAATTACCACATATATACATGATTTGAATACTGAACCCCAATTAAATGCAATTAAAATCTAAAATTTTGAATGAACCTTTCATTAATTATTTTCAACTAGTTTCCAAATCTTTTTCATTTAAAATATTACATAAATTTTTTTTTTATTAATTGGGTTGAGTCATAGTCAAAAATGACTACCTCGTCAATAAATGAGTAGTTGATAACCGCGTAATATTATATTTTTGAAATTTACATAGTTGGCGACCACTATCGTCAGGTAAATTTATGCAATTTAAAAGCAAGTTCGTCATGCAATACAATTTGGAAAATCTTGAAGTATTCCAATTAAAACAAAGCAAAAAAAAATAATAAAAAATATATATCCCCTAAACAATGGGGAAATCAACTACAATCTGAAAAGATAGTTTGTAACAATTGAAGAAAGATTATGTGAATCTCTCTTCTTTAAAAAGCCTTTCACGTTTCAAAGTTGCATATTGTAAAGACTTCAGCCCAATGTTTTAAACTTTTTTCAGTGGCAACTTCCCATTAATAGCTAAAAGTTAAGTTTAAGGTCAAATGTAGTTCGTCTTTAATTCTAGGAAGAAATGCATCATTGGTTTTTTTTTTTTAATAATTAAAGGGTAAAAATGTAAAATACAAAAATAACTTTGAAGTTTCATAAAAATACAAAATAAAATTTAAAATATTAAAACATACACAAAATAAACTCTTAGGGCATGTTCTTTAACTTGGTTTGAAACTTAATTTTAGAAAATTAATTTTATAATCAATTTTTATCATTTTCAATAAAACTTTTTATTATTTACCTACACTTTTTTATATTTTTAATACACTTTTTTATTATAAAATTATTTTCCCAAAACTAAGTTTCAAACTTGGTTTGAAACCTAAGTTAAAGAATAGGACCTTAATTTTAAGTTAATTACAAATCAAAATTTGAGATTTTCAATGATAACGTTGTAGCTTTATTAACTCAAAATTTATTTTGTAGTTTTTGAAATTTTAAAGTTGATTTCATAGGAGTTTTTTTATATATATATATAAACTTTATTACCCTTTATTTAATTACCAACAAACATTCGGTTACTTGCACTAAAACAGAAAAAAAAAAAATCCAATCATTAAATATTTGAGTTAATACTTTTGGGCCAATAGAATAATATTGTATTTAAATTAATATTTTTTCAGAAAACAGTTTTGTATCTGTTTTATTTCAAAATTCAAAGTCTTACATTATTAGTTTATTACCATGATCATGTGCAATTAATGATAAATCCAAATTCAAAAAGTGAGGATATAAGTCATTAAAAAAAATCTAAGAGTCAAAATTGTAACATTTTACATTTTGAAAACCAAACTTTCTAGTAAATGAGTTTTTATTTTCTTTTTTCGTATTTGATGATGCTATTCGATATATTTCTTTTGTTCTACTAGAATAACAGTTTTATTCAAAGGATTTTTTAAAGCAAAATTACATTTTTGCCCCTAAGATTTTGGCCAAATTATTCGCGAGCTTTTGATTTTCAAAAAAATATGAATGTTATGATTAAACTAAATCTTGATCTTTCTAACTACTTAAAAATAACATCTTATTTCCTCACACAGTAACACTTCAATTTTTTGTCAATCTATACAATTTGACTGAAAGTCAAAACCACAGGGACATATATGTAATTTCGTATTTATCATCCGGTAATGGACAAAAACACTGAATGCGCAGCAACTTAACAATAACAGAAAAAACAAAAACAAAAAAGAAAGCTCAGAATTTTACCTATTTGGTTAAGAGTTGCTTTTCAAAATTCAATCTTCAGAAAATCTGAAAATGATGAGAAGATGAAACGCCCATCCCTCTGCATCAAATTACCATTTTTGACCTTTCTTCTAGCTCTTCATAAATGCATACGTAAGAACACAAAAGGCCAAATTTGTCAGCAAAGCGGAGCCATTTTTACTGTAAAAGTTCAGAAATTAGAGCCAGTAAAAAAAATTTTGCTTCAAAAAAAAAAAATTTAAAAACAAAACGGAAAATTTTTTATAAAAAAAAAAACCCATAGAAAAGGGAAAAAAGAGCGGTTTCTCTGTAATAAATTTCTTTCTTTCTGGGAACGCATATTTACACTTGGCAGCAGTCTTCACTATTTTCTTCCGTCATGCTCTTTCCATTTCTTAACAAAACTCCGATGAGCATCCCTCAGAAAGCATCGTGAAACTTTCAATCTTCATCGAAGAAGCTATGGCGGAAATGCAGCACTGGAAAAAGACTTCCACCGTTGAGCCTCTGCCTGTCGGGAAGCCCAAGAAGCGTGTTCATGGCTGTGGTTCAAACAGCAGCAAAACCAAAACCCCTCCCCCGGCGCAGCCGAAGTTGCAGAGAGCTCTCCCCGCTGTTCGAGGGACTACTGTTGTTTCCGCGGCTCGAGTCGGAGCAAATGCGGAGGATCGCAAGGGGAAACGCCGTCTGACGCACCAACCATGTCCTGAAGACAAAGGTAGGGGCTTTAAAAAAAAATTTCCCACCGACTAGTTTTTTTTACTGAAAAGTGAGAACCGCCGTCATGACCTAGACCTCAACCCACGTTGGAACCGCCGGAAATTCTGATTGCATGATAATTTTAGATTTCTGATCATGAAAAATTGATCACCGACTAAAACCCAAGCCTTTAATTTCATGAATAATAATTTATTACTTAGGAACTTGAGTTTAATGACAGAAATCCACTGTATGATTTGCCTTTATGCTTTACTGTGCATTTTCCCCCCTTTATGTATTATGTGTCTTTAATTGTTAATTACTCGTTGGAACTGTTGGTGTTGTTACTGTTTTGAGTTTGATGTATATGTATTTATGAGACCTGGATACGGTAATTTTCCATTGAGAATTGTGTTTGATTGTGTTGTGAATTTGATGCATATGTTATTATGAAAGATTATTGTATTTTTTGTTGGTTGTAATTTCCCAACCGCTCATGACGACGTTCAACAGGGGCGGCCTCTGCTAAGTCCAGAAAACTCCATGGACGGGATGATAGCAAGAATGAGAAAAGGGTCGTCTTGAAGGACGAAAAGCCATCTTCAGTGCAGATAAGAGATGAAAATGATCGTTGGATAAGCGCCCGAAAGAGGGTGAATAACTTGCTGTCTCGCTATCGTGCCTACTGCGACATTCTGATGGAGGAAAACAAGAGGAAGAAGGAGTTCAGGAGGGTTGATATCATAGCAGGGGCGATGATGAAGAAATGCAAGGGCTGGGCTCCCCACAAACCAGTCTTAGGACCATTTCCTGGTGTTGAGGTTGGTGACAAGTTCAATTACAGGATGGAGCTTCATCTGCTAGGTGTGCATGCACCTATACGTTGGGGGATAGATACTATGGAGATTGGCGGATGGAGGTTGGCCATTAGCGTTGTAGATTCGGGTGGTTATTCTAACTACAGGACCAATCCTCATACGTTGATCTACTGCGGGCAAGGCTCCGCGAAGGAAGATCAAATGCTGAAGCAGGGAAATCTTGCATTGATGAACAGCATCAAAGCGAAGAATCCTGTGAGAGTAATCAGGGGAAGTAAGAAGTTGAACACCTCTAGCTTCGTTTATGATGGACTGTACACTGTGGAGAAGATGGAGGAAGAACCCGTGTTTGGAGGGAATCTGATCAAGTTCAAGTTGGTTAGAATCCCAGGACAACCAAGTCTCCCGTCCCTCTGAGCATTCTTTAAAGGTAATTTATTTTGATTATAATGTGTTTTGAAAATGAATGCACAGTGAAAACACTGGCAGATCATCTGTCCAGTAGCTACTCTTGACTCCTGTCTTCCTCACAAAGCGAGGAGGAAGAAATGTAAATTCGATTTTGGCTTCCTTGAATTTACATTTTTGTACCACCCTTTGTGAGGGAGATAGGAGTTGACTGGGTAGTATAGGTTATGTCTAGTGAATAGAGGATCTGAACTGTTTTCACTATACATTCACTTTCATAATAGACATTGTCTACGGTCGTGTGTACTCATGATAACTCTCTCACAATAGAAATTGAAACCTCTAACTCAACCTTTAATAGACATTGTCACTCGATCAAGTGGACAATGTCTATTCTAGGTTGAGCTTGTGGTTTTAATTTCCATTGTAGGAGTGTCAACATGATCACAGTATACTCGCTAAATAGAAGATTTTACTTAGTTTGCAATTGAAATTCTTTGTCGAGTGGACACGATCCACTATTTTACAGCTTAAGATCACCTGTGCAACAATGCACCACTCTCACAAATCTAAAAAGAGTGAAAATGTAATTTCACTTTTATTGTGAGAGAGGCATATGTGCATTGTTGCACGGTGATCTTTTCCCTTATTTCACTATAGATAAATAGACATTTATATGTGATAGATGGATTCTATGTTTAATTGTGAAAAAAAAAAAGGATAGAGAATCTTACCGAATGTGATAGTGATATGATATTTCAACTTAATGATATCCGTTGGCTTTACCTTGTCCCACATGAGCAGAATTTGTGATTTGAGAATACTGTTTTCCTTCCTCAGGTTGCCATGATATTCCAGCACTTGATGGACTCTGTCTCTTTGGGTGAATGGACTGTTGTTGTTGACAAGATGCGAAGGGCTGCAACCCGCAATCTATGCTTTTTCCCGATGTTGTAAAATCCAGGACGCATTCTGAATCTGAACCAAACCTTCAGCAAGATAGATGAAATACAGGTTAATGTAACTTAGATACCATCATTGCCAATGGCACACATTTGATCTTTATATTTCTTGACTTAGGCTATATTTGGAACTTTTATATTCGACCCTTTTTGTTCGGCTGATGGTTACAGAAAATACATTGTCCTGGTTTTTGTTGTTTTAGGACTCATTATAGAACTTCTTAGATTTGGGCTTCTCCTAAGTCCTTAGACTTTGAGTAATGGTTTGTTTTTCTTAGGGGATTCTTGTCCTATGGTTTGTTGCGCATTGTTGTGTTTTGCTTTTGTTTGGTGAATCATGGTTTGTTTTATATGGATAAAGAAGAATCATTCAGTACTAA
The DNA here is from genome assembly GCA_016801395.1 of Leptodermis oblonga. NCBI lineage: Eukaryota > Viridiplantae > Streptophyta > Magnoliopsida > Gentianales > Rubiaceae > Leptodermis > Leptodermis oblonga. The sequence goes on from CM028757.1 coordinate 5,024,540, forward strand.
AGTAACTGAACTGCTTTGTGAGGGTTGGGCTGGACAGTCTTTCTATTTTGCTCTGTGCTCCTTCATTTTTAAGGTAAAAAAGGAAAAGTGGTTCTGAAAATGAAAATGTGACACTAATGTTAAAAGGTTGTGTGGGCTTTAATGTTAGACCTATGTAGATTTCTCATAATTGGTGAGGAACCTGCTGGAGTATCAAGTGAATGTAAGGATTGAAATTTTTATTTTTTAAAAATGAGATATTCATATTACTTTGCTTCTTTTTTTTTTTCCCTTGTTTAAACTAAAGTTTTTCTCATTCTAAGAAAAAAGGAAATGATTTGGAGAGTAAAACTGTCTGATGTGGGATTGTAATATGGTAATCTATTAATTTTTGTGCCTATCATTGAATCACTAATTCAATCCCAAAAATTTAAGTTTAAAGTGTGAAGAAAATGCATTTTGAAAAAGTATTGTTTAAATTTGGTTTTAAACTTTTCAATCCCAATTTATTTTCAAAGTGCATTTTCTTCTCATTCTACACTTAAATTTTTGGGATTGAATTAGTGGTTCATTGATAGACACAAAAAGGTGACAAGTTCAAATTTGTTTTCTCACTACTTTTGTCCCCATTTTTTCTTGTAGGTCTTATTCAAAAAATTAAATTTCCATAAAAAACTCATTTAGAAAATCTTTATGTTAAAATTTTAAGATTGAGGGAACTATTAACTAATATTTTACTAAATAAGACTTTGCCCAAATAAATTTGGGGTGATTTCAATCAAGTAGTGAGGAGTGATAGACTAAGGCTAAACAAAACATTTAAGGTATTGATGAAATAAATAATTTACTTCACATGCATGATTTGTCTAAAGTATAGTAAGGGAGGAAATGGTTACCTGGTTTAATGGGAGACAAGTAGGCATGTTCAAATTGAGAAATCCAACTCGATCGAATGGATCAGATCGCTTTGTCGGTGGTCCGAAACTTTGGATTGGTACGGATTGGGCCCCCGATCTTAGCTAACCCTTTTCTTTTCCTTCCTTTAAATCCCTTTTACAAACTCTCCAACTTTTGGGTTCGATTGATTTTTTTTTTTTTCCCTCTAAATTCACCTGCCGATTTGGCCAAGAACTATCAGCAAATCCTTGAGAAATCACTTTCAAAAGCCGAATTATAACCAAAATAAAACAAACATAATCATATTAAACCATTCAAAACAACAAACAATCTAATCAACAGAAAAAAGAATTTACAAGAAAAGGGAAAAGGGGAATTACTTTTCCATTTCCAATAAAATTGTCAATGGTGATAGTATTGCTCCAAATAAAAACACCCATCTCCTGTAGCCCTTCAATCAGGGTGAACATGATTCTCTGTTAAAAAGTTGGAATGTTCCTTCCATTTAAATCCAACGATTCGCCAGAAACGAACAAACAAAAGAATTATCTGGTTCAGATACGCCTTAAACATCACAGAAGCAGAGTAGTGGGGTAGAAAGAGAGAGATGAAGAGAGAGTTATGGTTTGCCTTTCTGTTGTCGGTGGGAGAAATGGATATGGGGAAGCGGCAGGTTTGGGTTGGATTTAGGTATTAGGGTTGCGGGGATGAATTGATAAGATTCTGAAATATATATATTCGGTTTCGGATATAATCGGATTATAAACTGGTCTGATTCAAAAACCTAAACCGATCCGCTTTTATAAATCCGAACCAACCCAAAATTTTGGATCCGTTGACCTAACACGATCTATAGGTCAAACTAAACTAATATAGAAACGAGGTTCTCAAAGGGAACACCTCAAAGATAAGATCAATAGAACATTAAGGGCATGTTCTTTTACTTAGAACTCAGTCCTGGTTTGGGTTGATTTTGGGTTTGAAACCCAAAACCAACCCAAACCAGTGTTCTTTAGCCTTGGGTCTCAACCCAAGTTTGAGTCAAAAGACAAACCCAAAACCTCAACTTCGATAACAACCCCCACTTAGCAATTTGGCTCAAGGTTTGGGTTTAGGTCGGGCCTCGGGTCAAGGTTCTTGCCTCGTGTCAATGTTCGGGGCTCGGGTCGGTGTTCGGGCCTCAGTTCAGGGTTCGGTCCTTCGGTCGGGGTTACGTCCTTGGGTTGGGGTTCGGTCCTCGGGTTGGGGTTCGGGCCTCGTTTTGGGATTCGGCCGCGGGTCGGGGTTTGGGCCTCGTTACGAGATTCGGGCCTCGGTTTGGGGTTCAGGCCTTGGGTCAGGGTTCAGGCCTCGGGTCAAGGCCCTGGCCTCGGGTCTGGGTTTAGGCCTCGTTTTAGGATTCAGGTTTCGGGCCTCAGTTTTTTGGGGTTCCAGCCTTGTTTCGGGGTTCGGTACTCAAGTCGGGATTTACGCCTCGGGTCTGGGTACTAGCCTTGGGTATGGATTTGGGCCTCTTTTTGGGATTCATGTGTCTGGTTAGGGTTTGGGCCTCATTTTGAGATTTGGGCCTCGTTTTGAGGTTATGGCCTTCGGTCGGGATTCGGGTATTGGGTGGGGATTCGTGCCTCAGCTTGGGGTTCGGGTCTCGAGTCGATTGACGTCAGCGTGAGAGCAACCTGAGCTACCTCGCCGTCGGTGACGAAATGGATGAAGGGATTCTCCGAAATCGGTCACGGGTTTGAAACCCATGTTCTTTACCTAGGTTTCAGTTCTGTTTTGAAACCAGAACTTGGAACCTTGTTTCTTAAAAATGGGTCGAATCCCATTTGGACTATGTTAAAGACAAGGGGAAACCAAACCCGTGGAGTACTTAACAGCAAGATCTGGGCCTTGACGAGAGAGATGGAGGACACAGCTTTGATCAGGGGGCCCTGAGAAGGCGGAAAAACATTAGGCACATAGAAAAACCCTATAATATTTATTGGAAGGAAAAATGACACTTTTGGTCCCTAATGTTTAGGGATGTGACACTTTTGGTCCCTAAAGTTTTGTTCCAATGACACTTTTGGTCAATTTTACCTACTATTACTTATTTTATAGGTAATTTGGAGTCAAAACATAAATTGTCTAAAATATTGGGTTCAATCGAAAATTTTGACAAATTCACCATTTATTATAATCGAAAAATAACGAGTATTTTTTAAGATGAAACTGTTGTTGTCTCTGGATAATGGAATTTAACATATTAGTACTGTATCTATAGCTATAAAATGCTTTGATGTTATGTGGGAATAGGGAAACCAATACCAAAGTTTTGCCGAATTTTTTGTTATTAAAGTTGACATAATTTTTATGTGTGCTTCTGAATGCAATGATAATCAATCTGATTCTGTTGAGAATTTTTTGTTTATTCCAACTGTATAATTTTTTAAGTGTTTGCAATTTTTCTTTGCTAAATGGATATTCTAGTTAATATGACACTTTCTTTTCTAGCACCTTACAAAACTCATCTGTCATTCACTTTCCCCTCAATACTCCAAAGTTATTCACCAACCAATTATGTCAACTTTGATTAAAAAAATTCCGACAAAACTTTGGTTCTGGTTTCCCCATTTTCACATAACATTAAAGCATTTTAGAACTATAACTACAATAATAGTATGCTAAATTCCATTATCCGGAGACAACAACAGTTTCGTTCTAGAAAATATTCACTATTTTTTGTTTTAATAAGGGGTGATTTTTTAAAATTTTTTTATTGAACCTAATATTTTAGACAATTTACATTTTAACCCTAAATTACCAATAAATCAGGTAAATGGACCAAAAGTGTCAATAAAACAAAACTTTAGGGGACCAAAAGTGTCAAAGTTGATACATTAGGGACCAAAAGTATCACACCTCCAAACATTATGGACCAAAAATGTCATTCTTCCAAAGAATAAGTCATTGCTGCCATTAAGAGCATGGGCTATTGGAAAGCCCCAGGCCCATATGTGATGCCAACAAACTTTTATAAACATTATGTCAGGAAATCGGGCCTGAAATTCCCATAATTTAATTGTAGAAAAGAAAGATGTGAGAAGTATTAGAGTATAAGAAGAATTAGACCAACTCCAACGGTTGCTATAATAGCAACCGTTGTGTCTTGAGGTTGGGGAATGGCATTTAGCCATTCCCCAACGGTTGCTAGTTTCCGCTACTATTATAGCAGCGGAAATCAACTCAACGCCAGAAATGGCTCCCGCAAAAGCTGGAGCCATTTCTGGCATATTATTATTTTATTCAGTTTTTTTTTTTTTTTTTTTAACTTTGAAAGATGAGTTTTTTTTATCTTTATAATTACTTAAATATATTAATTAATTTATGATAATTAAATACTATGAATAGTTCAATTTTTTTTATGGTGGAGGATGACAACGAACGTTTCCAAAACTATCGAAACCGGTTTAGGGAAATAAGAGATAAAAATGCTCACATTGCCCTTCGTAACGCACTGATTGAACATTTGTGGGAAAAGTATTCTAATGCATATTAATGAAGTTTTTATTTTTATTTATGCACTGTTCGTATTGTAATTGTTGTTTTTAATGTAGTGCGATGTATTCCCAATATTATTGTGTTTTTTACAAATTTTCCTATGTTTTATTAAATAGTTATTGAATTGAATTATTTTTTTATTTCATAATTTTATTGTTTGTACAATTTTTTTTTTACATTTTATGACAAGCGATGAATAAAATTATAAAGATATTTTATTCTTAAAATGGTAGTATTAACAATAAATATTTAAGGACATATATTTAAAATGCACAAAAGTTAACAAAAGCATTAAAATAATAATATTTATAAAATGGCATTAAAAATGGCATCAACCATTGGTCTCTCACCATGGTTGATGCCATTTTAAATGCCAAAATTTTGGCATTTGATGCTAAAAATAGCATCCACCTTTGGAGATGCTCTTAGAGAGAATTTGAGATGAGAAAGAAGAAGAATTGGGGAAGAGATAAAATCAGAATATCATTCAATATGCCTATCTCTTCACTATTACAGAATATTTATACCCGTTCTTCTCATGAACTAAACGACAACATATCTATAATGCTAATTTAAACAAAATTGGATTAATAGCTAATTAGCATGACACATTATTGGCTGATTTTGGAGGACCAAGTTTGTGAGGAAGTCTATAGAAAGGCTACTTAGATTTGGGCCAGAAGAATAGGACCAAACTAGTGTTTATTCCGAATGTTATAAGATTCCAAAGAGACCATCAAACTTTAGGCCAATAAATTTATGTAATTTCACGTATAAAATAGTGACAAATGTTTTTGTTAAAAGGTTCAAAAGGTAATTGAAAGACTAATAAGCAAAAAATGTAATACGGAGTAATGTCACAAGGAAACATTTAGGCCGGCAGCACATAAACTTTACATGAGCAAAAGTTATGATCGGATTATGTGGCGTAATCAGACGCCTCTCTCTTTTCTCTCTTCCTGTCAAACTCTGACTCCATCTTTTTTAATCTCCTTTTCCTCATCTCCCTCCTATGGGAGAGATGGGGAAATAGATTTCTTTTTATTATTTCTTTTTAGTTATTTTTTGTTTTTTTACATAATGAGAGTTTTTCGTTCTCTCATAATCAGATATTTTGTCTCTCTGAATAAACGAGGGTTTCTCCCCCATATAAATAAATAAATATTTTATTATTATCAAATGAAGATTCATTTTGGTTGTGGGTTTTCATAAGAAGATTAGTGGTAGATTCAGGATCGAATTCATACTTCGGTACAAGATTTGTCTAGCGCGATTACAATTTTTAGTCCTACTAGATAGATTTATACAGATTACTATTTGTTTAGATCTGTATAGGTCTGATTTACTTTATTTTCATCTATTTGTATCTGATTATTATCATATCAAATTGTATCACCGATTCTCTCTTCAGTAATGAAATATGAAATTTATTATTTAAAAAAAAACAATTATGCGGCGTAATCAAAGCAGAGGATCAATTTTGGTAAGGTATCTTTTTTGATTAGTTTGAACGTGGAAAGCATTCTTGCAGGTTTAGTTCTCAACATTCAATGAGCTCATAACTCCTTGATAGAAGTATGGGGTTTAGGAAGTCTAGTAGACTAGCTATTATTCTCTCCGTTCTATTAAAAGTGATCACTTTGAAAAATTTTTTTTGTTTTAATAGAAGAGTCTACGTTCAATTTTTTTACTCTTTATACCATTACTAATATAATAATGTGTGGTTCATAATTAGTTCACACTTAAAAAGTAAGAATATTAATAGAATAAGTGGTGGCAAGTTAGTTAAAGTAAATATTGTACATTGAAATTCATAATAAGTTCTATATACTTGAAAGTGAACCCTTCTAATGGAAGGGAATGAGTACTTTATTATGTCAACTCGGCGGTGTAACTAATGTTTAAATATGAATAAAATGCTTTCTCTCGTAAGGGAAAAAAAAAAAAAAAAACCATTAGATTAAATCATTTGTATCCACCCAAAGGTGGGTGGTTCAATTATTAATTCTGTTAGTTCTGCCTATTTAGAGCGCAGGCTGCTCCCCAACTTCGGTCTTCCTGATTCAAAAAAAAAAAAAAAAAAAATCATTTGTATCCTTTGTTTGTTGGGCCAAATTGTTGCAATAAAAATTATATGATACTCACATCTCAATCTCAATGGAATAGTCTACTGAAAGTTGTATTTTATAAGGAAAATAGCATTTTTTTTTTAATACCAAAAGTTTGTCATATTTATACTTTTGGTACAAAATGTTTGTTTAGTTGCCAAACTTTGCTTTATATTTAAAAAAGTTACAATTTTTTGTACCAAATGTGAAGTGTAAAGAGGATACACTTTTAGTACAAAAATGAAAACTTTTTGTAATTGAACAAATATTTTGTATAAAAAGTGTAAAGATTTCGCGTTCTTGGTAACAAAAATGCAAAATTTTGCAAATAGAAAAATAATTGGTACCAAAAATATATGGAGGTCAAACTTTTAGTACTAAAAATACAATTTTATTTTATTTAATTTAATTTATAAACAATTATATCTCGTGACTTTTCAATTGAAAAGAATATCTCGGCATTAATGCGTATGTACGTATATATAAAAGTGGGATAATTTTTGTTTGATGGAGTCGATCCTACCTAGGGAGGGAGGAACGAGTCAGTGCTCCAATGACGCATAATGAGCCACGCAGAGGTTGGAGGTTCGATTCATACCTCTATTAGTTTTGACTACTTAGAGCGCAGACTGGCAGGACAATGAAATAGTGTTGAATTAAAACAAAAACAAAAAAATTTATGGAGGTGGGGCTTGCTTTCTAAAATGCATGTGAAACCATAAGGCCCTGGCCCTGTTTGGAATGTGTTTTGAAAAGTGTTTTTGAAAAATATTTTGAAATGTGTTTTGAAAGATATTTTGAGATATTGTTTGGAAGCACATTTTTAAATATATTTTGGAATGTATTTCAAGATATTGTATGGCACTGCAAAATTTACTTCCAACTTCTAATACTTGTGAATAGTACCACATAAGTACTGTCCACAAATTTTATTTATTTTTAAAAAATTTTTAATTTTTTTTTAAAATATCAAATATATTTTTAAATTACTAACATCATTGGTAATTTTATGAACTTGAGATTTTTTCCTTCTAGGTTAATTATTTATTTCTAAAACTGAAATAATTAATTCCGTTACTCGTAAATAGTACCACATAATTACTGTTCACAGATTTTTATTTTTTAAAATTTTTTTAAACTAATTTTTTTATAAATTTTTTTTTAAAAAAATATCAAAGATACTTTTAAATTACTAACATCATTAGTGATTATACAAAACAATTTTTGTAGAATGAAATAATTTTTGGGCCATTTTCTCAAGGTTTCATGCCAAACATGTTTCAAGAATTGCTTTCAAGATGAAATGAGATAAGATGCATACCCAAACAATTTTTTGTAGTTTGGGCCCACCCAATTCAGCCTAAAACAGCTTTTGAAAACTCTTCCAAATAGGACCTAATATGGCCATGAAAATTTTCTTGCTATTTGGAGTAGCGGCAAAAACACAACACGAATCATATTGGATGAATCACTTTCGCCAAATTGGCCATAGAGAGTTTTGCAGTGATGGATATAAAACTAAATTCACAAGTTTAATTTTTAAAATATATAAATTTTTTCGTTTTACTAAAAAAGTGTGTTGATATGATTATTTATAAGTGACAAAATATAATTTTAAAATGAACTTCGAATGGGACAGAATAAGCATTTTTTGGAGTTTGACGGTATAAACATCTAAAATATAAAAATTTGACAGCCTTTTTAATTTTTTTATTATTATTTAATGTGTAGTATTAATTGTGATATATTCATAATATATGGCTTCAAATAACTTCAGATTACCATTCAAAACACAATAACTATGGAATTTAACTACTCCATTTGTTCCATTAGAAGGGTACATCTTGACTTAGGTACAATTTAATATGAATATCAATGTACAATACCTAAAATAACTAATTTGTCACAATTTATATCATTACTTTTTAAGTAAGGTCTAATTGTAAACCACGTATGATTATATAAGTAAGAGTATGAAGTGCAAAAAAAAATTGAAAGTGAACTGTTCTAGTGGAATAAATTTTTTTTCAAAGTTGACAATTCTAATGAACGGAGGTATTATTAGATTGTTCCTCGCTATAACTTTATGCAATTAATGTATTCATTGATTGGGTTTTCAATACATCAGTTTTAATAACTTTAATAATTATTCATAAGCAATAAAATCGTTACACTATATTCATTGTGTAATTAATTTGCAATCAATATGAAAAAAATAACCTTTTTAAAATAAAATTCAGACAAATGCTTAAAATTATTTGATTAAGAGATAATGATTTTTAGTGTGTTTGATAACGAAAATTCAAACACTTTAAGTACTGCTTATTTCCTTTATAAAAATTTAAGCGAAAAAGTCAGCTTATTGCTTATCTCTTAATGCTCTACGACACCACGTAATAATTCTTTCAATATTTCATATATTATTTCCGAAACTATCTCTTTTATTTTTTTCATTGATTTAACTATTATTGTTATTTTATTTTTTTTCTTAGTTAGCATACAACGTATTTTAAATTCTTTTATTATAATATTGTCAAATAAAATTCAATTTATTTATAATTATTACATTTTGATATTAAAAAATTATATAATAAATTATATCATTTATATATTTTTATAATTCTCATTCATACGATATATTTTGTATTAATTATATATGAATTTTATTGTAAAAAATTTCATTTCCTTTAGACATTCATTTTTCATATTTAGGGGTTTTAATAAATTGTAATAATTTTTTATTTTTATTTTTTGTATTTTAATCATTCAATTTAATGTGTTTTATCTTATTTTATTTCCTTATATTTTTCAGTAATCATAATTGATGTTTTATTATAAATTTTGATATTTCGCATCTATAAATATAAAAAATTCAATGTAAGTGTAAAATTGTATGTTTTCAAGATTTCAACATTAAAATTAGCGTCTTTATCAAACAAAATCGAGTGATTAAGCATTATATTCAGAGGTACATAAAATATATTTTAACATTAAGATGTTAAATACTTAATTGATTCAGCATTAAGCGTTGAGATATAAGCATTAATTTTTATCAAACTGGACCTAATATATGCATTAAAATGGTTCATTTACTCAAAATAAATTCATTTTATAATTCCTTAATTAATAATAGAAAATTTTATACGTTAAAAGTTATTAAATATTTTATTAAAATAGTCCAATATTTTATCACAAAAAATCACGCACAAAGTTTTTAATAAATTAGTAATTTATTTAATAAAAAAATTAAAAAGAAAAACATCTTTTTTCTTTTTCTTTCCCAAATATCCAAAAAGATCCCGCCGCAATTCATTTTCAAAAACATTCAAACCCCACGAGTCCAAGTCCGAGTCCAACTCAGTCTCACCCAGCGGGCCCCACCCCACCTTCCCATGCACAAAGTGTACACGTGTTACACTTCTCCTTCCACCACCACCACCACCGCCAACCTGGAAACGGGAAGGCCGCGCCCACTTCTTCTGCTTTCTCTCTCTATCTCTATCCTATAAAATTTAATTACTTTTGGGACTTCAATTAATTCCATTTTTGTTGAGTCAAAACAAAATTAAAAAAATAGGTTCCGCTGTAGCTTTAGTTTTCCTTTACATTTTCACTACTTTGTTGTCGCTCCCTCTTTTACTAGCCAGGCTGCTTCGCCGCCGTTCGGTCATCAGCGCCGGGGAGTTTTCAGACGGCGGAAGTGAAATTCGAGCGGAGGATACGGTTGATTCTTGTTGTGGCGGAATGGATAGTCTGATTGGACTCGTGAACAGGCTTCAGAGAGCTTGTACGTTGCTCGGCGATTATGGCGATGACGGTCGCTCTTTGCCTACTCTTTGGGATGCTCTCCCTACCATCGTCGTCCTCGGCGGTCAGGTTTGTCGCGTTTCTCTGTGTAGATTCTCGTGAGGTGAAACGCGCGTTATGCGTGGGCGGTTTCTTTCTCTGTTTCTGTTGGGGTTGAGAATTTTGAAACGTAAATGTGCGGATGTGCATGCATAATTTTTATCTAGTTTGTTATGTTTGTATGCTTGTTTTTGTTCCTTGAGAGTTGTATTCGAGTTAATTTCGAGGAGGAACTTGAATTTTGTTGCCCATGATAATGGCGTGCAGAGTTCGGGGAAGTCGTCCGTGTTGGAGAGCATTGTTGGCCGTGATTTTTTGCCTAGGGGATCAGGTCCTTACCCTTCCTTCTCTTCTTGTTTTGTTTCTGTGAGTGTTGGTGCCATTGTTGACCGAGGCTCCTTTTCTGATAAAATTACTGCTTCATAATGCTGGGCACTTACGAATCTTTGATGTTAACGTCGGCTTGCATCATGGTGGAAAGGTTAACAAGGTTCCGGGGATCAATCTAATGATTTTTAAAATTTTTTTCCTTAATTTAGCTTTTCAATTTTTGTCTTCACTAGGTATGTCTCTCCGGGGATCAATCTAATGATTTTTAAAATTTTTTTCCTTAATTTAGCTTTTCAATTTTTGTCTTCACGAGGCGCTGAATTCTATTTCCATTAAGCTTCTTGATTCCTTCAAAGTTTCAAATTGGTAGGTGTATTCAATCTCTCTGCTGTATGATTTGATTACTAAGAAAACATGATTGCTGAATCTAATGTTGAGTAGAAGATTAATTAAATTGGAATATTTTCACTGGTCCCATTTGTTTTTTTTTTAAATTTTTATAAATATTTTTTTATTCCTGGTCTTCTTCACAGCCACTATGTTAATTTTTAATGTTTGATGATGCTTGTAGGAATTGTGACAAGAAGGCCTTTGGTATTGCAGCTGTACAAGATAGATGCAGGACAAGAAGATTATGCAAAGTTTCTTCATACTGGAGATAAAAGATATACTGACTTCTGTGAGTAATTTTCCTGATATGACATGAACTTCATTAATGCATTAGCAACCCTGCTTCATGGTGACTTAAATGTGAGTAATTGAAAATAATGAAGCAGCATCTATGCCGTAGTTGCTCACAATAGCGTTTTAGGTTCTGCAAGTGCAGAAACATCACTTTATGAAACTGGGATCAGTTGGCGCATTAGTCATTCTGATAAGTTCAAAGATTTTGCTTCAATGCTTGGTATTAATTTGTATCTACAAATCACAATCTCCAGCATGTTGTAATTAATATTGCTCCCAATGTAGGCAAAATATGTAATCAAATCTTCACTAGTCTTTCCCTTTTTGATTGAATTGTGAAATTGATCTAGAAAAGAGCATTATATGCAATCCTTCACTCTGTTACCATCTGCTGCCTGACTTTGTGAGTGTGTTATGAAGCACTGGTCCGGAAGGAAATTCAGGATGAAACTGACAAGGTGACTGGGAAGACAAGGCAGATTTCACCGCTACCAATTAATCTCAGTATCTACTCCCAGAATGGTATGTGCTTTTATTTTGTTGTGGTGCACCAGCGGCAGTTAGCCCATCAATAATTTCATCACTCAATCTACTAAGAGTTTCCTTGATAACCTTCCCGCATTGAGTTTCTTTCCCTTCTGAAATACAGCATTTTCCATTCCTGATATTTCAGTTGGTCACATAGAAAGTCATTATCCATATGGGTACTATGGGTTTCAATAGAAATATGTTAAACATTGTTCTCCATTGCTGTAGTTTAGGTTAAAGGGAATCGTTTGGTGATCCTTGAATTTTGTAGATCTAGTTTTCTTTATAATCTCCTGTCTATCCTTTCAATAACAAGTCTTATTTTGTGTTACTTGCAGTTGTAAATCTGACTTTGGTTGATTTACCTGGTTTAACTAAAGTTGCTATAGGTATGATATCCCTCCTACAAGTTATATACCCTCCCTTTACTTCGTGATCTCCATTTTCACATTTCAAGATTGTTGTATATTACAGAAGGACAGTCTGAGAGTGTGGTCCAAGAAATTGAGAATATGGTTCGCTCATTCGTGGAAAAGGTGCATTAAAGCTCTCGTTTTATGATGGATGTACTGATTAAGAGGAACTTTTGAATTTTGCTTACTTGTTCTATGCTATAGCTAAATTTAATGTTGTTCTTCAAATTCCTACATTTTGGACACCGGCAGTTTGGATGTTTTTTTGATTATTCAATATCTGGTTTTTGAATGTAGCCAAATACAATTATTTTAGCCATAACTCCTGCCAATCAAGATCTTGCAACATCTGATGCTATCAGGATGGCACGTGAAGTTGATCCAGCAGGTACTTTCTACTGTAGAATCCAGGCAGTCTCATTAGGTTTTGCAACTTTTCAGTTTTTCCGCAGTAAACTATGTGTTCCTTACCCAAGTGATGCAACTATGTGCAGGTGAGCGGACTTTTGGTGTGTTGACAAAACTTGATTTGATGGACAAAGGAACGAATGCATTGGATGTAAGTGTTTTCTGGTTTGCCCAAGACATTTAAGTGTGTTTAGATGAGAAAAATGTGCAGAATGGTGCAAAGTCTATTGATTGTGCTGGGTCCAGGGTGTGTGGTTAGGCCATTAAGGTCTAATGATACGCTCTCTTACATTATATTTCTGTGACACGCGTGTTTCTTACTTGCCTATTTTGTTTTTACCACCCTTTTTTTAATGTCAAAATAATAAGTTCGTGATTTATCAGCTTCAATGTGTTATTGCAAGAAAGCATGTTTCTGATTTTTTCCTTGGTTGCATTACTATCCATGTTTGACTAGATTTACCAAAATTGGCATATGATGTTGGACAGAATTTCGCTAGATCTTATTCATATATGATATAACACATTTCGTTTGGGTGAACGTTAGAACTTCCCATCTAATGTGAGTTTAGCTGGTTATTCTGTTTTTTGGGAAAATGCTGTTACTTCCAGTTCCAGGGCATTGATGTGTTTTGTGATGCTAAAATTTTTGTTTCTTATTTTTGAGTTAATAGGTTTAACTATTCTAAGGTATTCTCTTGTATCCCATTCAATTGCTTGCACCACATCATTGTTTCTTGACTGAAAATGTAACTACTTCATTGACGAGCATCCTTTTCACTTTAATGCATCTGATGGATTAACTAAGGTACTTGAAGGAAGATCTTATCGACTGAAACAACCCTGGGTTGGAATTGTGAATCGATCACAAGCTGACCTAAACAGAAATGTTGACATGATCACTGCGAGGCACAGGGAACGAGAATTTTTTGCCACTAGTCCTGAATATGGACACCTCGCCAGCAGAATGGGTTCAAAGTATCTTGCCAAACTGCTTTCAAAGGTACATTCGAACTTGTATTGTAAGATGCGGTCGAACAATTCTCATTATCTAGAAGAAATTAGAGGTTGATGGCCAGCAATTTTCAAATTGTGCTGAAATATGTTTCATTCCAGCACCTAGAATCTGTTATAAAGGCTCGCATACCTGGAATTATGTCATTAATTATCAAAACTGCTGACGAACTTGAATTGGAGCTTGCCCACCTTGGCAGACCTGTTGCTGTAGATGCAGGGGTGAGAATATTGATCTATCTGTTTCAATTTTGCTAAACAGAATTAAGTTTATTGGGTGTCTTAGCAGTTTGCTCATTTTGGCAGGCCCAGTTATACACAATCTTAGAGCTCTGCCGGGCATTTGACCGAGTATTTAAGGATCACCTTGAAGGAGGGTACATTCATATCTCCCCTCAAATTGTGGTGAAATAGCCCAGTCCCCCTGATCTCTCTTTAGACGTTGAAAGATAAATTGGGAAACTTGTTTTTCAGTCTCGTAAGAGTGTTGAAAGATAAAAAGAAAACTAAGCTAATGTATCCTGGAGTTCTTTTGTTTTCATGTTTATGCTTATTACCTGGATTAAGTCATTGAATTAACTTGACAGATTTAATTAGCAAGTTGCTTAACAAGAGAATTTGGTAGCTAGGAACTGTGCAGGTTTCTGTTCTTTTTATATGGCCCCATCTTGATCCTTGAAATAAGTATCTATTATCCCCTAATTGGACGTTATGTGAGATACCTTCAAATTTTAGAGCTTAACTGTAGCTAACAAATTTCGATTTCTCTTTGTAGCCGGTCTGGAGGAGAACGAATTTACAGGGTTTTCGACTACCAACTCCCTGTTGCTTTGAGGAAGATTCCTTTTGAGCACCATCTTTCGCTGCAAAATGTTAGGAAAGTGGTGTCACAAGCTGATGGATATCAGCCCCATCTCTTGGCACCTGAGCAAGGTTACAGACGCTTGATTGATAGTTCACTTAATTATCTCAGAGGTCCAGCTGAAGCTACTGTTGATGCAGTAAGCGCGCCGATCTAAATTGTTAATAGTATAGTGATATCTCTCATACTGCTTAAGAATGCGGCTGACAGGGTGGGTTCGTAGAATTTTACTTTATGCAAAGAAGATGCAAATGATTGTTCTTCACTGCTAAATGCTTGTTATTTCTCAAAATTTTGAATGGTCATGTAGGTACACATGATTTTGAACGAACTTGTGCGGAAGTCTCTTGGAGAAACACAGGTCCGAAAGTCAATTTATTTTTCCAGGTTCTCTTATCATTTTAATCTTCAATGAGTAATTAAATACTAATTAAAGTTCATTGATGTTCAGGAATTGGTTCGGTTTCCAACTCTGCAAAAACACATAGCAGCTGCAGCAAATGAAGCATTGGAGAGGTTCCGAAATGATAGCAAGAAAGCAGTGCTGCAAATGGTGGACATGGAGTCCTCATACCTGTCTGTAGATTTCTTTCGGAAACTCCCTCAAGAAGCAGACAAAGGTGGAAATCCGAACGCCTCAGCTGCCAACCGATACAATGAGGGGTACTTCCAAAGGATCGGTTCAAATGTTTCCTCGTACATGAACATGGTCTCTGAGAATCTCAGGAACACTATCCCAAAGGCTGTAGTTCACTGTCAAGTTCGAGAGGCAAGGCAATCTCTGCTGGATCACTTCTACACCGAAATGGGCAGAAAGGAGGTACATCCTTCTCTGAGACTAAATGGTGCATTTGCAGTAGTGACAATCATTAAACAGAAACACATTTGTGAAACCTAGAAGAGTGAAATTCTTATCTTTTCACACTTATTGCCCTATCGATTATAATCAAAGTGTCGGCGTAAAGTTTTAAAGATTCGCAGTTAACATATTGCATTGGAAGTTGCTGAAGTTGATTTACACAGTGCTTGATCTTGCAGGGGCGTCAGCTTAGTCATCTGCTGGATGAAGATCCAGCAGTGATGGAGAGGAGGCAACAATGTTCAAAGAGGCTGGAACTATACAAGGCTGCAAGGGATGAAATAGAATCTGCGCTGTGGACAAGATGAGGTTGTATACTTCACTAAATCCCTGGCAAGGTAATTTGAGTAGAAAATTTATGTTTCTTTGTTAATCCCTGATTTTTCTGGCAAGACATAGAATTTCTTCCTTTGCCACTGTATGTAACTGGAGCACCTTTTTTCATTTGATTCCTTGCTCGGCTGAAAACTGGTTGAATTATGTTGCCTAATTGTACCTGTTATGTAGATTTATTTTTTTTATTTTTTGAGTCTAGGCTCACGTGAGTCCCTTTTACATATTTTTCCCCTCCCATGAGAAACCTCCTATCACTGGGCTGATTAGTTGTTCTTATTGTGTAGTTTTTTTATTTGTTTATTTGTTTTTTGTCTAGGACTCACCTTTTATATATTTTTCCTAGCCTTGTTGCAGGAAGCCCTTTACGTTCTATCAATGACTAATTAGTTTTTCGCACACAATAATTTGTCTTCATCATATATTTAATCCTCTCCCTATGTGATAGTGTGGGTGATTAAAATTTAACACATGACGCTTTTTAAAATTTTAAGTGGTGAAAAGACAAATATACCCTTGATAGTTTCTAACTTTATAAAATCCTCCTGTGGGGTTTTGGCTATTTTTTCAGGTTTTCTCGGTCATTCGTCGAAAAATCGTTTTTCCCGCTAAAATTTATCCAACTTTTTAACTCAGGGCGATTTTATAAAGTTAGAAACTATCAAGAGTATATTTGTTTTTTCATCACTTAAAATTTTAAAAAGTGTCTTGTGTTTAGTAAAATGGGTTCTGCAATTAACATGCCCGTACTTCAATTGCTAGCTATTTCTTACGTTTTGTTTGTAAGAAAAATAATGAAAATTTACTTGCTTCTTTTATTTCAAAACGAAATTTAATTTTTGGTCCTTAAACCCACATCGAAAACGGATAATGTCCTAAATCTATTAATTTATTAAATTAATTTTCTATAATGCCGAGCTCAGTTAGGTGGGCTTGTAACTCAAGTGAGGGTATTAAATTGATGGAATTGGTGGAACAAACTTGTTTATCTCAATACTCTAAAATGCACTGGGCCTCTGCAGTGTTTGAGCCTATGTAATGGGACGGCCCAATTGTTGCAATTGGACTAGGTGTCCCATCCTTTATAGTGCAAACCTCTATAACGCACTGGGCCTCTACAGTGTAGAGCCTATGAAATGGGATGGCCCAATTCTTGCAATTGGACCAGGTGTCCCACCCGTTATAGTGGAACCAGAGAAATAACTTGTTCCAGCTAGACCTTCTATTTTGCTAATATTATTATAATTTTTATTTGTATATTTTATATATTTAATAATGTAATTATGTAGGATTTGCAATTAATAAATATTTGAAAGGTAAAATATATTTGAAAGAAAAAGTGTCAAATTATTTTAGAACTTATGAAAATATATTTGTAAAATTTTGAAACACTGACTCTTAATTTTTTTTTTATATTTATCTTTGATAAACCTACACTAATACAAATTGGGGAACAATAACCTAGGTAATACATTTTAGCAATGCTATTAATATAATGAGAATATATTGAATAAAGACAAGTATGTTTATTATTATTGTTGTGATTACTTTTTTTTGGGTGATGGAGTAACACACAACGACATTATCTCAAATTAAACCAGAACAAAATAATATCGTTCCGTTAAATAAAATAAAATTTCTTCAATTTGAAAATAACATTTAAAACATAATGTTTCTTTTAATGGATGGCGACTACAACGAACACAAGTTAACCTAAAGCAACACGAATTTGAATGAATGTTATAAGAAAAGCAGATTACTTGCTAGCGTAAAACAATCTTGCATTTACGCCATTGCGATACTCCCTCCGTACCACTCAAAGAGTTCACTTTCAAAATTTTTTTTGGTTCCATTTAAAGAGTACACTTTGAATTTATTTACATTGACATTATCTCAAATTAAATTAGAACAAAATAATATCGTTCCGTTAAATAAAATAAAATTTCTTCAATTTGAAAATAACATTTTAAACATAATGTTTCTTTTAATGGATGGCGACTACAACAAACACAAGTTAACCTAAAGCAACACGAATTTGAATGAATGTTATAAGAAATGCAGATTACTTGCTAGCGTAAAACAATCTTGCATTTACGCTATTGTGATACTCCCTCCGTATCACTCAAAGAGTTTACTTTCAAAATTTTTTTTGGGTCTCATTTAAAGAGTTCACTTTGAATTTATTTACATTACATACCATTGCTAATATAACAATGTGTGGTTCACAATTAACCCTTACTTCTAAAGTAAGGATATAAGTGAAAAATATAATAGTAAATTATTTATTTTAGGTGTTGTACCTCACAATTCATAATAAGTTGTACACATTTCAAAGTGGACTCTTTGAATGGGACGGAGGGAGTAATATAAACGGCTCCGGCTGCAGTTTAACATGCTAATGTATGTACACATTTCTTCGTACTCCTCCTAAATTTTGAAAATGTATATCTTATTATTAATTTTAAAGTATGATGATGTCCAAATTCTCGAGAAAATGGTTTTGTAAATCTGTCGGAGGTGTGGTAAAGTTGTAGGAGGGTTTAAGAACTTTTGGAGGGAGATTGGACCCCGAAACTGTCAAGGACAAGAAAACTGTGATGAAGGCTTTCGGATTTTGTCTCATGAGTAGAGCTTCAACAATCAAGTTAGTACTGTGATATTTAGATATTAAATGCAATCTTTAACAAGTGAGAGAAAAACCGAAACAAGTTAGTACTGTGATATTTAGATAGTAAATGCAATCTTTAACAAGTGAGAGAAAAACCGAAATCTTTAGGGTGCTTCTTACTAACCGTGCTCAGACTAGAGAGAGAGCGAAACCAATCTAAGAAAGGCTCACATCCTAAACGAAAGCACTAAAGTTGAAACCCCACTATTTTTCGGATAGCATTCGAATTAGGCAAAGCAAATTTCATACTGTAACAAAACCCTTGAAAAAAAGGGGAAGAAGGGACCTTTGGTTCCATACACTATTAAGGTGCAAAGCTGGAACAATTTATTTGCTACAATTTATTCGGCTACTCTCTTTAGTTTTTAAGTGTGAAATATTTATAGACTAAACATTCCGATATTAGTAAAAAAGTAAAAGAAGTAAAAAGTATGAAAGTAAACTTCTCAATTAAAATAAAATGAATTCGATTCTTCTAATGAAAGAGGAGAGTATTATATTTCAAAGAAATTGCAAATTTAGTCTGATCTGACCAGTTTTGGACTATTATTTTAGCATATTTGAAGGCAGTTCTCACGGACTTTTGCCCAAGTTGTTAGTGTTTTATGGCAGGTTTAGAGAACAGCCCAAATAAGGAGGAAAGACTCTAAAACAAGGATTTTGGAGTAAGAGATGTTCGGGTAGAATGTCACACGGGTTGTGGCCCAAAAAGAAGAAGAAAACTGAAGCCCAGTAGAGCAGCTAAAGTTCTAGAAGGTTTCAGAAATTACTGCAGTAGAAGTAAAAGCTAAATTTCTAGAAGGTTTCAGAAATTACTGCAGTGAAAGTTAAAAGCAGAAGCTCCAAAGGATCTCCAGAAAATCAATCGGTTGTTTCCTTCATCTGAGTGATGTGCTGACTTTGTCAAAGATTGCTTTACTCCTTAACTGATGGGTTTTTTTACTGAGAGATGATTGTTTTCCTCTCTATAAATAGGGGTACTCTTTAGGTAGAAGTCATTCAGATTTGCATTCAGTATTCATTTTAATTTTCATTCTTTATTCACGTAGAGTTCTTTCTTTAGTTCTGATAGAGTTAGAATTTCACGATACATTATTCTAGCAGTAGTTCTATTTTATTTGAGAGTTCCTTCCGGCAGGCTACCCATTGCCCAAACGGGAAGAGTCTCCCAATAGCAATATTCAGTAAAGTATCTCTTTTTCATATTCCATCCTTGCCTTCATTTCATGGCTGCTTTAATCTTATTTCGTGAGATGTTTAATTCTATGAGTAGCTAAATTCTCTTATTCAAGTATTATGTGAGAAACCTTAACCATTGCATGTATGAAACCAAAGCATGAATTCCAGTCTAATTAACTAGTTCCATAATTACCTGTGTTTATATGTCTAAAAACTAAGGTCGTATTAAGTCTGATCACCTTAATATAGATCTGGTAGGGCCAGTAAGTGGCACGACTACCGGCCGAGTAGTACAGGTTTAATTGGTAGTAATCTCTTGAGCATCGTCGAGGGGGGTTACTGGTTTTGGGTTCTTCTTATTCTTAATGCTTCTAGCTTAGTTAATACGGTGATTGCGGGGACTCGCGGCCTGTTAATTAAACTAGATAGGGAAATAACCTTGACTGTGGGGACTCACGGGGGTTATCGATTCATTAAGGGAGAACTGGATTATGATTGCGGGGACTCGCGGTAATCTATAACTGAAACGACATAGGATAATTAGATAGTAAAAGGGTTTATGATTGCATGCATACGGTTAAGGTGGATTGCATAATGCTAGGATATTCTTCTTAATTGATTCTTAATCTATTTTTGCATATTTGGTTTTGCTTATTGCACATTTCTACAAATTCAAGGTCTCTAGGAGACACAAAAGGTGACTGCTAGTCAAGTCTGGTTAATTTGCATATTAATTGGAAATTGTGTTGAATTTGCCGTCTCTGTGGATCGACCCTGTACTCTGCTGTGCTACCTTTTATTTAGCTAAATTGGTGCAGGTTTTTAACAGTATTTTTACTGCATTTGATAATCCTACGACGGGTTTATCAAATTGGCGCCGTTGCCGGGGACGGTTACAATTTTTAAATTCTTTTTCCTATTAATGTGCTTGGTGTTTTTTGTCTTGTGTATGAGCAGGTCTTCAAAACCTGTATTACTGAGTGATCCAGAGATTGAAAAGACTTGTAAACGCTTAGCCAAGGAAGCACGGTTACGTAAGCTCGCAGTATCAGAATCTATCAACCGACTGAGAGAACAAACGGTCAACCGACCGGGTGAGCAAACGACGGTAGTTCTGAAGCAGAGTCTGTCAACCGACCGATTGAACAAACGGACGGTAGTTTTGAAGCAGAATATTCAAGTTCTGAACTTGAATTTGATATCATGGGAGATAGACAAGAAGACAGACAAAGGAATGGGGGTGAAGAACAACAAAGAGGGCCACCACCAGAACCCACATTGAAGGAATTGAGCAATCAAGACATTGACGACAGAGCCTCTGCGGTAGTCACTCCAGAACTGCCCAATGGCTTTCCACTCAAGAATGGCTGGCTTAATGGCATCCCAAAATTCCATGGGGTGCTAGAGATGATCCTCACAATTTCCTTGCCGAGTACGTGAAGAACTGTAAGGTGGGGCGCCTACCAACTGGAGCCACCATCGATCAACTAAAGTTGGTGGCTTTTCCCTATGTCCTGACAGGTCCAGCAAATCGGTGGTTTTCCTCATTACCACCAAATTCCATTACCACTTGGAAGCAGATGAAGGAGCTGTTCCTGAAGAAGTATTTTCCTTCGACCAAAACCAATCTGGTCATGAAGGAAATAAGCAGCATTCAACAAGAAGCTGATGAGTCCCTTGGAATTACTGGATACGATTCAACGAACTGGTGGAGAGTTGCCCAAATCACAAGTACTCAGAAGCACAACTACTTCAGTATTTTTACCATGGGATGACCACCAATGACCGGAACCATATGGACTCAGCCAGCAATGGAGCATTCCAGAACAATACAGTAACCAAGGCCAAGAAACTGATCGAGGATACTATTGAGTCAAGGAGTCAGTTTGGGGAACCCTCCCGATCGACCAGACGGCAGGCTGAAGTGAGATTTGTTGATGATTTCAGTGACGAGAAGCTGAACCAGATTGCTTCCACTGTGGAGAAATTGACGGCTTTGGTAGTCCAGCAATCTGTGCTGGTAGCACAACTTGCAACCCCATCCAGTAGCAGCCAGGAAGAAATTGTTTGTGGGTGCTGTGGGAATCAAGGGCATTTTTCACAAAATTGCAACCTTGTGCAGGAGGAGTCCGTCAATGCTGCCGGAAGTTGGAATAATAATGGAAATTGGAATCGAAATCAGTCAAGAAGGGACCCCTACTCTAACACCTACAATTCAGGATGGAAGGACAATCCAGCTTTTGGTTGGAAGAATCCAGAAGAAGGAGTTCAGGTGCCTTTCAAGTCAGAAGCCAATCAGAAAGCTCCATTTCCGAATGCAGGGAACAATCAGAATGTCAGAAATACTGGACCAGTGTACAGGCCACCCCAACAAAGGAATTTTCAGAATCAGAATAATCAACCAAGGGGTGGCAGAACCATAGAGGAAGCAGTGGGAGATCTTTTTGAGCAACAGAAGGTACAGTCAACTGCCCTCGACGGAATTGCAGGAATTCTATCTCAACTGTCAAGTTCCATACAAGAGTTGAAGAGAAACCAAGGGAAATTACCTTCTCAAGTGCAGGTTTCGCGTATGGAAATATAAGTGCAATAAGTTTAGGAATAACAAAGTACGGGAACCAAAACTGGAAAATTCAGTATCTAGACTGAGTTTGAATCAAGGGGCACCATACCAACCACCCCAGCAGCGGAATTTTCAGAATCCAAGTCAGAATCAGCCACAAAGGAGTGGCAGGATGGTGGAAGATGCCATCGGAGAGTTGTTCGAGCAACAGAAGGAGCAAAGAACTACTATGGAAAAGATAACAGGAATTTTGTCCCAACTATCCGCATCCATGCAGGAGTTGAAGGGGAACCAAGGTCATTTGCCTTTCCCAGTACAGTTCCTCCCAAAGAGAACGTGAATGAAATCCAGTTGAGAAGTGGAAAAATTCTGGAGCCTGTAATTAAGAAATCACAATTAGCAGGGGCCGATTTTCCCAAACCGATAGGTGTTCAGGATGCTGGAAATTCAAATACAGTAGAATTGAGGAGCCGATCATTGTAGACTCCGATCCTGAACCTGAGAAGAGCCCCACTCCAGTTACAATTAGCAAGGATGTGTATAAACCTGTGCCGCCATTCCCAAATAGCTTGCGACCCAAGGCAAGGAAAATAAAGGAGGACTCGATTGACTACTTGGAGGTTTTCGAAAAAATGGAGGTCAACCTTCCATTCCTTAAGGCAATTAAGCTTCCCACAGTCAGGAAATTTCTGAAGGAATTCATGGCAGGGAAGCCAAGAGGGGCGAGCAAGGTGGTGTTAGGAGAGAATGTCTCGACAGTTATTCAGAAAAAGCTCCCCCCAAAATGCAAGGATCCAGGTATGTTCTCTTTACCTTGCATAATTGGAAATAGAAAAATAAAGCATGCTATGTGTGACCTTGGTGCTGCCATTAATGTTATGCCTTTGTCAATTTATGAGACTTTATCTGGTGTTAAGCTTGTGGATACAAAGGTAGGAATACAACTAGCAGATAGGTCATGTGTGCACCCTGAAGGTGTACTTGAGAATGTTTTGGTGAGCGTAAATTCCTTTGTTTATCCTGCTGACTTTTATGTGATTAAGATGCATAATGATCCGGCCAAAGAATCTGCTGGTGTATTGTTGGGTCGCCCATTTTTGAAAACTGCTAAGGCAGTAATTGATGTGTATAATGGCTCTATCCGTTTGGATCATTGTGGTGAAAAGCATACTTTTAGCATCAATGATACCATGAAAAGTCCACAAACGGTTGTGAATAGTGTTGAGCTGTATAACCCTCTTGTCCAAGAATCTCTTGAGACCAACTTTTTGCAGGACAAGGAAGAGAAGATTCTCCCTCGGGGTTTGACTGATTTCAAAGACAGAATATAAGTGATGGAAAGGCCTTAACGCTTAACTTGGAGGAACCTCCAGGTTATCAAAAGGACCAAAATTCTGCAAAAGGGTGTGTCAAAGCCAAGGTGCGAAAAAGAAGCAATACAAAGACATGGCTTAGTACACCCACCAAAGTTGATAAAGTGAAGTTACTAGGCGAGGGGCCAGATTCGAACAGTGGAAGAAACTTCACTGTGGAGCTGTCCTAACTAATAATGAGAAGCTAAGCTGAGTCTAGCCAAAGACTTAAAAGAAAGGCGCTAGTGGGAGGCAACCCAATTTGTTTTTCTTTTCATTTTTATTTCGGTTTTCTTTCGTTTTTTTTTTTATTATTATTATTTTTTTATTTATTTATTTTCATTAGTTTGTTTTCTAGTCACACTTTTCTGGCTGAATTATTTTGCAGAATGTGCAGGTACTTGTCGGAATTTTTTTTGCTTTCTGGACAATGTTGGACTACCTAGTCCAATAATCTGCCCAGGTAAGTTTTAGTTCCCCTGCATCATCTTTGAAAGTTTGATTGTGTTTGTTATATGTGTCAGTCGGTCTGTCAGTCATTTTCCCTGCTCTTATTGTAGTTGCTTGAGGACAAGCAATTGTTTAAGTGTGGGGATGTTTTGTGTGTTTTTGAAATTTTATTTTCTTATTTTTATTTTTATTTTTTGAATATGAATTTGGTGAGAGTCTTTGCCTTGTGATTGAACTGGATCTGAAATAAGCAACATAAGTGAGGTGTTACATGAGGTGTGCATGCTGAATTTTGAAGTGTTAAATTGAGAAATCCTTCGCTAGCTAATCAAAATATGCATGTATTTCCCTTTCTTTTAAGCCACTGTATTGAGCCTGAATGTTCTATGAGAATCATTTGTTTGCCGGCCTGACTGTTAAGATGGTATGAATAGTGCATGGCGGGAGGATAGGGGATCTTCTTAGGATTAACCCTTTTTTGGCTTAAATTCTGAACTTACCAGTTTATATCCTTAGAAGCCAAGTTGAAGCCTTGTTTACAAGTTCGTTTGAAGTCACTAAAAGAGCCTAGCCAATTCTTGATTAAGCTTCTTTTTCACCCCCCCAGTGTGTATGCCTTGCTGTGATGTTTAAGTGTTTGTTATTAAAGAAGGTGACCTGTTCTGTATTGTGAAGTCATGGAAATATTTGAAGAGTATAAAAGTGTACTGGAACTTGAAAAGAAGCTCTGGAAAAAAAATGAAAGAAAAATCAAATTTGTCAGTTCTGAAGTTTAAAAGCAAAAATGCATGGAACTGAGACGAATTAAGTGGGAAGAGCTGAATAAAGGGTTCTAGTCTTTGTTATTGTGAGTTGTTTGATTGAGAAGCAGGATATTCCATGAAGTAGTGAAATTCTGAGAACAGGGCAGGCAACCGATTCCCCAAACAGAGACGGGGTAGTAATCTGGAAAAGAGTGCAGCAGTAATTGTTCTTTTTTGTTAAACACACTGGGTTTAATGTTTTTTTTTTACAGGTGGCTTAGAACCCTTAGGATCTGTCCAAGTGTTCGAACCCTAGCTTTACATTGCGTCCCATGATTTGAAGGTTGTTTCTTAACTGCCGTGTGTCTATTCCTCTTATACTGTGGCGATGGTCGGCTGTCAAGCATGTATGATTCTGCCTAGATTAGGATTTAATTTTATCCTGAATTTTTTTTCTTGTCAAAAAGTGAGGGTGTGAATTACAGACCATAGAGTGCAGTTGTGGGAATTATTGCATATTTTGTGTTGGGCTTCTGAAGGATGGTTTTTTGGAAAGTGTTAAATTGCGTGCACCTGAATGTGATACTAAATTTTGTGATGTGAGTAGGATCCAGCAGAAGGAATGAGGCAGAAGTTTGTGTGTCAAGTCATAGAGTCAGTTTGTCTTTTATTCTGTTCTTGTTCTTTGTGAGTCGTGTTGGCTGTTTTTTTTTTTTTTCTTTCCTTCGTGGAACTATTGTGAGATGAATGCTTAAGGGAGGAGCTATGTTCTATTCTTCACTTCACACTTGAGGGCAAGTGTCATTCAAGTGTGGGGATATGATCTGACCAGTTTTGGACTATTATTTTAGCATATTTGAAGGCAGTTCTCACGGGCTTTTGCCCAAGTTGTTAGTGTTTTATGGCAGGTTTAGAGAACAGCCCAAATAAGGAGGAAAGACTCTAAAACAAGGATTTTGGAGTAAGAGATGTTCGGGTAGAATGTCACACGGGTTGTGGCCCAAAAAGAAGAAGAAAACTGAAGCCCAGTAGAGCAGCTAAAGTTCTAGAAGGTTTCAGAAATTACTGCAGTAGAAGTAAAAGCTAAATTTCTAGAAGGTTTCAGAAATTACTGCAGTGAAAGTTAAAAGCAGAAGCTCCAAAAGGATCTCCAGAAAATCAATCGGTTGTTTCCTTCATCTGAGTGATGTGCTGACTTTGTCAAAGATTGCTTTACTCCTTAACTGATGGGATATTTTTACTGAGAGATGATTGTTTTCCTCTCTATAAATAGGGGTACTCTTTAGGTAGAAGTCATTCAGATTTGCATTCAGTATTCATTTTAATTTTCCATTCTTTATTCATGTAGAGTTCTTTCTTTAGTTCTGATAGAGTTAGAATTTCACGATACATTATTCTAGCAGTAGTTCTATTTTATTTGAGAGTTCCTTCCGGCAGGCTACCCATTGCCCAAACGGGAAGAGTCTCCAATAGCAATATTCAGTAAAGTATCTCTTTTTCATATTCCATCATTGCCTTCATTTCATGGCTGCTTTAATCTTATTTCGTGAGATGTTTAATTCTATGAGTAGCTAAATTCTCTTATTCTAGTATTATGTGAGAAACCTTAACCATTGCATGTATGAAACCAAAGCATGAATTCCAGTCTAATTAACTAGTTCCATAATTGTCTGTGTTTATATGTCTAAAAACTAAGGTCGTATTAAGTCTGATCACCTTAATATAGATCTGGTAGGGCCAGTGAGTGGCACGACTACCGGCCGAGTAGTACATGTTTAATTGAGTAGTAATCTCTTGAGCATCGTCGAGGGGGGTTACTGGTTTTGGGTTCTTCTTATTCTTAATGCTTCTAGCTTAGTTAATACGGTGATTGCGGGGACTCGCGGCCTGTTAATTAAACTAGATAGGGAAATAACCTTGACTGTGGGGACTCACGAGGGTTATCGATTCATTAAGGGAGAACTGGATTATGATTGCGGGGACTCGCGGTAATCTATAACTGAAACGACATAGGATAATTAGATAGTAAAAGGGGTTTATGATTGCATGCATACGGTTAAGGTGGATTGCATAATGCTAGGATATTCTTCTTAATTGATTCTTAATCTATTTTTGCATATTTGGTTTTGCTTATTGCACATTTCTACAAATTCAAGGTCTCTAGGAGACACAAAAGGTGACTGCTAGTCAAGTCTGGTTAATTTGCATATTAATTGGAAATTGTGTTGAATTTGCCGTCTCTGTGGATCGACCCTGTACTCTGCTGTGCTACCTTTTATTTAGCTAAATTGGTGCAGGTTTTTAACAGTATTTTTACTGCATTTGATAATCCTACGACGGGTTTATCATAGTCCTTCAAGTTTGAGCAGTCACCTATTTCAGATCAAAACAATATAATATAGGACCATACCCAAAATTCATCAACTTGCCCAATATGAGGTAATGAAACAGTACAATGTAAACATTACAGTAATAATATTCTCCAAAGTGAGGTTTTTCATGAATCACATGATCTAAGAATGTCTACTGTAATTTCAATCTGCGAAGAAAGGCTGCATATTAGCCCTCTTGGTTATTGATTTTTCGGAACATTCATATTACTGAACAAATCTACAACAGTTAGCACTTAGCAATGGAGAAAATGACTCAAGCAGCATCTGTCGCTTTACCGGATTTCTTATCGAGCTCTTCCAAAGCCGCCCACAGTTTTGGATCTTCGTAATCTTTTATGAGAAATGTAGGCTTTGCCTGCATCAAAAAATGCTCTGGATTCCTGGTTGTTAAACCGATGACCGGCATTCCAGCTGCAACCCCAGCTTTGATTCCAGAAGGCGAATCCTGTTCAAACAGAAACGGTTTTCGTTAACTTGTTTGGAAAACATGGATCGTTTTGTGGAACGGATGGATACCGGAAAAAAGTAAAAAGGGTACCAAACCTCAAATACTATAGTGTGATCCTTTGACACCTTGAGTAGTTCAAGCGCCTTCAAGTAGGGATCAGGGAATGGTTTTGGACGCTCACACTCACTTCCAATAATCACAAATTCGAAAAAATCAGCAAGGCCAAGTTTTGAAATCATCAGCTCCGCATTAGGCTTTGGGGCATTCGTGACTGCAGCTCGCCTCAAACCGCGATTTTCGATCCATTTCCGTAATTTGTAGAGGCCATCGATGGGTTTCAGCTGCTCCTCTGCCAACCTACATGGTCCATTACAAAGAATATTTGAGATTGCTGTCTGGCAGCTAAACCGAAAGACATGTTTCATGAAGTGAAGTTAAAATATGATAGCAATCCCAAGATTAAGGCATTAACCTTCTAAACATAGCTTCTTTGTCCTCACAGAATTTCAAACCTCTTTCACGATCGCCGGGGAAAAGAACTTCAGCAATGTCATCGTTGTGCTTCCCAGCAATATTTTCAATGAAGAATTGTTCAGTAATTGGAACACCACCATTGAATCCAATCTGTCAAACACATCCGTCTTCACATTAATGAAAGACTAAGAAAATGCACCTCACTCAAGCTAAAGTCGACAAGGCCACCACCACCATTGAATTCCAAAATACAGAACTATACAGATGCATTCAGTTGTGATTCATATACAAGTTTGAAGATAAATTGTTAAGTTATTAGTAATTGGGATGAACAGAAACAACTAAAATGCAGGCCATAACTCACCTCTTGAAGCATTACTTGGAAAGCGTGATGATGAAGGGGATCAGAATCACAAAGGGTTCCATCAACATCAAATAGAACTGCTTGAAGAGGAGCAACCTGAGCAAGTGAGGAAGTGCTGCTAACAGAAAAAAAGAAACTGTAAGTAATTGCTTGTTATGTTGAACCAGAACTCGAAAATTCTAGCACTAATACCAAAATCAATAGACTTTATTTCAATGCCATCATTTCTTAGATTTGAATTACAATATCAGCAACCATACTATGTGAAAGAATATCGACATATAGAACTGCCATACATTCCAAAAATATGCTTCACTCAAACCGCATTACCGCATCTGGGCAATGTTTAACAGTCATAGTAATCATAAACTTTACCACAAATTCTTGAGAGTACCATGAACAAATTCACAAAAGGATCAATATAAACACTGAAAATGAATCTTACTTGTGTTAGACTGCATTCCCAAAAATATAAAAATGAAATCGAATTAGAGATTAAGAGGAGACATTAAACGCAAAGTTGAAAGACTGTTTCAGTGTTGGACGATTAGAAAATAAAACAAAAGGCTAAACAAATGCAATAAAGTTGTCACATATAAGTTCTTCTTCACTATCAACTGGTTGGAGCTCTGTGTAGTCAGTTCCTAGAAACACATATCTGAAAGATTTTTGCAAACTTCTTTGTTACCCAAGAAAATTTCAGATTTTAAGCGAATCAAAGTGATAATTAAGAAACCACAAATTGTATTTAGAGCTAAGAAGTATGAATGTATCCAGTGTACCAGCACTTCCATCTCTGCATAACAACATATCAAGACCTCAGCTTAAAGAAGAAAGTCTGTCTTGGAATTTTGACATGCACAATTTCTCTCTCTCTCTCTAGGATAATTGCTCAGATTTAGGTTAATCAAATACTAAAAGCAGTGTCGTCTTGCCACATTCCGCCGACATAACTACAAACCGTTTACGGAACCATCAAGAACCATTCCAAATGGAAAATTAAAGTGAAATCGCCTTTTCAACGAAAGAAGCATCACGTGCATAAATTGTACAAGAACCCACAAACAAAAAATTGAAAAACAAGAAAACCCAGAAATGAGATCATGATTTCGATCAAGACCATGAATAAATTCTTAAACAAGTGGACAAATATTACAAGAAAAATCGAAGCACCTAATTACAGATATAAAGAAAGAATCACCAAATCTCTCTATCATGCAAAATCATCTCATCAACCAACAACAAAATCAGCGACATCCAATACGGATACAAGAAAAAATTTAGCTGAAAATTCCTCTCCATTATAAAATAGGCAGACTGTAATGTCAAATTGTTGATTCATTCAACAACGAATTTCTTCCCCAAAACCACATGGTATAAGATAGGCTTCCAGCATCGACAAATCGGGGCAAAAGAAAAAGGGAAACCCAGATGGAAAAATCACCTGGCCGGAGAGTTTTCAGAAGCAGAAACCGTCATGTTCAGAATTCCGTACCTTCTTTCTCCGGGTTGATTTGTTCCGTCTGTTTTTCTAGCTTTTGACAAGTGTTGCGGAAGATCTTGATGCGCTGAATGCTCTGTGAGAGTTGCGATGAAATATATAAGGCCAGGCAGGAGCAGAGAGGAAGAGGAAGCGAATGTTCTGGGAATCAAGGAAAATAGAGCGCCAGAGCAAGAGAACCGCAAATTGTCCTTCCCCTTTTCCTTCATTCCTCGCAAATTGGTACACGCACTCTATTTTATTTTTTGCTGACTCCTCACGAAGTGGAAGGTTGCATTTTTCTTCATTTCTTAATTAACTTTGGTAAATTGCATTTTTCCTCTCCATATTTCATGATTTCTTGAGAGGAATATGTGTTTCCGGGTTCTTTGGGCGATACTGTCTTTAGGTATTCTGTTAATATGTCATGTGATGTGTCACGACTTTTATGATCAAAGGTTAGTAATTTGTGATTGTGTGGTCTTATAGATCTTAGTTTTGTCTACTTTTACTACTAGCATTTCTAAATGATCTTTCATTCCACTATTTATGTGTGATACATAGCCTATATAAGATATTTTTGTACGTGCTTGTAAAGTTTAGAACCCGGAGGATTTCATTTCCTTGTAATATTTTGGTTTTCAATCAAAGATGTACTTCTAAATGCTCTCATGTTGTATATTTAGAAGAAGACTGGTTTTATGAAAGATATTGATTGAAACAGATTCAAATACGTTGGTCACTTTTGTAAAGAACTAGTTGAAGTTTTGGAAATTGGAATGCATCTACTACTTTGGATAAGATTTCAAACTTGAATGATGGAACATACCTCTTAACACATTTACAGAGAGAGTAATGTATTGGCAGTTGGCAAATGACGTTGCTCTGATAACCGGTGATTGTTAGGTCTAAAGTTATTTTTTGCACTCGACACTTCCAAGAAAAGTGAAAGAGCTTGCGGTTTGACGCTTGTAGTACCGCTTATTTAGGGAATTGATGTAGGGTTATTATCATTATCATGCATATACATTGCATAATGTATAAGGCTAATTACGCCTCCAATGCCTTTTTTTCTTTTTTTTTGTAATACTGTTTTTAAATAAATAGCCCGTTGTAAAAAAAATAAAAATAAATAAAGAGCAGTCACACCCACTGTTCATTTAATCGACTATTTTAAAAAAAAGAAAAAGAAGAGAGAGACTGAAACATGACTATTTTAATGAAACAAAAAATATATTTTAAAACTTGACTATTCTAATAAAATAAAAGGAGTATTTTATATGTATGTTTTGGTAACATTATACTCTTGAGCTTACACCCAT
Source organism: Leptodermis oblonga (assembly GCA_016801395.1). NCBI lineage: Eukaryota > Viridiplantae > Streptophyta > Magnoliopsida > Gentianales > Rubiaceae > Leptodermis > Leptodermis oblonga. Next base: position 5,055,777 of record CM028757.1, read on the forward strand.
GGTTGATAGTACTGCAAGGGATCGCCTGGTCCAATTCGTGTCCCTTTCTACTTTGGGAAAGAAAAGTAGGAGAGGGTGTTGATGGTGATATATTACTCAAAAGGGAAAGAAACACCTCTGATCCAATTTTTATTGGACCAGATGATCCAATCCCTGGTTGATACTACTTATAAGAAGTTACTTAACTTTAGAAATGGAATAGATTTGAAAAGACACAAACTATTAGACTTAAGAATTTTAGAAATGATAACAAAAATGTCACAATTTATTACGGAGGACTCATGTATTAGATCTTGAATACTCAATAAAAATAATCACACTCCAATCAACACAGTTTAACTTTAGGTTATCATTCTCAACATCATTTTCCAGAATTTGATCAAATTATCAAAATATATAGATCTCAACAAAAAAAGGTCTTGTTGATAATTTGAATGATTCATGAAACATTTGATAATATTCAAAAACATGAAGGAAATATGAGTAATTCGTTCAAATGCAGGGGAGGTAAATGTAATAAAACACAAGTATTTAATTACTAGTAGGGGCTTGAGCGGCTGATATAAATGCAGTTGCGTAAAAACAAGAGTTTTTTACCAAAATAACAGATTTTACAAAACTAATTGCCAAAATAACACAAACTCAAACTAAATTGCCTAAATAACATTTTTTTGCCCAGTCAGCTTTGAAATGCCCAGTCAGCTTCTTCTTCCTTTCTCTCCTTCTTCTTCTCACCCACCGCCGCCCACCGCCGCCCACCACCGCCCACCGCCGCCGCCGCCACCAACAGACTCTCATCTTCATCTTCTTCTTCCTCTTCCTTCTTCTCCTTCTTCTTCTCCTTCCTTCTTCTCCTCCTTCTTCTCCTCCTCCTTCTTCTTCTTCATCATCTTCATCACTCTCATCTTCTTCCATCTTCTTCTCCTTCTTCTTCCTTCTTCTTCTCCTTCTTGTTTATCCTTCTTCCTCTTCTTCTTCATCTCTCCTCTTCTCCTTCTTCTCTCCCACCGCCACCCACCTCCGCCGCCCACCTCCGCCGCCCACCGCCGCCGTCGCCAACGACTCATCTTCTTCTTCTTCCTTCTTCTTATTCCTCTTCCTTCCTTCTTCTCCTCCTCCTTCATCTTCTTCATCTCCAAACCCATGTCTCATCTTCTTCCTTCTTTTCTTTTTCCCCTTCCTTCTTCTTCTCTTCTTCTTCTTCTTCTTCTTCTTCTTCTTCTCCCTCTCCCTCTTCTTCTTTCTCCTCTTCTTCTCCGGCGCCGGAAGTGATGGATTGGAAGTGGCGGCGTGGAGAAATGGTGAAAGGGGGAAGGATTTTGCCCAAAAGAAAAAATTTTGCCCAAAGAAATAGTATTTAGGAGGAGGAGAAGAAGGAGGAGAAGAAGAAGGAGAAGAAGGAAGAGGAAGAAGAAGAAGGAAGAAGAAGAAGATGAGAGTTTGTTGGTGGTGGCGGCGGCGGTGGGCGGCGGTGGGCGGCCGTGGGTGAGAAGAAGAAGGAGAGGAAGGAAGAGAAGCTGACTGGGCATTTAAAAGCTGACTGGGCAAAAAAGATGTTATTTAGGCAATTTAGTTTGAGTTTGTGTTATTTTGGCAATTAGTTTTGTAAAATGTGTTATTTTGGCAAAAAAACTCTAAAAACAAAGGAAATTGATTCCTTTAAGATGCTTCCCAGATTCTTGGAATATTCAAATATATTCAATTCATTCTTACACCTCTCGCCCTTTGACAACTTATAATGGGCCTAGCCTGTTTACTATCTTAGTTTTAGGGCCCAACTAAAAATGCTACTCCCTCGTCCCTCGTTCCATTAGAAGAGTTTATTTTGAAAAATATTTTTTGTTTCAATAGAAGAGTCTATTTTTAAATCTTTTACTCATTCTACTTTCACTAATACAGTTATGTATGATCTATACTTAACTCACGTTTGAAAGTAAGAAAAATATACATGGTGTCAAATTATGTATTTTAGATGTTGTGTGCTATTGTGATAATATAAGGCTCCTGTTGCGGTTTCTTTAACACGCTAATGCATATACACATTTCTTTTGTACTCCATATGTTCCATTAAAAGAGTCTAGTTTAAAAGATATATAACTTATATGAATTTTAAGATACAACACCTAAAATAGATAGTTTGCCACCATTTATTCCACTAATGTCTTTTCTTTTTAAGTGTGAATTATTTATGAATTACGTATTAGTATATTAGTAAAACTACAAAGAGTAAAAAATTTGAAAGTAGACATTTTTACTAGAACAAAATTCAAAATTCAATTTTAAAAGTGAACTCGAGTATTATATTCAAAAAAGTTGCAAATTTAGTCCTACAAATTTCACGAGTCAACTATTTCACATCAACAAACAATATAATGTAGCAAGTGAAAAACATTCCATATTCGGGGAGGGTTGAGGTGGTGGATAATAGGTCATTCTTGCAACTCTTGAGGTTTAAATTCAATTATTGGAATGCCACGGCGAAAAAAAAAAAAAAAATTTCCATATCCAAAATGCATCAACTTGCTCACCATGAGGTAATGAACCAGTACAATGTAAACACTATATATGGTAATAATATTCTCCAAGTCTCCAACTATGCTCCAAAGTAAGGTTTTCCATGAATCACACCTAAGAATGCCTATGTAATTTCAATATGAGTGAAGAAAGGCTGCATATGAAGCCCTATTGGTTATTGATTTTTCCGCAAAATTCATACTACTGAACAAAATCTACAAGAGTTATCAATGGAGAATCTGACTCAAAGCTGCCCACAGTTTTGGATCTTCGTAATCCTTTATGAGAAATGTTGGCTTCGCCTGCATCAACAAATGCTCTGGATTCCTGGTTGTTAAACCGACGACCGGCATTCCAGCTGCAACCCCAGCTTTGATTCCAGAAACAGAATCCTGTTCAAACAGTAACAGTTTCCGTTAAGTTGTTTGGAAAACACGACTCTTTATATGGAACAGATGGATACCGAAGAAAAGTAAAAAGGGTGGAAAACCTCAAATACTATAGTGTGATCCTTTGACACCTTGAGTAGTTCAAGCGCCTTCAAGTAGGGATCAGGGAATGGTTTTGCATGCTCACACTCACTTCCAATAATCACAAATTCGAAAAAATCGACGAGGCCAAGTTTCGAAATCATCAGCTCTGCGTTAGCCGTTGGGGCATTCGTGACAGCAGCTCGCCTTAAACCGCGATCTTCGATCCATTTCCGTAGTTTGTAGAGGCCATCGATGGGTTTCAGATGCTCCTCCGCCAACCTACAATGCCCATTACAAAGAATATTTGAGATTGCTGTCTGGAAGCTAAACCTAAAGGAGTTGGGATCCTCTGTTCATTTTTCTATGTCTTGTCGTATCCACTGAGGGTAGAGTAACGTTATTTTGGCACTCGTTAATACTCATTTGTTATTCAAGTATGAACAAGTAGTAAAGTAACGTTACTTTGCTGTCAGTGGATAGATCAAGATAGAAAAAAATAGATAGAGGATTTGGTCTCAACTTAAAGACATGTTTCATGAAAGTGAAGTTAAAATGCCATGGTTAAGGCATTAATTAACCTTCTAAACATGGCTTCTTTGTCCTCACAGAATTTTAAACCTCTTTCGCGATCGCCGGGGAAAAGAACTTCGGCAATGTCATCGTTGTCTTTCCCGCCAATATTTTCAATGAAGAATTGTTCCGTAATTGGAACACCGCCATTGAATCCTATCTGTCAAACACATCCATCTTTCATATTAATGAAAGACTAAGAAAATGCAGGCCAAGAGGTGGTCCGCGAACCCCTCCAACACCCTTATTAGTAGTGTATATTTATTTATTACAAACTTTTTAATAATGTATTTTACTATCAAATTTTTTTAATTCATATATTAGACTCTACTGAATTTTTAAAATGTATTTTTTGACTCCGTCACTGTTAAATATTAGTAATTGCGAGATGAACAAAAATTGATAAAGTGCATGCCATAATTAACTCACCTCTTGAAGCATTACTTGGAGAGCATGATGATGAAGGGGATCAGAATCACAAAGGGTTCCATCAACATCAAATAACACTGCTTGAAGAGGAGCAAACTTAGCAAGTGAAGAAGTGCTGCTAAGAGAGCAAAAAAAAAAAAAAAAAAAAAAAAAACTGTTAAGTAACGCAAAATCATATGGGATAAAATAGAGTTCAAACATCTACAAATCAGGGAAAAAAGAAAGAGGGAAACTCACCTGGTCAGAGAGTTTTTAGAAGCGGAAACCGTCATGTTGACAATTCCGTACTTTCTTTGTTGCGTATGTTTTCCTACCTTTTCACTAGAGTTGCGGAAGATCTTGATGCGGGGAGGCTTTGTTAGAGTCGAGCTTAGACAATTGAGCGGTTGCGATGAAATGTATAAGGCCATGCAAGAGCAGAGAGAAAAAAATCTTCGCTTATCCTGAAGATCTGTAACACTCACTTATATATTGCTAAACATGTGACAAAATATGTCGTTAAATAATAAAATAAGAGCGATTTTACATGGAATATATTGATGTGTTGGGTTAAAATATCTTCATTATTGCATTGTAGAGTTTCAATAAATATCTCTTCTCATTTATTATTGTCATTATAATTAGAAGAGATGAAAACATTTTATGACAATTACGTTTTATGATAGCAATATTAATCTATGGATTAAAGGGTATCATCTTACTGAGTGCTGAGATGAAAATTGAAAGATCATAATTGAAAAATAAAAAACTTCTACGTATATAATACATTCTTGATATATTTTCCATAAAAAGTATCAATAATATACAAAAATATATAATTTAGTGTATTTCTAGTAAAATTTTCATCATGTGTGCGGTAGCATAAGTGTTTATATGATTGATATTTTGACCTAATTTAATGCATTTATAGTACAAAAATTACCCTTATAGAATAAAATATCAAACAAAAATCACGTTATCCTTATTTTTTTACATTTTATTTCTTCCCTTTTCTTGCACAAACCCAAATATAATTAATACAATAATAATAATATCTTAAATGCAAATCACAAAATATAAACAACATTATTGTGAGTAATAAAAATTATATATTTAATAGAAAAAGTTACACTTGTTTTGTTGAAAATAATGTAAAACCATTACCAAATGTATACAATACGGGTAGTCTCCGCTTAAACGAATTCATACAAGTGACCAGCACGTATGTGTTCTTCTTTTCTTCACATTTTTTTAATTATAAATTTTAACGACTGTTACTTTATGTAATAAAGTTTCAAAAATAACATTTTCAAACCTATCAAGCAAGTATCACATGTATACTTTGTATAATAAATACTTCATCATTTTATGGGTACCTATTTATTACTTTTCGATTCAAAAGTAACATTCAAACTCAACAAATATTAATACTATTACTGACTCTGTCTCACTCAAAAAATTCACTTTAAAATGTGTATAATTTATTATAGGTTGTGAGGTACAAACCTAAAATAAGTAATTTACCACTATATTTTTCATTTATATCCTTACTTTAAAAGTAAAGATTAATTGTGAACCACACATTGTTATATTAGTAAGGGTATATAATATAAATAAATTCAAAATGGACTTTTTAAATGAGATAATATATTTTTTTGAAAGTGAACTCTTTAAATGAGACGGAGGGAGTATTACTTGCTGGTATTATTTTTTAATTTAAGAGTAACACTCTTAAATTTGACTAGTGTTATAATTGATACTTATATCACTTTTTTGCTTTTTTTCTTCTTTTGAGTAAAAAAGCCAAAAGCTTGCTGGCGAGTACTAGACCCTTTATTTAAACCACATACAACACTGGAGAGGGCATTAGGTCTGACTCCGTCACTTTTAAGTGTAAATTAATTATTGATCGTATATTATCATGTTAGTAAAATACGTATGATAAGTAAACTCTTCTATTAGAAAAAAAATTTAAATGTATGCCCCTCTGTAGAACAAATATATAACTACAAATAAAATTCTTGGAAGCTGAGGTGTTGCTAAGCAAATAAGACTAAACAACGTAGCATGCAAGAATACGTAACACGTAGAATATAAGCAAACACGAATTGACAATTCAACATGCCACGTGTCACAAAATGAAAAAAAAAAAAAAAAGCCAAGATCGGATCGCATAAAATATTAATTAAATCCTGCATAACATCAAGATATAAATAGAACTGCACCAGAAATTAACAAAAAAAATCTTTGAAGTTCATTAATCAAAAGAATCGATCGAAGAAGAAGATGTCAGGGGCACAAGGAGCACAGCCGAAGGAGAGTTTCACAGCTACAACGTACGAATCATCAAAAGATAAAGATAAAGATCAAGATCAAAACAAGAATGTTACTAAGATGAATCTTTATTCGAAGGAAGACGAAGGTGGGATTAAGGTAAGTAAACTTGAGGAGAAAGTAGAGGATGCTGCGGGTTTAGGTGGTCCTGTTTTTGGCGCTGGCCGTGAAGAAGACAAGCCAGATTTGGGTGTTTCAGGAACTGGCTAATTAATTAATGGTAATTAATGGTTAATTATAAATTCAAGAGTAGTATAAATACGATTGTAAATTTGCAGTAGCTTAGGAAATGTTGTGTTTCAATTTGTACGATGGGAGGAATAAATGGCCTACAGCCAAAGTTGTAATACGAACTAATTTGTTGTGCATAGAAATTAATATTAATTAATTACACTTAAATCAACGAATTAATGTTAGCACTTTTGTACTGTAAGCACTATTTTAGTTTGATTATGAGGGTTGATAAATGAGTAATTTCTACTATATATACTACGTAGAAGCCTGAAATTGAAGGTAATTAATTGCTTAAGCTTATAGTGAGCTTACATATCCTTAATTTAATTGGTGAACGATATTAGTTTGTGTAAAATTTTCAGCATATATATTATATTATATTATATTATATTATATAGGATAAAAGAACCGTTCAGTCTTATTAGTGAAATTAGTTATAATTATTAAGTAATCGAACAAACAAGAGTAAAGTCCCCGTTTGGTCCTTTACATATTGCTTAATGATCTTTTTGATCCCTTACGTTTCAAAATAATCTTTTTGGTTCCTTACATATTCATTAATAATCTTTTTGGTCTCATATATTTCAAAACGATCTTTTTGGTCCTTTACTTTTGTTTTTTGAACTATTTGGTCCCTTGGCCGTTTAACTCGACGAAAAACATTAATATCAATCACGTATCGTTCACACGACTCCATTAGCGAAGGGCAAATTCGTCCCAACATAATTACTGGGATACTAAAAATGATGTTGGGACAAGTTTGCTATTTATTGACAGAGTCGTGTGAGCAACACGTGAGTGATATTAATGCTTTTTGTCAGGTTAAACGGAGTTGTATGAATGACATGTGAGTGATATTAATAATTTTTGTCGGATTGAACAATCAAGGGACCAAATAGTTCAAAAAATAAAAATGGAGCCAAAAAGATCGTTTTAAAATGTAAGAGACAAAAAAATTATAAATCAATATGTAAGAGACCAAAAATATTATTTTAAAATGTAAAAAGCCAAAAAAATTATTAAGCAATATGTAAGGAACGAATTGAAATTTTACTCTATAATCTGATAAGGCGGAAGAAGATAACTACTGAAGATCGTCAAAGGTTTCTGCAAAGATAAATTAAAGCTAAGTACGTACACTGCATGCATGAACGCATTACACGTAGACAAGGTCTGTCGACACGTGTGACCAAAAAATGATACGTGGAATAAAGACAGCAAAAAAAGAAATGAATTAGCAACACATACGTATGGTATATATAGTAGTATATATATACAATAAAGGCCCTCTTCTTCGGCGTTCTACTGAGTTAATTTTCGAAAAAAATTAAGGTTTGAGCTTAGAGAAGAAGAAATAAATAAGAAACAAAGATGTCAGGAGCGCAAGGAGCGAAACCCGTGAATGTTTACACAGCAACGACGTACGAATCGAAGCCAGAAGGACAGAACAAAAAGAAGTTCGATCCTCGGTCCAAGGAAGATGAGAGAGGCATTGAGGTTGAGAAGATTCAGGACAAAGTTGATGATCCTCTTCGCTCTTCTGATCCCTCCCCATCTTTCGGTTCTGGTCAGCAGCAGCAGCAGAAAGACCCCGCTGTAACTGGAACTGGTTAATATGTATATGCATGTATATGTATAAGAATAAGATCGATCCTTAATTAATGTCATTTTGTGTGAAATTTGATGTTGTACTGCGTTTTTAGAACAAATGTAAACAGTGTGTATCCATCCGTGAGATGTTAATTGTTCTTGTTATAAATTAGTTGTTTCTGTAATATATATAGATATATATATATATATATAAAGTGGGAATAAGGTTGCTACAGTATTTGGTTTCTCGTCCATTTTTTGTTACCCATTTTGCCTTATTTTATTCTTTGTTTTTTTTTTTTTTTCCTTTCCAAAGCCATGCGTCTATCTCCTACGACTCTACCCATAACACGCGTCCCTCTCCAGATTCGTCTTTTGACTGTACCTTCTCTTTCCTTCTCACTTCTCAGCAGTGTTGAACATTACGCCCATTTTTCTATGTTCTACTACCCCTACAATTCTCAACCAGCTCCCTCTCTGTGAATTAGAACTGTTTCAGTTCGTCGATTCTTCGTTCCTATGATTTTAACGGCTCGAATTGACAGATAAACCTTCATGCAGGTAAGTGTCAGTCCTCAATTTTGATTGAAACTCTTTATCCCATTTCATAATCTCGACATCGTTTTACTTTTACATTAAGAAATTATTCTAATGCGGTGTTTCTTTTTTAAAATTTTCAAAATTCAACCGCGGTAGAGAAAAGTTGAGTTTTGAGAGGATGACTGAGTATTTATTTGAGAAAGAAAATGGGCGCGGGAGAGTGGGTATTGTGATCACGATGAAGATGAAGATGACTGTAGAAATTTGGGCGAATATCGGAGGATGATTGTTCAGAGATCTGGTCAGTGCGGGTGCTCGGTTGTGCGTTATCAGGTCTATATTTTCATTCTCTTTTCACCCTTTTTCTTCTGAATATCATTCGGTTAATTGATACTATTCATTAACCTGGAAAGTTAATTTACCCGTTTACTCTTCAATTGATTTTCTTTGTTAAAATGTTTTCCAGTGGAAAATTTTTAGATAAAGATTTGGCTTTGATTGGATTCTTTATTGTTTTTTCCATTTTTCTCCAGAACAAAAGAAAAGCCTCAAATTGATCTTCTGTTGTGATGGAGTTCAACTGGTAGAAAAAAAAATTGGGATTTTGAGATGAAGATCGAAGGCTTGGATTAGGGTTTTTGAAAATTGATCAACGTAGTTTGTTCAGGTAAATTTCAGTCTTGTGAATTGTGATTTCCGACTTTGATTAAAAGTATAATCTTCTGCTTCACTAGCTTCAGTTATTCATCGGGTGAGTTTCAATGGTAGCCTTATGTGATTCGTTCTCTATAATTTCCTCTTACTTTCATATGTGTTTATTGAGAATCTATAAATTTGCGATTAACGTGTGTTTCCTGAGCGGTTGATCATGAGCATGTATGTATTTTATCTTCTTCATTTGTTTGATCAGTTTGCTTTGTTGTTTACTTTTAACGCACATGAAGTGTTTGATTTTCTGTTTCTACTATTACAACTATTCACTCAAACATTTCGATCATATAAACTATGAACAGCCCTGAAGCTAACATATATTCTTGGTATTGTGAATTGGATCACCTACTTGCTTGAAGATTGAAATTTTTTTTTTCCAAGTTTGTTGGCCTCTATTTTAGTTTACTTGTTGAGCTTTTATTTCCCTTACTTTCCAGTTTCCTCGCTCTGGAAAACAACTCTTTGCTATTACAGAGGTGATGTTGAAGGTGAAACCTCATCTCTGTGAAACCTCACCTCTCTGTTTTAGCCCATGATTTCTTCAACGTTAGATCTCAATTACCCTTGAAACAATATCCTCAAAATTTACCCCTATGGTTCTGTTGAAACAAAGTAGCCCTGATTCTATTTTCTCTCTCGATCAGACGCCCTTTTTATATGACCTATGTCCTCTTCTTCTTCCTCTCATAAGGCTCAGAATTATTTTAGTTATGAGCAAATGGGTGGGCCGTATCTTGGTGGGGCAACCTGGATGGCATGTTAGAGAGGAGGAGGGGTGGAGAAAATCCTTATCGTTCAACTCTTTGATGCTTGCTCTGGGTGCATTTTGCTGTGTTAATTTTATTTGAACTATATTTGTTCAACAACAATGACCTTCTCCAATTCATTCAACATTTTTTGACTTATCTATATTTTGGTTTAGGATACTTTTGGAGGTTAAACTCCATGGTTTTTGAAGTGACAAATTTCTTATGCAGATAGTATGCACAGGAAATTTAATTAAAAAATAAGAAATTTTGACACATGAAATAATTCGTGTCAAGCTTTTGTGGAGGTTATTGTGGTAAATTACTGCAGTACTAGGTTATGAGACTTATTATGACTCAATAATTTTTATTATCACCAAACCAAACTGGTTTTCTCTCTCTGAACATCCTTTAACTGTGACTGCCTTTCCTTTGAGTGCTAGATAATGAGGAATCATGAGAGTGTTTTTTTTAATAATGACACATCTTTCTTTTTTTAACAGATGGGCGCTTATATACTGCCACTCCAGTAGATCCTATTTTCATTATGCTGCCCATTATTGAGGATGCACGACTGAAGGTCTGATAACTGTTACTGGGGTGCCTTTCTGAGTTAGAAGTTTGTTCCCTCTGTTCTCTTATTTGCAGTTTCAGATGCTAACAATTGGACTTGTTATGGATATGAGAAATGTATAGGAGATTTCTCTCTTGGTAAGTGGAAGTGACTGATGCAATATCTGATATGCTTGTTTTGATTCTTTGTTGGTTTATGGTACCGAGTTTCTGTGATCAGTCTTGGAACACTTAAATGTGATTGTTACTGGTCTTAGCCATTAACATATATACCATTGTTTCTATTTAATCTTTTTTCTATAATAGCTTTATTAATTTCTTGTTCAAATACTTCGAAACCATTTAGAAAGGGTTAGCAAAATCTTAGAGCCTTAATTGTGGATACTGATTTGTATTAGTTTTTAGTCCTGAAAGGTTTAATGACTACAATGCATGAACTTATGGGAAACCAAAAAGGAAAAAAAAAAAGGTACTGAAATTGTAGTTACTTGTACCAAAATACTTGAATAAGGAGTGTTTATCTATTACAATAAATATTTTCATGTCATATGAATAAAGTACGTATTTAGCTGCTTTGTAGATACTTTCTATTGAGCATGTTGACTATTTGATCTTATCTTGTATTGATGTCTGTTGTTTTGTTTAACTGCATAAGTTAAGATAATTTTGTGTGTCAGATTTTGCAGTGTGCTTTCACAAGTGATATTGAAGTGATGTTAAATCTGTAGATTTTATTGGTTTTGCGATGGTAAAGAAGTATAATTCCTTTTCCTTAGGGCATTGGGTGGTGATAGTGGGATGTGAAGCATTGCTGTGTTGGTTGGTTTCACTAATGAGTTAAATTCAAGGTAAATTTTCTAAAGACTCTGTATACCACTTACGGTAGGACCTGCAATTGATCTTCGAGTTTACTTAGGAGGCTTGGCAACAATTGGTAATGTACAAAAGCACAACAAGCAACATCCTTTTGGTCAAGGAGCTATTGATGAAAGAAACTATATATGGAGCTTCTACTCTGCGGTGCTTTAAAGTTGCTCTGTTCAAGATACCTACCGATGGTGATCCTCTTTTCACCTTAATCTTATATCTTTCTTTGGCTCTCTGGGCAGAAAGTGATCATTACATTTTTTTTTTTTTTGGGGGAAGAAATGGATCATTGCATTAAGTCTAAGCTGTTAATTTCTCTAGCACTTTCACTCATCTACTTTCAGTAGCCATCTTTGAACGCTGATAAAACACAATATATAAAATACTTGCAGTCCAATTTTTAAAAAATTTATCTTTTTGATATTCAAAGGTAAAATCTCTATAAAGACAATGCTTAGAATTAATATATACATTCTGCTGTGAAATCAAAGCTTTACCATTCATGGATCTTACAAAGATTAGTTTTTGATTTGTTTAAGGATGTGGTGCTCCAGTATTTGAGCCTTTCACATAACCAACGTAATTAAATCTCTTGATCTTTTGTTTAACTGTGGAACTGGAGCTGAAGTTAGATTCTTTACATTTTTTAAAATGATGGTTTGGCATCACATCATTGCATTATACATCTTACACAAAGTTCCAGATATTGATGGTTGGAGAGGGGATTGTCAGGTTGGCAATACATGGGAGTGTAGAGAAACAGAAGATGTGCAGTGAAGTTGCTACTAGGCATCTCAAGTGATTAAGCTCTCTGAGTCCAAATAGATTGTGGAAGAATAACATTGATATTACTTTCAAGTATGACAGAAACCTGGAAAGCCATTCTTTATTTAATAAAGGATTTGTCTCTACTAATATGGTTGTTTCCATTGTGAAGTAAAAGAAATCTCAGTGTAATTTTTTGCTTATACACTAATTTTAATACATATTAGACATTTAGCAAATTGGCAGCCTCAGCGGAGCGGGGCAAGAAATGCCTAGTATATATATATGTGTGTGTGTGTGTTTTAGTTGGACCTTAATTTTGGATTTGGTATATATATATATATATATAGATAGATAGTTTCTTTTGATTCATGAGTTTTAGTGATAAATCTTCAATTAATTTGGACCAGAAAATTAATGAATTGGTTTGATTTTCTTATGATGAGTCAAGTGAAATAGGTTTATGCATACGACATTTTTTACATGAACTATAAACATGTATTTTTTTACTTTTTTATTTTATTTTAAACATTGATACTTAAACAAAACAAAATTGATAATGTTTAGTGGTACTGTTTACGAGTATAAAGTGATCACTTCGAGAATGATACTATGTGTGTCATTTTTTAAAAAAGAAGCACTAGAAAGGAAAGAAAATAAAATTGTTATTTCAGAAGTGATACAACAATGTGAGTTAGCTTTGGCCGTTATTTCATGAACAACATGTTCTTCTAGTGTTATTCAAAATATGATTTATATAATTGACTAGCACTTACGTCGTGGGTGGTGGTTGTTTGATTTCGTTGGCCGTGGTTTATTCCCGACAACTTAGTTTATAAGTTTGACAAAAGTAAGGTATATATCCATGCAATGCTCCCCTAGCCTATGTATATTTATTCAACGTTTAATTATCCAATCAGGAAATTAGTGCTTTCCATATCATGGCTGATGCATTTGTGCGTTTCCTTCCTCAATCTCTTATCTATCGAAAAAGAGTTCAAAATTGTAACTTATAAATAATTATTATTGAACTTTGCATTGATTCAAAAAACAATTATATTATTGAATTCTGTTATTATCACTGAATTTCTAAGGAAGGAGGTATGTTTTATGTTTGCCCTATATATATTTTTTGTTCGAATATTTCACAAAAGATCTGTATTTTTATTAGCGGCGGAGCCACACTTGAGGCGGATGAAAGCAATTGTTCCACCTCAACTTTTTGATAAGTATCATTGGTATATGTATATAGTTTCTTTTGATTGATGAATTTTTAGTGATAAATCTTCAATTTATTTAGACCAGGGAATTAATGAGTTGGTTTGATTCTTTTAATTTTAATTTTATTTTTATTATTATTATTTTTTTTACGAATTTTATGTTTGTTAGTCTCATGTGAAACCGTTAATAATATGCCCGTCTTCTTTTCCTTTTAAAAAAATTGATACTTGAAAAAAGTTAAAACTTGCGAGTAGTATTAGTGATTTTGTTCACGAGTATAAGTATCTTTTTAAAATATGAAAGAACAAAGCAAAGCAAAAAAAAGAAAAATAATGCTCTAGAAGGGAAAAAATAAATAAATATATAAAACTAAAAAAAAGTTTTTTTTTCAGAAATAAGTAGATATATTAATAATAAACGGAATGGATCAAATGATCCACCTACAAATATCAAGCTATTGTAGGAAGTAATGAGCCTATAGCTCAAAAACTAATGACAGAAACATCCAACTGTTAAATGCACAATTTGTTCAAAACTAATTCACTGATAAATCTTCCTAATAGCAACTAAACAATAGTTTCGCACATATAAAACATGACCACCGATTGTTGAATCGAACATTTTTTCCAAAATGGAGATAAGTTCAAACTCACCGCCCACGAACTAATTCTCACACTCCTGTCATTTATCCTGCAGGCTATGAAATTCGTTCCTCAACGATGTGAATCAACACTCAATTGTTTTTGTGTATATATATATATATTTATATATATATATATATATTTTTTTTCTCTTCTGCTCGATTATCTCCAGTTGCAGTGGCTTCCTTCCCTTCTCTTCCGGTGTGACCGCTGCTTGTGGATCAGAGACAGGCGGGGAAACAGATCTGTTTCCCTGCCTGTCTCTGATCCACAAGCTTAAGGAAATCCATTAGATCCAATATTCAACAAAGGGAATCGAAGGCTCTAGAGCCTTCGATTGCTACCAGATCTGTACATATTTACTACTAAAAAATCCAAAACAACTCCAAAAGAGGAGACTAAACATCCCCACAATAGAGGATAAGATCACTCCATAAAAATAGTGACGACAAACAAAACAAAAAAAAAAGTAAAAACAGAAAGAGGGAGCTCCCTCCTTCTCCATTAATGGAAAATGAGGGAGGAGGAAGACAAATTCGGGAGGAAAAGCTAAAGAAAAGGGATAGTGGCAGAGCCAGAAATAGTTGTTAGTGGGGGCACAATGAAAACTTAAACATAATTCTTAAAAAAAACTTAAAATTAATTTGCTAAATTTTGGTATAATAATAATTTATTTAAACATAAATTTCAATTAATTTAAAAAAAAACTTGTAGTCTCCTCTTATCATTATTTTTAATTTTATTATTAAATTTAGTTGTTATTCTTCTTTTTTTTTCAAAGAACTCTAAGTATTTGATATAAGATAAAAGAAAATATCAAGACATTAATTACTAAAAGAGGTAAATATGCAATTGCCGAAAAAACAAAATAAGTTAACATTTGATTTTATAATAAAGTCAAAAATACTTGAAAACTAGTTACTTCTCCGTTTTACCAGATAAAAATGATATAAATTTTTTTTAAAGCGGATTTTTTTATTACAAAATATATTTTTTAGAATAAAATTTTCTAATGAATCTTACGGAGCAAGACTTAAATAGATATTTATCCATACAATTATACATAACATTTTAAGGATCAAATTTACTTAAATTAAATTTAAAAATCAAATTAAAAATTTTAAAGTCATACCAAAAACTACTTAAACATAAAAAAAATAGTGAATTTATATAATTGTTTTTGTGGGGGCACATGCTAAGATTTAAAACTGGAAACAAAATTAAATATATAATTTTAAAGTATTGTGGTGGAGGCAGTGGGGGCACGTGCCCCCACCTGCCTCCGCCTCTGAGAAGGGAGAGCGTTTTTTTCCTTTTCTCTCTCTTCCACTTCCCCACCGAACAGCTCTTCTTCTCTGATTCCATGTATTAAAAAAAAAAAAAAAAGAAGGAAGACTAATACATTCGTTTACATTTGTTTGATGGAGTAAAACTTAAACTCAAAACAAGCTTATTTCCATTCAATAAGAGTTGATGGAGATCATTGACTTAACCATTTAGAAGGAACATAAATGCACCACTGAGTTATAAACCCATAATGATAATAAATATTCTGTTTATTTTCTATTTTTTTAGAAGTACAATATCAATTCAAAATAAAATAAATTATTAGCTAGGACTATAAATGATGATAGTTTATTCTATTCTAATTTTTTAAAAATTTCTTTTACTTTAAATTGAAAGATATAAAAGTTATATATAACTCAAGTTATGTATTGGTTCAAACTCAAGTACATGATTAAATGATTTTGCTAAAATTTGAACTATAATAGTAACTAGAAAAATAAAATAAAATAATATGTAATTAAATTTGTCTCTTTCAAAGTCTAACTAAGTTTGAACCATTGACCTCTTGATATGCACTCAAATGCCATGCCACTAAGCTATAGAAACTAAATGTATTAAATCATTTCTTTTTTATTTATTTTATCTTGCAGCGAAAGATCAAAATTTTAGTTCTAATTTGAGTTTGATATCAATTCAATCTTAAACAATTATTAAATGATTATGCTGAAATTTTTACTATGATAATTAACTACATAAGTAAATTTATGTTTAAAAAGAAAAAAGTGTAAAATTTATTTTAGCTTAATTTGTTCTTTTTAGGGGCCAATCTAGATGTGCGCTATGTTCACAATCCCTTCGCAAACTCAAAAAACATACTACCAGAAAAGTTTTTTTTTTTTTTTTTTTTGCTCTGCAAATTCAGCGATCAGTTTTCTTCATTGGCCAAAAATCTCCATAAGAAAGATAATCAACCATTTGACCATCAGGTTCATGTCTATGCTGAGAGCTGTTGATATGAGTATATTATTTATGTTTATAGTGACTTTTGATTTATGTACTTTGATTCATATGCGAAATTTGAGATGATAAAAAATGCGTTGGATGTTTTTAGCAACCCGGGTAGAAAAGATTTGATTTCTTTGAAAAAATATCACCGATTGAACAATGCGTGGCCATGGGAGCTGATGATCGATAAACATGAATTGAGACTTATATCTTCTTGGCCGTGTTGGACATCTGGAGGAGGCTGTAGATTCCATGAACAAAATACTAGCTAAGGACATTTCAGACAAAAATGAATTGGAAAATAGTTTTGGTAAACAAAATCTTGTGGTACTGTGAAACATGGAGTCTGCTAAGATTGTTACATTTTGTCCGGCTTAAAGCTGGAGCTGGAGAGAGAGATAAGGAAGTTTCCCTGTACTATACTGAAGTGAAAAATAGGTTTATATATGTTCCTTCTAAATGGTTAAGTCTATGATCTGCATCAACTCTTATTGAATGGAAAGAAGCTTGTTTTGAGTTTAAGTTTTTCTCCGTCAAACAAATGTATTAGTCTTTTTAAATATTCGATCATTGCTCATTTTTGGTACTACATTTTTATTTTATTTTTGGATGTAATACTTATGAATCCCTTATTTTTCCTCATCAACTTGGGTAAAGAACTGCACAAAAATGCAGTCCATAATACTTAGTCATACTTGATAGGAGCTATCTTATTTACATTTGAATTTGAAGTAAAAATAAAAAAAAATGAGTAGAACATTTATTTTTATTCTGGATACATAGCTAAGTCGTAGAGAATTTGATTGCAGATTATCATAGCTCTCTAATTTTTGCACAGTTATTTCGTTATGTGTTTGACTTTGAATTGATATCGATTAACTTACGGTGAACCTAGTTTTTTTAACCTTTTAATTTAAAAAAAAATGAAGTTTAAAAAAGAACATAGTAAGTTATTGTCATTTAGAGTTCATAGCTAGTAATGTGTTTGACTTTAATTTGATATTAAACTCGAGTTGGAGCTTGTTCATTTTTCCATTCAATTTACAATTAAAAAAAAGAACAATTTATTCTTATTCAGGTCTATAGCCAGTGGCATAACATTTAATTACAAAAAGAGGTCACTGACAAGTTCAAACTCGAGTAGTCTTGGATGGAAAAAATAAACCCCTAATCAAACATATCATATATGGGTAAAGTCTACCAACGTTTATTTACATTTCTTTCTCAATTGCATCTTCCTTCATCTCATCTTCTTCATTCTGATGCATCCTAGCTTCTGTCGGCATATAGAAGAAGCATATGTTAATTTTAACCCCAGATTTTGTCAACATATAGAAGAAGCATATGTTAATCTCATTCTATCTTATGTCAGCATATAGAAGAAGCATATGTTAATCTCATTCTATCTTATGTCAGCATATAGAAGAAGCATATGTTCTTCATCTCAAAATTTTCATAGATTTTTTTTACTACATTAGGCACCTTTTTTTTTTTTTGCAGTATTCAGGCCGCCAAATTAATAAAGGGTCTCCATACCCACCAGCCACTTAATTGACTGTTCTACCAAAAAATAAATTAAAAAAATATTTGAATTTGTAGTTGATCTTCATACATCAAATTTCAGTAAAATTATTTAATTATGTCTTTAAGTTTGAATTGATATGAAACTCGAGCTGGGGTACTTGAAGGTAACTTTTTCTTATTTTTTATTTTCCTATTTTAAGTAATAAAAATAAGAAAATAACAATATGGTAATTTAATTTATTGAGGGCCTCTATCTCAATGGTAGTGCATATGGCTGCAGAGTGCAGATCAAGAAGCCACCCATTCAAATTTGGTTCGCCCCTAAAAAAAAATAAGCTAAAATAAATTTTACACTTTATTTTTAAACATAAATTTACTTCTGTAGTTCATTATCATAGTGAAAATTTCAGCATAATCATTTAATAATGTGTTTAAGATTGAATCGATATCAACTCAAGTTAGAACTAAAATTTTAATGTTTCGCTGCAAGATAAAATAGATAAGAAAATGATTTAACACATTTAGGTTCTATAGCTTAGTGACATCGCATTTGAGTTCATATCAAGAGGTCAATGGTTCAAACTTAGTTAGACTTTGAAAAAGACAAATTACATAACATTTTATTTTATTTTTGTACTTATTATTATAGTTCAAAATTTAGCAAAATCATTTAATGTACTTTTGAGTTTGAACCAATACATAACTCGAGTTAGATAAAACTTTTATATCCTTCAATTTAAAGTAAAAGAAATTTTAAAAAAATTAGAATAGAATAAACTATCTATCATCATTTATAGTCATAGCTAATAATTTATTTGATTTTGAATTGATATTGTACTCCTAAAAAAAATTGGAAATGAACACAATATTTATTATTATTATGGGTTTATAGCTTAGTGGTAGAGCATTTGACTGCAGATCAAGAGATCATCAATTCGAACCTAATTAGGAGCTCAAAGAAACATATTTAAAATTTTCTTTCATAATTGATTATCATTGCTTTAGTTTTTGCACAATTACTTCATAATGCATTTGACTTAAACTGATATCGAACTCGAGCTGAAACTAGTTGTTCTATCTACATAGTTATTTGATTATGTGCTTGACTTTGAATTGATATCAAACTCGAGTTTGAGCTAGACTTTTTACCTTTTAATTTAAAGAAACAAAATTTACGAAAAGAAAATAATAAAATTTTCAGTTAGGATTCGTAGCTAGTAATGTGTTTGACTTTGAATTGATATTGAACCCAAGTTGGATCTAGCTTTTTTATCTTTCAATTTACAATAAATTAAATAATAATAGATAAAGAAGGGTTTATTCTCATTAAGGGGTTTATAGTTAGCAGTAGAGCATTTGATTGTAGAAAGAGGTCTCCGGCCAGTTCAAACCCTGTTGGACTCTGCATTATGTTAGGATCATAATATTTTACATCCTCCTAACAATGATGTAAAATATTTGATCATTGCTCAATAGTAATTAG